>CM046955.1:94584719-95797124 GCA_025698515.1 Gossypium sturtianum
CATTTCTTTAATCTTACCATTAATTTACCATGTTAATACATATTACATAATGCCACATTTATACATGCCAAAATACATCAAACATTAGCCATTCCAATGGCTAATCACAAACCAACATTTACTTGCCAACATTGATTAATAAACCTTTACATGCCATTATAAGCTGGAATTAATTTACCTTTTATGCACTATGTAACATCCCAAATAAGGGCCTAGTCGGAGCAGTGGTTTCAAGACCACAAATCTGAAGTAGAAATAATCATTTTATGATTATTATAAGGTCTATGATATGTTTATATGCTTGTGTAAAAATTTTATGAAGAAATTATATGTCTAAGGTGCTCGATTGACTTTAAGGACTAAATTGAATAAATTACAAAATATGTGTTCTAGCTCATAAAGTACATAATTGAAATGGGGGTTTAAAGTAGAGGTCCTTAAATAGTAATTAGACCATTAAAGTTTGAAGGACAAAAATAGACATGGTTAGTAAGTAGGGTATTTAATGGCATTTTGGTAAAATGCCTTAATTAATGAATAAAGACAAAATAACATGAAATAAGCTATCATCTTCTTCATTTTTTTCTCCATGGCGAATGTAGCAAGGGAACACCATGGCTAGGGTTTGTTCATCTTCAAGCTTCATAGTAAGTCCGTTCTAGTCCCGTTTTCATGTTCTCTTACGTTTTTGAATCCGGTACTTTCAGTTAGGCTAATTCTACCGTTAATTGAGCTAGGAGTTTATATTTGGAAAATTACCCATAGGTGAAAAGTGTGTATTTTGATGTTTTATTACAGAATATGAAGCTTAGAATTATGTTAAGCGACTTTTGATAAAGCGATTTTCGGTAAAAGCAGGTGAAACGGCATGTCGGTAAAATTATTATTGTTCATAAGTGTATGTTAGAGTAAGAATTTGATGTTGCCATAGAAGGAAAAAATGATCAGCATGTTATAAAACATAAGAATAAGGGCTGAAGTTTAATTTTTGATATTGAGGCAAAAGTGAAAATATGTGGAAGTTTAGGGTCAAAGTGCAAATTGTAAAATATATGATTTTTGGGTCACATATTCAATGTGACTAATAAATGAGCTAATTGTGATATTATAGATCATGGAAAATGAGGTTCGATCTTAGATCGAGGTTGTGGACCAAATTGGGAAATTTGTCATTTTCATGTCAGAAGTAAGTTCGTGTGTTAATAATAATCTGACATCATGCTTGAATTGTAATTCTCTATTGATATGGCATAAATTGTATGATTTAATATGTTTAGGAGAAGTTGATGGATGGTATGTATGGTATGGAAAATGTGATGTTTGTTGTGTTATGAGAAATTGAATAGCAAATTAATGTTACATGAATTGAATGTTAAATTAATATTACATGGGTTGTATGAGTTGCTACGGTTTGTACTTTTGTGAGATTTAGACAAGTAAGTTGAATAACCTAAAGTAAACCCATAATATGCCTAAATGCATGTTTTATGAATGTATGATAGTTGTATAAAATGATGGCATGAAAATTTATGAATTGGTGGAAATGTTGAAAAGTGAGAAATTCCAGTTGAACCTTTGGAATAGAAAAGATACGAATGAGAGTGGCAGGCCACTATGTGTACCAAGAGAGCTCTGAGATGGTTTTAGGTCACGTGTGTAGTACTAAGTGCGAGGCTACTACGTGTACCGGAGACGGATAGGTCGCATGTGTGAGTACTAAGTGCGGGCTACTATGCGTGCAGAATGGTTTTGATCACATGTGTGGTACTAAGTGTAGGCCACTATGTGTGAAAGTGATGGTTTTGGCCACATGTGTAGTACTAAGTGCGAGGGCTACTATGTGCACCCGGATAACCGGCTACAAAGGTGGTACTATGTGTAGGCCACCGTGTATACTGTTATTATTAGATGAGTTCAACGGGAAATTGACTAAGTTAAAATACTGCGTGATTGTGTAGCGACTAAGTGTAATTGAATCACGATCATGTTATGAATAAGTGCAAGTGTGAATGTGACCAATTGAAAATGTGGCAAATGTGCGTATGAACAATATGCTCGATGTAATCGGAAAGTGGAAAGATTTGTATAGGCAAGTGATGAACACAACTAAAGTGAGAAGAGCAAAAATTTACAATAGAGCTGCTTTCAGACCCGATGGCAGTGACGTGAATTTGAAAAATCACCAAAAATAGTAGAAATTGAATTATAAGTTTTATGAGATATTTATTTAAATATTATTGAGTCTATTTTCATATAAAAAACATAGAAAATAAATGATTTATATATTTTGAGATATTTGACTTCTGTGAGAGTGGTTCGAGAATGATTATCGATCACATTACGCTGCCTTGGAAAAATCATTAAAAATTGAAAAACAAAAATTATGGGATATAATTTATATGCCTGAAATCTGAATGATCCTATTTTCAAATGAACTAATTAATAAGGTCATATGAACTCTGTACGAGGAGAAAAATTGATTCGTAGTGAAGAGAGGTTGAGAATAGTCTAATAGTAAAATAGAGGAAAATTTAATGAATAAAGCGTACTAATTGGCTAAGCCAAAAATTCTGTAAATTTTATGGTAAGAAGATAAATGAGTCTAGTTTCAATTAAAATTAACGGATATTAATTTGGAGTTAGTAGCTCAAGAAAGCAGACTTAAGCTGGAATTTGAATAAATAGAAAGAATATGAAAATAGCATGTTATCGCATTGCATATTATTTTCATGCAGAGCTTACTAAGCGTAAAAACTTACTCCCTCCTTTCCATTTCTTTTAGCTTTGTCAGTCAGCTCGGGGTTGGAGATCATCGGAGCGACATCACACTATCGAGCCATTATCCTTGAGTATTGACATGTGTATGTTAACTATTTTCAAGTGAGTGGCATGTATAGGGACTTAGTTTTTCTATGATGGATGTTGTTGTAATTAGTCAAATGTATTGGCTTATATTGATTTGTTGATTATAGCCATGAGATGTGGCTTATGATGATTTTGGCTTGTAAGCCTATTTGTCCATGGTATGTGTTAATGTCTTGTTATGTGGTATAAGTGATTAAATAGATGACAAGGTCAAATGCATGTGTTTGAAAAGTTTTAATTTTGGGCGAAATTTGGTAACCCGATTTGTACGATTGTGAATGTTTAAGTCAGTGGGCCTCGAACCCTGTCGGAGTTAGACACGGGTGAAGTGTTAGGACTAAGCCAAAGGATAGCGTGTAATATCTCATAAGCTTCAACCCAACGAGCTTCGAATTCTTCTAAAATGGGAAATTAAAGCAGTAAGCTTTTAAGCTTAGTAAATTCATATATAGGGAATTTAACACCACTATTTTACAAACATAAAGGTAAACATACATTTCATTCCCAAAGTCGTGTTGGCCAAATGCCTAAACACATATCCTCATCAACCATGTTAGTCACTGTATGTCAGTATAATAGCTTAAATTCCACAGATATGCGTAGTCATCAAACAAGATTCATACATATTTCATTCATCACATTTTTCAATATATCATGAATGAACAAAATCATCATAGCGTATTCCACATTCATGTATCAAATACATCATGTTTTAAGGTAACATCCTTAAATCGGAGTCTCTGCATTTGCATGGGGTTGCATGTGATGTTATATCTAACATGTTTGTTTGATAGGTTTTGGGGTCTAGGCATGACCTGCGGTTAGTCTGGGTCATGGCCAAAATTTTGTTTTTAGCACTTAAGGAAAGGGGCTAGGGAATTAGGGGTTAAAAGAATTTATTGGAGGTTTAAGACACAAGAATTTCCTTGGTAGAGTGGCAAGGGAGCGCTACACAGTACAAGGGAGGTGGCGCCACGAGGAGGTGGGAGGACCAGTTCGAGTTGCAAAAATCCCTTCTGCTGCTATTTATTTTTGGACGCCACATGACAGACGGGGAGAGGTGTGCTCAGGTGGGACTCTCGAGGATTGGATGGGGATAGAATCATCGATTTTGAATTGGATGGAGAGGAGGAAAATGGGGAGTTAGACTCATTCAAACCAATTTGAATGAGTGGATGGGAGAATTCAAGGAGAGATGAAGGGGACGGCAAGTGTTTGAGTAGGAGTGGGTTGAGCTTAGCCAAATTTTTTTTTTTGGGATGTGGTGTGAGTTTGGGAAACAATCAGTTTGGTGCTTGAGAAGGGGTTGCGAGATGTTCTTAGTAGCCACGGGAGGGTGCATTTTCGGCTAGCATTTGAGGGTCCTTTTCATTTAGAGTAGTGTCATAGCGAAACACCAAAGTGCATTCTCTTCTCTTCTCTCTTTTGACAATTTGGGCACTTGGCGATTCATTTTTAGCAACCCGCCTTGAAGAAAGTGAAACTCCCTCTTTGCGAAACCATTTCTTGCTCACTTCTTCTTTTTTCTTCTCTTTTTGCTCAAGTAAGAAACCAACAACCTCACCCCCATTTGGCATCTCTTCTTTCTCTCTCAAACCCCTTGTGCGAATCTCTTCTTCTCAATGCGTTATTCTTCTTCATCTTTCCATTGTTCAAAAAGCTTGAAACCTTGTTGTTTTCTTCTTGGCAGAATATTCTTAGCCTCATTCTCTTCTTTTCTCACGTGTGTTAATCTCTCTGTAGTCAGTGAATCTTTTGCTAGTTCTTTTGTCTTAGGTTAATGAATCTCACAGTAAGTGATTTCTCTTTCTTTTCTTCTTGATTGATTTGGGAAGCTGTCGAATCTTTTGCCTTTCCTTTGGCACTCCTTCAATCGTTGGTGTCGAGATCTTAACCTCTTGTTCTTTGTAGTAAGCAGAGATCCTAAATAACACTAGGGTGTGTCAAACTTTAGTGTTGAGAGGCGGGAATTAATCATTAGGGAGGAGTACAAATTGATTTGGTGGACCTTTGGGATTTGGTGGCGATTTAGGTAAGGGTTTTAACGATTCCAGATCTGTTTCCCATTCGTTCAAAAGCGAAGGCTAATCGTTTATGTGCATCGAGTGTGTGGTCGATTGCAAGGGTTCATTGTGTAGTTTGAGATTTGGTTGGAAACCAAATCGACACTAAGAAAGGAAACAACGGCAGGATTTCACTAGATTTGAGTAGTTTTAGTTTTATTTAGATCCAGCGATTAGTCGGTGTGTAGCGCTTACACACTTTATTAGTTTAATGATGCTTATTATGTTCTTGTATAACCCTTGGTATTAGTGACTTTTCCTTGCGGCATAAGCTTGGATTCGGGTAAGTCCCCTATTATGTGATTTATGATATATATATACGTGTCATTATGTTACTGCTAAATGCTATGTAACCTATGTTTTGCGTGACCATTCGATATTATGACTTGCGTATGTGATGAACATGATGATGGGTTGATGAGAGGAGGATGATTTATTTGGGTATTACGATGGTTTTGACCACAAGATGGGTTAGCCCCATCGGATTGATTTGTGACTACGGTCACGGTGGTTTTTGACCACATTATTGATATGATTTGTGACTAAGTCGGTGGTTTTGACCACGCGATTGATATTTGTGACTACGGTCACGATGGTTTTGACCACACATGGATTATTGTGACTCGTCCTAGTGGTTTGGTACCACGTTAGGTTGGCCCACATGATATATTACGGGATTATCATCGGTGGTTTTGACCACCACGATGGAGTTAGCCCCATCATTGATATATATGTATTTGTGACTTGGTCACGATGGTTTTTGACCACGGTGGTTTTGACCACACGGGGTAGTTAAGGAGATTGGATGGTTAGGTTATGGGTTGCATGATTTGCATGTTTTGCTAATGATCTGTGTAAGTGGTTGAATTATCGGGTTGGGGATTTATACACTTTGAGTCTTGGTGACTCACCCCTTCCCATTTCTGAGATGAGGCATAGGTCGCGGATATGGGTAGGGGAGGACTCGAGGTGGCCATGCATCTTAGTTTAGTTTTGACTTTAGCTTGCTATTTCGTTTAATTAAATTTCTTTAAATTTGGTTTTGGGTTTTGTAATAAGGCCGCTAAGTATTATTTTGGGTTTTTATTATTTGCTTTTATTTTGGTTACATCATACATATCTTTGGGTTTATGGACTTGTTAAATTAACAGGTAAAAGCAATGTCTTCAAAACTATATCTCTTGAGTTTTCAAATGTTACCATCGGGTAACAAAGTTCACACAATAATAAAGGTAACTGGATGTTTTATAACTCAAATTTTCAAATCACCTTAAAGGCAAATGGTTTTAAACTTGATTGTACTCATCGCATTCAGTTTTAATAAGTAACCAATGTTTCCTAAAATCGGCGATAACAAATAGGTTTTCACTCGTGAGTTTTCTAAATATTTCAACATCTACTAAAACAACCACAACCTCATTCTGAGTTCTCTAAACCCTAAAGCAATAAAGAGTCTTCTTTAAAATTTTCAAACAAACTTATGATTTAAAAAATGTTTTAGCTCAGTAACATACATATGATTCGGTCGTGGTGTGTTGGTAGGTTTGGGGTGTTACAATTTTGGTATGAGCCGAGTTCAATGGCTTGGTGTGGGCTGAGGCGAAAAATGTTTTAAAAGGATTGTGAAAGGCTTTTATGGGAAAAGTGTAGTGATGGAAAGCATGGCCACGAGTCTCGGCACCCATCCAGCTCGGTAAGTACCCCAAACTATTGATTTCTTTGAGTATATGATTATGATGATGGCATGATGGAATAGTAGTAGGAACTACTTTAGAGACATGAACCATAGGATGATGTGTACTCGCGAAACAATTCTTTACTAAAACTTTTCATAAGGACTGTGCTTTATGAGGCAATGGTGAATAAAAGTCTAACGCATAAAATTGTTAAGCGACTTGAATATATCGGTAGATATGAGTGCGTGAGGCGTGGGCGTAATACTCGTGGATGAGGTAGGGGTAGGATGAGCGGTCTCGGAACCGGTAGAGGTCGGACATGGGTCGAAAAATGAGAGTACCACGCGCGCCCGGTGTGGGAGGCGGAATATCGAGGATCGAGATGGGTGGTAGCAATAGCCCAGCAGTGTCGAAGGCTGCCCAGCTGAAAGTCTTTGGAGAGGGTTGCGAGTCACGGGAGTAAGGCAGGAGCTCGAGAAATGCATGTTGTGGCGACTCAAGGCTAATGGTGCGAGAGGTATTCGAGAGTGTGTATGCAGTGTGGCACCTAATGCAGCGGAGTATTGGTTGGAGGTAATGAGCATTATCTTGGATGACTGGATTTTCAGGTGAGGAAAAGTTGAAGGGTATAGTATCTTTGCTACGAGATGAGTCATATCGGTGGTGGCTCACTGATTAGGGACGGGAGCAATGGCGAGATGACCTCACTTGGGAATTCTTTAGGCGACCCTACTCGGAGGAAGTACATAGGGGCTAGCTATGTTGATGCGTAAGCGTAGAGCTTTCTTGAACTTGGTCGAGGGTAATAAAGCGTAGCAAAATATGAAGTGGCAGAATTTCTTGGTTGAGTCGGTATGCACGGGGTATTGTGGGCCTGAGCATGAGCGTTGTGTCAGATTTGAGAGGATGGTGAGGGCGAGTGCGGATGATAATTTCCCCACGGCGGGAGCGAGTTTGCCGTACTAATGGAGAAAGCTAAGGTTCTTTGAAGGGGTAAGGCAGTCTGTAAGGCGAGAATCGGGATAGGGGTTGGAATAAAAGGAGTTACGGATCATCATGGGTTTTACGGGAACTAGCGAGAAAAGGGTTAGTTATAGTGGGCGAATCAGGCTGCTAGGCAGTTTCTTTGCTAATACTCGATGGCGCCCACGGTGTGCTCGGTGTGGAAGTCTCACAGGGCAATGTTGGGTAAGTGCGAGGATGCTTTGAGTGTGGCTTGTTGGGGATCGAGTTAGGGATTGTCCACGAGAGATCAGCTAGGCTACGGTTTGAGGATCAGAATCATGCACGATTTAGGAGGGATAATCGACCACGAGAGGGCCGAGGTTCGAGCGGGGAGAGTAATGGCTCTGGTAGAAGTCGTGGAGCAGGCGGAGGTGTAGGTGGTCTGAGGCGAGAACGGCCTAGGTTGGTCTCTGTGATGAGGCGTCGAGAGGAGAGCGATGCCGGGCGTCATAGCCGAATACGTTCTTAATTTTTGGAGTACCTTATAATGCTTTAATTGATGTTGGTTCGGCCTTTTTCGTATGTTGCTAGTAGCATAGTGGAAACCATGAACTTAGACTCTAAGATTACTTCTAGGAGCATGGCGGTGATAAGCCTTCTAGGTCACTCTGTAGAAGTAAAATGCAGTATAAAGGGATGTACCCTAGAACTTCAAAGGGGTCGTGTTTTTGGGTGATTTAATGGGCTGCCGTTTGGGGATTGGTTAGTAAAGTATCGGGCTAGTTTGGATTTGTGACTAAAGCGCATGGTGTTGAAGACCATGGAAGGTGTTGGGGTGGTGATGATAGGTAATAGGAGAGATTACTTATCTAATGTTGTCTCTACTGAAGAAATTTGAGAAAATGGTTAGAAAGGGGTGTGAATCATTTTTGGTGCGTTTGTGCTTTGGAAGCTAAGGATCTGTTGTGAAGAATGTCCAAAGCGTGGGAATTTACCGATGTTTTCGGAGGAACTCCGGGTATACCTCTCGATCGCGAGGTTGAGTTTGGTATAGACTTGCTACCGGAGGCTGCCGAGTATCTATTGCTCCATATAGGATGGCGCCCGAAAGAATTAGTGGAATTAAAGGCTCGAGTTCGGAGTTGTTGGGCCAGAGGTTTTATCCAGTGAGTGTATTACCTTGGGAGCTCGGTGCTTTTGTCAAGAAAAAGGATGGTGCGATGCGGATGTGTATAGACTACCGCTTGGTGAATAAGTTAACTATAAAAACAAGTATCCGTTGCCCGGGATTGGCGACTTGTTTGATCAACTCAAGGGTGCATAGGTTTTCTCTAAGATTGACCTTAGAGTGCAGGTATCATCGACTCAAAGTGAAGGAGGCGATATCCATAAAAGCGACATTTACGTACTCGGTATGGGTACTCACGAGTTTACAGTAATGCCTTTTGGTTTGACCAATGCACGGCGAGTATTCATGGACATGATGAATCGGGTGTTTCGGCCGTATTTGGATCGGTTCGTCGTAGTGTTTATAGAGCGACATTTTGGTGTACTCAAAATGCGAGGAGGATCATGCCAGCGCATCTTGGGTAGTTCAGTAGGTTACGAGGGAAAAGCGATTTATAAGCCAAGTTTAGTAAGTGCGAGTTTTGGCTTAAGGAGGTAACTTTTTTGGCTCATGTGGTATCGGTGAGGAATTAGGGTGGATCCTCGTAAGATTGAGCGGTATTGGATTGGAAACCACCCAAGTCGGTTGTAGAGATTCGGAGTTTTACGGGCTTAGCGAGGATATTACAGGAGGTTTGTAGAAGGGTTTTCCTTGATTGCGGCACCGTTGACTAAGTTGTTGAGAAAATGGGTTCCGTTAGTGTGGGTGAGAAAGCTTGACAAGAGAGTTTCGACAAGTTGAAGAAGATCTGATGAAACTCGGTTACGATCGGCTGAGCGGGAAAGGAATTCACTTGTCTATTGTGATGCATCACATCTTTGGTTTAGGGTGTGTCTTTGATGCAAGATGGAAAAGTGGTAGCGTATGCATCTCGGCGATTGAGGCCTCATGAAGGTAACTACGACGCATGGCTTGGAGTTGGTTGATGGTGGTGTTTGACTTGAAGATTGGAGGCATTACTTGTATGGGAAAAGTCGATAGTGTATACGGATCATAAGAGTCTGAAGTATCTCTTGACTCGGAAGGATTTAAATTTGAAGCGTGAAGGTGGATTGAATTGTTGAAAGATTCTGATTGTTCGATTGAGTACCATCCGGGTAAGGCTAATGTAGTAGGCGATGCGTTGAGCCGTAAGGTGGTAGCGGACTTTGCGGCGATGTTTGCTCACCTTAGCATTTATGATGATGGGAGTCTTTTGGCGGATTGCGAGTTAAGCCATCTTGGATTGATCGGGTTAAGGAGGCGGTGTGGATGAGGTGTTGAGTGCTCGAAGGTTGCAAGTGCAAAATGGTGAATCTAAGGGTTACAACTTGGATAGTGGTGGAGTCTTTGTGTTTTCAAGGGAAGGTATGTATGCCTAAGGGCCGAGGAGTTGAGGCAGGATTCTTGAGGAAGCTCATAGCAGCCCATACGCTATGCATCCTGGAGGCGATAAGATGTATCGTGATTTGAGGAGCGATTACGGTGGCGAGGTCTTAAGCGGGAGGTGGCGAGTTTGTGGGCAAGTGTTTGACATGCCGGCAAGTTAAAGTGAGCATCGGTTGCCATCAGTACATTATAGCGGTAAAGATCCCACGATGGAAGTGGGAGAGGATTACGATGGATTTCATCGGTGGGGCTTCCCCTCACGCCTAGCAAGAAGGACTCGATGCGTGTTATAGTGGATCGTTTGACTAAGGCGGCTCATTTCATACCGGTGAGGTTGATTATTTGCTTGAAGAAATTAGCTAAGTTGTATGTGGCGAGAGATAGTGCGGTTGCATGGGGTGGTGCGGTGTCAATATCTCGGATAGGGATCGAGTTTCACGTCGAGGTTTTGGAAAGTTTTGCATCGGGCTTTGGGTACAGATTGGATTTCAATACGGCTTTTCACCCAGCATGATCGATGGGCGATGCGAGAGGGTAATCCAGATACGGAAGATATGTTAAGGGGCTATGTTGCAGATTTGAGTGGTAGTTGGGAGGAGTACCTACCTTTAGCGAGTTCGCTTATAACAATAGTTATCAAGCGAGTATTCGAATGGCACCATATGAGGCACTCTATGGGAGGAAATGTCGTACTCCTATGTGTTGGACAGAGCGGGTGAGCAGCGGATGTTGGGCCACTGAGTTAGTGGCGAGAAAGCAGAAGATAAGGTAAAGGTAATTCGGGCTCATCTTAAGGAAGCGTCGGACAGGCAGAAATCTTACGCTGATCTTAAGCGCAGGGATATTGAGTGTGCAGTGGGTAATAAGGTCTTTACGAAGGTTTCACTACTGGAGGAAAGTTTTGAGATTTAGTCGGAAGGGCAAGCTAAGCCCTAGGTTTATCGGGCCATATACAGTGTTGAAGCGAGTGGGACCAGTAGCTTATCAGCTTGAGTTGCCAGTAGAATTGAGTCAGATTCACGACGTTTTTCATGTCTCAATGCTTAGGTGCTATCGATCGATCTGTCACATGTTGTACCGATTGAGAGATAGAGGTGAGTCACGATTTGTCTTTCGAGGAGGAACCAGTGCAGATTTTGGATCGGGATGTCAAGGTTCTATGGCGGAAGTCGGTGCCTTTGGTGAAAGTATTATGGCGGAACCATGAGTACGGAGGAGGCCACGTGGGAACGAGAGGATGTGATGCGGCGGCAATACCCTCAACTCTTCGACCGAGGTAATTTCGAGGTCGAAATTATTTTAAGAAGGTAGAAGCGTAACATCCTTAAATCGGGGTCTGTCTGTATTTGCATGGGGTTGCATGTGATGTTATGTCTCTTGTGTTTGTTTGATAGGTTTTGGGGTCTAGGCATGACCTCGGGTTAGTCTGGTCATGGCCAAAATTTTGTTTTTAGCACTTAAGGAAAGGGAGTTAGGGAATTAGGGGTTAAAAGAATTTATTGGAGGTTTAAGACACAAGAATTTCCTTGGTAGAGTTGCAAGGAGGCGCTACACGTACAAGGAGGTGACGTCAAAAGGAGTTGGGAGGACCTTGGTTTGAGTTGCAGAAATCCCCTTGCTGCTATTTATTTTTGGACGCCACAGACGGGGGGAGAGGTGTGCTCGGTGGGACTCTCAAGATTGGATGGGGATAGAATCATCGGTTTTGAATTGGATGGAGAGGAGGAAAATGGGAGTTTGACTCATTCAAACCAATTTGAATGAGTGGATGGGAGGAATTCAAGGAGAGATGAAGGGGCGGCAAGTGTTTGAGTAGGAGTGGGTTGAGCTTAGTGAATTTTTTTTTGGGATGTGGTGTGAGTTTGGGGAAACAATCGGTTTGGTGCTTGAGAAGGGGTTGCGAATGTTCTTAGTAGCCACAGGAGGGTGCATTTTCGGCTAGTGAGGGTCTTTTTCATTTAGGTGTAGTGTCATAACTTGAAACACCAAAGTGCATTCTCTTCTCTTCTCTCTTTTGGCAATTTGGGCACTTGGCCGATTCATTTTAGCAACCCCTTGAAGAGCAGAAACTCCTCTTCTTTGAAACCATTTCTTGCTCACTTCTTCTTCTTCTTCTTCTTTTGCTCAAGGCCACTATGTGTAAGTGATGGTTTTGGCCACATGTGTAGTACTAAGTGCAGGCTACTATGTGCACCAGATAGCTTCGGCTACAAAGGTGGTACTATGTGTAGGCCACCGTGTATCTGTTATTATTAGATGAGTTCAACGGAAATTGACTAAGTTAAAATACACGTGATTGTGTAACGACTAAGTGGAATTGAATACGATCATGTTATAAATAAGTGCAAGTGTGAATGTGACCAATTGAAAAATGTGGCAAATGTACGTATGAACAATATGCTCGATGTAATCGGAAAGTGGAAAGATTTGTATAGGCAAGTGATGAACACAACTAAAGTGAGAGAGAGCAAAAATTTACAATAGAACTGCTTTGGACAAGTAGGCATGGCGTGAATTTGAAAAATCACCAAAAATAGTAGAAATTGAATTATAAGTTTTATGAGATATTTATTTAAATATTATTGAGTCTATTTTCATATAAAGAAACATAGAAAATAAATGATTTATATATTTTGAGATATTTGAATTTACGTGAGACAGGTTTAGAATGATTCTGCGATCCTGTTCTGCCTTGGAAAAATCATTAAAAATTGAAAAACAAAAATTATGGGATATAATTTATATGCCTGAAATCCTGAATGATCCTATTTTCAAATGAACTAATTAATAAGGTCATATGAACTCTGTACAAGGAGAAAATTGATTCGTAGTGAAGAGAGGTCAGAATAGTCTACTTGATAAAATAGGGAACTTTAATGAATAAACTGTACTAATTGGCTAAGCCAAAAATTCTGTAAATTTTATGGTAAGAAGATAAATGAGTCTAGTTTCAATTAAAATTAACGGATATTAATTTGGAGTTCAAGTAGTTCAAGATATAAATAATTTAATGATTGTGACTCAAGAAAATAGCTTAGCTGGAATTTGAATAAATAGAAAGAATATGAAAATAGCATGTTATCGCATTGCATATTATTTTCATGCGAGCTTACTAAGCGTAAAGCTTACTCCCTCCTTTCCATTTCTTTTAGCTTTGTCAGGTCAGCTCGGGGTTGGAGATCATCGGAGCTGACATCACACTATCGAGCCATTATCCTTGGAGTATTGACATGTGTATGTTAATTTGTTTTCAAGTGAGTGGCATGTATAGGGACTTAGTTTTTCTATGATGGATGTTGTTGTGATTAGTCAAATGTATTGGCTTATATTGATTTGTTGATTATAGCCATGAGATGTGGCTTATGATGATTTTGGCTTGTAAGCCTATTTGTCCATGGTATGTGTTAATGTCTTGTTATGTGGTATAAGTGATTAAATAGATGACAAGGTCAAATGCATGTGTTTGAAAAGTTTTAATTTTGGCGAAATTTGGTAACCCGATTTATGCGATTGTGAATGTTTAAGTCGGTAAGGCCTCGAACCCTGTCTGGAGTTAGACACGGGTGAGGGTGTTCTGAGACTAAGCCAAAGGATAGCGTGTAATATCTCCGCCAAGCTTCCAACCTAACTTGAGCTTACGAATTCTTCTAAAATGGGAAATTAAAGCAGAGTAAGCTTTTAAGCTTAGTAAATTCATATCTTGGGAATTTAACTTACCACTATTTTACAAACATAAGGTAAACATACATTTCATTCCCAAGTCGTGTTGGCCAAATGCCTAAACACATATCCTCATCAACCATGTTAGTCACTGTAATCCATATAATAGCTTAAATTCACGAATGTACGTAGTCATCAAACAAGATTCATACACATATTTCTTTCATCACATTTTTCAATATATCATGAATGAACAAAATCATCACGCGTATTCCACATTCATGTATCAAATACATCATATTTTAATGTAACATCCTTAAATCGGGGTCTCTGCATTTTGCATGGGGTTGCATGTGATGTTATGTCTGCTGTGTTTGTTTGATAGGTTTATGGGTCTAGGCATGACCTCGGGTTAGTCCTGGGTCATGGCTAAAATTTTGTTTTTAGCACTTAAGGAAAGGGAGCTAGGGGAATTAGGGGTTAAAAGAATTTATTGGAGGTTTAAGACACAAGAATTTCCTTGGTAGAGTGGCAAGGGAGGCGCTACAGTGCAAAGGAGGTGACGCCACGAGGGAGGTGGGAGGACCTTGGTTCGAGTTGCAAAAATCCCCTTCTTTGCTATTTATTTTTGGCGCCACAGGATTTGGGGAGGAGGTGTGCTCGGGTGGGACTCTCGAGGATTGGATGGGGATAGAATCATTAGTTTTGAATTGGATGGAGAGGAGGAAAATGGGAGTTTGACTCATTCAAACCAATTTGAATGAGTGGATGGGAGGAATTCAAAGAGAGATGAAGGGACGGCAAGTGTTTGAGTAGGAGTGGGTTGAGCTTAGCCGAATTTTTTTGGGATGTGGTGTGAGTTTGGGGAAACAATCAGTTTGGTGCTTGAGAGGGGGATTGCGAATGTTCTTAGTAGCCACAGGAGGGTGCATTTTCGGCTAGCTGAGGGGTCCTTTTCATTTCGTGTAGTGTCATAACCGAAACACCAAAGTGCATTCTCTTCTCTTCTCTCTTTTGGCAATTTGGGCACTTGGTCGATTCATTTTAGCAACCCCTTAAAGAGCCGAAACTCCCTCTTTGCCGAAACCATTTCTTGCTCACTTCTTCTTTTTCTTCTTCTTTTTGCTCAAGGCCGAAACCAACAACCTCACCCCCATTTGGCATCTCTTCTTTTCTCTCTCAAAACCCTTTGTGCCGAATCTCTTCTTCTCCATTGCGTTATTCTTCTTCATCTTTCCATTGTTCAAAAGCCGAAACCTTGTTGTTTTCTTCTTGGCCGAATATTCTTAGCCTCATTCTCTTCTTTTCTCACGTGTGTTAATCTCTCTGTAGTGCCGAATCTTTTGCTAGTTCTTTTGCTTGGATTAGCCGAATCTCCTGGTAAGTGATTTCTCCTTCTTTTCTTCTTGATTGATTTGGGGGTATCGAATCTCTTTTGCCTTTCCTTTGGCACTCCTTCAATCGTTGTGTCGAGATCTTAACTTACTCTTGTTACGTGTAGTAGCGAGATCCCTAAATAACACTAGGGTGTGCCGAACTTTGGTGTTGAGGCCGAATCAATCATTAAAGGAGGAGTACAAATTGATTCGGTGGACCTTCGGGATTTGGTGGTGATTTAGGTAAGGGTTTTAACGATTGCAGATCTGTTTCCCATTCGTTCAAAAGCGAAGGCTAATCATTTATGTGCATCGGGTGTGGTCGATTACAAGGGGGTTCATTGTGTAGTTTGGGATTTGGTTGGAAACCAAATCGACACTAAGAAAGGAAACAACGGCCGGGATTTCACTAGATTTGAGTAGTTTTGGGATTTTATTTAGATCGCGATTAGTCGGTGTGTAAGCGCTTACACACTTTATTAGTTTAATGATGCTTATTATGTTCTTTGTATAACCCTTGGTATTAGTGACTTTGCCTTGCGGCATAAGCTTGGATTAGGGTAAGTCCCCTATTATGTGATTCACGATATATATATCTGTCTCATTATGTTACGCTAAATGCTATGTAACCTATGTTTTGCATGACCATTCGATATTATGACACGTATGTGATGAACATGATGATGGGTTGATGAGAGGAGGATGATTTATTTGGGTATCACGGTGGTTTTACCACAAGATGGGTTGGCCCCATCGGTTGATTTGTGACTACGGTCACGGTGGTTTTGACCACACTATTGATATGATTTGTGACTAAGTCCCGGTGGTTTTGACCACGGTGGTTTTGACCACCACGATTGATATTTGTGACTACGGTCACGGTGGTTTTGACCACACATGGATTATTGTGACTCATCCCGGTGGTTTGGTACCACGGTGGGTTTGCCCCACATGATATTATGGGATTGTCATCGGTGGTTTTGACCACCACGATGGGTTGGCCCCATCATTGATATATATGTATTTGTGACTTGGTCACCGATGGTTTTGACCACCAGTGGTTTTGACCACACGGGGTAGTTAAAGGAGATTGGATGGTTAGGTTATGGGTTGCATGATTTGCATGTTTTGCTAATGATCTGTGTAAGTGGTTGAATTATCGGGTTGGGGATTTATACACTGAGTCTTGGTGACTCACCCCTTCCCTTACATTTTGCAAATGAGGCATAGATCGTGGATATGGAGCCGAGGAGGACTCGAGGTGGCCATGCATCTTAGTTTGGTTTTGACTTTAACTGTTATTTTGTTTAATTAAATTTCTTTAAATTTGGTTTTGGGTTTTGTAATAAGGCCGCTAAGTATTATTTTGGGTTTTTATTATTTGCTTTTATTTTGGTTACATCATACATATCTTTGGGTTTATGGACTTGTTAAATTAATCGGTAAAAGCAATGTCTTCAAAACTATATCTCTTGGGTTTTCAAGCGTTACCATCGGGTAACAAAGTTCACACAATAATAAGGTAACCTGGATGTTTTTATAACTCAAATTTTCAAATCACCTTAAAGGCAAATGGTTTTAAACTTGATTGTACTCATCGCATTCAGTTTTAATAAGTATCCAATGTTTCCTAAAATCGGCAGTAACAAATGGGTTTTCACTCGCGAGTTTTCCAAATATTTCAACATCTACTAAAACAACCACAACCTCATTACTGAGTTCTCTAAACCCTAAAGTAATAAAAGGGTCTTCTTTAAAATTTTTCGACAAACTTATGATTTAAAAAAATGTTTTCGCTCCGTAACATACCAGATTCGGTCGTGGTGTGTTGACTGGGTTTGGGGTGTTACATTTAATATATCATGTGATATCATTTCCATATACTTCAGGCTTGTACCAATAATAGTTTGTTTTGAATTCGGGTTGTTTTGAATTCAGGTTAATCATATACTTTTCATGAATAACAAGAAACATGTATGAGTTCAAAATTAATCAAATTTCCATATTCATATACTTTCCTCATCATGTGTTCAAATATCATGTAAAAATCATGCTCATATGATTCATGTATATGCTTGTAATAATTCGTTTCATGTCAAGATTTTTCCCGTTGAACCATTTAAAATATCGATGGATACACAAGTAGTACACTCGAAATGTACAAATCAGAAATCCATCAATTCATGTTCAGGGGTGCTCCTTAAAGCACATATCTGGAAGCACTCTGTCGAGCATATAACAGGAAGCTCACAAAGAGCCATTAATCGAGAAGCTCACAAAGAGCCTATCAGGAAGCTTATCTGGGCTATATAACAGGAAACTCATAAGAGTTTGAAACAAGAAGCTCATTGAGCTTAATAGGTAACTCCGAAGAGTTATTAACAAGGAGCTCCAGATAGCATAATAGGGAGTTCAAGCGAGACATGTCAGGAAGCTCATAAGAGCCTATATCAGGACGCTCACGAAGAGCTGCATTTATGTCCGCAATAAATGCTAGACCACAACCGACCGAATCGTGTAACAGGACGGTCACAAAGAGCTGCGGTAGTGTGCAACACATGTAGAATCACTATCGATCAGGATGCTCGCATGAACTATATAATAGGACGCTCGAGAGGGCTTATAACAAGATTGCTCGTCTGAGCTATAGTCTGTCTGGAACATATGCAGGACTAAAATCAATACGGGCAAATACTGTATCCATCGATTTTCATTCATATTCAAACGAGACTTATGACTTATCGAATATTGTCGGATATGTGAATGCTTTCATATACATGTCAATAATACAATCACATATATACGATTCAATTACACAATTCACATATACAACATTCAATTCAAACATATAAATATACACAATTTAGTTACACGAACTTACCTCGACAAATGTTCGTGTACATAATATCTACTAATCTGATATTTTCTCTTCTCCTCGTTCTATCTCTAATTTTGGTCTATCCGGATCTATACGAGTAAATTTAACATCAATTCATGTTCATTTCAATTCAATTCACATCTTTGGTAAAATTACAATTTTGCCCCTAAACTTTTGATAAATGACGATTTCGTCCCTAGGCTCGGAAAATGATTCGTGCAATATAATCCTTATTCCAAGCCTAATTGATTTTTACATGCCATAATAGCAGCCCATGCATGTCACAAAAATCAAAATTTTTCCATGAGTTTTACAACTTTTCAATTTAGTCCCTAAATCATAATTTCATCAAAATTCTCTTTGTAAAAGTTGTTTGTTTATCTATCAACAACCTTTCATTTTCTACCATAAATTTCAAATTTTCAGCATGTACATCCATGGAAAATTTTCTATACTTTGATATCTTTACAAATTAATCCCCAAAATAGATAGATTAAGCTATTAGATCTAGGAAATATAAAAATTACTAAAAGCAGGACAAGAATGCTTACTCAATTAAGCCAAGAAAGCTTACTTTCTCTTTCCTAGGGTTTCCATGTATTTTTGGGGAAGAATATGATAATAATAATAATATGATATTTCTATTTAATTTATTATCATCCATTAATTTTTCAACATTCCAATTTAGTCCTTTTCTTTTTCTAATTTTCCATGGATGATTCATCAAAAATATCTACTAACTTTTCTTAATGGTCTAATTACCATATAAGGACCTCAAGTTTTGAATTCCATTGCTAATTAATTCTTATAGCAACTAGAATTCAACTTTTGCATTTTATGCAATTTGGTCCTTTCATCAAATTAGACATATAACTGGTAAAATTTCTTAACGAAATTTTCACACAATATTTCTATAATTTTATAGATCATAAAATAATATTAAAATTAATTTCTCTTCCGGGATCAGATTTGTGGTCCCGAAACCACTGTTTCGATTACACTGAAAATGGGTTTTAACAATACTACTTGGGTATCCATCGATATTTCAATGATTCAATGGATAAAACTCCTGATGAAGGAAAATATGAGCTAGATATGAGTTATCTCTCAGATACCCTGAAATACTTGGAAATTTTTATATGATGAGCTCATCTCTGTTTTCTTGATATTCATGATAATTATAAGACTAACTTGTTTGATGAGAACTTGTGCTTAGGCATTTGGCTAAAATGTTTTGGGATGCATGATATATTTATTTATTTATACGAGCATGATTGGTAAGTTAAATTCTTGTTATATGAACTTACTAAGCATTGGATGCTTACTCTGTTTAAATTTTCCTCTATTTTATAGTGCTCAGAAGCTCGAAAGGGTTGGGAATCGGTCGGAGTATCATCACACTATCCTTCATCCCGTTTTGGTACAAATAGCAAACTCATTTTAGTATAATGGCATGTATAAGCTAAGTTAGGTAAAATGCTGAAATGTTTGGTTGTAACTAGCCATTGGAATGGCTAGTGGAAAGTATATTTTGATGTAAATATATAAGGCCATATCATGTTTGATGTGTGTTGGAATGGTTAAATGGTATAAGATATATATAAAACAAATTATAAATGGACTTTGAGTTAGTATAATTGAATAACTTGCAAATAAACATAAATGTAATTATGGAAATTTAAACATTTGATCATGTGTTAATATAACATACATAATAGTTATTTTTAGCTTGGTTTATATGTACCAAATTGGTTTGAAAATATGTTGAAGTGTTCATGTAGGTGTAAGGTAAAAAGGGTGAAAAATAAGGCTTGGAAAAATGGTCTTACTTTGTCCACATGGATAGACACACCGGCGTGTGTCTCAACCATGTGTGACACGACCATGCGTATGGGCGTGTGGTTTGGCCGTGTTTCCCCTACATATTAAAAATCGAGAAACATAATGCTCATGTAACAACCCATTTTTGGTCAAATCGGAACAGTGGTTTTGGAACCACAAATTCAATGTCAAAAAATTATTTTAATATTATTTTCGGTATTTACAGCATGTTATTTGATATGTTTGAAAATTTCGTGAGCTAATTTTAGCGTTTGAATGGTCAATTTGATAAAAAGGACTAAATCGCGTAAAATGCAAAAGTGTCGTTATATTAGCTAAAGGTGTCTAATAGCTATAGAATCTTAAAGTTAAGGTACTTAAGTGGTAAATAGACCATTATTATGATAGTGGATGATAATGGCATGGCATTAATGAAATTTTGAATTAGTAGTAAGGTTAATTTTGTCATTTAGTAATTAAATGATTAAATAAGTAAAATAAAACAAAATTTCATCCATTATCATCTTTCTTAACTGAAAATTCAAGGAAAGAAGAAGCCATGAAAGCTATTTAGGGTTCCATCATTGCATTGCTCAATTGTAAGTCCGTTTTTTATCCGTTTTTGATGATTTCTATGTTTTTGTAATCGTTGCAGCTCAATCTAGCTAGCCCGTACCTTTAATTTTGAAACTGTTAAAGATTTTGAAAGTTTCCATTGTTGAATCTATGTGTTCTTTGATGTTTAATGTTGAAATATGAAAGCTTGATGATAGCTTTACATGTTTTGTTAGGTGATTTTTGATGAAAATGCATAATAGGGATTAAATTGAGAAAATGTGAAAATATGTGGTTAAATATGTGAATAAATGAAAAATGTGGGTTGATATGTGTATTAGGTAAATTCGGCTAGCATATGATTGGATGAAATTGCATCAATTTGTGATATTGTGTAATAAGGACTAAATTGTAAAAGTTGTGAAATACTTGGGGCAAAAGTGTAAAAGTGCTTTAAAGTGTGATATGAACTAAATTGAAAGAATATGTGATTGATTAAGTTAATTTTGAATTCATATAGATTAATAAAGAAAGAATTCAGATTTAGATTGGGGGAAAAGCAAGGTTATCGAGTAGTTGACCTGATCCGTCATTTTCGTATACGAGGTAAGTTCGTATAATTGAACTTAAATGTGTATCTATTTATTTGATGGATGAAATTGAGATAGTATTTATTCTATTAGTTAAATGTGGAGATATTAAATTAAATGCATGGTTTAAGTAAACGAGTTGCTAAATAAGACCATAGCTGGGCTATGGCAAAATCGAATAATAAGACCATAACTGGGTTATGGCATGTGAATGAAAGACCATGACAGGGCCTTGGCAATGTATGTGTAAGACCATAGTTGGACTATGGCATCCGAAAATCGACGTACTCGTATCGTAAGCATTTGTAAACTCAAAGTGATTTGATAAGTGAATTGGTGAGAATAGATATGTATCAGTACAGATATGTACAGAAAACTATTCGAGTAACGAGCTGATGGAAGTCGAGAATTTTATGTTAATTTAGTGATTGATGCTTTAATGCAATTTATGTTAACCATTTAGAAATGTTAATGAATGATGAGATTATTTCATATTTACATACGAACTTACTAAGCTTATAGCTTACTTTGTTTATTTGTTCCTATGTTTTATAGTATTTCAAAGCTAGCTCGGATCCGGGGATCGTCAGAGACTTCATCGCACTATCGGACATCTATTTTGGTACTTTTGAGTTGTGTATATATAGTATATGGCATGTATAGGTTTGAGTCATTTTGATATGTTTGATGAACATGTATTTTGGGCCATTTAAGTTGGCTTGTGTTGATGATTTTGTTAATGTATAAATATGTGTAAATGGCTTTGTTTTAAGTTAGGTAAATGACCTATAATGAATGAATGACTTTGAATTGATAATGTATATTTCAAAATGGTTTATTGAATGAATCATATATGAGAATTATGTCTAGTAAAGAAAGATGAGTTGATAGGTATTTGAATAGGTAAATGGCATTGAATTGAGTATTGAAATGGTTGAAATAGATATAGTATGAATTGTGCATTTGGTTGATGATTTTGGCTGCCTAATTGTATGATGAAATGGTATCATTTTGCCTTATGTAGGTACATTGAAGTTGGGGTGGCAAATTGGCCTTACAAATGGCCTATTTTTGTCCACACGGGCAGAGACACGGACGTGTGTCTCAGCCGTGTGTGACACATAGTCATGTTACACGGCCGTGTTGATGCAATCCTAGCTAGGGAAGCTACTGCTGATCCCATAGAACTGCCCCAAGGACCTATTACTCGGTCACGTTCTAAGAAGTTCTTGCAAGTTATATTACTCGGGCATGGAGAGAGGAAGTGGCCGGACTTATTGATCACTCTTGGACTAGCTCACCAAGTGTAGTTTGCAATCTCTTGCAAGCTGATGTAGCTAGACCCAGCTCAATGAAGCTCAATTCAGCTTGAATTCTGTCTCATTTTTACTCTATACGTTTTAAGGTACTGGAATAAACTTAGCTGTTTAATTAAGTTAGTTAATTTAGTTTCAGCTCATGAATGTGTTTTATTAATTTAATGCTAAATGTGTTGTATTAATTTAGTGTTAAATGTGTCTTAGCTTATATACATGTTATTAATATGTCTTAGCTTAAAACATGCTTTTAATGTGTCCTAGCTGCTGTCGAATTAATGTGTCATAAGCTGATTTAATTTTCTGAATTAAATTGTTTTAGGAACATGGATGGGACGACATTAACATCGTGTGCTGATGATTGAAATGGCCAACACCTCTTCGTGTATGCCAAGAGCCAAAGGAGCTGTTGTTTCCTTTTCCCAAGCTGACCAGCTAGCTACTTAATTTCTTTCACATTGCTAGAAATTCTTTTCACATGAAATGTCCATTCAGTTATGTGTATTCACACCTAAGGGGCTGCTCACATTCGGCTTTCATACCTATTGGCCATTGGAGTACTCAAGATGCTATTAAATTACTCAAGACTATTCAGCTGATCAAAGCAGCATATTAAATTCCATGCACTCTCTTTGACCGAACTTACCAAGGCCTTTTCAGCTCAATATTAATTTTCAGCTTGTTAGGAAACTTCAAGGAAATTACTAGGAAACTTCATAAAAGTTTCAGCTCATTTGAGCTGAATGAAAGTTGACTTTTTAATTGCTTAAAGTCCATTCGGCTAGCCTATAGTTTAGCTATAAATATGAAATTCCTAAATTGTAATGGGGACTTTTTGATCAATTTTATGAACTGTTCTGTTCTTGTGAGAATTTAATTCTCCTTGTTCTCTTTGGGACTGAACTGACTTATCAAGCTTAGTCTTGTGGCGTCATTCCTTCCTTGTTTTAGAACTTATCACTTGAAAAGTGTGGTGTTCAAACATAACTTTGGTTCTTATTTAGCTAGATAGCGAGTCAAGGTTTCCTTGTTAATTCCCTAAAATCAAATTCCCCTAAGAGCTGTTTAAGACACGGGTCAACAATTTCTTATATTGTTGGTTCTATCTTAGCCCTTAGCCGGAACTCATCCATCTTTTATCTAAACCACTTTTGAGCCCTTTGTTTGAGCCTATTTTCTATCTTTTTCCAGCCTTCTTTGAAACGAACCAAGTCTTACTCAATTTCTCGATTGGGCAAACTAATACGACTCGAAACAACAACAATCGAATTCGTATCACGTGTGTCCCCTGGTGTTGAAATTGAATTGAAGTCAGTGTGCTCCACACAGTCTCACACAAGGGCGTGTTACTGGCCGTGTGGAACAAGTCAGTATACCCCCTAATTGGCACACGGCCTAGCACACGAGCGTGTGACTTGGCCGTGTTGCATAAGTCAGTATACCCTACAGGTTTGACACGGCCTAGCACACGGGCTGGACACATGGGCGTGTGGTTGGCCGTGTGACCCAAGTCAGTATGTATGCCATGTTTTCACACGGCCTGAGACACGAATGTGTCTGGAGCCGTGTGAGGTGTTGGATTGCCGGTACCCTTATGGCGCAGCCAAAAAAAATAAATCCGGCGATCCAAACCATGGATCCATGTGCGAGGAACGAATCAGGGTGAAATAATGGTCTCAAAATTACCGAAACTTCAATCTGAGTAGACAGCGACACCTTGGCAACAAGAATTCTGATCTACTATCGAACCAAGCTGCAACCTTTTATGATTTCAACCTCTACGTAATCCACCCAGTTTGACGATGAACGGAAGAAATCTCCAAAACTGTTTTGGAGGTTTCTTTGCTGCTAGACCTCACAAGCAAAGTTTTTTGGTTTTCTTTATATTTTTTTAGGGTTTTTTTAAAAGCTCTCACTTTCTCACCCTTTTAAAATTGGTATATATATAATGAATCATAATTTATAATTTTTTTATCTGAACATAATAATCATAATAATAAAAAAATATATATTAATGTTTTAATCGAGTCCGTATCATACAAGTGGCTCTAATACCACTGTTGGATTGCCGGTACCCCCATGGTGTGACATCCTGAATTAATAGGCTTATGCGTTTAGTGTGGGGATATGTTTAATGTGTTAATTTAAGTGTTAGGGGTCTAAATTGGGCTCAGGATGGGGTCGAGGCCTTGATTAAATTTTCTTATGGGACACTAAAGGGTTTTAAAGATAGTATCTGTGGTTTAAATTACAAAGTGGGCTTGTGGCTCATTAACCAGTGGCGCTGCAAAGGAGTTATAAGGTGGCGCCATTAGCAGTTGAAGAGGCCCAAGTTTTGGCTGTAAGGAGCCCATGTCTTTGGGCCATTTTCGGCACTTAAAAGGGGAGCAAGAGGGACGGCAATGAGGCTTTAAATTTGGAGGGACTTAGTGACTTGGATAATGGGGATAGGGTGCTGATAAAATAGATGGGAAGTGGTGTTATCTAGGTCTCTTCTGGAGGAGTGAATGGATTAAGATAGAGGAGAAAAGATATGAGCTATCTGCTGGGTGCAGTTATGGCCGAATTTCCATCTCTTGGAGGGGGAAGAAATCGGTTTCCACATGCCATAAGGGTGCCAAAATTTCCCCTACTATTTGACTAGTTGTTAGTTAGCAGGAAGGGCACTTTCGGTTTTTGTTAGTTAAGTGCCAAAATTGTCTATAAATAGAGGGGCTATCTCTTCAATTCCGGCATTTGAACCCCATTCTTTTAAAGCTTTTCTATGCCGAAACCCTCAGCCATTCTCTGCAATCTTTCCTTTTGATTCCTTCAGAAGCCGAAACCCCTCACTTCACACTATTTTCCATTCTTTTCCTCTTGTGCCGATTTCTCCATAAAGTCGGAATCATTTAGAAGTAGTCGAAATCTTCTGTAGAGGTGAGTATTGACTTGTGCTAGTATTTTTCCTTTCTTTTTCGGTCTTTGAGACCATAGCCGAATGGCTAGATGGTGTTTAGGGCCATCCTTAGTTTGACGTTCTCCCTGATCTCGTGTTTTTCTCTTTGGCGGCATTCCAAGATTTGAAGGAGATCAAGTCGCCTAGGTTTCTAAGCCAGAAATTAGTAGCATTCGAACCATATTATTTTCGGGATTTCAAGGTAAGGATTTCGATTCTCCTTAAGTTGATCAATCGGTTTCTTTTCGTTATTCGTGTCTTAACCTAATGTTTCGTTAAGCAATCATCATAGGACCTTCTGACCAAGGTCATTCATGGACTCGAATGTCAGCAAATCAAAGGAAGGGGTTGGATCTGTGGTCCCAGCCCCAAAGTTCAAGAAACGAGCGGTGTCAGCGGTTCGGGATTGGCCACCGGGTTGTGGACCGACTTCGGAGTAGAATAGTAGACAAATAGCGGTTGTGTCGGCTACAGATAGCGTCGACATAGAAAGTGTCGTCTTAACTGTAATCAGGTGTGTAGATCTCTATCACACTACTTAACCTGTTTATATACATATGCTATGGGCTAAAAGCCGGAAAAATAGGTTGTATGAACACTCGTGTTACCCAAAAGGGTGGGCAATGGATGCCAAGTACGTGATCATAGAAACTTCTCTATGTGTATCGATGAATGTGCTAGATTGTAAATCCTTAAGAGGTATATTGTTTGATTTTGCATGAATGTACGCATGGGATGGGATTAATATGATTAAGGGGAAGAGCATGATAATAGGTCACTTGGTGATCGGTGGTTAAACCACAATTAAAATGTTAGGTCACAACGGTGATCGGTGGCTAAGCCACATTAAATTCATTCGACTATTAGGAATAGGCGGCATGTCTGTCGATGTGGTGTGTAACGGTTGGTGGGTTGATTGTAGAAATCCCCAAGGTGTGATGGTTGGTACAGGGTGGTGTAGAGGATGGATCTCTAGGGTGGGATGGGCCATGTAGCATACATATATTTTGTTGCCATTGTGTGGGCCAAGGCCCATAATGTGTTTGTGGGCCTCAAGCCTTTTATGTGTTTTCAGGATTTGCACACTGAGTCTTGGTGACTCACCCTTTTATTTTTTCACGACTTTTGGATGAGCGGTAGATCGTGGACATGGGAGCCGAAGCGGACTCGAGGGCCATCAAGTTTTATTTTGTTTATCTTCACGAACTATTTACGGTTTTCTTTAAGTTTTAATTTTGGGATTCTTTATGTAATAAGGCCCCAGAGCTTAGGTTATCGCTTTACATTTGTTAATGTTTACAGTTTTAAAATTTATGTTCAAAGACTTAAGTCATAAAAAGTAATAAAATGGGTTTTCCAAACATGTTCAATGTAAAAACAAAGGTTTTCAGCTAATATCTTATTTTTTTTACAAATGCCTAAGTAGAGAAACTGAGATTTTCCAAGAACCATTAAAGTAAAGTTTTAATAATAAACCCCGTAGCATGCGGATCCAGTCGTAGCGTTTGAAATTTGGGTTTGGGGTGTTACATTTTGGTATCAGTGCAGGTTGCAAAACTCGGGTGTGAAATGGGTCTAGTAGTGATTTGAAAATGATGTGAATTTGAGAAAAGTTTGGGTTGAGATATGGCCTTCGAGTCTACCGACACCCGATCCTCGCAGGTAAGTATTCTAACTCTTGATGTGATATGCATGTTGGGTTGATGGGCTTGATGGACGTAGACTAGTGTGTTAGACAATAATGGACCTTAGGCCTAGAGTAAACAACTCTTCAATTTCATAAGATTTAATCCAACCAAACAAACCCGTGAACAAGTCGCTGGGTCAGGGTGTGGCAACAGGCATACGCATGTCTAGGATTGGATTCAGGGAGAGCTTGGTGCTTAAGCGGTCCTAGTGACTCACCTCCTCTTCGCTAGAATCCTACCTGGTGCGTAGTGACTGTTCACCTTAGCCATGAGGAGTTGTGGACGGGCCAAAATTTATAATTAAAACCCGAAGGGGACCAGCCACCCTAATTTTGAAAATTTCCAAAATACCCACGGTTTGTAAAAAATACTAAATTACCACGATTTGAAAAAAGACCAAAATCCCCTGGTTTGGAAAATTACCAAAATACCCCCGAAATGCAAAATTTCCAAAATACCCTTATTTTGTAAAATCACCAAGATACCCTATTTTAAAAAAAATTATTTCGAAAATACCCCTGTAGGGTAAAATTACGAAAGTACCCCTAGGTAGTGAAATGACGAAAATATCCTTATGTGATGAATGTGAGTTCATGTATGCTACTTGTATGTTGACGTATGATGGTTGATGTATGAGGTTCCTAGAACTAGGAGATACAGACTTGAGACTGAACCGTAGATATAATCGCGAATTCGAAAGAACTACTCATAAAACTACTGTTCATAAGATTGTTCGTGGTTAATTAGTGGAAGAAATTAATAATTCATAAAATTTCTAACCAGATAAATGCGAATCAGTAGAATGAGTACAAGAGGTCGTGGACATCCGCCGCGTGGTCATGGTAGGGGTAGGATGACGGTGTCAGAACCAGTAGGGTCTGGCCATGGATCTGAAAACGAGATGCCGGTACCACCAGCTGCGGAGGAGGAATTTCAGGACCAAACGGCCGGAGATGATGCGGTATCTCAGGCAATGTTAAGGGTTCTAGAGAGAGTTGCTGGGGCAGGCATGGGCACAGGAGCCCGGAAATCTGTGCTGGAGTGACTTAGAGCCAATGGGGCGAAAGTGTTTAGGGGAATTTCTGGTATAGCCTCGAGTTCAGCTGAGTATTAGTTGGAGGCAGTTGAACGTATAATGGATGATTTGGATTTCACGGAGGAGGAGAAGTTGAAAAGGGTTGTATCTCTCCTGCGGGACGAAGCTTATCAATGGTGGCTTACGGTTAAGGATGGTACGGTGGCTGGCCGTATCACTTGGGATTCCTTCAAAACGGCATTTCAGAGTAAATACATTGGGACAAGTTATGTGGATGCGCAGTGTAGAGCAGCTCTAAATTTGGTGCAAGAGAGTAGGTCGGTGGCTGCGTACGAAGCAGAATTCTTACGCCTTAGCCGTTATACTCGAGGAATGGTGGCCACAGACCATCAACATTGTGTTCGATTTGAGGATGGTCTGAGGGATGATTTGCGTGTATTGATAGCTCCACAGCGGGAGAGGGAATTTACTGTGCTTGTGGAAAAAGCTAAGATAGCTAAGGAGGTAAAGCGGACAGAGAAACTAAATCGGGATAGAGATAGGGGTGGAAGTAAGAGGAATTTTGGATCGTTAGGGGCAGCTGGGCGTACTCAGAAAAGGCCTAGGTCAGACGGGCCGAGGCGGGAAGAGAGACCTGCTGCTGTTGGTCAGACACAGAAGTGTGTTCGATGTGGTAAATTCCATGTAGGCGAGTGTTGGGCAGGCAGTGGGAAGTTCTTTAGGTGTGGATCTACGGACCATCAAGTTAGAAAGCCATGCGCAAAGCAGCGGGGCGATGAAAGGGCCTACGGACCAAGGGAATGCACAACCAGGAAGAGGTGGTCGGCAGCCACGAGAGAGGTCGTGGTCGGCCAGAGGCGATAGCGATTCCGGTCGGGGCCGTGGAGCACCGAGCCGAGCGCAGAAACAACGAGGCGAGGCAGTGGGGTTAGTCTATGCTACGGACGTCGAGAGGAGGCGACGCACCGGATGTCACCGCCGATACGTTTCTAATTTTTGGTTTGCCTTACACGCCTTGATTGATATTGGTTCGACGCACTCTTATGTTGCTAGTGCTATAGCGGGAACTCACGAACATAGGATATGAGACTTCTTCTAGGAGATGACTGTAGTAAGCCCTCTAGGACAAACTGTAGTGGTGAATAAACTATATAAGGATGTACCCCTAGAAGTTCAAGGGGTAGCTTTTTGGGTGATCGATGGAGCTATCGTTTGGGGAGTTCGATTTGATCTTAGGAATGGATTGGTTAGTGTAGTATCAAGCGAACTTGGGTATGCGACCAAGCGTATGGTGTTAAAGACTCAGATGGCGGTGAAGTGTTGGTGATAGGTGAAAGGGGGAACTGTTTGTCAAATGTGGTGTGCGCCTTAAGGGCAGAAAGGATGGTGAGGAAAAGATGCGAGGCAATTCTAATGTTTTTTCGGGCTCTGGAAGCCAAGGAACTAACTGTTGGAGATGTTAGGACGGTGAAGGAATTTCCTGATGTTTTCCCAGAAGAGCTTTCGGGATTACCCCCCGGATCGTGAAGTGGAGTTTGGTATTGATCTTCTTCCGAGAACAGCGCCAGTATCTATCGCTCCGTACAGGATGGCGTCGAAGGAGTTGGTGGAATTGAAGGCTCAGATCCAAGAGTTGCTGGATAGAGGGTTTATCCGACCGAGTGTGTCGCCTTGGGGAGCGCCGGTATTATTTGTTAAGAAGAAGGATGGATCAATGCGTATGTGCATTGACTATCGTCAATTGAATACATTGACCATCAAGAACAAATACCCGTTTCCAAGGATCGACGACTTGTTCGATCATTTAAAGGGAGCCTCGGTCTTTTCAAAGATAGATCTGAGGTCAGGGTACCATCAGCTTAAGGTCAAAGAGGCGCATATTCATAAGACGGCTTTTAGGACTCGCTATGGTCACTACGAATTCATGGTAATGCAATTTGGGTTGACTAACGCACCGGCAGCATTTATGGATATGATGAACCGAGTATTTCAACCCTACTTGGATCGGTTTGTCGTGGTATTCATAGATGATATCTTGGTTTATTCAAGGTCGGAAGAGGAGCATGATTCACATCTGCGGGTGGTTCTGCAGATTCTGAGGGAGAAGCAGTTGTATGCCAAATTTAGTAAGTGCGAATTTTGGCTAAGGGAGGTTACTTTTCTAGGTCACGTTGTGTCGGCAGAGGGGATTAGGGTTGACCCTCGGAAGATTGAAGCGGTGTTGGATTGGAAGTCGCCTAAATCGGTAGTAGAAATTCAGAGTTTTCTTGGGTTAGCTGGGTATTATAGAAGGTTTGTGGAAGGATTTTCATTGATCGCGGCGCCGTTGACTAAGTTGTTACAGAAAGGAGTTCCGTTTGTTTGGTCTTGTAAGCAGCAAGAGAGTTTTGAGGAGTTAAAAGGATTTTTGACGGAGCTCGGTATTGATTCAGTCGGAGGCTGGGAAGGAATTCGTGATTTATTGTGATGCTTCACACACGGGATTAGGATGCGTGTTGATGCAAGATGGGAAGGTTGTTGCGTATGCATCTCGGCAGTTAAGACCGCACGAATCAAATTATCCCACACATGATTTAGAGTTGGCGGCGGTGGGTTTCGCTTTGAAAATCTGGAGACATTATCTATACGAGGAGAAATCTGTCATCTATACCAATCACAAGAGCCTAAGATACCTTTTGACTCAGAAGGAGTTGAATCTAAGGCAAAGGAGGTGGATCGAGTTGTTAAAGGACTATGATTGCTCGATCGAGTACCATCCGGGTAAAGCTAACGTGGTGGCGGATGCTTTGAGTCGTAAAGTAATCTCTGACCTGAGAGCAATGTTTGCTCACCTTAGTCTGTATGATGATGGGAGTTTATTAGCTGAACTTCAAGTGAAACCCTCTTGGGTCAGTCAGGTTAAGGAGAAACAGCAAACTGATGAGTTGCTAAAGTAGAAGTTTCCGGTAGGATCAAGTGAGGGATCAACAGAATTTAGTGTGAATGAGGAAGGGTTATTATGCTTTCAAGGAAAAGTGTGCATGCCGAAAGACCCTAAGTTGAGGCGTAGGATCTTACAGGAAGCGCATGGTAGTCCTTATGCTATGCACCCTGGAGGGAGTAAGATGTATCGAGATTTGCGAGATCAGTTTTGGTGGCCGGGTCTAAAACGAGAGGTGACCGAATTTGTGGGGAAGTGTTTGACCTGTCAACAGGTAAAAGCGGAACATCAGTTACCGTCAGGGTTGTTGCAGCCGGTGAAGATTCCACAATGGAAGTGGGAAAGGATCACAATGTACTTTGCTAGTGGGCTACCTCTCACGCCTACTAAGAAAGATTCGGTTTGGGTGATTGTTGACCGCTTGACGAAGTCTGCTCATTTCATACCAGTACGGGTCGATTACATAGCGGAGGTAGTGAGGTTGCATGGGGTACCAGTATCAATCATATCGGACAGGGACCCTAGGTTCACCTCACGATTTTGGAAGGCGTTGCATCAAGAGTTGGGTACGAAGTTGGATTTCAGTACAGCGTTTCATCCTCAGACCGATGGACAGTCTGAGCGGGTGATTCAGATCTTGGAGGACATGTTGAGAGGATGTGTCATTGATTTCAAGGGTAGTTGGGAAGAATTTATACCGTTAGCGGAGTTTGCGTACAACAATAGCTACCGGTCATGTATTCAGATGGCGCCCTACGAAGCATTGTACGGGCGGAGGTGTTGTACACCTACCTATTGGAAGGAATTAAGGGAACGTCAGATTTTGGGTCTGGAGTTGGTTACCGAGACAAAGAAGAAGGTAGAGTTAATTCGGGCTCGATTAAAGGAAGCATCAGACCGACAAAAGTCCTACGCTGACCTGAGGCGTAAGGACATAGAATTTGCAGTGGGTGACAAGGTGTTCTTGAAGGTGTCGCCATGGAAGAAAGTATTGAGGTTCGGACAGAAAGGTAAATTAAGTCCCAGATTTATCGGACCTTATCGTGTGTTAAAACGAGTGGGACCAGTAGCGTACTAGCTAGAGTTACCTTCTGAGCTAAGCCAGATTCACAACGTGTTCCATGTCTCTATGTTAAGACGTTACCGTTCGGATCCCTCCCATGTGGTATTGTGGAAGAAATCAAAGTAAGACCCGATTTATCTTTTGAAGAGGAGCCAGTGGAAATCTTGGACCGTGATGTCAAGGTATTGCGTAGGAAGACGGTTCCATTGGTCAAGGTTCTATGGCAGAATCACAGTTCTGAGGAGGCTACTTGGGAACCAGAGGAAGCGATGCAGCAGCAATACCCCCATCTTTTCTGATCAGGTAATTTTGAGGCTGAAATTTCTTTAAGGGGGTAGAACTGTGACATCCTGAATTAATGGGCTTATGCGTTTAGTGTGGGGATATGTTTAATGTGTTAATTTAAGTGTTAGGGGTCCAAATTGGGCTCAGGATGGGGTCGAGGCCTTGATTAAATTTTTTGATGGGACACTAAAGGGTTTTAAAGATAGTATCTGTGGTTTAAATTACAAAGTGGGCTTGTGGCTCATTAACAAGTGGCGCTGCAAAGGAGTTATAAGGTGGCGCCATTAGCAGTTGAAGAGGCCCAAGTTTTGGCCGTAAGGAGCCCATGTCTTTGGGCCATTTTTGACACTTAAAAGGGGAGCAAGAGGGACGGCAATGAGGCTTAAAATTTGGAGGGACTTAGTGACTTGGATAATAGGGACAAGGTGCTGATAAAATAGAGGGGAAGTGGTGTTATCTAGGTCTCTTCTGGAGGAGTGAATGGATTAAGATAGAGGAGAAAAGATAGGAGCTATCTGCTGGGTGCAGTGATGGCCGAATTTCCATCTCTTGGAGGGGGGAAGAAATCGGTTTCCACATGCCATAAGGGTGCCAAAATTTTCCCTACTATTTGACTAGTTGTTAGTTAGCAGGAAGGGCACTTTCGGTTTTTGTTAGGTAAGTGCCAAAATTGTCTATAAATAGAGGGGCTATCTCTTCAATTCCGGCATTTGAACCCCATGCTTTTAAAGCTTTTCTATGCCGAAACCCTCAGCCATTCTCTGCAATCTTTCCTTTTGATTCCTTCAGAAGCCGAAACCCCTCACTTCACACTATTTTCCATTCTTTTCCTCTTGTGCCGATTTCTCCATAAAGTCGGAATCATTTAGAAGTAGTCGAAATCTTCTGTAGAGGTGAGTATTGACTTGTGCTAGTATTTTTCCTTTCTTTTTCGGTCTTTGAGACCATAGCCGAATGGCTAGATGGTGTTTAGGGCCATCCTTAGTTTGACGTTCTCCCTGATCTCGTGTTTTTCTCTTTGGCGGCATTCCGAGATTTGAAGGAGATCAAGTCGCCTAGGTTTCTAAGCCAGAAATCAGTAGCATTCGAACCATATTATTTTCGGGATTTCAAGGTAAGGATTTCGATTCTCCTTAAGTTGATCAATCGGTTTCTTTTCGTTATTCGTGTCTTAACCTAATGTTTCGTTAAGCAATCATCATAGGACCTTCTGACCAAGGTCATTCATGGACTCGAATGTCAGCAAATCAAAGGAAGGGGTTGGATCTGTGGTCCCAGCCCCAAAGTTCAAGAAACGAGCGGTGTCAGCGGTTTGGGATTGGCCACCGGGTTGTGGACCGACTTCGGAGCAGAATAGTAGACAAATAGCGGTTGTGTCGGCTACAGATAGCGTCGACATAGAAAGTGTCGTCTTAACCGTAATCAGGTGTGTAGATCTCTATCACACTACTTAACCTGTTTATATACATATGCTATGGGCTAAAAGCCAGAAAAATAGGCTGTATGAACACTCGTGTTACCCAAAAAGGGTGGGCAATGGATGCCAGGTACGTGATCATAGAAACTTCTCTATGTGTATCGATGAATGTGCTAGATTGTAAATCCTTAAGAGGTATATTGTTTGATTTTGCATGAATGTACGCATGGGATGGGATTAATATGATTAAGGGGGAAGAGCATGATAATAGGTCACTTGGTGATCGGTGGTTAAACCACGAATTAAAATGTTAGGTCACAACAGTGATCGGTGGCTAAGCCACATTAAATTCATTCCTGACTATTAGGAATAGGCAGCATGTCTGTCGATGTGGTGTGTAACGGTTGGTGGGTTGATTGTAGAAATCCCCAAGGTGTGATGGTTGGTACGGGCTGGTGTGTAGAGGATGGATCTCTAGGCTGGGATGGGCCATGTAGCATACATATATTTTGTTGCCATTGTGTGGGCCAAGGCCCATAATGTGTTTGTGGGCCTCAAGCCTTTTATGTGTTTTCGGGATTTGCACACTGAGTCTTGGTGACTCACCCTTTTATTTTTCCCTAACTTTTCAGATGAGCAGTAGATCGTGGACATGGGAGCCGAGGCAGACTCGAGGGGCCATCAAGTTTTATTTTGTTTATCTTCACGAACTATTTACGGTTTTCTTTAAGTTTTAATTTTGGGATTCTTTATGTAATAAGGCCCCAGAGCTTAGGTTATCGCTTTACATTTGTTAATGTTTACAGTTTTAAAATTTATGTTCAAAGACTTAAGTCATAAAAAGTAATAAAATGGGTTTTCCAAACATGTTCAACGTAAAAACAAAGGTTTTTAGCTAATATCTTATTTTTTTTACAAATGCCTAAGTAAAGAAACTGAGATTTTCCAAGAACCATTAAAGTAAAGTTTTAATAATAAACCCTGTAGCATGCCAGATCTGGTCGTAGCGTTTGGGCTGGGTTTGGGGTGTTACACATGGCGCAGCAAAAAAAATAATTCCGGCGATCCAAACCACGGATCCATGTGCAAGGAACGAATCGGGGTGAAATAATGGTTTCAAAATTACCGAAACTTCAATCTGAGTAGACAGCGACGCCTTGGCAACAAGAATTCTGATCTACAATCGAACCAAGCCGCAACCTTTTATGATTTCAACCTTTACGTAATCCACCCAGTTTAACGATGAATGGAAGAAATCTCCAAAACTGTTTTGGAGGTTTCTTTGCTTGACGGCTGCTAGACCTCACAAGCAAAGTTTTTTGGTTTTCTTTATATTTTTTAGGCTTTTTTTTTTAAAAGCTCTCACTTTCTCACCCTTTTATAATTGGTATATATATAATGAATCATAATTCATAAAAATTTTATCCGAACATAATAATCATAATTAAAAATATATATAATAATGTTTTAACCGAAAATTATAATTACATTCATTATAACAAGGATTTCGGTAAACTATATTTATTTAAATTTATATACGAACCAAATTCATATATTAATAGAACTATGTTCTCATTATGTGTACAACATCCTTGTACATATAATATGTTCAATATTTGATTGCCCAATTAATTTAATTCTATAATTAATTTAATTCACGTGACAACCAAACACAATACCAACTATGTTTTATTCTTTCATTTCAACCATAGGTGTGTGACTGCAGGTTCTTGTAACTGTAGCAAAGTAATACTAGAACGATTCTAATGTTACAAACAATGAGTGGCATCTAGCAATGCATCATTGCTACCTAAGTTACAAGAAGTCATGATTCGACATAACCTTTTGTGATTAAACTTTCATGCATTAATCCTTAAGTCCTTTATCTCTGGAATGAACACAAGTCATGGAATAGTCACACTTGCATAGTCCATCCATGTTTCTTGATATCTTGAGTAGACTATGATATACAAATAAGTATGACATCTCATATCATCTTATTTGAGCATGGCCATGCATTTCTAGTCTCACTCAATCAAGTGGCCTAAGATATTACTCCCATTATGTAGGAGGGACTTATCCTATATTGATCAACCATATCCCTCTACATAGATTGTGGTATATCCAACATCAGCCTTTATAGAACAACCGGCTACGGTGTACGTTTGACTGTATTAAAATATACAACTCACAATGTTGGGATAATGATGATCTCAAGTCTGAGTATCATAAATATATTAATCACTATGAGTAATGTTGTGACAATTACATAATAATCCAAGAAACATACTCATAGTGGGTCGGTCCAATATGTTGTTCTCTAACACACATATTCATGCATTGATTTTGACATTCCATATCAATGACAACTCTTTATCATCAATCAACTACATGTTAGCCTTAATGCATTATTGTTGTCCTAGTCAACAATAATACTTGACTAAGGATCTTTTAAGAATAATCATATTATTCTCAGGTCATTATTATAAAACAGTTTATTTGTACATACAGAAAAAAAAACTGAAATAATAATGACAATGCCTTATATTAATAAACATGGTAAATCAAGTATGTTATTACAACCATCTCTTGATTGATCTTTGGGCATACTCTTACAATCTCCCACTAGCACTAAGACCAATCACTCATATATCTAATACCAAGCGACTTAGTGTGACGATCATGCTTCTGCTGCGTCAGAGGCTTGGTCAGGGGATCAGCAATATTATCATCTGTAGGTACTCTGCATATCTCTACATCCCCTCGATCGATAATCTCTCGAATAAGATGGTAGCGCCTAAGTATATGTTTGGATCGCTGGTGAGATCTGGGTTCTTTAGCTTGTGCAATGGCTCCATTTTTATCACATCGGAGTTCTATAGCATCTGATATGCTAGGCACAACCCCTAGTCCAGTAATGAACTTCTTGATCCAAACCGCTTCTTTTCGCCTCACCGGGTTTGCAATATACTCGGCCTCTGTTGTAGAATCGGCTACTGTATTTTGATTTGAACTCTTCCAGCTTACAGCACCACTATTAAGGCAAAACACAAAACCTGATTGAGATCGAGAATCGTCCTTGTCGGTTTGGAAGCTGGCATCAGTGTAACCTTTTACACTTAACTCTTCCTCACCTCCATATATTAGGAACGTATCCTTAGTTCTTCTTAAGTACTTAAGGATATTCTTGACTGTGGTCCAGTGACCTTCATCGGGATCTACTTGGTACCTGCTCGTCATACTTAAGGCATATGAGACATCTGGACGGGTACATAACATGGCATACATGATAGATCCAATAGTGGAAGCATATGGAATTTTACTCGTGCGCTCTCTCTCTTGTGGAGTTGAAGGACACATTTCCTTTGAGAGTGAAATACCATGTCTCATAGGTAGGAATCCTCTCTTAGATTCTTCCATATTGAACCTTTTCAGTACTTTATCTATGTATGTACTTTGGCTTAGACCTAGTAGTCGTCTTGATCTATCTCTATATATCTTGACTCCTAAGATGTAAGTGGCTTCGCTGAAGTCCTTCATAGAAAAACAACTTCCTAACCAAGTCTTAATAGACTGCAAGGTAGGTATGTCATTTCCCATGATAAGTATGTCATCCACATACAGTACCAAGAATGCGATAGTGCTCCCACTAACTTTCTTGTAAACACATGGTTCATCTTCATTTTTGATAAAACCAAACTCTTTGATTGCATCGTTAAAACGAAGATTCCAACTTCGAGAAGCTTGCTTTAATCAATAAATGGATCTTTGTAGCTTACATATCTTTCTAGCATCCTTTGGATTGACAAAACCTTCAGGATGTGTCATGTACACATCCTCTTCAAGTTTCCCGTTAAGGAAAGCTGTTTTGACGTCCATCTGCCAGATTTCATAATCATGAAATGCAGCTATGGCGAGCAAGATCCTGATGGATTTGAACATAGCTACAGGAGAAAAGGTTTCATCATAGTCAACACCATAAATTTGGCGAAAACCTTTAGCGACTAATCACCCCTTGTATGTTCGTACATTACCATCCATGTCGGTTTTCTTTTTGAAAACCCACTTGCACCCTATAGGTTTAACCCCTTCGGGTGGGTCAATCAAAGTCCATACTTGGTTTTCATACATGGAATCCATCTCAGATCTCATGGCCTCAAGCCGTTTCTCAGAGTCTGGGCTCGTCACCGCTTCTTGATAAGTCCTACACTCATCTTGATCTATAAGAAGAACGTCACCATGCGTTGTAATGAGAAATCCATATCTCTCAGGTGCATGGCATTCTCTTAAAGATCTGCGCGGTGGTTGTGTTTCTACAGCAGTTACTTGTTCCTCAATTTCTTGTGGAATTTGCTGTTGTTCTATCTCTTGTTCAGTGGTATCTTGTGATTCTCGAATTTCTTCAAGTTCAATCTTTCTCCCACTTCCTTTTCTAGAAATAAATTCTCTCTCTAGGAAGACACCAGTCCGAGCAACAAACGTTTTGTTCTCAGTAGGATTAAAGAAATAATATCCTTTAGTTTCTTTCGGATACCCCACAAAAATACACCTTTCAGATTTGGGTTCAAGCTTAGTAGACGCCTGATGTTTAACATAAGCTTCGCAACCCCAAATTTTCATAAAAGACATACTGGGACGTTTCCCAGTCCACATCTCATATGGCGCCTTTTGAACCAATCTAGATGGAACACGATTTAGTGTGAAAGCAGCTGTCTCAAGTGCATGTCCCCAAAAGGAAGTCGGTAGATCAGCATGACTCATCATGGATGGAACCATGTCTAACAGAGTTTGATTTCTTCTCTCAGAAACTCCATTCCATTGAGGAGTGACAGGAGGAGTAAGTTGTGAGACAATCCCACATCCCTTCAAAAGATCATCAAACTCTAGGCTCAAATACTCTCCATCTCGATCAGATCAAAGTGACTTGATAGTTTTGCCTAGTTGATTTTGTACTTCATTTTTGAATTCCTTGAACTTTTCAAGGGACTCAGACTTATGGCGCATGAGATAAACATACCCATATCTACTGAAATCATCAGTGAAAGTAATGAAGTAGTGAAATCCACCTCTGGCCTGTGTATTTATTGGTCCACATACATCAGAATGTATTAGGCCCAATAAATCACTAGCTCATTCACTTTTACTAGTAAAAGGAGATTTAGTCATTTTTCCCAATAAGCTTCAAATGGTTCAAAAACAAATGAATTCAAGAAACCATCTTTATGGAGTTTGGATATGCGTTTCTCACTTATGTGGCCCAAAAAACAATGCCAAAGATAAGTTTGATTTGAGTAATTTATTTTAGATCTTTTAGTATTTATGTTGTAAATGGGATTCATTTGATCTAAAATATAGAGGCCATTAATCAATTGTGACGAACCATAGAAAACATTATTGAGATAAAAGGAACAACAATTATTCTTAATAATTATCTCAAAACCAATTTTGTCTAAACAAGAAATTGAAATAATGTTTTTAGTCAAACTGGGCACAAAATAACAATCCTCTAAACATAAATCAAGTCCACTAGGCAAAGATAAAGTATATGTTCCCACAGCTAATGCAGCAACATTTGCTCCATTTCCAACTCGCAGGTCCACATCTCCTCTAACCAAAGTCCTACTCCTTTGTAGTCCCTGTACAGAAGTACAAATATGAGAACCACAACAAGTATCTAATACCCATGAAGTAGTAGTTGATAAATTAATATCAATAACATAAATACCTGAAGCAGACGTTCCGCTGGTTTTGGCCTTCTTGACTTCCTCAAGATAGATAGGGCAGTTCCGCTTCCAATGTCCAGTCACACCACAATGAAAGCAGTTTCCTTCCTTAGACACCCCCACCTTTAGGTTTCAGTGTAGCCTTTCCTTTTCCAGGCTTGGGCCTACCTTTGCCCTTGGGCTTTGTCTGAACTTTGGCCTTTCCCTTGCCCTTGTTGTTACGGACCATCAGTATGGGCTTGGGTCCAACCTTTTTCATGTTGCCTTCAGCAGTTCGTAACATACTGAGAAACTGTGGCAGAGTCTTGTCAATTTCATTCATATTGAAATTGAGGACAAACTGGCTGTAGCTATCCGGCAACGATTGCAGAATAACATCAATGGCCAACTCTTGGCTCAATGGAAACCCAAGCTTAGATAGGCTTTCAATATAGACAATCATCTTAAGGACATGAGGTCCTACTGGGCTTCCTTCAGCCAGCTTACATTGGAATAGGTCCTTAGAGATATCGAACCTCTCTTTCCGTGCTTGCCCCTGATAAAGTTCTTTCAGGTGCTCGATCATATCATAAGCAACCATGTCCTCATGTTGCTTCTGAAGCTCAGGATTCATAGTGGAAAGCATAAGACATCCAACGTCTACCATGTCATCGAGATGCTTCTTGTAAGCATCTCTATCAGTCCTCGAGGCATTAGCGGGTGGTTCATTAAGAAGAGGTTGTTCAATGACATATAATTTCCGTTCTTGTTTGAGGAAAATCCTCAAGTTACGGAACCAGTCAAGAAAGTTCAAACCATTCAATTTGTCCTTCTCAAGGACCGCTCGCAATGAGAGTGTATTAGTGTTTGTAGCCATAATATATCTACAACAATAAAATATGCATGTGAGTAAATTTACCAAGTTTATATCAATCATTAAAAAGACTTTATTAAATGATGTTCCCACTATTTTATTTCAAAATTAATAACCTTATATATTAATTTCGGAAAGACTTTCTCAAAAGTATTTCTAGTGGGTTAAGGATCCATATTTCATCTCCTCTTAAGTCAGCTTTGGCTTTACTCTCAAGACTATGGTTATTTAGGTAAGCAACATTTGCTAATTACATCATATGTAACTCCTAATATTTGGTGAATAACTCTTGTTCTAATCATCTTATGATTTATCCAATTTACTTGCCTCTAGGTTTCTAATCCTATTAGAGTAACCTAGTTAAGTCATTAACCAATTTTTTTAACCAGCGAATATCACTTGTTTATTCTTCACGTTTAACCAAGATAAATACTAGTACTTCGCTTTGGCAGAACCTACATAGTATTGATCGAGGCCTTAACGAGGGTAAAATTGGAAGGCCATGTTGACTTAATATTTTAATAGAGGGATTTTATTAAGTTTGTTGCATCTCACCAATTATGGTATACTTTAGTCCATTTAGTCTTTTAATTGATCTCATCAATTAATGGGGTTTATTATTATCAAATTTTAATATATTTAAAATTGGCATGCTTTAGACATCCATAGCATCTCATACATGAATAAATAAAACAATAAATAAATGCAATAGTTATAGCCCATAAACTAAGGTGGTTCAACCCAAGCCAATGGGAGAACCAAAAGGAAACCTAAAGGTGTAAGCCGTTTCACAAGCTATCAGTCCACACTAGTTGTCCCATCTTCCTTCTCGTCTAGCCCACAGCAACTCCTGCAAATTACAATATGCAGAAACTCGTTTTACATATGAGGGAGTAAGATGAGAAGAGAAATACAAGAGAATAGTAGTAAGGCACGACACGCAGGCCGTATTTATAACAAAAAAAAAAACACACCATTTTTATCAAATGGGTCATCGGGCTATAACTATGCATTTCAAACACCGTGCTTGTCAAAAATAGCATACATAATTCAACGTTTTGCTAAGGTGAATTATAAAATATCCTTTTAACCTTTTGTGGCCCACCAAGTTTTTTTTTATTAACAAAACATACTGTAAGAAGATGGGGTCTGAGGCGGTCGAAGGAAGCGGTACGAACCGCATACCCCAGTCAAATGAAACCTCACGATTTGATAACTTTTATCAACAGAATCGTGTTTTCAGGATTTTAATCCTTGAGGTTTCATATCGGAAGAACCCTTGTTCCACTAGCCCGTTAACTCTTACTGGAAATTGTAAATACCACAGTCGCATCATTACATATTTGTTAATAGTTAACAGTAATAACATAAAATCGAATAGGCTACAACACCATGATTAAGATTTAATCAATTATCAAAAGGAACATTTATTAGGTTATGCTTAAACGATTTAAATAGTAAAAAACGTAATAAAATTAAAGCATGCATCTCATACAATTGCATCACCCAAGTATTTAAACCCGAGTCCGTATCACACAAGTGGCTCTAATACCACTGTTGGATTGCCGGTACCCCCACGGCGCAGCAAAAAAAATAATTTCGGTGATCCAAACCACGGATCCATGTGCAAGGAACGAATCGGGGTGAAATAATGGTTTCGAAATTACTAAAACTTTAATCTGAGTAGACAGCGACGCCTTGGCAATAAGAATTCTGATCTACTATCGAACCAAGCCGCAACCTTTTATGATTTCGACCTCTACGTAATCCACCCAGTTTGACGATGAACGGAAGAAATCTCCAAAACTATTTTGGAGGTTTCTTTGCTTGACGGCTGCTAGACCTCACAATTTAGGGTTTTTTTTTAAAGCTATCACTTTCTCACCCTTTTATAATTGGTATATATATAATGAATCATAATTCATTAAAATTTTATCCGAACATAATAATCATAATTAAAAAAATAAATAAATAAAATAATGTTTTAACCGAAAATTATAATTACATTCATTATAACAAGGATTTCGGTAAACTATATTTATTTAAATTTATAAACGAACCAAATTCATATATTAATAGAACTATGTTCTCATTATGTGTACAACATCCTTGTACATATAATATGTTCCATATTTCATTGCCTAATTAAATTAATTCTATAATTAATTTAATTCATGTGACAACCAAACACAATACCAACTATGTTTTATTCCGTTCATTTCAACCATAGGGTGTGACCCTGTAGGTTCTTGTAACGTTAGCAGTAATACTAGAACGATTCTAATGTTACAAACAATGAGTGGCATCTAGCAATGCATCATTGCTACCTAAGTTACAAGAAGTCATGATTCGACATAACCTTTTGTGATTAACCTTTCATGCATTAATCCTTAAGTCCTTTATCTCTGGAATGAACACAAGTCATGGAATAGTCACACTTGCATAGTCCATCCATGTTTCTTGATATCTTGAGTAGACTATGATATACAAATAAGTATGACATCTCATATCAACTTATTTGAGGATGGCCATGCATTTCTAGTCTCACTCAATCAAGTGGCCTAAGATATTACCCTATTATGTAGGAGGGACTTATCCTATATTGATCAACCATATCCCTCTACATATATTGTGGTATATCCAACATCAGCCTTTATAGAACAACCGGTTACGGTGTACGTTTGACTGTATTAAAATATACAACTCACGATGTTGGGATAATGATGATCTCAAGTCTGAGGATCATAAACATATTAATCACTATGAGTAATGTTGTGACAATTACATAATAATCCAAGAAACATACTCATAGTGGGTCAGTCCAATATGTTGTTCTCTAACACACATATTCATGCATTGATTTTGACATTCCATATCAATGACAACTCTTTATCATCAATCAACTACATGTTAGTCTTAATGTATTATTGTTGTCCTAGTCAACAATAACACTTGACTAAGGATCTTTTAAGAATAATCATATTATTCTCAGGACATTATTATAAAATAGTTTATTTGTACACACAGAAAAAAAACTGAAATAATAATGACAACGCCTTATATTAATAAACATGGTAAATCAAGTATGTTATTACAACCATCTCATGATTGATCTTTGGGCATACTCTTGCAATCTCCCACTAGCACTAAGACCAATCACTCATATATCTAATACCAAGCGACTTAGTGTGACGATCATGCTTCTGCTGTGTTAGAGGCTTGGTCAGGGGATCAGCAATATTATCATCTGTCGGTACTCTGCATATCTCTACATCCCCTCGATCGATAATCTCTCGAATAAGGTGGTAGCGCCTAATTATATGTTTGGATCGCTGGTGAGATCTGGGTTCTTTAGCTTATGCAATGGCTCCATTGTTATCACATCAGAGTTCTATAGCATCTTATATGCTAGGCACAAACCCTAGTCCAGTAATGAACTTCTTGATCCAAACCGCTTCTTTTACTGCCTCACTGGCTGCAATATACTCGGCCTCTGTTGTAGAATCGGCTACTGTATTTTACTTTGAACTCTTCCAGCTTACAGTACCACCATTAAGGCAAAACACAAAACCTGATTGAGATCGAGAATCGTCCTTGTCAGTTTTGAAGCTGGCATCAGTGTAACCTTTTACACTTAACTCTTCCTCACCTCTATATATTAGGAACGTATCCTTAGTTCTTCTTAAGTACTTAAGGATATTCTTGACTGTGGTCCAGAGACCTTCATCGGGATCTAGTTGGTACCTGCTCGTCATACTTAAGGCATATGAGACATCTGGACGGGTACATAACATGGCATACATGATAGATCCAATAGCGAAAGCATATGGAATTTTACTCATGCGTTCTCTCTTGTGGAGTTGAAGGACACTTCTCACAAAATAAATAATGACGCCATATTTTCAATGTGAACACAATCGCGGCCAATTCAAGGTCGTGCATTGGGTAGTTCTTTTCATGCGGATTTAGTTGCCTCGAAGCATAAGCAATGACTTTACCTTCTTGCATAAGCACACAGCCCAAACCATTCAATGAGGCATCACTGTAAACTATGAATTCTTTTCCCGATTCAGGTTGAACCAACACTGGTGCTTCTGTCAACAACACTTTCAATTGTTCAAAACTCTGATGGCATTTTTCTGACTACTCGAATCCAACATCTTTCTGTAGCAACTTCGTCAACGGAGTCGCAATCATCGAGAAGCCTTTCACAAACCGTCTATAATATCCCGCTAGTCCCAGAAAACTACAGACTTCAGACACATTTCTCGGAGGCTTCCATTCTAATATAGCAGAGATTTTACTAAGATCAACTCGTATCCCGGCAGCTGACACAATATGCCCCAGAAAACCAACTTCACGCAACCAAAATTCACATTTACTAAACTTAGCATACAACTGTTTCTCACGCAGAGTTTGTAGCACGGTTCTCAAATGCTCGGCATGCTGCGTCTCATCACACAAATAGATCAAAATATCGTCAATGAACACCACTACAAAGCGATCCAAATATGGTCTGAATATCCGATTCATCAGATCCATAAACACTGCAGGAGCATTTGTTAGTCCGAAAGGCATCACTAAGAATTCGTAATGTCCGTACCTCTCGTTAGAAAGCAATTTTTGGCACATCGGATTCTTTAACTCTTAAGCGATAGTAACACGATCTCAAATCAATCTTTGAAAACATCTTTGTAGCTCCTCTTAGCTGATCAAACAAATCATCAATACGAGGCAACGGATATTTGTTCTTTATCGTTACTTTGTTCAACTGTCGATAATCAATACACATTCTCATAGTTCCATCTTTCTTTTTCACAAATAACACAGGAGCTCCCGGGGTGAGAAACTCGGTCGTGCAAATCCTCTGTCGGTCAACTCCTGCAGAATCGAGACTTTAACTCTTTCATTCTGTTGGTGCCATTCTATACGAAGCTATCGAAATAGGAGTGGTCCCCGGCACTAATTCAATACCAAATTCGACTTCACGAATTGGAGGTAATCCCGGTAACTCTTCAGGAAACACATCTCGAAACTCACATACCACTGCCACAGATTCAACTTTCTGTTCCGACACTTTTGTATCAATCACGTACGCCAAATAAGCTTCACAACCCTTTTCACATAGTTCATAGCTTTCATCGCAGATACAACGGTAGTAATCCTTTCATATCATTGGATTCTATTTGAACTAGCTCACCATTCTGACTTTTCAACTCAATACTCTTTCTTTTACAATTCACGATGGCATTATGCAGAGTAAGCCAATCCATACCCAGAATTATGTCAAACTCATTGAATGGTAGTAACATCAAATTAACCGAAAAACAAACATCCCGAAACATCAATGGACAGTTCTTGCACACCTTATCCACCAAAACACACTTGCCTAAGGGATTCGATACTCTAATCACAAATTCAGTAGACTCAACAGGTAGAGTCTTACTTGATACTAGATTCACACACACATATGATTGAGTAGATCCTGGATTTATCAATGCAATGACATCAGTATCAAATAAAGTGAAAGTACCGGAGATGATGTCTGGAGATGATGCTTCCTCTCGTGCACTTATAGAATAAGCTCGGGCAGGTGCTCGTGTGTCGACCTCACGGTTTGTGTCGATAGTCCCCTTTGGCTTCCACTCACATTTCTGATGTTTCTGGGTGGTCTACCTCTAGCCGTCACATTACTCGATCTTTCATTCTGAACATTTTCCTTTTCGACCATATTTGGGCAATCTCGAATAAAATGATCTCGGGATCCACATTTATAACAAACTCTATTATTGTACTTGCCCCAGCATTCTCCCACATGTCGTCTTCGGCATCGTCGCTTTCTCAGTTTGTTACGCTTAACGCTACCAACACTTGATTCAATCGGAGCTTGAGTTCGTGGACCAGCACTTTGTCTCGAACGATCTCTACTTGGATGTCCAAACGAAGCATTTGAACGATTGCTTGCATCTCTAAATCTCTTCGTCAAAGGTTGAGAAAACTTATTCATCGATCTTTTTCTTTCATCACGAGCTTCAGAATCAGCTTTCTTCTTTTCTTTACTGAGCTCCTCAACTTTGCATGCTCTTTCAACTAACACAACAAATTCATTTATATCAAGTATTCCAACCAACAATTTAATATCTTCATTCAATCCCTCTATGAAGCGTTTGCACATAGTAGCTTCGGTCGAAACACATTCTCTCATGTATTGACTCAATCTTACGAATTCTCGCTCATATTCAGTAACGGACAAACGACCTTGTTTCAGTTCAAGGAACTCTTTACGTTTCTGATCAATGAAACGTTGACTGATATACTTCTTTCTAAACTCAACTTGAAAGAAATCCCAAGTGATTCTCTCTCTCGGAACCAAGGATGTCAATGTTTTCCACCAATTATAAGCCGTATCTCTCAACAAAGAAACTGCACACTTGATACATCCATCAGGGGTTAACGACATCTCATCAAATACCCAAATTGTGTTCTCGAGCCAAAACTCAGCTCGCTCAGCATTGTCATCAGCTGTGGCCCTAAACTCTTCGGCCCCATACTTCCGGATCTTATCCACAGGAAGTTTATTCAATCAAATCGGATCTATCACTTATGGCACAACAGGTACTTGTGGGGGTGGAGGTTGTGGAGCAGCCGGGTTCGTTCAAACGAACTCCAAAAACCTCTCACTCATCATACGGAAGAAGGCTTGCTTAGCCTCTCCTCCCTCACTACTTTCATTTGGCCTAGATGTGATCGGCGCTGTCCCTTGAGCGGGAGCAGGCGTGTTACTCTCTACATCGTCAGCAACTGCTCGATCGGGATCCATTACTATACGAAAACACATTTATAACAGTCAGAATTCATCACACTATCGCAATTTTATATATGGCATGTATAGCTAGACTCACACACGCTACGTTAGTCTGAGAATCAACTAAACCGTAGCTCTGATACCAATAAAATGTAACACCCCTAACCCGAGACCGTCGCCAAAATAGAGTTAAGAGGCATTACTAGATAATCAGAACGTTTCATTACCATTTCACGACACAAAGTCAAACATCAATCAAACATATTCATTCATAAGTATATAGTCCCTTATGGAGGTCTTCGAGACCTTAAACACGTGTTAGAAAGGGGTCGGGACTAAACCGTAACACATCTGTAAATTCTCGAAATTTAAAACTTTTCAATGTTTCAGGGATTACACGCCCGTGTGGGTAGACCGTGTGCCTCCCACGGCTGATAGACACCCCCGTGTTCGAACCTGACTTTACTCCACGGCCACCAAGCACGCCCGTGTACCTTGGCCGTGGTCAATTCTGACTTGGCTCCACGACCACCAAGCACGCCCTTGTACTTTGGCCGTGGTCGATCTTGTTGAAACCACACAACTACCAGGCACGTCCGTGTGCCAAGGCCATGTACTCTTAGCCAGCTACTGACTTAGCCCCACGGTCACTAGGCACGCCCGTGTGCCATAACTGTGTGACAAAATAGGCCATTTACAAGGCCAATTTGCCACTCACACAAGGGTCAATCTTACAAGCACATTTAAGCATAATCCTACACACAATTTAGCAACCAATTTCATGTGAAGTGATCACCATATCATCACATACAATCCTCATTACTAAATATGTCAACTTATATACCATCTTGCTCAACCAAATCACATACATTATCAAGCACGACTCATCCACAAAATCATTATATTACTATGGCATCAATTCTTCACTAATCTTACCATACTTAAAAACATATCATTATCACCAAGCCATACCAAAATGTACTTAACATATCATAACATAACTCATTCATAAGTTAACATCATTTCACTTCCAAGCCAACTCACATGGCAAGGATTAAACATTCCCAAAACATACCATAACTTCTAGCCTATACATGCCATATTTCATCTATTTACTTCTTTCCAAAAGTACCAAATTAGATTGCCGATAGTGTGATAAAGATGCTGACGATTCCCGAATCCGAGCTAGCTTTTCTTTGCATTTGTAAAATAGAGAAACAATCACACAAGAAGCTCTCAAAGCTTAGTAAGTTTGAAATACAATACCATTATCTCATCAGATCAAACCAATGTATATAATTAAACCATCACATAGTTCAATTCTCTTATATTCATACCATATCATCCATAGCTAAAATACTCATTCATCCATTCATGGCTTTATCTATAAACTCGTCAACCACAAAGGTTCAATACATACCTTAGCTAACACATAGTTATTCAATGCTCGATATTACACGTCGATCATCCTCTGATATTCGTCTAATTTAATCGCACACCCAGTGCCATATACATAATTGAAGCATATTCGTCATCGCACACTTAGTGCCTATTCTTTTAACCGACTTATCTCGGTATCGCACACACAGTGCCAAATCAATAACACGAAGCTTTCATAACATCGCACTTTTTTACGAAGGCTATTCATCTCTGTTTCGATCTCGATTTACTTTACACTTAGTGCCATCCAATTTAATTTTGCACATAACATCTCAAATCTCATAATCATATACTTATTCATTCCATAATACTAAAACATATCTTAATAACATGTATTATATCCGAACTTACCTCAGACGTCGAATTATCGAAACGGTCGATTAATCGAGCACTTTATCTTTGCCTCGATCTCGATCCGAACCTCTCCTTTCTTGGTCTATACACATTCAAATTCAATCCATTCAATCACCAAATCATTCATTTTAGTCCAAACACACATATTTAGGGCATTTTACAAAATAGCCCTCACATTTTCACATTTCGACACTTTAGTCCTTAATTCATAAAATCATCAAATACACATAATTAGCTTGCACCCATGCCTAGCCAAATTCTCACTATATTCATACAAGCCCACACATTTCATTTATTTCACATTTTAATCCTTCAAAATGCTATTTTCTCAATTCAGCCCTAATTAGCTAAATTCATCAAAAATTCAAGAACAAAACATGTTCATTAAACACATATCTTTCATTTAACACTAACACTCATCACAAAGCTCACCATTTCATCAATGGCACATTTCATAAACATCATCAATTCTCAAAATTTAAGCATGGGTTTTAAAGAGCACAAAGCAACGATTACGAGAAATTAATAAAAACCGATCAAAATCTAACCTTGAATCAAGCCAATTCCTAGCCAAAATTACCAAAGATTAAAACCTCTCTTCTTTCTTCAATATTCGGTGCAAAGATGAATAAAAATGGCTTATTTTGATGCTTTGTTTTATTATAAATTAACTTAATAATCTAATACCAATTTTGCCCTTTTATTAGTCATATAAGACAAATTTACATAATGGTTATCTAGTCCTTTAACCATCCACTATCTTAAAAATGAGTTATTAACAACATAAGGCCTTCACCTTAAAAAGCCAACAACAATTAAGTATATAACAATCGGCACACAGCATTTTACACTTTATGCAATTAAGTCCTTTCTCACAATTTGACACATAGTCAATAAAATTATCACACAGAATTTTCACACAGGCTATATCACATATAATTCACACCAAAAATAATATTAGAATATTATTCTGACCTCGGATTTGTGGTCTCGAAACCACTATTCTGACTAGGGTTTAATTCGGGTTGTTACAACTCTCCCCTTTAGGGATTTTCGTCCCCGAAAATCTTACCGGTGAATAGCTGTGGATATTGCTCTCTCATAACATTCTCAGGCTCCCATGTAGCCTCTTCAATTCCGTGCTTGTGCCACAATACTTTCACTAAAGAGATTTTCTTATTTCTCAACTCTTTGGTCTCTCGTGCCAAAATTCTGATTGGTTCTTCACTATACGATAAGTCTGACTGGATCTCAACCTCAGTAGGAGCAATCACATGAGACGGGTCTGATCTGTACCGTCGAAGCATTGACACATGAAACACGTTATGAATCTTTTCTAACTCGGGTGGCAACATCAATCTGTAAGCAACTGGGCCAACTCGTTCAATAATCTCATACGATCCAATGAACCTCGGACTCAGCTTGCTCTTCCGGCCAAATCGAAGTACCTTCTTCCACGGAGATATTTTCAGAAACACTTTATCACCCACCTCAAATTCAATATCTTTTCGTTTCAAATCTGCATAAGACTTCTGACGATCTGAGGCCGCTTTCAAACTGCCACGAATTACTTTCACTTTCTGCTCAGTCTCTTTTATAAGATAAACCCCGTGAATCTTATTCTCACTCAGCTCAGTCCAATACAATGGAGTTCGACACTTTCGACCGTAGAGAGCCTCATATGGTGCCATTTTAATGCTAGATTGAAAACTATTGTTGTACGCAAACTCAATCAACGGTAAATGCTTTTCCCACGCACTTTTGAATTGAAGAATATAACATCTCAACATATCTTCAAGAACCTGAATGATCTGCTCGGACTGACCATCCGTTTGCGGATGAAACGCAGTACTGAAATGCAATTTTGTGCCTAAAGCCTCTTGCAATTTCTTCCAAAATCACGAGGTAAGTCTCGGATCTCTGTCAGATATAATAGATAGCGGCACCCCGTGCAATCTCACAATTTCAGCAATATACATTTCAACCAATCTATCGAGTGAATAATCTATTCTCACCGGAACAAAATGAGCTGATTTCGTCAATCTGTCAACTATCACCCAAATTGCATCTTTCTTTCCCAAAGATAAAGGCAATCCTGACACAAAGTCCATCGTGATCCTTTCCCATTTCCACTCAAGAATCATAATCGGTTGCAACAATCCAGACGGAACCTGATGTTCAGCTTTAACTTGCTGACAAATTAAACATTTTGACACAAAGTCAGAGATGTCTCATTTCATACCATGCCACTAATAAAACTGTTTCAGATCATTATACATTTTCGTACTCCCAGGATGTATAGTTAATCGACTATTATGAGCCTCTTTTAAAATCGCTTGGATCAACTATGAATTTCTCAGAATACAAATTTGATCTCTAAAACTCAAACAATCATCACTATCAACTCAAAATTCTGATTCAACATTCGATTCACATTGAGTTCGTTTAACCATAATTTCAACATCACTTTTCTGAGCATCACAAATCTTATGTACAAACATCGACTTTATTTTCAACTCGGCCATAACCGCACTATCATCACACAGATCTTTCTGAGCATTCATTGCTTGCAAAGCACATATGGACTTTCGGCTCAAAGCATCAGCTACAACATTAGCTTTACCCGGGTGGTAATCTATCACAAGTTCGTAACCTTTCAACAACTCTAACCATCTTCTCTGTCACAAATTTAATTCTTTCTGAGTCATCAAGTACTTCAAACTCTTGTGATCTGTAAAGATATGACACTTCTCACCAAATAAATAATGACGCCATATTTTTAATGCGAACACAATCGCGGCCAATTCAAGGTCGTGCGTTGGGTAGTTCTTTTCATGTGGCTTTAGTTGCCTCGAAGCATAAGCAATGAATTTACCTTTTTGCATCAACACACAGCCCAAACCATTTAACGAGGCACCACTGTAAACTATGAATTCTTTGCCCGATTCAGGTTGAACCAACACTGGTGCTTCTGTCAACAACACTTTCAATTGTTCAAAACTCTGATGTCATTTTTCTGACCACTCGAATCTAACATCTTTTTGTAGCAACTTCGTCTACGGAGTCGCAATCATCGAGAAGCCTTTCACAAACTGTCTATAATATCCCGCTAGTCCTAGAAAACTATAGACTTCAGACACATTTCTCGGAGGCTTTCATTCTAATATAGCAGAGATTTTACTAGGATCAACTCGTATCCCGGCAGCTGACACAATATGCCCCAGAAAACCAACTTCACGCAACCAAAATTCACATTTACTAAACTTAGCATACAACTGTTTCTCACGCAGAGTTTGTAGCACGGTTCTCAAATGCTCGGCATGCTGCGTCTCATCACACGAATAGATCAAAATATCGTCAATGAACACCACTACAAAGCGATCTAAATATGGTCTGAATATCCGATTCATCAGATCCATAAACACTGCAGGAGCATTTGTTAGTCTGAAAGGCATCACTAAGAATTCGTAATGTCTGTACCTCGTTCTAAAAGTAATTTTCGGCACATCAGATTCTTTAACTCTTAACTGATAGTAACGTGATCTCAAATCTATCTTTGAAAACACTGTAGCTCCTCTCAGCTGATCAGACAAATCATCAATACGAGGCAACGGATATTTGTTCTTTATCGTTACTTTGTTCAACTGTCGATAATCAATACACATTCTCATAGTTCCATCTTTCTTTTTCACAAATAACACAGGATCTCCCCAGGGTGAGAAACTCGGTCGTGCAAATCCTCTGTCAGTCAACTCCTGCAACTAAGACTTTAACTCTTTCAATTCTGTTGGTGCCATTCTATACGGAGCTATTGAAATGGGAGTGGTCCCTGGCACTAATTCAATACAAAATTTGACTTCCCAAATTGGAGGTAATCCCGGTAACTCTTCAGGAAACACATCTGGAAACTCACATACCACAGCCATAGATTCAACTTTCTTTTCCGACACTTTTGTATCAATCACGTACACCAAATAAGCTTCACAACCCTTTTTCACATAGTTTATAGCTTTCATCGTAGATACAATAGCTGGTAATCCTTTCATATCATTGGATTCTATTTGAACTAGCTCACCATTCTAACTTTTCAACTCAATACTCTTTCTTTTACAATTCACGATGGCATTATGCAGAGTAAGCCAATCCATACCCAGAATCATGTCAAACTCATCGAATGATAGTAACATCAAATTAACCGAAAAACAAACATCCCGAAACATCAATGGACAGTTCTTGCACACTTTATCCACCAAAACACACTTGCCTAAGGGATTCGATACTCTAATCACAAATTCAGTAGACTCAACAGGTAGAGTCTTACTTGATACTAGATTCACACACACATATGAATGAGTAGATCCGGGATCTATCAATGCAATGACATCAGTATCAAATAAAGTGAAAGTACCAGAGATGACGTCTGTAGATGATGCTTCCTCTCGTGCACGTATAGCATAAGCTCGGGCAGGTGCTCTCGCCTCTGACCTCACATCTGTGTCAGTAGTCCCCCTTTGGCTTCCACTCATATTTCTGATGTTTCTGGGTGGTCTACCTCTAGCTGTCACATTACTCGGTCTTTCATTCTGAACATTTTCCTCTTCGACCATCTTTAGGAGATCTCGAATAAAATGATCTCGGGATCCACATTTATAACAAACTTTATTATTGTACTTGCCCCAGTATTCTCCCACATGTCGTCTTCCACACTGTCTGCACTCAGGTTTGTTACTCTTAACGCTACCAACACTTGATTCAATCGGAGCTTCAGTTCGTGGACCAGCACTTTGTGTCGAACGATCTCTACTTGGATGTCCAAACGAAGCATTTGAACAATTGCTTGCATCTCTAAATATCTTCGTCGAAGGTTGAGAAAACTTATTCATCGATCTTTTTCTTTCATCACGAGCTTCAGAATCAGCTTTCTTCTTTTCTTTACTGAGCTCCTCAGCTTTGCATGCTCTTTCAACTAACACAAAAAATTCATTTATATCAAGTATTCCAACCAAAAATTTAATATCTTCATTCAATCCCTCTATGAAGTGTTTGCACATAGTAGCTTCAGTCGAAACACATTCTCTCGCGTATTGACTCAATCTTACCAATTCTCGCTCATATTCAGTAACGGACAAATGACCTTGTTTCAGTTCAAGGAACTCTTTACGTTTCTGATCAATGAAACGTTGACTGATATACTTCTTTCTAAACTCAACTTGAAAGAAATCCCAAGTGATTCTCTCTCTCGAAACCACGGATGTCAATGTTTTCCACTAATTATAAGCCGTATCTCTCAACAAAGAAATTGTACACTTGATACATTCATCAGGGGTTAATGACATCTCATCAAATACCCAAATTGTGTTCTCGAGCCAAAACTCAGCTATGTTTGCATGCTAGTGTGAAAGTTTCATGAACCAATTTTGTGAAATTACGGTTGAATTGTCCAAAAGGACTAATTTGCAAAAGTTGCAAAATGTGAGATTCTAGAGGCTATTTGTGTGAAATAGCTTTAGAATATTAATTAGAGTTCCTTAAATGGCAATTTTCTCAATTTCTAATTTTTGGACAAAATTGGGCATGGATGAGTTAAAATAAAAAGTTTGTCAAAAAGGGTATTTCGGTCATTTGACAATTAAATGTTTTAAATGGGAAAATATGATAGAAATTCATTCATCTTCTTCTCCAAGGCTACCGAAAATTCAAGGAGCCATTGTTAGGGTTCTTCAAATTTTTTAATCTTGCTTGTAAGTGCAACCAAGCCCCATTTTTGATATTCTTCGTATTTTTGAAGTCCTAGTAGCATGAGAAAGCTATTTTTAACTATATGTTGAGCTAAGATGGATGTTCAAAAATGTACCCATGTATGACATGCATGTATTTTGATGTTTTATGGAAGAATATGAAAGCTTAATGTAGTAGAAACATCTTTTGCTTAGTGATTTTCCATGAAAATGCATGTAGGGACTTGTGTGTGAAAGTCTTGAGATTGATCATACATGTATGACTTAGTGAGAATTAATGATAGCTTTAGTTGAGTAAATGGTTCAGCTAAGCATGAAAGTCTAGAAAGTTGAATAAAAATCACTTTACGAGCCTTGGGGCAAAAGTGTGAATATAAGAAAGTTATGGGCAAAATAGTATTTTTTCTAAAGTATGAGATAAGGGTCAATTTAGTCAAAGTGTGTATTGAATAAGTTTATTTATTCATTATAGATCAATAAAGATGAAGCCCGGATCGAAATCGAGGCAAGAGCAAGGTTGTGGACTAAATTGCACATCTCTATACTTTTTAGTGTCGAGGTAAGTTTATGCGTAAACAATGCATTCATACTTACAATTTGTTAATGCTAGCTAGTGTGTAGCATGATTGAGAATGATGAAGAACCTATGTGGAATGAATGTGGTAGAAATTGTGAATGGATGTATGATTGAGTAAGTGGATATATGAATGTGTAGTGATAATGCTAAATGGTGGGCTAAGTGCGATACCATCCTAAGGCATAACGACGATGAGATGGCTATGTACGATGCAATCGTTAAGTATATTATCTAGTGGGCTATGTGCGAAACCACTATGATTACCTTTGTTTTAGGCTAAGTGCGATACTACCTTATTATTTGATTGTGGTGGGCTAAGTGCGAAACCACCGAGACATTAGCTGTGTGGATTAGCAGTGTGGATGTATTATCGAGAAATAATGATATGTTGTATATTGTGTAAATGTGATATTGAATGCAGGGATGCATGTCAATGGTTCTGAGTATGTGACTCATGATGTGTTGAAAAGGTGGTAAGGGATAGAAAGAGTAAGCATAGTTGTACATTATATGTTAGTATAATGCTGATTGTTGTTTGGCTTATACTATGATGCTTAATTATTTATGTGTAAACTTACTAAGCTCAAAGCTTACTCCCCTTATTTTCCCTTGTCTTATATAGCAAAAGTGTTGAATCGAGATACGTGGATCAATTGGAAGATCGCTCACATTGTCAGCACACTCTGGTACATGAGACTCAATGTTTTGTAAATGGCATGTATAAGGGCTAGACGAGTTAGTGAATTTTGTTGTAAATGGCTAAGACGTGTTGGCTTTTAGATGGATAATCTATTTTTTATAATGCCATAGTTGTTGGCTACTTTATTATATGAAAAGATGTAGTTATCCATGTGAGATGGTAAGATTATGAGTTGGTTATGGATGTGTTGAATGAGTACTTGTTGTGTATGATTGAGGAGTGAAAAGAACTTGACAAATAGCTTAGTTCTTGTCCATGTGGGTAGACACACGGGCGTGTGTCTAGGCCATGTGTGACATACGGTCAGCCCATGGGCATGTGACTTGGCCGTGTGTCCCCTGCATGTTAGTATTTTAAGTCAGAGTAGAGCACGAACTAGTCACACGGGCGTGTGCCTAGACGTATGTGTTAATCAGTGTTGGCCACGGGCTAGCCACACGGGCGTGTGTCTAGACTCTAGGCCGTGTTAAGGTAGTCAGTGTGCACCACGGGTGGAGAGCACGGGCGTGTGCCCTAACCGTGGGGCATTGGAAGAATGCTTGAGTTTTCATGCACGGGTAGTGACCATGGGCGTGTGTGACCTCCACGGGCGTGCCAAATCTTACACGGGCGTGTGAGCCCTGTATAGATGGAAAAGTTTTAAACATCGTAGAAGTTTCGATATGGTCTCGAGAGCCCTCGTGAGTATGAGTGAGGCCTCGTAAGTCAAGAATGAGGTTGTTGGGGTGACTTAAGAGAGTAGTCACAATGAGCCTAAGTGGCGATCTTGAGGTTTTTATTATGGTAACGCCTCGGGCCTGGTTCTGGCGTAGAACCTGGGTAAGGGGTGTTACATTTAGTGGTATTAGAGCTATGGTTTAATAGATTCTAGGACTACCGTAGCGGGTGTAAGAGTCTAGCTATACATGCCATAAGTGTACAATGATAGTGTGGTGGCTTCTGATGATTTTAAATCTTGTTTTATATAGAATAGGGATTCTAATCCATTGACTACTGATGAAGCAGCTAGTAATGCACCGGCTCCTGTACAAGCCTGTTCAAAGTGGACCCGAGGCTAGGGGTCAAGGGGAAGAGGCACGGGAAGCCTTTCTCCAGATGATGAGTAATTGGTACTCGAATTACGTCTGAGTGAACCCTAATGCTCAACCTCCTCCACCTCCTCCTATACCTCAGCCAATTCCAGTGGCTCCTCAAGGTATTGATGTAGTGAGGATATCGAAACCCCCGATGGATAAGATTAGGAAACACGAGGCTGAGAAGTTTAGAGCTGAGGTAGATGATGACCCCGAGAGGGCAGAGTTCTGGTTAGAGAACTCAATGAGAGTATTTGATGAACTCTCTTGTACACCTGAAGAGAGCTTGAAGTGTGTCATGTCTTTGATGAGGGACTCGGCATACCATTGGTGGAAGACGTTGACGTCAGTGGTCCCGAGAGAGCGGGTGACGTGGGACTTCTTTCTGGAAGAGTTCCGGAAGAAGTATATAAGCCAGAGGTTTACTGATCGAAAAAGGAAGGAATTCTTTGAGTTGAAGCAAAGAAGAATGTCAGTAGAAGAATATGAGCGCGAGTTTGTTAAGCTTAGCAAATACGCTCAAGAATGTGTGTCGACAGAGACCATCTTTTGTAAGAGGTTTGAAGATAGACTGAATGAGGATATCAAACTCCTTGTTGGTATTTTAGAGTTGAAAGAGTTTGTTGTGTTGGTAAAGAGGGCAAGTAAGGCCGAAGAGTTGGGTAAAGAAAAGAGAAGGGCTATGAGTGAAGCCCGAGATGAGAGGAAGAGGCCGATGGGCAAGTCGTACCAAGCCCAGTCGAAAAGATCCAAGGAAGTGAATCCTCGAACGACAGCATCAGTGGGTTATTCGCATCAAAACTTGGACAACACTCGTTCGGGTTCGAGAGTCCAAGCCACTTCGATTGAAAGTGTGGGCAATCCGAAGAACAAACTAGAGTGTCCAAGTTGTGGTAGATATCACATTGGAGAGTGTTGGGGTAACAGTCGAAACTGTTATAAGTGTGGTTCCCCCATCCACTTTATCCGAGATTGCCTCGAGAAGGATGATAAGGAAGAAAAGTAAGAGATGAGATCTAGTGATGTGTCTGCAAGGGGTAGACCACCAAGGAACCCGAGAGGTAGGGCTAGTGGTAGAGGTGCGTCCAGAGACTCTACTGTGAGACCGGAGGGTCGGGCACCTGCGAGGACGTATGCCATTCGCGCTCGCGAAGAGGCATCCTCCCCTGATGTGATAACGGGTACTTTTTCTCTCTTTGACACCTTTGTTATTGCTTTAATAGATCCAGGGTCTACTCATTCTTATATCTGCATGAGACTGGCATCTAGTTTGAGTATGACCATTGAGCCTACGGAATTTGTGGTTAAGGTGTCAAACCCGTTAGGAAAGCATGTGTTAGTGGACAAGATGTGTAAGAATTGTCCTTTGATGTTTGAGAGTCAATGTTTTCTGGCAAATCTTATGTTGTTGTCGTTTGATGAGTTTGACTTAATCCTTGGCATGGATTGGTTGACTACCCATAGTGTCTTAGTGAACTGTGGTAGTAAGTATGTCGAATTGAAATGTGAGAGTGGAGATGTTGTTCGGGTTGAATCAGGTGGATCGGATAGTCTACCAGTGATGATTTCTTCCCTAGTGGCTGAAAAATGTTTAAGAAAAGGGTATGAGTCCTATCTCACCTGTATTTTGAATACTCAAGAGGTTGGAGTGAAGTTTGATACTGTGTCGGTGGTATATGAGTATCTGGATGTATTTCCGGAAGAGTTACCCGGATTACCTCCAGAGAGAGAGGTCGAGTTTGGGATTGAGTTAGTTTCGGGAACGGCACCTATTTCAATTGCTCAGTACAGAATGGCACCTTTAGAGTTGAAAGAACTGAAGGTTCAGTTGCAAGAGTTGGCAGATAAGGGTTTTGCAAGACCGAGCTACTCACCGTGGGGTGCTCCGGTATTATTTGTAAAGAAGAAAGATGGGTCTATAAGGTTGTGTATAGACTATAGACAGCTTGACAAAGTGACGGTTAAGAATAAGTATCCTTTACCAAGGATTGATGATCTTTTGATCAAGCTGAAGGAGCTACTGATGTTCTCCAAGATAGACTTGAGGTCCAGTTATTATCAGTTGAGAGTGAAGGAGCAGGATGTGTTGAAAACTGCATTTCGGACAAGGTATGGCCATTATGAGTTTTTGGTTATGCCGTTTGGTTTGACGAATGCACCGGTGATTTTTATGGATTTGATGAACCGTGTCTTCCGACCGTATGTGGATAAGTTTGTGATTGTCTTCATTGACGATATATTGATCTATTCTCAGGATGAGAAAGATCATGAAGAACATTTGAGAATTGTCTTGCAAACTTTAAGAGATAACCAGTTGTATGCTAAGTTTAGCAAGAGTGAGTTTTGGCTCCTAGAGGTCGGATTCCTAGGACACATTGTGTCAGGTGATGGTGTCAGAGTTGACCCGAGTAAGGTATCGACTGTTGTGGATTGGTAATAGTCGAGGAACGTGTCAGAAGTTAGAAGCTTCTTGGGATTAGCGGGATATTACAGACGTTTCGTAAAGGGGTTCTCTTTGATTGCTACCCCGATGACGAAATTGTTGCATAAGGATGTCAAGTTTGATTGAACTGGGGCATGTCAACAGAGGTTTGAGAGATTGAAAACATTGTTGACTGAGGCATCGGTTTTGGTTCAACCAGAATCGGGGAAAGAGTTTGTGGTTTACAGTGACGCATCGTTTAATGGTCTCCGTTGCGTGTTGATGCAAGAGGGTAAGGTAGTCGCGTACGCCTCGAGACAACTAAAACCGCACGAGAAGAATTATCCGACTCATGATTTGGAGTTGGCTGCGATTGTTTTCGCGTTAAAGATTTGGCGACATTACTTATATGGTGAGAAGTGCCGAATCTTTACGGATCACAAGAGTTTGAAGTATTTGATGGATAAGAAGGATCTGAATTTGAGACAGAGGCGGTGGCTTGAGTTATTGAAAGACTATGAGTTAGTCATTGATTACCACCTGGGAAAAGCGAATATGGTTGCGGATGCCCTGAGTAGGAAATCCTTGTATGCTCTAAGAGTTATGAGGACGAGTTTAGCATTGTCTGATGATGGTGTTATCCTGGCAGAGTTGAGAGCTAAGCCACTATTTGTTCAACAGATATGTGAGGCTCAGAGAAATGACAGTGAGATGCTAACTAAGAGAGCTAAGTGCGGATCAGAATGTGATTCTAATTTTCGAGTGGGCTTGAATGGATGTTTGTTGTACCGTAATAGAATTTGTGTACCCAGAGATGAAGAGTTAATCCGAAAGGTTTTGCATGAGGCACATAGTGGTTATTTGTCAATACATCCGGGAAGTACGAAAATGTACAATGACTTGAAGAAGTCTTATTGGTGGCCGGGTATGAAGAGAGATATCTCGAATTTGTGGCTAGGTGTCCGATTTGTCAACAAGTGAAAATTTGAGCATCAAGTGCCTTGGGATTGCTTGACCGGTGATGGTTCCGAATGGAAGTGGGATCGGGTTACCATGGACTTTGTGATGGGGTTGCATATGACTCCGAAAAAGAGAGATGATGTGTGGGTTGTTGTGGATAGATTGACGAAGTCGGCTCACTTTATTCCAGTACGTGTTAATTATTCACTAGATAAGTTAGCTGAATTGTATGTGGCAGAGATAGTGAGGTTACACGGTATACCTGTGTCTATTATATCGGATAGAGATCCGAGGTTTATTTCGAGGTTTTGGAAGAAGTTGCAAGAGGCTTTGGGAACAAAGTTGAATTTTAGTACTGCGTTCCATCCACAAATAGATGGTCAGTCTGAAAGAGTGATTCAAGTTCTCGAAGATATGCTTCGATGCTGTGTGCTAGAATTCGAAGGTAGTCGGGAGAGGTATCTACCTTTGGTCGAGTTTGTATACAACAACAGTTATCCGTCGAGTATACAGATGGCACCGTATGAAGCTTTGTATGGTCGTAAGTGTCGGACTCCATTGTATTGGACCGAGCTTAGTGAAAAACGAATCCGTGGAGTCGATCTAGTGAAAGAGACTAAGGAGAAAGTGAAAGTAATCCGTAATAGTCTGAAAGCTGCTTCGGACCGACAGAAGTCGTATGTAGATTTGAAAAGAAAAGAAATTGATTTTAAGGTGGGTGACAAAGTGTTTTTGAAAGTGCCCCCATGGAAGAAAATTAGGAGATTTGGACGAAAAGGGAAATTGAGTCCAAGATTCATAGGACAGTATGAGATTACAGACAGAGTTAGGCCAGTAGCTTATCGGTTGGCTTTGCCAGTAGAGTTGGAAAAGATACATAATGTGTTCCATGTGTCGATGTTGCGACGGTATCGCTCCGATCCTTCACATGTGATTCCTTTAATGGAAATTGAGATAAGACCGGATATGTCTTATGAAGAGGAGCCGATTAAGATCTTGGCTCAAGAAGTGAAATAGTTGAGAAATAAGAGCATAAAACTAGTGAAAGTGTTATGGAAGAAACATGGTGTTGAAGAGGCTACGTGGGAAACGGAAGAAGCTATGAGAGAGCAACATCCAAACCTCTTTACTGGTAAGATTTTTGGGGACGAAAATCTCTAAAAGGGGGAGAGTTGTAACATCCTGATTTAGGGCCTAGTCGGAATAGTAGTGCGAGACCACAAATTCGAGGTTTATTAATGAGTTTTTGAAGTTTATGCTATGTTTGCATGCTAGTGTGAAAGTTTTATGAAGCAATTTTGTGAAATTGCGGTTGAATTGTCCAAAAGGACTAAATTGCAAAAGTTGCAAAATGTGAGATTCTAGAAGCTATTTGTGTGAAATAGCTTTAGAATATTAATTAGAGGTCCTTAAATAGCAATTTTCCCAATTTCTAATTTTTGGACAAAATTGGGCATGGATGAGTTAAAATAAAAAGTTTGTCAAAAAGGGCATTTCGGTCATTTGACAATTAAATGTTTTAAATGGGAAAAGATGATAGAAATTCATTCATCTTCTTCTCCAAGGCTGCCGAAAATTCAAGGAGCCATTGTTAGGGTTCTTCCAATTTTTCAATCTTACTTGTAAGTGCAACCAAGCCCCGTTTTTTATATTCTTCGTATTTTTGAAGTCCTAGTAGCATGAGAAAGCTATTTTTAGCTATATGTTGAGCTAATATGGATGTTCAAAAATGTACCCATGTATGACATGCATGTATTTTGATGTTTTATGGAATAATATGAAAGCTTGATGTAGTAGAAACATCTTTTGCTATGTGATTTTCCATGAAAATGCATGTAGAGACTTGTGTGTGAAAGTCTTGAGATTGGTCATACATGTATGATTTAGTGAGAATTGATGATAGCTTTAGTTGAGTAAATGGTTCGGCTAAGCATAAAAGGCTAGAAAGTTGAATAAAAATCACTTTACGAGCCTAGGGGCGAAAGTGTGAATATGAGAAAGTTAGGGGCAAAATAGTATTTTTTCTAAAGTATGAGATAAGGGTCAATTTAGTCAAAGTGTGTATTGAATAAGTTGATTTATTCATTATAGATCAAGAAAGACGAAGCCCGGATCGAAATCGAGGCAAGAGAAGGTGGTGGACTAAATTGCACATCTCTATACTTTTGAGTGCCGAGGTAAGTTTATGCGTAAACAATGCATTCATACTTACAATTTGTTAATGCTAGCTAGTGCGTAGCATGATTGAGAATGATTAAGAACCTATGTGGAATGAATGTGGTAGAAATTGTGAATGGATGTATGATTGAGTAAGTGGATATATGAATGTGTAGGGATAATGCTAAATGGTGGGCTAAGTGCGATACCATCCTAAGGCATAACGACGATGAGCTGGCTAAGTGCGATGCTATTGTTAAGTATATTGTCTAGTGGGATATGTGCGAAACCACTATGATTACCTTTATGGTAGGCTAAGTGCGATACAACCTTATTATTTGATTGTGTTGGGCTAAGTGTGAAACCACCGAGACATTAGCTGTGTGAATGTATTATCGAGAAATAATGATATGTTGTATATTGTGTAAATGTGATGTTGAATGCAGGGATGCATGTCAATGGTTATGAGTATGTGACTCATGATGTGTTGAAAAGGTGGTAAGGGATAGAAAGAGTAAGCATAGTTGTACATTATATGTTAGTATAATGCTAATTGTTGTTTGGCTTATACTATGATGCTTAATTGTTTATGTGTAAACTTACGAAGCTCAAAGCTTACTCCCCTTCTTTTCCCTTGTCTTATAGAGCAAAAGTGTTGAATTGAGATACGTGGATCAATTGGAAGATCGCCCACATTATCAGCACACTCTAGTACATGAGACTCAATGTTTTGTAAATGGCATGTATAGGGGCTAGAAGAGTTAGTGAATTTTGTTGTAAATGGCTAAGACGTGTTGGCTTTTAGATGGATAATCTATTTTGTATAATGCCATAGTTGTTGGCTACTTTATTATATGAAAAGATGTAGTTATCCATGTGAGATGGTAAGATTATGAGTTGGTTATGGATGTGTTGAATGAGTACTTGTTGTGTATGATTGAGGAGTGAAAAGAACTTGACAAATAGCTTAGTTCTTGTCCATGTGGGTAGACACACGGGCGTGTGTCTAGGCCATGTGTGACACATGGTCAGCCCATGGGCGTGTGACTTGGCCGTGTGTCCCCTGCATGTTAGTATTTTAAGTCAGAATAGACCACGGACTAGTCACACGGGCGTGTCCCTAGAACGTGTGTGTTAATCAGTGTTGGCCACGGGCTAGCCACACGGGCGTGTGCCTAGACTCTAGGCCGTGTTAAGGTAGTCAGTGTGCACCCCGGGTGGTGTAACACCCCTTACCCGTATTCAAGGCCAGAACTGGGCACGAGGAATTACCGTATTAAAAACTTCAAGATCGCCACTTAGACACAACATGACCACTCTCTTTGGTCCTCACAACAACCTCAATCCCGACTTACGAGGCCTCTCTCAAACACACGAGGGCTCTCGGGACCATATCGAAAACTCTTACGATCTTAAAATTTTCTCATCTATACAGCGCTCACACGCCCGTGTAAGATTTGGCACGCCTATGGATGTCACAAACGCCCATGGTCACTACCCGTGCATGAAAACTCAAGCATTCTGCCAATGCCCCACGGTTAGGGCACACGCCCATGCCTTCCACCCGTTGTGCAAACTGACTACCTTAACACGGCCTAGAGTCTAGACACACGCCCGTGTGGCTAGCCCATGGCCAACACTTATTAATCCCACACGCCCTAGACACACGCTCGTGTGGCTAGTTCGTGGTCTATTCTGATTTAAAATACTAACATGCAGGGGACACACGGCTGAGTCACACGCCCGTGGGCTGGTCGTGTGTCACACATGGCCTAGACACACGCCCGTGTGTCTATCCACATGGACAAGAACAAAGATATTTGCCAAGTTCTTTTCACCCTTCTAGCATACACAATCATGCACTCATTCAACACATCCATAATCAACTCACAATCTTACAATCTCACTTGGATAACTACATCTTTTCATATAATAAAGTAGCCAACAACTGTAACACCCCATACCCGAGTCCGAGACTAAGATTGGATACGAGACATTACCATGCTTGAACTCACTTAATCTTGTGCATACGGACGATAAAATTTCGTTCCGAATTAAAAACTTCTCTTTCTTAGTCAAATCATACATTTCATGGGCCTACGAGGCCTCAGACTTGCGTCCCGAAACTTTCGGAACTCATCTGGAAACTTTCTCTCCAAACAGGGGTCACACGTCCGTGTGACTTGGGACACGCCCGTGCACCCCTAAAACATGCCCGTGTCTTTTACCCATGGTGGATACTGGCAATTTACAGACGGCCTGGACATGCCCGTGGCCCCAATCCGTGCCTAAAACCCCAGCATTCTGCCAATGCCCCACGGCCAAGGCACACGCCCGTGCTTACCACCCGTGGTGCGCACTGACTACCTTAACACGGCCTAGAGTCTAAACACACGCCCGTGTGACTGTTCCGTGGTCTATACTGACTTAAGATACAAAGGTGCAGGGTGCACACGGCCTAGACACACGCCCGTTTGTCCAACCGTGTGAGCACTTTGAGGCTATCTACCAAGCCAATTGCCACCCTGAAATCAAGACCAAACTCATGCTCAATTCAGCAACTCAAGTATTACATCTAACATGAACAAGGATGCATACTTCATTGATAGATTAAAATATACATATTTAATCATTCATGACTCATCTCTTTGGCCATATACAAAAAGAATACTAAGCTTGATAGCCAACAATTTGGCTAGTTTTAAAACATAACTCAAAATGAAATGTTTCCTATACATGCCATACTTAATATAAACAACTTGCCTATACCAAAATAACGATTGATAGTGTGCTCCGAGCTCCGGTGACGATGATCCACGAGATTAGCTTGGCGGGACTACATGGAAAGAAAGAATAAAAGACGTAAGCATTTAGCATAGTAAGTTTGCATATAATGCACATAACAACATACTTGCTTCATATAAACCATTTGACATAAACAATGGTATCATAATTTCAGCTATAAAGCTTACTTACTCATATCTGATTCTTACGAATCTCATGATACTTACTAGTCTCATACTTGTGAAGTAAACAAGGTACCTGTATCACTTGATCACATTGATCAGCATACTTTAGCATAATAATCATAATCTCTAACTTATCATTCATAAAATGAATAATACTCATTCTCAACTTGATGATAACTCTGCTTACTTAATTTCTTGTTATCTCATTTAAACTTTACTTGTTTGCCCGATGAATTTCTATGAATAACCGAGGATACTGAATCTCATCTCACACGCTCGACGCCATAGCCATATCCTACATACGATCTTACATGGAATTTCTCATCTTGGTTTCGAGGCCATGTCTTGACATGGACTTATACGAAGTCTTCACTCGTGAAATGGTCAATGCCGAGCCTTGGCTGGGACTTACATGAAATTTCTTTCTTTTGATAACTTTTCAATGCCAAGACTTGTCTTGGACTTACTTGACAACTGTCCAAAGCCAAGCTTGCCTTGGACTTACATGATAACTCTGTTCAATGCCAAGTTTGTCTTGGACTTACATGATAGCTCTGTTCAATGCCAAGCTTGCCTTGGACTTACATGATAACTCTGCTCAGTGCCAAGCTTGCCTTGGACTTACATGACAACTTTGCTTGGAGACTCACCAATTCCATGCCTCAGCTTGGGCTTATATGGGTCTTCATGAAATTCACTTAGAAAAAGATGTTTATCTAACATCAAACTCTCATAAACTTCCATAAAATATCATTTTACAAGCATGTCACTCTTGGGTAGATTTTTGAACATGCATCTTAGCTCATTTTATAGCTGAAAATACCTAATTCATAATACGAGAACTTCAAAAAGACGAAGAATGTTAAAAACGGGGCTAAGATGAACTTACTAGCAAGCTTGAAAAAAATGAAGAACCCTAGCTATGGAGTCTCCAAATTTTTGGCACAGGAGGAAGAAGATGAATAGATTTTTATCATCTTTTTCCTATTTTAATCAATTATTAGGCAAATGACCAAAATGTCCTTCTCTTTAAAAATTTCTATTTTTCTAACTCATGTCCATTTTTGTCCAAAAATTATAATTTGGGCAAATTGCTATTTAAGGACTCATAATTAATATTCTAAAGCTATTTCATACAAAAAGCTTCTAGAAACTCATATTTTGCAACTTTTACAATTTAGTCCTTTTTTATCATTCCATGTCAATTTCACAAAATTTCTACATGGAACTTTAGTACTATGATGCAAACATGTCATAAACCTTAAGAACTCAATTTTACTGACTCGGGTTTGTGGTCTCGCACCACTATTCTGACTAGGCCCTGAATCGAGATGTTACAATTCTCCCCCTCTTAGGAATTTTCGTCCTCAAAAATCTTACCAAAGACACGAGTTTGGGTCTTGGTTTCTCATGCTCTCTTCGGTTCCCCACGTAGCTTCCTCTATTCCATGTCTTTGCCACAATACTTTTACAGGGCAATACTTTTATTCCTTAGCTGCTTGACTTCTCGAGCTAAAACCTTAATTGGTTCTTCACCATAAGTCATGTCGGGATGAATCTCTATTTCTGACGGGGTAATTACATGTGAAGGATCTGATCGGTAGCGTCTCAACATTGACACGTGAAACATATCGTGAATCTTTTCTAACTCTGATGGCAAAGCCAATCGATAAGCTATCGGCCCAACTCTTTCAGTAATCTCGTATGGTCCGATAAAACGTGGACTCAACTTGCCTTTCCGGCCAAATCTGAGAACTTTTCTCCAAGGTGACACTTTCAAGAAAACTTTATCTCCGACTTGATACTCTATCCCTTTCCTTTTTAAGTCCGAATAGGACTTCTGTCTGTCTGATGCAGCTTTTAAACTTTCTCGTATCACTTTCACTTTCTCTTCAGCTTCTCTAACCAAATCAACCCCGTGAATTTGGTTTTCTTTTAGTTCAGTCCAAAATAAAGGCGTTCGGCACTTACGCCCATATAAAGCCTCATAAGGTGCCATCTTTAAGCTTGACTGATAGCTATTATTATAGGTAAACTCCACCAATGGGAGAAACTTTTCCCAACTGCCTCGGAATTCAAGAATACAACATCTGAGCATATCTTTGAGTACTTGAATTAACCTCTCTGACTGACCGTCAGTTTAAGGATGAAAAGCGGTACTAAAGTTCAACTTTGTACCCAAGGCTTCTTGTAACTTCTTCAAAAATCTGGATGTAAACCTCGGATCTCTATCCGAGATGATTGATAACGGAACACCGTGAAGCCTTACTATTTCTGAAACGTACAAGTTTGCCAACTTGTCTAGTGAGTAATCAACTCGCATGGTATAAAATGAGTGACTTCGTGAGTCTATCAACTATAACCTATCAAACATCTTTCTTGCTCGGAGATAATGGTAGACCCGTTACAAAATCCATAGTAATACTGGCCCCATTTCCATCATGGAACCAAAATGGGTTGAAGTAAACCCGAAGGTACTTGGTGTTCAGCCTTTACTTGCTGACAAATCAAGCATTTGGAAACAAACTCTGAAATATCTTTCTTCATTCTCGGCCACCAATACTGTTGCTTCAAGTCATTATACATCTTGGTACCACCCGGATGTACAGACAAACATCCACTATGGGCCTCATGCAAAATTCCCTGAATAAGCTCTTCCTTTCTCGGTACACAAACTCTATCTTTGAACATCAGACTTCCATTAGGACTAATCCGAAAATCAGACTCAACACCTGTCTCGTACTGAGCTCTCTTGGCTTGTAATCCATTATCTTCTTTTTGAGCTTCAATGATCTCTTGGAGGAAAGTTGGTCTAGCTCTCAACTCAGCTAGAATAGAACCATCGTCGGATAAAGTCATCCGTGAATTCATTGCCCTTAATGCAAATAGGGACTTTCTGCTCAAAGCATCGGCGACCACATTCGCCTTCCCAGGATGGTAGTCAATGACCAATTCATAGTCTTTTATCAACTCTAACCATCTCCGCTACCTTAAGTTCAACTCTCTCTACGTCATCAAATACTTCAAACTTTTGTGATCGGTGAAGATCCGACATCTCTCACCATATAGGTGGTGTCTCCATATCTTCAATGTGAAGACTATGGCAGCCAACTCTAGATCTTGGGTCGAATAATTCTTCTCATGAGGCTTCAACTGTCTTGAGGCATAAGCAATCACTTTGCCTTCTTGCATTAGTACACAGCCTAATCCATTTAAGGATGCATCGCTGTAAATCACAAATTCTTTCCCTGTCTCAGGTTGTACTAAAACTGGAGCTTCTGTCAACATCGCTTTCAGTTTCTCGAAACTTTATTGGCATCTTTTAGTCCACTCAAACTTCACATTTTTCTGTAACAATTTAGTCATCGGGATTGCAATCATGGAAAACCCCTTGACAAATCGTCTATAATAGCCGGCTAGGCCTAGAAAACTTCTAATCTCAGAGATATTCTTTGGTGGCTTCCAGTCCATAATAGCCGAAATCTTACTAGGGTCTACTCGAACTCCTTCTCCCGAGACAATATGTCCCATAAATCCTACTTCCTTGAGCCAAAATTCACTTTTACTGAACTTGGCATATAATTGATTTTCTCAAAGAGTCTGTAAAACCGTCCGTAGGTGCTCAGCATGCTCATTCTCATCTAGGGAATAAATCAGTATGTCGTCAATGAAAATGACTACAAACTTGTCGAGGTATGGTCTAAAAATGTGGTTCATTAAGTCCATGAATACCGCAGGAGCATTGGTCAAACCAAAGGGCATGACTAAAAATTCATAATGCCCATACCTTGTTCGAAAAGCTGTCTTGGACACATCTGATTCCTTTACTCTCAGCTGGTAGTACCCCGATCTCAAGTCTATCTTAGAGAACACAGTGGCTCCCTTCAATTGATCGAACAAATCATCGATCCTTGGCAATGGGTACTTGTTCTTTACTGTCACTTTATTAAGTTGACGGTAATCTATGCACAATCTCATGGTGCCATCTTTCTTTTTCACAAATAAAACCGGAGCACCCCATGGAGAACAACTTGATCTCGCAAAACCTTTATCTGTCAACTCTTGCAACTGTGACTTCAACTCTCTCAACTCCGTTGGAGCCATTCTGTAAGGAGTAATAGATATTGGTATGAAGATCGGGAGCTAGCTCAATCTTTGAACTCAACTTCTCTAAGCTGGTGGTAGTCCTGGTAATTTTTCGAGAAAAACATCCACGTACTCACATACTATTTGTACTGACTCAATCTCTAACTCTGTTTCTTTATCATTCATCACAAAGGCCAAATATGCCTCATACCCCTTTCTTACGTATCTCTGTGCCGTCATGTGAAAAATTATTGCCGGAGATTTACTTTGCTCATCTGATTCTATATGGAGAGTATCCCCATTCTCACATCTCATCTCAATATATTTCTTCCCACAATTAACTATTACACCATGAGTGGTCAACCAGTCCATACCAAGAATGATGTCAAACTCATCAAATGGTAGCAACATAAGATTTGCTTTAAAGTAATGACCTCTAATCATTAATGTACAATCTTTACATACTTCATCAACTAACACACTCTTGCCTAAAGGATTAGACACCTTAATCGTAAATTCTATAGAATCTATAGGCATATTCATACTAGATACTAGTTTCATACAAATGTAAGAGTGTGTGGATCCGAGGTCTATTAAAGCAATAACTTTGATATCACAAAGAGAAAAGGTACCCGTAATAACATAAGGAGAAGATGCCTCTTCGCGAGCGCGAATGGCATAAGTCCTCGCAGGCGCCCTACCCTCGGGTCTCGCAGCCTGCTCTCTAGGGTTACCTCTACCACTTGCCCCACTTCCGGGGTTCCTCTGCGGTCTGCCTCTGACCATACCCCCAGATCTCGGGTTCTGAGTTCTTTCTTCTTTCATCATCTCAGGACAATCTTTTATAAAGCGATCCTGGGAACCACATCTGAAACAAGCCTTTTCATGCGCTCGGCATTCACCAAGATGTTGTCTGCCACACTGTGGGCATTCAGGTCTATCAGATCGGATATTCCCTACACTAGCAACTGAAGTAGTCTGTGCTTTTTTTCCCAAACTCTGCCTACTCTTGTTTTTCTTGGAAAATCCAATGGAAGTAGCCGATTGGGTAGGGAAATCTCTTGACTTCTTGGATGAAGATTGGAATGACTTATTCCACTGTCTCTTTCTCGAGTCACGGGACTCCATTTCAGACTCTTTCTTCTCTCTTACTAGCTCCTCGGCTTTGCAAGCCCTCTCTACTAGCACCACGAATTCCTTTAGTTCTAAAACAGCAACAAACAGTTTGATGTAATCATTTAGCCCATCTTCGAATCTCTTGCTCATGATGGCCTCGGTGGATACACACTCTCGAGCGTATTTATTGAGTCGTACAAATTCACGCTCGTAATCAGTCACAGACATCTTGCCTTACTTTAGTTCTAGGAATTCCTTTCTTTTCTGGTCCACGAACCTTTGACTGATATACTTTTTCTTGACCTCTTCTTGGAAAAATTCCCATGTGATCTTTTCTCTCGGTACCACCGACACAAGAGTGTTCCACCATTGGTAAGCAGAATCTCTTAAAAGAGAAACTACACACTTCATGCATTCCTCGGATGTGCATGGCAACTCATTAAATACCCCGATGGTATTTTCTAACGAGAATCGACTTTTACGGATCATCATCTTTTCTAGCCCGTAATTCATCCGCCCCATGTTTTCGATTCTATCGACTAAGGCTTCTCTCCTCTTACCACCTCTACTACTTGAGGGCTCTTTGGGATAGGTTGAGGAATAGGTGGGGGGGAGGGGTTGTGCATTCGAGTTCGTACGAACGAACTCCGTATACCATGTATTCATCATATGGAGGAAGGCTTCTCTAGCCTCTTCTCCTCCTTCTTGACTCACCGTAGTGGGTCTATTCTCATTCTCGTTCGGCACCGTCCCTTCGGCGGAGCGAGCGTGGCGTTACTTTCAACGTCATCCGCCACAGCTCTATCGGGATCCATTTAATAAAGGTATAAACATAATTTAAGTCGTCAAGAGTCGTCACACTATCATTATAAAAACATTCTTACGTATGGCATGTATAGCTAGACTCGTGCTCATGCTATGTTAGTCCTAGAACCGACTAAACCGTAGCTCTGATACCACTAAATGTAACACCCCATACCCGAGTCCGAGACTAAGACTGGATACGAGACATTACCATGCTTGAACTCACTTAATCTTGTGCTTACGGACTATAAAATTTCGTTCTGAATTAAAAACTTCTCTTTATTAGTCAAATCAGACATTTCATGGGCCTACGAGGCCTCAGACTTGCGTTCTGAAACTTTCGGAACTCATCTAGAAACTTTCTCTCCAAACAGGGGTCACACGTCCGTGTGACTTGGGACACGCCCGTGCACCCCTAAAACATGCCCATGTCTTTTACCCGTGGTGGATACTGGCAATTTACACACGGCCTGGACACGCCCGTGGCCCCAAACCGTGCCTAAAACCCCAGCATTCTGCCAATGCCCCACGGCCATGGCACACGCCCGTGCTTACCACCCGTGGTGCGTACTGACTACCTTAACATGGCCTAGAGTCTTAACACACGCCCGTGTGACTGGTCCGTGGTCTATACTGACTTAAGATACAAAGGTGCAGGGTGTACACGGCCTAGACACACGCCCATGTGTCCAACCGTGTGAGCACTTAGAGGCTATTTACCAAGCCAATTACCACCCTGAAATCAAGACCAAACTCATGCTCAATTCAGCAACTCAAGTATTACATCTAACATGAACAAGGATGCGCACTTCATTGATAGATTAAAATAGACATGCTTAATCATTCATGACTCATCTCTTTGGCCATATACAAAAAGAATACTAAGCTTGATAGCCAACAATTTGGCTAGTTTTAAAACATAACTCAAAATGAAATGTTTCCTATACATGCCATACTTAATATAAACAACTTGGCTATACCAAAATAGCGATTGATAGTGTGCTCCGAGCTCCGATGACGATGATCCATGAGATTAGCTTGGCGGGACTACATGGAAAGAAAGAATAAAAGACGTAAGCATTTAGCTTAGTAAGTTTGCATATAATGCACATAACAACATACTTGCTTCATATAAACCATTTGACATAAACAATGGTATCATAATTTCAGCTATAAAGCTTACTTACTCATATCTGATTCTTACAAATCTCATGATACTTACTAGTCTCATACTGGTGAAGTAAACAAGGTACCTATATCACTTGATCACATTGATCAGCATACTTTAGCATAATAATCATAATCTCTAACTTATCATTCATAACATGAATAATACTCATTCTCAACTTGATGATAACTCTGCTTACTTAATTTCTTGTTATCTCATTTAAACTTTACTTGTTCGCCCGATGAATTTCTATTAATAACCGAGGATACTGAATCTCATCTCACACGCTCTATGCCAAAGCCATATCCTAGATACGATCTTACATGGAATTTCTCATCTCGGTTTCGAGGCCATGTCTTGACATGGACTTATACGAAGTCTTTACTCGTGAAATGGTCAATGCCGAGCCTTGGCTGGGACTTACATGAAATTTCTTTCTCTTGATAACTTTTCAATGCCAAGACTTGTCTTGGACTTACATGACAACTGTTCAAAGCCAAGCTTGCCTTGGACTTACATGATAACTCTGTTCAATGCCAAGCTTGCCTTGGACTCACATGATAGCTCTGTTCAATGCCAAGCTTGCCTTGGACTTACATGATAACTCTGCTCAATGCCAAGCTTGCCTTGGACTTACATGACAACTTTGCTTGGAGACTCACTAATTCCATGCCTCAGCTTGGGCTTATATGGGTCTTCATCTCATAATAACTCTTCAATGCCAAGACTTGTCTTGGTCTTACATGATAACTTGTCTCATTGCCGATGCCATGCCTCGGCTTGGACTTATACGGGCTTTCTCATTTCATGTGATAGATCGAGTATCCTAAGCTATTCATCTTCAATTGGGGCTTTCTCATGCTTGATCTCATTGATTACTTTGTTTAACATAACATTAAACATTTTCATGATAATATTGTACATTATACTAAGCAATTCAATGATATTTGTAACACCCGAAACCCGGTCAAGACACCACTACCGAATCTGGTATGTTACGAGGAAAACATATTTGAGAAGTTGGGTTTTCGTTTAAAAACTTGATGAAAATTTTGTGAAAAGTTTTGAACGTGTAGAAATCTTGGGCATGATTGTTGAAAACTTCATGCGTCATTTTGAAAACTCAGAGATTTCGGAAACTTAATCAATTAAGAAGTTAAACAAGTTTATTTCATTTAGAAATTCAAGTTGCTTCTTGATGTTACTCAAACATTTAGACTTAGTAGGAAATCGAGTTTAGGTTTGAAAATCATTTGAGTTTCCTTGATACCAAATCATAGTGTGATACCCGATGGTATAGTTTAAAACACATTGCGTTATAGTTTTGAAACCGTTGTCCTTCCAAGTTTTTAGCAAATTTTAACTCAATTAATTTGTTAAGGCATATTAGAAAGCTACTTTAAGCATAAACATAGTAAAACCTAATTTAAAGGCCATTTACAACCCAAAATAAAACCAAATAGTAATAAATAAGCTAAAGTACCAAATTTTATAAAGTCCGAGCAAATCTTTATTAAAGCATGGCATGAGCACCTCGAGTTCATCCCGGCTCCATGTCCGCGTCTAAGTGTCACTGAAATGTCAAAGGAGAGGGTGAGTCGCAAGACTCAAGTGCATAAATCCCACTCCCGATAATACAACATGCTAACACACATCATATCATAGCAACATAATCAATGCACCCGATCCTAACCATCCATATCACCTTTCTACCCGTGTGGTACCAAACCACTTTGGTGGTGCCAAACCACCGTGACCCAAAGTCACGATATCCATAAGTGTGGTGCCAAACCCTTTGGTGACCCAAAGTCACGAATAATCCAATGATGGGGCCAACCCATCGCGTGATACCAAATCACTAGCGACAATCCCGTATCTCATAAGTGGGGCCAACCCACGGTGGTGTTAACCACGGGGGACGAGTCGCAATGAGGTGCCAAACCTGCGGTGTCCCAAAGACACAGTGTGATACCAAATCACTTTGGTGACGCGATCACAAATCCGATGATGGGGCCAACCCATCGTGTGATACCAAATCACCGCGTCAAATCGTATAATCAACCGTGGGGCCAACCCACCGTGGTACTAAGCCACTTTGGGACGAGACATTTGAGGTGCCAAACCTCTAGTGACCCAAAGTCACAAAATATATCATCTGTGGTACCAAACCACTTTGGAGGTGCCAAACCTCTGGTGTCCCAAAGACACGGATATCATCATCCCCCCTCCTCTCATTTCACCCATCATCATGCCATACTCATGTAAATTATGCATATCATACAAGTCATGCATATCATGCCAACATGCTTAGCATTACATTTCGTAGCATACATAGCATAGATCATAATATTAAATATATCATCAATAAAACTCGTAATGCTACAGACTTACCCGGATCCGTACATATACCCCATTTGGGTACCAAATAATCCATCATACTGTTTTGGTTTTAACAAGGCAATCAGAGTTATTAACAGTATTACTAAGTATGGAGTGTGTTAGTTACACACCTGGTATATAGCAAGCCTAAATCCCAAAGAACCCGATCTAACCCACGATCCTCTTGCTCCTAACAACAATCGGCCAAAACATAGGTTAGCCTTCTACACCATTCGGCTAAGACCAAATAAACCAAAGGGTTTAACTTTGATCCTTACCTTGCTATTGGTTTGGTTTCCTACCAAACCTCGAACCAACAGTGGTTCTCCTCCCAACAATCGGCTACACCTTAAAAAGAGAACGGTTAATTCTTTGAACCCTTAAGCTTAATCGAAACCAAAAGATTGAACTAATAATAGTAGTACCCAACACTTACCACTACTTACCAATCGGTTTACAAAGAAGGAAGACTCCTCTTGATTACTTCCAATATCCAAAGACCCTATACGAGATGATTAAGCAGGTGATTAACTCCTTTCAACCACAACCAACATAGGCTTTAAACAAACCGAAATCAACATAGTACTAGAGAAGAGAGAAATGGCCATTCGGCCAAACAAACACTTACCCAACACCAACTATATTCGGCCAACAACACACTAGGTGAGGGGATAGGTTCGGTCACCACCTTGAACCCGAGGGAGAAGAAGATTCGGCACTCCTATGTTCGGCTTAGGGTGAGAAGAGAAAAGAAAATATGTGAATAGGGAGTATAGCGGCAAGATAGTATTGAGAAAAGAAAATGAAGATTAGGGGAAAAAAATAAGATGGTTTCGGCTTAATGAAATGGTAAGAAACAAATGAAAGATTCGGCTAAGAAGGAGATATGGATTCGGCACAAGAGTTGTAAAAGAATGGGAATATGAAAAAGAAGGATTACTAGTTTTAGGCTTCAACAAATGAATAAAAGAAGGGAGATGGTTGAGAACTTTCGGCCACACCAACTCAAAAGGGCAACACAGATTGGCAAATGAGAACTTGACTTTCGGTTTGCAAAAGAAAAGATGGAGAAACTCACTTTAATTTTCGGTTTCAAGAAGTGAAGAAAATGAGAGGAAAACCTTGGAAAATTCGGTGCAATTGACAAAAGAGAAAGAACTTAGCTTACTAACCCTTGACCGAAAACACCAAAATGCCAAAATGAAATTTGGCACACCTCTCCTACCCACTACCAAAACAGGCCACTCACTCCACACACACCCCAATATTCGGCCACTACCTCCAATCACTCACAACCACCCAATTCAAACTAGTTGAACTAGTCTTCCTCCTAAATTCACTCTCCACCTTTCTTTTGAATAATTTGACTTGGTCCATGGTAGAGTTTGAACTACCAACAACTCCTCCTCCTTGAGCCGCCAAAATGGAAGCCAAAATGGGAATTTCGCAGCTTGAACTCGGGACCTCCGCCTCCTGCAATTGGCGCCAACACCGGCTCCAAGTGGCGCATGCTTTGCCACTCCACCAGCTCCTCTTTTGTACTCTAAAACACCAAATAAAATATAAAAACCCCAGCTCCCTCAGCTCCTCTCACCTAAGGCTTAAAAACTAAAATTTTCCTACCTGCTCAGGCATAGTCCTAGCCTACAATTAAGCCCCTAAGACACCAAAACAGCAACATAGCAAGCTCCTAACATGCAAATTATGCCATAGTAAAAATAGCCCCTAACCCGGGATATTACAGTTCTACCCCCTTAAAATAATTTCGACCTCGAAATTACCTGATCAGAAAAGTTGAGGGTATTGCTGTCTCATCATATCCTAGGGTTCCCACGTAGCTTCTTCTACGCCATGATTCCGCCAAAGTACCTTAACCAAAGGCACAGACTTCTTACGCAGAACCTTCACATCCCGATCTAGAATCTGCACAGGTTCTTCCTCCGTGGTCAAATCTGAATTTACCTCGATCTCTTCCACTGCTACCACATGCGATGGATCCGAACGATAACGCCGAAGCATCGAAACATGGAAAACGTCGTGGATCTGACTTAGCTCTGCTGGCAACTCAAGCTGATACGCCACTGGTCCCACTCGTCTCAATACCTTATACGGCCCAATAAACCTCGGACTTAGCTTGCCTTTCTTTCCGAACCTCAAAACCTTCTTCCATGGCGAGACCTTCAGAAAAACTTGATCCCCCACAAAAAACTCTATGTCTCTCCGCTTAAGATCAGCATAAGACTTCTGCCGGTCCGAAGCTTCCTTCAACCGAGCCTGAATCAACTTAACCTTGTCTTCGGTCTCAGCAACCAACTCGGGTCCTAACAACTGGCGTTCACCTAACTCCATCCAACACGTAGGTGATCGACACTTCCTACCATACAACGCCTCATATGGTGCCATCTTGATGCTCGCTTGGTAACTGTTGTTGTAGGCAAACTCAGCTAATGGTAGAAACTCCTCCCAACTACCTCTGAAATCCAGAACACAACCCCTCAGCATATCCTCCAAGATCTGAATAACCCTTTCCGATTGTCCGCCGATTGCGGGTGAAAAGCCGTCTTTGAAATCCAACCGCGCGTGCCAGAGCCCGATGCAACGCTTTCGAACCCAGCGTAAATCGGGATCCCTATCCGAGATGATCGATCTTTGGCACACCGTGCAACCTCACTATCTACGAAACATACAGCCGCCAACCTCGAAGTGAGTAGTCAACCCTCACGGAATGAAATGAGCTGATTTAGTCGATCGATCCACAATTACCCAAAGCTGAATCCTTCTTGCTCGGCGTAGCGGTAACTCCAGCGACGAAATCCATGGTTATCCTTTCCCACTTCCATCGAGGAATCTTCACAGTGAAGCAACCACGACGCAGAATCGATGTTCAGCCTTGACTGCGACATGTCGGACACTTCCCAACAAACTCTGTCACTTCTTTCTTGAGACCAGGCCACCAAAGCGCGCTCTCGAGATCCCTATACATCTTACTACCTCCGGGATGCATAGCATAAGGGTCGCTATGTGCGTCTGAAGAATCCTCTGCCTCACTCAACATCCTTGGGCATACAAGCTTTACCTTGAAAACACAGCACCCCATCACTAGACAAGTTGTAACCTTCCAAACCACCACTCTGTACCTGCAACCTCCGCGCACTCAGAACCTCATCCTCTATTTGTTTCTCTCTGATCTGCTCAACCCAAGTAGGCTTAACCTGCAACTCTGCCAGAATACTTCCGTCGTCATACAAACTCAAGTGGGCAAACATCGCTCTTAAGTCCGAAACAACCTTACGGCTCAACGCGTCCGCCACCACGTTAGCCTTGCCCGGATGATACTCAATCGAACAGTCGTAGTCTTTAAGCAACTCAACCCATCTGTGCTGCCTCAAATTCAAATCCTTCTGAGTCAAGAGGTACTTTAGACTCTTATGATCGATGTAGACTATTAATCTCTCTCCGTACAAGTAGTGCCTCCAAATCTTCAACGCAAAGACTACAGCCGCTAACTCCAGATCGTGCATCGGATAGTTGACCTCATGTGGCCTCATTGCTTGAGATCGTAAGCCACAACCTTACCTTCTGCATCAAAGCACACAACCCAACCCGTATGTGATGCATCGCGATGAGACCGTGAATTCCTTACCGGCCTTAGGTTGAATCAAACCGAGCTTCGTCAAAATCTTTTTAAGCTTATCAAAACTCTCTGCTTTGTTTCTCGGTCCAAACAAATGGAACCTCTTTCCTTAACAACTTGGTCATTGGTGCTGCAATCAACGAAACCCTCTACAAACCTTCGGTAGTATCCGCCAAACCTAAAACTCCGAATCTCGACCATCGACTTAGCGGTTTCCAATCCAGCGCCTCAATTTTCCGAGGATCCACTCTAATCCCCTCGGTGACACTACATGTCCCAAGAAAGTCACTTCTCTAAGCGAACTCGCACTTATCGAACTTAGCATAAAGTCGCTTCTCCTCAAAATCTGCGATTACCACACGCAAATGCGCATCATGCTCTTCTTACGTTCTTGAATACACCGGGATGTCGTCAATAAAAACTACCACGAATCGGTCGGATCTCTTTGAAACACCCTATTCATCATATCCATGAATCTTTGCCGCGCGTTAGTCGGCCCGAACGCCATTACGAGTAAATTCGTAGTGCCCATACCGAGTCCAAGCTTATTTGTCTTGTGAATATCCGCTTCTTTCACCTTTAATCGGTGATACGGACCTCGAGTCAATCTTAGAAAATACCGCTGCACCTTCGCCGGTGATCAAACAAGTCATCTATCCGTGGCAACGGATACTTGTTTTGATCGTCACTTATTTGGTGGCGGTAATCTATGCACATCCGCATTGTACCATCTTTCTTCTTAACAAAGAGTACCGCGCACCACGGTGAAACACTTGGCTCGATAAAACCTCGGTCCAACAACTCTTGGATCTCGAGCCTTAAGCTCCACCAATTCCTTTGGCGCCATCCTATACGGAGCAATAGACATCGGCGCAGATTCCGGGTAATGATTTATCCCGAACTCTACCTCACGATCTGGCGGCAAACCGGAAGTTCTTACGGAAACACATCAGCAAATTCCTTAAGCTGTTCGGACTTTTTTTCTACAATGAGACTCTTTAGCCTCCAAGGCATACACATGAACCACATACGCTCACATGCCCTTTCTCACCATCTTCTCTCGCCTTTAGAGGAGATACCACATTAGATAAGTAATCTCTCCTATTACCTATCATAGCCACTTCATCACCCTCGATCGTCTTTAGAACCATGCGCTTAGCGCGCGCAATCCAACTTCGCCTGGTACTTAACCAACCGGTCCATCCTAAGAATCAAATCGAACTCCCAAATGGCGGTTCCATCGGATCAAGAGCAAACACTACCCCTTGGAGTTCTAGGGGTACATCTCTAAATGACTTATCTACTACTACAGAGTGACCTAAAGGGCTAATTACGGTCATCCGCCTAGAAGATATCTCGAGTCTAGATCCATGGTCTCTACTATACCATCGGCCATGTAAGAATGCGTCGAACCCACATCAATCAAAGCGTAAAGGAGAACCAAAGATCAAGAACGCATCGGTTATGACGTCCGGTGCGTCGCCGCCTCTCTCTCGCCTTGCTGCATACACTAACCAGCCGTGCGGCGCCGAACTACCGCACCCCTGCCGGTGCTCCACGGCCCCGACAGATCCATTACTACCTCTGCCATTACCACGGCCCTCTACGGTGGCGGTACATTATTCTGAACCGAGTACCGCCCGACTCTCGGGGCCCGAATCTCGCCAACTTACGCGGAGAGTCCTCACGCGATGATCCAGAGAACCACACTCAAAACAACCTTTTCCACCGGTCCAGCAGCCTCCCCAATGATATTTTCCACAATGGTTACACCGCGGCGGTCCCTGACTAGCAGCAACAACCCTACCAGACTGATTCGGCCCACTCTGTCTAGCCCTTTTCTGAGGGTTACCCGACGACCCAGAAGACCCAAAGCTCCTCTTATGCCTGTTCCTGTCCATGCCCTGCCTTACGGACTCCTTAACACCCTCGGCTACCTTAGCCTTTTCAACCAAGACAGCAAACTCACGCTCCTGCTGAGGAGCAATCAGCAGTCTCAACTCGTCTCTCAGACCATCCTCGAAACGAACACACCTCTCGTGTTCAGTAGCCATAATACCCCTAGCATACCGGCTCAGCTTCAAGAACTCAGCCTCGTACTCGGAAACAGACTTACTCCCCTGGACTAGCCTCAAAAATGCTTTTCGCTGCGCATCGATGTAGCTAGCTCCAATGTACTTTTTCTGGTAGGCAGCCCTAAAATAATCCCACGTAAGATCCTCTGCTGCCACACTGTTCCGAACCGTGAGCCACCACTGGTATGACTCATCCCGAAGAAGCGATACTATGCCCTTCAGCTTCTCTTCGATGAGTCAAGTCCGGATCATCCATGATCCGCTCTCGTCGCTCCAGCCAATACTCGGCGAAGGCTTTGGGAGCAACACTAGAAACACCTCGAAAGAATTCGACCCCGTTTGCCCGGAGTCGCTCAGGAATAGATTTCCTAACTCCTGCACCACCACCTACACCGGCTACCCTTTCCAACACTCGCGGCATCACCGTGACGCTGCGTCATCCCGATCGATCTTGAAACTCACCACCTCCGGTGGTGGTGGTACCGGTATCTCATTTTCTGACCCCTGACCAGACCCTACTGGTTCAGATACCGTCATCCTACCACGGCCACGTCCACGAGTATTACGACCACGTCCACCTCGAGTGCTCATGACTAGAATTCGACTTATCTGATTTAGGAGTTTTATGCATCAGCAATTATTCCACTATTTTAAAGCAAAGTCTTATGAATATTTAATAAGCTTTGTTTTCGCGAGTTCACAGAATCCTATCGCTTTCGGTTTCTAAAGTAATCCACTATTGCAATCATCCAATCACATCAATAAATCACAAGCAATAGTAAGGGGTACTTACACAAGCGTGATCAGTGCAGGAGACTCGGTGTCATGCCTTTCAAACCATTTATTTCAAACATAACACTTAAAATAGACTTTTGAAAACATTTTGGGCCTCAGGCCCACAGCCGAGCCTTTGAACTTGGCTCTGATACCACAATTGTAACACCCCAAACCCGGTCAAGACACCACGACCGAATGCGGTATGTTACGAGAAAAGCGTATTTGAGAAGTTGGGTTTCGTTTAAAAACTTGATGAAAATTTTGTGAAAAGTTTTGAGCGTGTAGAAATCTTGGGCATGATTGTTGAAAACTTCATGCGTCATTTTGAAAACTCGGAGATTTGGAAACTTAATCAATTAAGAAGTTAAACAAGTTTATTTCATTTAGAAATTCAAGTTGCTTCTTGATGTTACTCAAACATTTAGACTTAGTAGGAAATCGAGTTTAGGTTTGAAAATCATTTGAGTTTCCTTGATACCAAATCATAGTGTGATACCCGATGGTATAGTTTAAAACACATTGCGTTATAGTTTTGAAACCGTTGTCCTTCCAAGTTTTTAGCAAATTTTAACTCAATTAATTTGTTAAGGCATATTAGAAAGCTACTTTAAGCATAAACATAGTAAAACCTAATTTAAAGGCCATTTACAACCCAAAATAAAACCAAATAGTAATAAATAAGCTAAAGTACCAAATTTTATAAAGTCTGAGCAAATCTTTATTAAAGCATGGCATGAGCACCTCGAGTTCATCCCGGCTCCATGTCGCGTCTAAGTGTCACTGAAATGTCAAAGGAGAGGGTGAGTCGCAAGACTCAGTGTATAAATCCCACTCCCGATAATACAACATGCTAACACACATCATATCATAGCAACATAATCAATGCACCCCGATCCTAACCATCCATATCACCTTTCTACCCCGTGTGGTACCAAACCACTGGTGGTGCCAAACCACTGGTGACCCAAAGTCACGATATCCATAAGTGTGGTGCCAAACCACTTTGGTGACCCAAAGTCACGAATAATCCAATGATGGGGCCAACCCATCGCGTGATACCAAATCACTAGCGACAATCCCGTATCTCATAAGTGGGGCCAACCCACGGTGGTGTTAACCACGGGGACGAGTCGCAATGAGGTGCCAAACCTCCGGTGTCCCAAAGACACGGTGTGATACCAAATCTTTGGTGACCGCGATCACAAATCCGATGATGGGGCCAACCCATCGTGTGATACCAAATCACTTGGCGTCAATCCCGTATAATCAACCGTGGGGCCAACCCACCGTGGTACTAAGCCTTTGGGACGAGACGAGGCGAGGTGCCAAACCTCTAGTGACCCAAAGTCACAAAATATATCATCTGTGGTACCAAACCACTTTGGAGGTGCCAAACCTCCGGTGTCCCAAAGACACGGATATCATCATCCCCCTCCTCTCATTTCACCCATCATCATGCCATACTCATGTAAATTATGCATATCATACAAGTCATGCATATCATGCCAACATGCTTAGCATTACATTTAAGTAGCATACATAGCATAGATCATAATATTAAATATATCATCAATAAAACTCGTAATGCTACAGACTTACCAGGATCCGTACATATACCCCATTTGGGTACCAAATAATCCATCATACTGTTTTGGTTTTAACAAGGCAATCGAGTTATTAATGAGTATTACTAAGTATGGAGTGTGTTAGTTACACACGGTATATAGCAAGCCTAAATCCCAAAGAACCCGATCTAACCCACGATCCTCTTGCTCCTAACAACAATCGGCCAAAACATAGGTTAGCCTTCTACACCATTCGGCTAAGACCAAATAAACCAAAGGGTTTAACTTTGATCCCTTACCTTGATATTGGTTTGGTTTCCTACCAAACCTCGAACCAACAGTTGGTCTCCTCCCAACAATCGGCTACACCATAAAAAGAGAACGGTTAATTCTTTGAACCCTTAAGCTTAATCGAAACCAAAAGATTGAACTAATAATAGTAGTACCCAACACTTACCACTACTTACCAATCGGTTTACAAAGAAGGAAGACTCCTCTTGATTACTTCCAATATCCAAAGACCCTATACGAGATGATTAAACAGGTGATTAACTCCTTTCAACCACAACCAACATAGGCTTTAAACAAACCGAAATCAACATAGTACTAGAGAAGAGAGAAATGGCCATTCGGCCAAACACACACTTACCCAACACCAACTATATTCGGCCAACAACACACTAGGTGAGGGGATAGGTTCGGTCACCACCTTGAACCCGAGGGAGAAGAAGATTCGGCACTCCTATGTTCGGCTTAGGGTGAGAAAGAAAAGAAAATATGTGAATAGGGAGTATAGCCGGCAAGATAGTATTGAGAAAAGAAAATGAAGATTAGGGGAACAAAATAAGATGGTTTCGGCTTAATGAAATGGTAAGAAACAAATAAAAGATTCGGCTAAGAAGGAGATATGGATTCGGCACAAGAGTTGTAAAAGAATGGGAATATGAAAAGAAGGATTACTAGTTTGGCTTCAACAAATGAATAAAAGAAGGAGATGGTTGAGAACTTTCTACCATACCAACTCAAAAGGGCAACACAAATTCGGCAAATGAGAACTTGACTTTCGGTTTGCAAAAGAAAAGATGGAGAAACTCACTTGAATTTTCGGTTTCAAGAAGTGAAGAAAATGAGAGGAAAACCTTTGAAAATTAAAGTGCAATTGACAAAGAGAAAGAACTTAGCTTACTAACCCTTGACCGAAAACACCAAAATGCCAAAATGAAATTTGGCACACCTCTCCTACCCACTACCAAAACCGGCCACTCACTCCACACACACCCCAATATTCGGCCACTACCTCCAATCACTCACAACCACCCAATTCAAACTAGTTGAACTAGTCTTCCTCCTAAATTCACTCTCCACCTTTCTTTTGAATAATTTGACTTGGTCCATGGTAGAGTTTGAACTACCAACAACTCCTCCTCCTTGAGCCGCCAAAATGGAAGCCAAAATGGGGAATTTCGCAGCTTGAACTCAGGACCTCTGCCTCCTGCAATTGACGCCAACACCAGCTCCAAGTGGCGCATGCTTTGCCACTCCACCAGCTCCTCTTTTGTACTCTAAAACTGTAATATCCCGGGTTAGGGGGCTATTTCTTTTTTTCATGGCATGTTCTGCATGTTGTTAGTATGCTAGGTTGCTATCTCTATGTTTTTGGGGCTTAATTATAGCCTAGGTGTATGCCTGAGTGGTTGGGAGAATTTTAGTTTTTAGGCTTTATAGGAAGGGGAGCTGAGGTAGCTGGGGTTTAAGAAAATAAATGGTGGTTTCTTTGCACAAAAGAAGTGTTAGCAAAGTGGCAAAGCAAGGCGCCACTTGGAGCTTGTGTGTGGCGTCATTTGCAAGGGAGGAGGTCCGGTGTTCGAGCGGCGAGGAGTCCCCTTTTGTTACCTATTTTGGACGGCATGGGAGTAGAGGTAGAGAGCAACTAGAACACTACCTTGGACCAAGTCTTCATATTCAAATGAGGGTGGAGAGCATTTGTTGGAGGAGACTTGGTCATGTAGTTTGAAATGTGAGGAGTGGAGTGAATGGGGGGATTCTTGGCCGAATTTTGTGGGGTGTTGGCGTGGGGGTGTGGACGGTTTGGTAGAGAGAAGGGAGGTGTGCGAAATGCACTTCTCATTTTGTGCATTTTCGGCCAAAAGCATTTGGGAAGCAATTCTCTCCTTGTGCCTTACCAAAACCAGAAAGTTTTAGCACTTGCGAATTGTTCTTTGCTCATTTTTGTTTTCTAATTTTCCTTTGCTAGCCGAATGTCACCTTGAAGACACACCCGTGGTTTGTTTTCTTTCACTTTTACTTTTGGCCGAACCTAGCATTCCTCTTTCATTCTTTTTCTTTTCTCTTTTGAAACTCTAATAGCCGAATATTCTCCTCCTCATCTTCTTTTCTTTTGTCCATTGTGAAGCCGAATTCTCCATTTCCTTTCTCCTTTCTTTTTGTGCCGAAACTCTACCCATTTACAATCTTTTTCTCTCCTTTACACTAAAGCCGAATTTAAGGATATTAAAACACACAAGCCAGAATTCTTTTCTCCTATTGTAGCCTTGGCCGAATCTCTTGTGGTTCCCTCCTAGAAGTCATAGTTTGGCCGAATATTGGGTGTTAGTAAGTGCAAGGCCGAATGGCCATATCTTCCTCTTGCGATCTTTGTTGGTTATGGTTTGGTTAAGGGCGATTATGGTCGGGTTGGAAGGGTGTTAACCGTTTGGTTTAATCTCTTCGTTATAGGGTCTTTGAATTGCGGAATCAAGCAAGAGGAGTCATTTTGTTGACCGATTGGTGAGTTGGGGGTAGCGATTGGGTTGTTAGTTCATTCTTTTAATTTCGTTTAATCGGGAGTTGTAAATGATTAACCGTTCTCTTGTGAAGGTGTGACCGATTGTGGGTAGAAGAACCAGCGTGGTTCGGGTTTGGTAGGGAATCAAACCAAGTGAAGGTGATGATCCGATATTAACCCCTTTGGTTGAGTGTCTTTGGGCGAATGGTCTTAGTGCCTAATCCTATGTTGGCCAATTGTTGTAGGAGCTAGTAACCGAAGGGACTTAGAGCGCTTTTGTCGGGATTGTTAAACTCGAGTATACGGTGTGTAACTAACACACTCTCTACTTAGTAACGTTGTTAATAAACTTGATTGCTTAATAAGATTGAAAGCAGTGAGAAGGATGATTGGATACCCAAAAAAGGGGTATGTGTACGATTCGGGTAAGTCTGTTTCTATGATGAGTATTAATGATAATACATGATACCATGATTTATATTATGCATGTTATGTGTTGTAATGCTTGATATGTGGGCATGATATGCATGGCTTGTATGAGATGCATAATCCCATGAGTATGATATGTGTGGGTGATACGAGAGGAGGAGCGAGTGGTATATTGTCTTGTGAGCACCGGTGCTTTGGTAGCACACTTTGTGACTTTGGGTCACGGAGGTTTGGCACCTCCGGAGGTTTGGTACCTCAGCGTCTCGTCCCGGTGGCTTAGTACCACATGTGGGTTGGCCCCACAAATGATTATACGGGATTGGCGCCGGTGTTTTGGTAACACACGATGGGTTGGCCCCATCACCGGATTTGTGACTACGGTCACGGTGCTTTGGTAGCTGCTTGTGTCTTTGGGACACGAGAGGTTTGGCACCTCATTGCGACTTGTCCACGTGGTTTGACCACCGTGGGTTGGCCCCACTTGAGATATGGGATAAATCGCTAGTGATTTGGTATCACCACGATGGGTTGGCCCCATCATCATCGGATTTGTGACTACGGTCACGAGTGCTTTGGTAGCACATCGTGTCTTTGGGACACCAGTGGTTTGGTACCACAATGATGGATATTGTGTCTTTGGGACACCGGTGTTTTGGTAACACATTGTGACTATATGTCACCGGTGGTTTAGCACCACCGGTGGTTTGGTACCACACGGGGGTAGAAAAGGCGATATGGATGGTTAGGATCGGGTTGCATTAATTATGTTGCTATGTATGATGTGTGTAGTATGTTGTTTCTTCGGGAGCGGGATTTGCACACCTCGAGTCACTCGACTCACCCTCTCCTTTGATTTTTCAAGTGACTCGTAGATGCGGACTTGGGGCGGGATGGACTCGAGGTGCTTATGCCATCTTGAATAAAGTTCTTACTCGAGACTCTACTATTTGGGTACTTTAGTTTATTACTTTAAATTGGGTTTTATTTCGGATTGTAAAAGGCCTTTTTAAGTTATGTTTTATGTTGTCTATGTTTTAAGTTGGTTTTTATATGCCTTAACAAAGTAACTCTCGGAATAAGTTTTACTAAAAATTTGGAAAGACAATGTTTCAAATTATAGCATAGCGTGTTTTTAAACTATACCATCGGGTATCGCACTAAGTTCACGATAAACAAATACTAAAAGGTTTCCAAATCAAACTTGTAGTCTCCTAAGTTCTAAAGTGTTTTATGTATCAATGAGAAACTAATGGGGTTTTAAATGGTAATAACCCGTGTTAACTACACATTACGGCTAAGTTTTCAAAATCTTGAATTATCAAATACATCAACCGTTTTTTTAACAAGACTACTCAAATTTGTTTCAAACACTTGTGTTTCCACTCGACTTTTAAACGGAAAATCGATCTCTCAAAAGCATTTTCCCCGTAGCATACCGATTCGGACGTGGTGTCTTGTCGGGTTTGGGGTGTTACATTTGTGGTATCGAGCCAAGTTCAAAGGCTCATTTGTGGGCTGAGGCCCAAAAAGGTTTTCAAAAGTCTGTTTAAGTGTTTGTTTTGAAAGTATGGTTTGAAAGGCATGGCACCGAGTCTCCGGCACGATTCGCGAGTAAGTACCCCGTACTATTACTTGTGATTTGATGATTAGCGATGTAGTATGCTACTTTAGAGATTGAGACCGATAGGATTACGTGAACTCGCGAGAACAAATCCTCTTTAATGTTCATAAGACTTGCTTTTAAACAAGTGGAATAAATACTGATGCATAAAATTCCTTAACCAGATACGTAGAAAGATTTGACATGAGCACTCGAGGCGGACGTGGCCGTAATACTCGTGGTAGAGGTAGGGGTAGAATGACTGTTTCTGAGCCCGTAGGATCTGGGCAGGGTTCAGAAAATGAGATACCGGTTCCGCCACCAGCTGGAGGTGGTGAGTTCCAAGATCGGCCCGGGGGACGACGCAGCGGTGTCACGAGCGATCTTTGCGAGTGTTGGAAAAGGGTAGGTGGGGCGGTGGTGGTGCAGGAGTTAGGAAATCTGTTCCTGAGCGACTTCGGGCCAATGGGGCCGAATTCTTCCGAGGTGTCTCTGGGGTTGCTCCTAGCACTGCTGAATATTGGCTGGAGGCAACTGAGCGGATCATGGATGATCTGGACTTGACGGCTGAAGAGAAGCTGAAGGGTATCGTATCGCTTCTCCGGGATGAGTCATATCAGTGGTGGCTCACGGTTCGGGATAGTGTGTGGCGCAGAGGATTTGACATGGGATCACCGGAGCTGCATATCAAAAGAAATACATCGGGGCTAGTTATATCGACTCCCAAAGAAAGGCATTTCTGAGGCTTGTTCAGGGAGTAAGTCTGTTGCTGAGTACGAGGCTGAGTTCCTGATGCTGAGTAGGTATGCCAGAGGCATTGTAGCCATGAGCATGAGAGGTGTGTTCGTTTCGAGGATGGTGCGAGGACGAGTTGAGGGTGCTGATTGCTCCTCGGCAGAACGCGAGTTTGTTGTCTTAGTTGAGAAGGCTAAGGTAGCCGAAGGTGTTAAGGAGTCCGTGAGACAGAGCATGGACAGGAGTAGGCTTAAGAGGAGCTTCGGGTCTTCTGGTTCGTCGGGTAACCTGCAGAAGAGGGCTAGACCGAGTGAGCAGAATCAGTCTGCTAGGGTTGTTCTTTGCTAAGCGAGGACCGCCGCATGTGTGTCGGTGTGTGGGAAATCTCATTGGGGTGGTTGCTGGACTGGTGGAAAAGGTTGCTTCGAATGTGGTTCTCTGGATCATCGCATTAGGGATTGTCCGCGTAGGATGGCCAGGATTCGGTCGGAGAGTCGAGCCGTGTCGATTGAGGTAATGGACCGCCACCGCAGAGGGGCCGTGGTAATGGTAGAGGTGGTAATGGTTCGTCGGGGCCGTGGAGCAGAGGCGAGAGGTGCGGGTGGTTTTGATGCTAGACACTGGATTGGTATATCTTTGAGGCCCGAGAGGAGGGCGACGCCACCGGACGTCATAAAGCAGATGCGTTCTTGATTTTGGTACCCTTATCTTGCTTTAATTGATGTGGGTTCTACGCACTCTTATGTTGCTAGTAGTATAGTCGAGACAATGGACTTAGACTCGAGATATCTTCTAGGCGGATGAGTGTGATTAGTCCGTTAGGTCACTCTCAGTAGTAGTAGATAATTTGTTTAGAGATGTACCTCTAGAACTCCAAGGGGTAGTATTCTTCTGGCGATCGATGGAAGCTGCCCGTTGGGGAGTTCGATCGATTCTTAGGATGGATTGGCTGGTTAAGTACCGAGGCGAGGTTGGATTGCGTGACCAAGCGCATGGTTCTTAAGACGGTTGATGGTGATGAGGTGGCTATGATAGGTAATCGGAGGGATTACTTATCAAATGTGGTATCTGCTTTGAAAGCGGAGAAGATGGTCGAGGAAGAGGGCGCGAAGCGTATGTAGTTCATGTGTATGCCTTGGAGGCTAGAGAGTCTGCTTTGTTGAGAAGGTTCGTCTTGTTAAGGAATTTCTTGATGTGTTTCCTAAGGAGCTTAGGGTTTCTTTGCCGGATCGTGAGGTAGAGTTCGGGATTGATACATTGCAGGGATTGCGCCGGTGTCTATTGCTCCGTATAGGATGGCAGAAGGAGTTGGTGGAGCTTAAGGCTCGAGATCCGGGAGTTATTGGATAGAGGTTTCATCGGGCCAAGTGTTTGCCGTGTGGGCGCGCCGGTACTCTTTGTCAAGAAGAAAGATGGCTCGATGCGGATGTGCATAGACTACCGCTTGATTGAACAAGGCGGCGATTAAAAACAAGTATCCGTTGCCACGGATAGATGACTTGTTTGATCGGTTGAAAGGTGTCTTTGCGGTATTTTGAAGATCGACTTGAGAGTGCAGGTATCACCGATTAAAGGTTAAGGAGGCGGATATCCATAAAACAGCGTTTCGGACTCGGTATGGGCACTCACGAATTTACGTGTAATGCCGTCGGGTTGACCAACGCACCGCGAGCGTTTATGGATATGATGAGCAGGTGTTTCAGCGATATCTAGATCAGTTCGTGGTGGTTTTCATAGACGACATCTTAGTATACTCAAGGCGACGGAGGAAGAGCATGATGCGCATTTGAGGTGGTGCTGCAGATTTTGAGGAAAAGCAACTCTATGCTAAGTTCGATAAGCGCGAGTTCGGCTTAGAGAAGTGACGTTCTTGGGTCATGTAGTGTGGTGGGGATTCGTGTAGATCCTCGTAAGATTGAGGCGATCTTGGATTGGAAGCCACCTAGGTCGATGTGGTGAGATTGGAGTTTTTCTGGTTTGGCCGGATACTACAGAAGGTTTGTCGAGGGTTTCTCGTTAATAGCAGCGCCGATGACCAAGTTGTTAAGGAAAGAGGTTCCGTTTGTATGGACCGAGAAACAACAGAAAGCTTCGATAAGTTAAAGAAGATTTTTGGTGAGGCTCCGGTTCGATTCAACCCGAGGTGGTAAGGAATACACACTGGTTCATTGCGATGCATCACATACGGGCTTGGGTTGTGTGTTGATGCGGGAAGGTAAGGTGGTGGCTTACGCTTCCGGCGGTGAGGCCACACGAGGTCAACTATCCGACGCATACGATTTGGAGCTAGCGGCTGTAGTGTTCGCCTTAAAGATTTGGAGGCACTACTTGTATGGAGAGAGATCGATAGTCTACACGGATCATAAGAGTCCAAGTATCTACCGACTCGAAGGACTTGAATTTGAGGCGGCGTAGATGGGTCGAATTCTTTGAAAGATTATGACCTGCCGATTGAGTATCATCGGGTAAGGCTAACGTGGTAGCGAGACGCGTTGAGCCGTAAGGTTGTTTCGGACTTAAGAGCTTTGTTTGCCCATTTGAGTTTGTATGACGACGGGAGTATTACGCGAGCTACGAGTTAAGCCTACTTGGGTTGAGCGATCAGAGAGAAACAGATTGTTGGATGAGGTTCGAGTGCGCGAAGGTTGCAAGTGCAAGATGGTGGTTTGGAGGGTTACAGTTTGTCTAGTGACGAGGTTACGTGTTTTCAAGGTAAGGCTTGTATGCCCAAAGATGTTGAGTGAGGCGAGAAGATTCTTTGGGACGCACATAGCAGATCCTCATGCTATGCATCTGGAGGTAGCAAAATGTATAAGGATCTTAGAGAGCGATTTTGGTGGCACAGGTTGAAGAAAGAGGTGTCGAGTTTGTTGGGAAATGTCGACTTGTCGCCAGTCAAGGTGAACATCGATTTGCCGTCGGGTTTGCTTGACTGTGAAAATTCCATGATGGAAGTGGGAGAGGATAACCATGGATTTTGTCGGTGGGTTACCGCTTACGCCAAGCGAGGAAGGATTCGATTTGGGTAGTGGTGGATCGTCGACTAAATCGGCTCACTTTATTCCGGTGAGGGTTGACTACCCACTTGAAGCTAGCGAAGCTGTATGTTTCGGAGATCGTGAGGTTGCACGGTGTGCCAGTTTCGATAATCTCGGATAGGGATCCCAGGTTTACGTCAAGGTTCGGAAAGCACTGCATCAGGCTCTGGGTACTCGTTTGGATTTCAGCACGGCTTTTCACCCGCAGTCTGACGGACAATCAGAAAGGGTTATTCAGATCTTAGAGGATATGCTGAGAGGTTGTGTCTTGGATTTCAGAGGTAATTGGGAGGAGTTTCTACCATTAGCTGAGTTTGCCTACAACAACAGTTACCAAGCGAGCATCAAGATGGCACCGTATGAGGCGTTATATGGTAGGAAGTGTCGCTCACCTACATGTTGGACGGAGTTGGGTGAGCGTCAATTGTTGGGACCCGAGTTGGTAGGCGAGAGGCGAGGACAAGGTCAAAGTTATTGAGACTCGATTGAAGGAAGCTTCGGACCGCGGAAGTCTATCGCCGATCTTAAGCGAAGAGATATAGAGTTTCTTTGTAGGGGATAAAGTTTTCCTGAAGGTTTCACCTTGGAAGAAGGTGCTGAGGTTCGGGAAGAAGGGCAAGCTTAGTCCGAGGTTCATTGGGCCGTATAAGGTATTGAGGCGAGTTGGGGCGCATGGCGTATCGGCTTGAGTTGCCGGTGAGCTTAGCGATTCATGGCGTCTTTCACGTTTCGATGCTTCGGAGGTATCGTTCAGATCCGTCGCATGTGGTAGCAGTGGAGGAAATCGAGGTGAATCCAGATTTGACGGTGGAAGAGGAACCTGTGCAGATTCTTGATCGGGATGTGAAGGTTCTGCGTAGGAAGTCTGTGCCTTTGGTTAAGGTACTTTGGCAGAATCATGGTATAGAAGAAGCGACATGGGAACCCGAGGATGCGATGAGACAGCAATACCCGCAACTCTTTTGATCGAGTAATTTGAGGTCGAAATTATTTTTAAGGGGGTAGAAGCTGTAATATCCGGGTTAGGGGCTATTTCTTTTGTCATGGCATGTTCTGCATGTTGTTAGTATGCTAGGTTGCTATCTCTATGTTTTTGGGGCTTAATTATAGCCTAGGTGTATGCACGAGTGGTTGGGAGAATTTTAGTTTTTAGGCTTTATAGGAAGGGGAGCTGAGGTAGTGGGGTTTAAGAAAATAAATGGTGGTTTCTTTGCACAAAAGAAGTGTTAGCAAAGTGGCAAAGCAAGGCGCCACTTGGAGCTTGTGTGTGGCGTCATTTGCAAGGGAGGGGAGGTCCGGTGTTCGAGCGGCAGGAGTCCCCTTTTTGTTACCTATTTTGGACGGCATGGGAGTAGAGGTAGAGAGCAACTAGAACACTACCTTGGACCAAGTCTTCATATTCAAATGAGGGTGGAGAGCATTTGTTGGAGGAGACTTGGTCATGTAGTTTGAAATGTGAGGAGTGGAGTGAATGGGGGATTCTTGGCCGAATTTTGTGGGGTGTTGGAGTGGGGGTGTGGACGGTTTGGTAGAGAGAAGGGAGGTGTGCGAGAAATGCACTTCTCATTTTGTGCATTTTCGGCCAAAAGCATTTGGGAAGCAATTCTCTCCTTGTGCCTTACCAAAACCGAAAGTTTTAGCACTTGCCGAATTGTTCTTTGCTCATTTTTGTTTTCTAATTTTCCTTTGCTAGCCGAATGTCACCTTGAAGACACACCCGTGGTTTGTTTTCTTTCACTTTTACTTTTGGCCGAACCTAGCATTCCTCTTTCATTCTTTTTCTTTTCTCTTTTGAAACTCTAATAGCCGAATATTCTCCTCCTCATCTTCTTTTCTTTTGTCCATTGTGGCCCGAATTCTCCATTTCCTTTCTCCTTTCTTTTTGTGCTGAAACTCTACCCATTTACAATCTTTTTCTCTCCTTTACACTAAAGCCGAATTTAAGGATATTAAAACACACAGGCGAATTCTTTTCTCCTATTGTAGCCTTGGCCGAATCTCTTGTGGTTCCCTCCTAGAAGTCATAGTTTGGCCGAATATTGGGTGTTGGTAAGTGCAAGGCCGAATGGCCATATCTTCCTCTTGCGATCTTTGTTGGTTATGGTTTGGTTAAGGGCCGATTATGGTCGGGGTTGGAAGGGTGTTAACCGTTTGGTTTAATCTCTTCGTTATAGGGTCTTTGAATTGCGGAATCAAGCAAGAGAGTCATTTTCTGTTGACCGATTGGTGAGTTGGGGTAGCGATTGGGTTGTTAGTTCATTCTTTTAATTTCGTTTAATCGGGAGTTGTAAATGATTAACCGTTCTCTTGTGAAGGTGTAACCGATTGTGGGTAGAAGAACCCCGCGTGGTTCGGGTTTGGTAGGGAATCAAACCAAGTGAAGGTGATGATCCGATATTAACCCCTTTGGTTGAGTGTCTTTGGCCGAATGGTCTTAGTGCCTAATCCTATGTTGGCCAATTGTTGTAGGAGCTAGTAACCGAAGGGACTTAGAGCGCTTTTGTCGGGATTGTTAAACTCGAGTATACCCGGTGTGTAACTAACACACTCTCTACTTAATAACGTTGTTAATAAACTTGATTGCTTAATAAGATTGAAGCAGTGAGAAGGATGATTGGATACCCAAAAAAAGGGTATGTGTACGATTCGGGTAAGTCTGTTTCTATGATGAGTATTAATGATAATACATGATACCATGATTTATATTATGCATGTTATGTGTTGTAATGCTTGATATGTGGGCATGATATGCATGGCTTGTATGAGATGCATAATCCCATGAGTATGATATGTGTGGGTGATACGAGAGGAGGGAGCGGTGGTATATTGTGTTGACGAGCACCAGTGCTTTGGTAGCACACTTTGTGACTTTGGGTCACGGGAGGTTTAGCACCTCAGAGGTTTGGTACCTCGGCGTCTCGTCCCAGTGGCTTAGTACCACAGTGGGTTGGCCCCACAAATGATTATACGGGATTGGCGCCGATGTTTTGGTAACACACGATGGGTTGGCCCCATCACCGGATTTGTGACTACGGTCACGGTGCTTTGGTAGCTGCTTTGTGTCTTTGGGACACCGGAGGTTTGGCACCTCATTGCGACTTGTCCCCGTGGTTTGACCACCGTGGGTTGGCCCCACTTGAGATATGGGATCGCGCTAGTGATTTGGTATCACACGATGGGTTGGCCCCATCATCATCGGATTTGTGACTACGGTCACGGTGCTTTGGTAGCACATCGTGTCTTTGGGACACCAGTGGTTTGGTACCACAATGATGGATATTGTGTCTTTGGGACACCAGTGTTTTGGTAACACATTGTGACTATATGTCACCAGTGGTTTGGCACCACCAGTGGTTTGGTACCACACGGGGTAGAAAAGGCGATATGGATGGTTAGGATCGGGTTGCATTAATTATGTTGCTATGTATGATGTGTGTAGTATGTTGTTTCTTCGGGAGCGGGATTTGCACACTGAGTCACTCGACTCACCCTCTCCTTTGATTTTTCAGGTGACTCGTAGATGCGGACTTGGGGCCGGGATGGACTCGAGGTGCTTATGCCATGCTGAATAAAGTTCTTACTCAGACTCTACTATTTGGGTACTTTAGTTTATTACTTTAAATTGGGTTTTATTTCGGATTGTAAAAGGCCTTTTTAAGTTATGTTTTATGTTGTCTATGTTTTAAGTTGGTTTTTATATGCCTTAACAAAGTAACTCGGAATAAGTTTTACTAAAAGCTGGAAAGACAATGTTTCAAATTATAACGCAACGTGTTTTTAAACTATACCATCGGGTATCGCACTAAGTTCACGATAAACAAATACTAAAAGGTTTCCAAATCAAACTTGTAGTCTCCTAAGTTCTAAAGTGTTTTATGTATCAATGAGAAACTAATGGGGTTTTAAATGGTAATAACCCGTGTTAACTACACATTCGCTAAGTTTTCAAAATCTTGGGTATCAAATACATCAACCGTTTTTTTTTAACAAGACTACTCAAATTTGTTTCAAACACCTTTGTGTTTCCACTCGACTTTTAAACGGAAAATCGATCTCTCAAAAGCATTTTCCCCGTAGCATACCAGATTCGGACGTGGTGTCTTGTCCGGGTTTGGGGTGTTACAAAAACACCAAATAAAATATAAAAACCCCAGCTCCCTCAGCTCCTCTCACCTAAGGCTTAAAAACTAAAATTTTCCTACCTGCTCAGGCATAGTCCTAGCCTACAATTAAGCCCCTAAGACACCAAAACAGCAACATAGCAAGCTCCTAACATGCAAATTATGCCATAACAAAAATAGCCCCTAACCCGGGATATTACAATATTAATCATAAAGCTTAGAAATCATGCAAACTTACCTCGATATACAAAATGTATGTAGGTAAGCAAATTAGTCCTCGACTTTGTTCTTGCCTCGGTTTCGATCCGGGCTTCATTTTTCTTGATCTATAATCATAAATAGATCATTTAATACTCACATTGACTAAATTGACTCTTAACTCATACTTTGGTAAAATTACTATTTTACCCCTATACTTTCTCATATTTGCACTTTTGCCCCAAGGCTCGTAAAATGAATCTCATTCGTCTTTCTTAAACTTCATGCTTAGCTGATTCATTTTCTATACTATAGCAATCATCAATTCCCACTATTTCTAATAGGTATGACCAATTCCATAACTTTTACAAACTAGTCCTTACTAGCATTTTTCATGAAATTCACTTAGAAAAAGATGTTTATCTAACATCAAACTCTCATAAACTTCCATAAAATATCGTTTTACAAGCATGTCACTCTTGGGTAGATTTTTGAACATGCATCTTAGCTCATTTTATAGCTAAAAATAGCTAATTCATAATATGAGAACTTCAAAAACACGAAGAATGTTAAAAACGGGGCTAAGATGAACTTACTAGCAAGCTTAAAAAAAATGAAGAACCCTAGCTATGGAGTCTCCAAATTTTTGGCACAAGAGGAAGAAGATGAATAGATTTTTATCATCTTTTTCCTATTTTAATCAATTATTAGACAAATGACCAAAATGTCCTTCTCTTTAAAAATTTCTATTTTTCTAACTCATGTCCATTTTTGTCCAAAAATTATAATTTGGGAAAATTGATATTTAAGGACTCATAATTAATATTCTAAAGCTATTTCATACAAAAAGCTTCTAGAAACTCATATTTTGCAACTTTTGCAATTTAGTCCTTTTTTATCATTCTATGTCAATTTCACAAAATTTCTACATGGAACTTTAGTACTATGATGCAAACATGTCATAAACCTTAAGAACTCAATTTTACTGACTCGAGTTTGTGGTCTCGCACCACTATTCCGACTAGGCCCTGAATCGGGATGTTACAACAACTATAGCATTATACAAAATAGATTATCCATTCAAAGGCCAACTGATGCCATATACAAAACATTGAGTCTAATGTACCAGAGTGTGCTGATAGTGTGGACGATATTCCAATTGATCCTCGTATCTCGATTCGACACTTTACTCTATAAGACAAGGGAAAAGAAAGGGAGTAAGCTTTAAGCTTAGTAAGTTTACACATAAACAATTAAGCAACATAGTATAAGCTAAACAACAATTAGCATTATACTAACATATAATGTACAACTATGCTTACTCTTTCTATCCTTTACCACATTTATTCCAACACATCATGAGTCACTTACTCATAACCATTGACATGCACCCCTGCATTCAATATCACATTTACACAATATACAACACATCATTATTTCTCGATAATACATCCACACAACTAATCCATACAGCTAATTCACATAGCTAATCCACACAACTAATCCACACAGCTAATCCACACAACTAATGTCTCGGTGGTTTCGCACTTAGCCCACCACAATAAATTAATAAGGTAGTATCGCACTTAGCCTACCATGAAGGTAATCATAGTGGTTTCGTACATAGCCCACTAGATAATATACCTAACGATAGCATCGTACATAGCCAGCTTGTAACATCTCGATTCAGGGCCTAGTAAAAATAGTGGTGCAAGACCACAAATCTGAGTTAGTAAATTGAGTTCTTAAGGTTTATGACATGTTTGCATGATAGTATTAAAGTTCCATGTAGAAATTTTGTGAAATTGACATGGAATGATCAAATAGGACTAAATTGCAAAAGTTGCAAAATATGAGTTTCTAGAAGCTTTTTGTATGAAATAGCTTTAGAATATAAATTAGAAGTCCTTAAATAGCAATTTTCCCAAATTATAAGTTTTGGACAAAAATGGACATGAGTTAGTAAATTGTAAATTTTTAAAGAGAAGGGCATTTTGGTCATTTACCAATTAAATGATTCAAATAGGAAAAAGATGATAAAAATTTCATTCATCTTCTTCCTTGTGCCGAAAATTGGGAGACTCCATAGCTAGGGTTCTTCAAATTTTTGAAGCTTGGAAGTAAGTCATCCTAGCCCCGTTTTTAATATTCTTCGTATTTTTGGAGTCCTCGTATTATGATTTAGCTATTTTTAGCTATAAGATGAGCTAAGAAGCATGTTCAAAAATCTACCCATGTGTATCATACATGTAAAATGATATTTTATGGAAGTTTATGAGAGTTTGATGTTAGATAAACATCTTTTCCTTAGTGAATTTCATGAAAAATGATAGTATGGACTAATTTGTAATAGTTATGAAATTGGTCATACCTATTAGAAATAGTGAGAATTGATAATTGTTATAGTACAGAAAATGAATCAGCTAAGCATTATGCTTAAGAAAGTTAAATGAGAATCATTTTACGAGCCTAGGGGCAAAAGTGCAAGCAAGAGAAAGTTTAGGGGCAAAATAGTAATTTTGCCAAATTATGAGATAAGAGTCAATTTAGTCAATGTGAGTATTAAATGATCTAATTATTATTATAGATCAAGAAAAACGAAGCCCGGACCGAAACCGAGGCAAGAACAAAGTCGAGGACTAAATTGCATATCTACATACATTTTGTAAATTGAGGTAAGTTTGTATGATTTCTAAGCTTTATGATTATTATCATTTAATTGCTTAGTATAATATACATTATTACCATAGAAATGCTTATTGCTATGTTAAATAAAGAACTTAATGAGATTAAGCATGAGAAAGTCCCGATTGAAGTTGAATTACTTAGGATACTCGATCTACCACACGAGATAAGAAAGTCCGTATAAGTCCAAGCCAAGGCATCGCATCGGCAATAAAGCAAGTTATCATGTAAGTCTAAGAAAAGTCTTGGCATTGAAGAGTTATTATGAGATGAAGACCCATGTAAGCCCAAGCCAAGGCATGGCATTGGTGAGTCTCCAAGTAAAGATGTGATGTAAGTCCAAGATAAGTCTTGGCATTGAAAAGCTTTCATGAGGTAGAGATTCCATGTAAGTCCAAGCCAAGGCATGGCATTGGTGAGTAACAAGAAAGATTTCATGTAAGTCCAAGCCAAGGCTCGGCATTGACCAGTTCATGAGTAAAGATACCAAGTAAGACCATGTCAAGACATGGCAATGGTAAGTTCCCAAGGGAACACACAAGGAAGACTTTGAGTAAGTCCATGTCAAGACATGGCATCAATACCAAGATGAGAGATCCCATGTAAGACCATATCGAGGATATGTCTTTGGCATCGAGTTATGTGGGATGAGATTCAGTGTCCTCGGTTATTCATAGAAATTCATCGAGCAAGAGAGTAAAGCTCAAATGATATAGTAAGAAAGTTAAGAAAGTAAAGTTATTATCAAGTTATGCTAGTTAAGAGTATTATTCATGATATGAATGATGAAGTTGAGATTATATTTATCATAGTAAAGTATACTGATCTATGTGATCAAGTGATACAGGTATATTGTTTACTGTACGAGCATGAGAATAGTAAGTACCATGAGATATGTAAGAATCAGTAAGAGTAAGTAACCTTAAATACTTGAGATTCATAATGCCATTGTTTATGATGAATGGTTAATGTTAAGCAAATATATTGCTATGAGAATTACATGCAAACTTACTAAGCTAAATGCTTACGTCCTTTATTCTTTCTTTCCATGTAGTTCCGCCTAGCTAATCTCGTAGATCATCGTCATCGGAGCTCGGAGCACACTATCAATCGATATTTTGGTATAGCCAAGTGTTTATATTAAGTATGGCATGTATAGGAAGCATTTCATTTTGAGTTATATTTTAAAATTAGCCAAAATGTTGGTTATCAAGCTTAGTATTCTTTTTGTATATGGCCAAAGAGATGAGCCATGAATGATTATGTATGTATGTTTTAATCCATCAATGAAGTATGCATCCTTGTTCATGTTAGATGTAATACTTGAGTTGCTGAATTGAGCATGGGATTGGTCTTGATTTCAGGGTGGCAGTTGGCTTGGTAAATATCCTCTAAGTGCCCACACGGATGGACACACAGGCGTGTGTGTAAGCCGTGTGTCCCCTGCACATTAGTGTTTTAAGTCAGGATAGACCACGGGCTAATAACACGGCCGTGTGTTTAGGCCGTGTGTACCACACGGTTAGCACATGGGCGTGTGCCCTGGGCGTGTGTAGTCTGCACTTTACACTTAGTAATTGAATTGTCACACGGCTAATGCACACGGGCGTGTGTATAGACCGTGTGAATAAGTCAGAATACCAAGGTTTGGCACACGGGCCAGGGCCACGGGCGTGTCCAGGTCGTGTGTAATTTGCCAGTATCCACCACGGGTGAAAGACACGGGCATGTTTTAGGGGTGCACGGGCGTGTCCCAAGTCACACAGACTGTGACTCCTGTTTGGAGAGAAAGTTTCCAGATGAGTTCCGAAAGTTTTGGGACATAAGTCTGAGGCCTCGTAGGCCCATGAAATGTCTGATTTGACTAAGAAAGAGAAGTTTTTTAATTCAGAACGAAGTTTTATAGCCCGTAAGTGTTTAAGTGAGTTCAAGCATGGTAATGTCTCGTATCCAGTATTAGTCCCGGACTCAGGTATGGGGTGTTACATTTAGTGGTATCAGAGCTACGGTTTAGTCGGTTCTAGGACTAACGTAGCACGAGGACGAGTCTAGCTATACATGCCATACGTAAGAATGTTTTTATAATGATAGTGTGACGACTCCTGACGACTTAAATTATGTTTATACATTTAGTAAATGGATCCCGATAGAGCTGTGGCGGATGATGTGGAAAGTAACGCGCCGACTCCCGCTGAAGGGACGGTGCCGAACGAGAATTAGAATATACCCACTACGGTGAGTCAAGGAGGAGAAGAGGCTAGAGAAGCCTTCCTCCACATGATGAACACATGGTATACGGAGTTCGTTCGTAATAACCCGAATGCACAACCCTTCCACCCCCACATATTCCTCAACCTATCCCAGTAGCCCCTCAAGAAGTAGAGGTGGTAAGAGAAGAGAAGCCTCCGGTTGATAGGATTAGGAAACATGGGGCAGAAGAATTCCGGGCTAGAAAAGATGATGATCCGGAAAAGGCTGAGTTCTGGATAGAAAATACTATCAGGGTATTTAATGAGTTGCCATGCACACCTGAGGAATGCATGAAGTGTGTAGTCTCTCTTTTAAGAGATTCTGCTTACCAATGGTGGAACACCCTTGTGTCGGTGGTACCGAGGGAAAAGATCACATGGGAATTTTTCCAAGAAGAGTTCAAGAAAAAGTATATCAGTCAAAAGGTTCGTGGACCAGAAAAGAAAGGAATTTCTGGAGTTAAAGCAAGGCAAGATGTCTGTGACTAATTATGAGCGTGAGCTTGTACGGCTCAGCAAATACGCTCGAGAATGCGTGTCCACTGAGGCCATCATGAGTAAGAGATTTGAAGATGGGCTAAATGAGGACATCAAATTGTTTGTTGTTGTCCTAGAACTAAAGGAATTCGTTGTGCTAGTAGAGAGGGCTTGTAAAGCTGAAGAACTAGTAAAGGAGAAGAGAAAATTTGAAGTAGAGTCTCGTGACTCTAAAAAGAGACAGTGGAATAAGTCATTCCAATCCTCATCCAAGAAGTCAAGAGATTTCTCCACCCGATCGGCTACTTCCACTGGGTTTTCAAGGAAGGACAAGAGCAAGCAGTATTCGGGAAGTAAGGCACATACGACCTCAGTTGCTAGTGTGGGGAACATCCGATCGGATACACCCGAATGCCCATAGTGTGGCAGACGTCATCTTGGAGAATGTCGAGCACATGAAAATGCATGTTTCAGATGTGGTTCTCAAGGCCACTACATAAAAGATTGTCCAGAGACAATGAAAGAAGATAGAGCTCAGAACCCGAGATCCAAGAGTGTGGTCAGAGGAAGACTGTAGAGGAACCCAGAAAGTGGGGCAAGTGGAAGAGGTAACCCTAGAGAGCAGGCTGCGAGACCCGAGGGTAGGGCGCCTGCAAGGACTTATGCCATTCGCGCTCGCGAAGAGGCATCTTCTCCTGATGTTATTACGGCTACCTTTTCTCTTTATGATATCAAAGTTATTGCTTTAATAGATCCCGGATCCACACACTCTTACATTTGTATGAAACTAGTATCCAGTATGAATATGCCTATAGATTCTACAGAATTTACGATTAAGGTGTCTAATCCTTTAGGCAAGAGTGTGTTAGTTGATGAAGTATGTAAAGATTGTCCATTAATGATTAGAGGTCATTACTTTAAAGCAAATCTTATGTTGCTACCATTTGACGAGTTTGACATCATTCTTGGTATGGACTGGTTGACTGCCCATGACGTAATAGTAAATTGTGGGAAAAAGTACATTGAGATGAAATGTGAGAATGGGGACATTCTCCATGTAAAATCAGATGAAAAAGGTAGGTCACCGGCAATGATTTCTCATATGACGGCACAGAGATACATAAGAAAAGGGTATGAGGCATATTTGGCCTTTGTGATGAATGATAGAGAAACAGAGTTAAAGATTGAGTCAGTACTGATAGTATGTGAGTACGTGGATGTTTTTCCCAAAGAATTACCAGGACTACCACCAGTTAGAGAGGTTGAGTTCAGCATTGAGCTAGCTCCCGATATTGTTCCAATATCTATTACTCCTTACAGAATGGCTCCAACGGAGTTGAGAGAGTTGAAGTCACAGTTGCAAGAGTTGACAGATAAAGGTTTTGCGAGATCAAGTTGTTCTCCATGGGGTGCTCGGATTTTATTTGTGAAAAAGAAAGATGGCACCATGAGATTGTGCATAGATTACCGTCAACTTAATAAAGTGACAGTAAAGAACAAGTACCCATTACCAAGGATAGATGATTTGTTCGATCAATTGAAGGGAGCCACTGTATTCTCTAAGATAGACTTGAGATCGTGGTACTACCAGCTGAGAGTAAAGGAATCAGATGTGTCCAAGACAGCTTTTCGAACAAGGTATGGGCATTATGAATTTTTAGTCATGCCCTTTGGTTTGACCAATGCTCCTGCGGTATTCATGGACTTGATGAACCGCATTTTTAAACCATACCTCGACAAGTTTGTAGTCGTTTTCATTGACGACATACTGATTTATTCCCGAGATGAGAATGAGCATGCTGAAAACCTACGGACAGTTTTACAGACTCTTTGAGAAAATCAATTATATGCCAAGTTCAGTAAAAGTGAATTTTGGCTCAAGGAAGTAGGATTTCTGGGACATATTGTCTAGGGAGATGGAGTCCGAGTAGATCCAAGTAAGATTTCGGCCATAATGGACTGGAATCCACCGAGAAATGTCTCCGAGGTTAGAAGTTTTCTAGGCCTAGCTAGTTATTATAGACGATTCGTCAAGGGGTTTTCTATGATTGCAACCCCGATGACTAAATTGCTACAGAAAAATGTGAAGTTTGAGTGGACAGAGAGATGCCAACAAAGTTTCGAGAAACTGAAAGTGATGTTGACAGAAGCTCCAGTTTTAGTACAACCTGAGATAGGGAAAGAATTTGTGATTTACAGCGATGCATCCTTAAATGGATTAGGCTGTGTACTTATGCAAGAAGGCAAAGTGATTGCTTACGCCTCAAGACAGTTGAAGCCACATGAGAAGAATTATCCGACCACGATCTAGAGTTGGCTTCCATAGTCTTCGCATTGAAGATATGGAGGCACCACCTATATGGTGAGAGATGTCGGATCTTCACCGATCACAAAAGTTTGAAGTACTTGATGCAGAAAGAGTTGAACTTAAGGCAGCGGAGATGGTTAGAGTTGATAAAAGACTATGAATTGGCCATTGACTACCATCCCGGGAAGGCGAATGTGGTCGTCGACGCTTTGAGTAGAAAGTCCCTATTTGTATTAAGGGCAATGAATTCACGGATGACTTTATCCGACGATGGTTCTATTCTAGCTGAGTTGAGAGCTAGACCAATTTTTCTCCAAGAGATCATTGAAGCTCAAAAAGAAGATAGTGGATTGCAAGTTAAGAGAGCTCAGTGCGAGACAGATGTTGAGTCTGATTTCCGGATTAGTCCCAATGGAAGTCTGATGTTCAAAGATAGAGTTTGTGTACCGAGAAAGGAAGAGCTTATTCAGGGAATTTTGCGTGAAGCCCATAACGGATGTTTATCTGTACATCCGGGTGGTACCAAGATGTATAATGACTTGAAGCAACAATATTGGTGGCCGAGAATGAAGAAAGATATTTCAGAGTTCGTTTCCAAATGCTTGATTTGTGAGCAAGTAAAGGCTGAACACCAAGTACCTTCGGGTTTACTTCAACCCATTTTGGTTCCAGAGTGGAAATGGGACCGTATTACTATGGATTTTGTAACGGGTTTACCGTTGTCTCCGAGCAAGAAAGATGTTGTATGGGTCGTGGTTGATAGACTTACAAAGTCAGCCCATTTTATACAGGTACGAGTTGATTACTCACTAGACAAGTTGGCAAACTTGTACGTTTCAGAAATAGTAAGGCTTCACGGTGTTCCGTTGTCAATCATCTCGGATAGAGATCCGAGGTTTACATCCAGATTTTAGAAGAAGTTACAAGAGGCCTTGGGTACAAAGTTGAACTTTAGTACCGCTTTTCATCCTTAAACTGACGGTCAGTCGGAGAGGTTAATTCAAGTACTCGAGGATATGCTTAGATGTTGTATTCTCGAATTCCGAGGCAGTTGGGAAAAGTTTCTCCCATTAGTAGAATTTGCCTACAATAATAGTTTTCAGTCGAGTTTAAAGATGGCGCCTTATGAGGCTTTATATGGGCGTAAGTGCCGAACACCTCTATATTGGACTAAACTCAAGGAAAACCAAATTCACGGGGTTGATTTGGTTAGAGAAACTGAGGGGAAAGTGAAAGTGATACGAGAAAGTTTAAAAGCTGCTTAAGACAGACAAAAATCCTATTCGGATTTAAGAAGGAAAGAGATAGAGTACCAAGTCGGGGATAAAGTTTTCTTGAAAGTGTCACCATGGAGAAAGGTTCTCAAATTTGGTCGTAAAGGCAAGTTGAGTCCATGTTTTATTAGACCATACGAGATTACTGAAAGAGTTAGGCCGGTAGCTTATCGATTGGCTTTGCCATCAGAGTTAGAAAAGATTCACGATGTGTTTCACGTGTCAAGGTTGAGACGCTATCGATCAGATCCTTCACATGTAATTACCCCGTCAGAAATAGAGATTCATCCTGACATGACTTATTGTGAAAAACCAATTAAGGTTTTAGCTCGGGAAGTCAAGCAGCTAAGGAATAAAAGTATTTCCCTGGTAAAAGTATTGTGGCAAAGACATGGAATAGAAGAAGCTACGTGGGAACCAAAAGAGAGCATGAGAAACCAGTACCCAAACTTGTTTGCTGGTAAGATTTTCAAGGACGAAAATTCCTAAGAGGGGGAGAATTGTAATATCCCGATTCAGGGCCTAGTCGGAATAGTGGTGCGAGACCACAAATCTGAGTTAGTAAATTGAGTTCTTAAGTTTTATGACATGTTTGCATGATAGTATTAAAGTTCCATGTAGAAATTTTGTGAAATTGACATGGAATGATCAAATAGGACTAAATTGCAAAAGTTGCAAAATATGAGTTTCTAGAAGCTTTTTGTATGAAATAGATTTAGAATATAAATTAGAAGTCCTTAAATAGCAATTTGCCCAAATTATAAGTTTTGGACAAAAATGGACATGAGTTAGTAAATTGTAAATTTTTAAAGAGAAGGGTATTTCGGTCATTTACCAATTAAATGATTAAAATAAGAAAAAGATTATAAAAATTTCATTCATCTTCTTCCTTGTGCTGAAAATTGGGAGACTCCATAGCTAGGGTTCTTCAAATTTTTGAAGCTTGCAAGTAAGTCATCCTAGCCCCGTTTTTAATATTCTTCGTATTTTTGGAGTCCATGTATTATGAATTAGCTATTTTTAGCTATAAGATGTGCTAAGAAGCATGTTCAAAAATCTACCCATGTGTATCATGCATGTAAAATGATATTTTATGGAAGTTTATGAGAGTTTGATGTTAGATAAACATCTTTCCTTAGTGAATTTCATGAAAAATGATAGTATGGACTAATTTGTAATAGTTATGAAATTGGTCATACCTATTAGAAATAGTGAGAATTGATGATTGTTATTGTAGAGAAAATGAATCAGCTAAGCATGATGTTTAAGAAAGTTAAATGAGAATCATTTTACGAGCCTAGCGGCAAAAGTGCAAACAAGAGAAAGTTTAGGGGCAAAATAGTAATTTTGCCAAAGTATGAGATAAGAGTCAATTAAGTCAATGTGAGTATTAAATGATCTAATTATTATTATAGATCAAGAAAAATGAAGCCCGGATCGAAACCGAGGCAAGAACAAAGTCGAGGACTAAATTGCATTTCTACATACATTTTGTATATTGAGGTAAGTTTGTATGATTTCTAAGCTTTATGATTATTATCATTGAATTGCTTAGTATAATGTACATTATTACCATAGAAATGCTTATTGTTATGTTAAATAAAGAAATTAATGAGATTAAGCATGAGAAAGTCCCGATTGAAGTTGAATTACTTAGGATACTCGATCTACCACACGAGATAAGAAAGTCCGTATAAGACCAAGCCAAGGCATGGCATCGGCAATCAAGCAAGTTATCATGTAAGTCCAAGACAAGTCTTGGCATTGAAGAGTTATTATGAGATGAAGACCCATGTAAGCCCAAGCCAAGGCATGGCATTGGTGAGTCTCCAAGTAAAGATGTGATGTAAGTCCAAGACAAGTCTTGGCATTGAAAAGCTTTCATGAGGTAGAGATTCCATGTAAGTCCAAGCCAAGGCATGGCATTGGTGAGTAACAAGAAAGATTTCATGTAAGTCCAAGCCAAGGCTCGGCATTGACCAGTTCATGAGTAAAGATACCAAGTAAGACCATGTCAAGACATGGCAATGGTAAGTTCCCAAGGGAACACACAAGGAAGACTTTGAGTAAGTCCATGTCAAGACATGGCATCAATACCAAGATGAGAGATCCCATGTAAGACCATATCGAGGATATGGCTTTGGCATCGAGTTATGTGGGATGAGATTCAGTATCCTCGATTATTCATAGAAATTCATCGAGCAAGAGAGTAAAGCTCAAATGATATAGTAAGAAAGTTAAGAAAGTAAAGTTATTATCAAGTTATGCTAGTTAAGAGTATTATTCATGATATGAATGATGAAGTTGAGATTATACTTATCATAGTAAAGTATCTTTGATCTATGTGATCAAGTGATACTGAGTTTATTGTTTCATCAGACGAGCATGAGAATAGTAAGTACCATGAGATATGTAAGAATCAGTAAGAGTAAGTAAGCTTAAATACTTGAGATTCATAATGCCATTGTTTATGATGAATGGTTAATGTTAAGCAAATATATTGCTTTGATAATTACATGCAAACTTACTAAGCTAAATGCTTACGTCCTTTATTCTTTCTTTCCATGTAGTTCTGCCTAGCTAATCTTGTGGATCATCTTCATCGGAGCTCGGAGCACACTATCAATCGATATTTTGGTATAGCCAAGTGTTTATATTGAGTATGGCATGTATAGGAAGCATTTCATTTTGAGTTATGTTTTAAAATTAGCCAAAATGTTGGTTATCAAGCTTAGTATTCTTTTTGTATATTGCAAAGAGATGAGTCATGAATGATTATGTATGTATATTTTAATCCATCAATGAAGTATGCATCCTTGTTCATGTTAGATGTAATACATGAGTTGCTGAATTGAGCATGGGATGGGTCTTGATTTCAGGGTGGCAGTTGGCTTGGTAAATAGCCTCTAAGTGCCCACACGGATGGACACACGGGCGTGTGTGTAAGCCGTGTTTCCCCTGCACATTAGTGTTTTAAGTCAGGATAGACCACGGGCTAATAACACGGCCGTGTGTTTAGGCCGTGTGTACCACACGGTTAGCACATGGGCGTGTGCCTTGGGCATGTGAAGTATGCACTTTACACTTAGTAATTGAATTGTCACACGGCTAATGCACACGGGCGTGTGTATAGACCGTGTGAATAAGTCAGAATACCAAGGTTTGGCACACGGGCCAGGGCCACGGGCATGTCCAGGCCATGTGTAATTTGCCAGTATCCACCACGGGTGAAAGACACGGGCATGTTTTAGGGGTGCACGAGCGTGTCCCAAGTCACACGGACTGTGACCCCTGTTTGGAGAGAAAGTTTCCAGATGAGTTCCGAAAGTTTTGGGACATAAGTCTGAGGCCTCGTAGGCCCATGAAATATCCGATATGACTAAGAAAGAGAAGTTTTTAATTCGGAACGAAATTTTATAGCCCGTAAGTACATGTTTAAGTGAGTTCAAGCATGGTAATGTCTCGTATCCAGTCTTAGTCTCGGGCTCGGGTATGGGGTGTTACACAGCTCATCGTCATTATGCCTTAGGATGGTATCGCACTTAGCCCACCATTTAGCATTATCACTATACATTCACATATCTACTTACTCAATCCTACATCCATTCACGATTTCTACCACGTTCATTCCACATAGATTCTCATTCATTCTCAATCATGCTGCTACACACTAGCTAGCATTAACAAATTGTAAGTATGAATGCATTGTTTATGCATAGACTTACCTCGATACACAAAAGTATAGAAACGTGCAATTTAGTCCACCACTTTGCTTTTGCCTCAGTTTTGATCGGGCTTTGTCTTTCTTGATCTGTAATGAATAAATCAGCTTATTCAATACACACATTGACCAAATTGACCCACATCTCATACTTTGGCAAAATTACTCTTTTGGCCTAAATCTTTCTCATAATTACACTATTGGCCCAAGGATCGTAAAGTGATTTTTATTCAACTTCCTAGCCTTTCATGCTTAGCCAAATCACCTACTCAACTAAAGCAATCATCAATTCTCACTACATCACACATGTATGACCAAACTTAAGACTTTCACAAACTAGTCCCTACATGCATTTTCTATGGAGACTCATTTAGCAAAAGATGTATCTACTACATCAAGCTTTCATAATCTTCCATAAAACATCAAAATACATGCATTTCATACATGGCCACATTTTTTGAACATCCATCATAGCTCATCAAATAGCTAAAAATAGCTTACTCATGCTACAAGGACTTCAAAAATACAAAGAATATAAAAAACGAGGCTAGATGCACTTACTAGCAAGCTTGAAAAATTTGAAAAACCCTAACAATGGCTCTTGAAAATTTTGGCTGCCTTGGAGAAGAAGATTAATGAATTTTGTCATCTTTTCTCCTATTTTAATCACTTAATTGATAAATGACCAAAATGCCCTTTTTGATAAACTTTCTATTTTAACTCATCCATGCCCAAATTTGTCCAAATATTAGAAATTGGAAAAATTGCTATTTAAGGACCTCTAATTAATATTCTAAAGCTATTTCACACAAATAGCTTCTAGAATCTCACATTTTGCAACTTTTGCAATTTAGTCCTTTTGGACAATTCAACCTCAATTTCACAAAATTGCTTCATGAAACTTTCACACTAGCATGCATACATAGCATAAACCTCAAAAACTCATTCATAAGCCTCGGATTTGTGGTCTCGCACCACTATTCTGACTAGGCCCTAAATCGGGATGTTACAACTCTGTCCTCTTTAGAGATTTTTACCCCCAAAAATCTTACCAGTAAAGAGGTTTGGATGTTGCTCTCTCATAGCTTCTTTTGTTTCCCACGTAGCCTCTTCCACACCGTATTTTTGCCATAACACTTTCACAAGTGCTATACTTTTATTTCTCAACTGTTTCACTTCTCGAGCCAAGATCTTAATCGGCTCTTCATCATAAGACATATCTGGTCTTATCTCAATTTCCATCGAAGGAATCACATGTGAAGGATCGGAGCGATACCATCGTAACATCGACAAATGGAACACATTATGAATATGTAACATCCTGATTTAGGGCCTAGTCAGAATAGTGGTGCGAGACCACAAATCCAAGGTATATGAATGAGTTTTTGAGGTTTATGCTATGTATGCATGCTAGTGTGAAAGTTTCATGAAGCAATTTTTGTGAAATTACGGTTGAACTGCCCAAAAGGACTAAATTGTAAAAGTTGCAAAATGTGAGATTCTAGAAGCTATTTGTGTGAAATAGCTTTAGAATATTAATTAGAGGTCCTTAAATAGCAATTTTCCCAATTTCTAATATTTGGACAAAATTGGGCATGGATGAGTTAAAATAGAAAGTTTATCAAAAAGGGCATTTTGGTCATTTGATAATTAAGTGATTAAAATAGGAGAAAAGATGACAAAATTCATTCATCTTCTTCTCCAAGGCTGCCGAAATTTTCAAGAGCCATTGTTAGGGTTCTTCAAATTTTTCAAGCTTGCTAGTAAGTGCATCTAGCCTCGTTTTTTATATTCTTTGTATTTTTTGAAGTCCTTGTAGCATGAGTAAGCTATTTTTAGCTATTTGATGAGCTATGATGGATGTTCAAAAATGTGGCCATGTATGACATGCATGTATTTTGATGTTTTATGGAAGATTATGAAAGCTTGATGTAGTAGAAACATCTTTTGCTAAATGAGTTTCAATGGAAAATGCATGTAGGGACTAGTTTGTAAAAATCTTGAGTTTGGTCATACATGTGTGTTGTGATGAGAATTGATGATTGCTTTAGTTGATTAAGTGGTTTGGCTAAGCATGAAAGGCTAGAAAGTTGAATAAAAATCACTTTACGAGCCTTGGGGGCAATTATGTAATTATGAGAAAGATTAGGGGCAAAAGAGTAATTTTTGCCAAAGTATGAGATGTGGGTCAATTTGGTCAATGTGTGTATTGAATAAGCTGATTTATTCATTATATATCAAGAAAGACGAAGCCCGGATCGAAACTGAGGCAAGAGCAAAGTGGTGGACTAAATTGCACGTTTCTATACTTTTGAGTATCGAGGTAAGTCTATGCATAAACAATGCATTCATACTTACAATTTGTTAATGCTAGATAGTGTATAGAATGGTTGAGAATGATTGAGAACCTATGTGGTTCAAGTGAAATGAATGGATGAATGACTAAGTAAGTAGATTTGTGAATGTGTTGTGATAATGCTAAATGGTAGGCTAAGTGCGATACCATCCTAATGCATATGGACGATGAGCTGGCTATGTGTGATGCTATCGTTAAGTATATTATCTAGTGGGCTATGTGCAAAACCACTATGATTACCTTTATGGTAGGCTAAGTGCGATACTACCTTATTAATTGATTGTGGTGGGCTAAGTGCGAAACCACCAAGACATTAGCTGTGTGGATTAGCTGTGTGGATTAGCTGTGTGGGTTAACTGTGTGGATTAGCTGTGTGGATGTATTATCGAGAAATAATGATGTGTTGTATATTGTGTAAATGTGATATTGAATGCGGGGGTGCATGTCAATGGATATGATTAAGTGACTCATAATGTGTTGGAATAAATGTGGTAAGGGATAGAAAGAGTAAGCATAGTTGTACATTTTATGTTAGTATAATGCTAATTGTTGTTTAGCTTATACCATGTTGCTTAATTGTTTATGTGTAAACTTACTAAGCTCAAAGCTTACTCTCTTTCTTTTCTCGTGTCTTATAGAGTAAAGTGTTGAATCGAGATACGAGGATCAATTGGAAGATCGCCCACACTATCAACACACTCTGGTACATTAGACTCAATGTTTTGTATATGGCATGTATAGGGGTTAGACAAGTTAGTGAATTTTGTTGTAAATGGCTATGATGTGTTAGCCTTTAGAAGGATGATCTCTTTTGTATTATGCCATAGTTGTTGGCATTTTGATAGATGAAAAGATGTAGTTATCTATGTGAGATTGTAAGATTGTGAGTTGATTATTGGATGTGTTGAATGAGTGCATGTTGTGTATGCTAGAGGGGTGAAAAGAACTTGGCATAAAGCTTTATTCTTGTCCATGTGGATAGACACACGGGCGCGTGTCTAGGCCATGTGTGACACACAGCCAGCCCATGGGCGTGTGACTCAGCCGTGTGTCCCCTACATGTTAGTATTTTAAGTCAGAATAGACCACGGACTAGCCACACGGGCGTGTGTCTAGACTCTAGGCCGTGTTAAGGTAGTCAGTGTGCACCACGGGTGGAGGGCACGGGCATGTTCCCTAACCGTGGGGCATTGGCAGAATGCTTGAGTTTTCATGCACGGGTAGTGACCATGGGCGTGTGTGAAACCCACAGGCGTGCCAAATCTTACACAGGCGTGTGAGCCCTGTATAGATGAAAAAATTTTAAGATCGTAAGAGTTTTCGATATGGTCTCGAGAGCCCTCGTGTGGTTGAGAGAGGCTTCATAAGTCGGGTCTGAGGTTGTTGTGATGGCCAAAAAGAGTGGTCACGTGGTGCCTAAGTGGCGATCTTGAGGGTTTTATTACGGTAATGCCTCGTACCCAATTTCGACGTTGAATACGGGTAAGGGGTGTTACATTAAGTGGTATCAAAGCTATGATTTAGTCATTTCTAGGACTACCGTAGCGGGTGTAAGAGTCTAGCTATACATGCCATAAGTGTACAATGATAGTGTGGTGGCTTTTGATGATTTTAAATCTTGTTTTATATAGAATATGGATTCGATCCATTGACTGGCGATGAAGTGACTAGTAATGCTTGTAAGCCTGCGCAAGGAACCGTGCCTGTTCAAAGTGGACCCGAGGCTAGGGGTCAAGAGGAAGGGGCTTGGGAAGCCTTTCTCCAGATGATGAGCAATTGGTACTCGGATTATGTTCGAGCAAACCCTAATGCTCAACCTCCTCCACCTCCTCCTCCGATACCTCAGCCAATTCCTATGGCTCCTCAAGGTATTGATGTAGTGAGGATATCGAAACCCCCGGTAGATAAGATTAGAAAACACAGGGCTGAGGAGTTTAGAGCTAAGGTTGATGATGACCCTGAGAGGGCAGAGTTCTGGTTAAAGAACTCGATGAGAGTATTCGATGAACTCTCTTGTACTCCTGAAGAGAGCTTGAAGTGTGTTGTATCCTTACTGAGGGACTCGGCATACCATTGGTGGAAGACATTGACGTCAGTGGTCCCGAGAGAGCGGGTGACGTGGGACTTCTTTCTGGAAGAGTTCTGGAAGAAGTATATAAGCCAGAGGTTTACTGATCGGAAAAAGGAAGGAATTCATTGAGTTGAAGCAAGGAAGAATGTCAGTAGCGGATTATGAGTGTGAGTTTGTTAGGCTTAGCAAATACGCTCAAGAATGTGTGTCATCAGAGACCATGTTGTGTAAGAGGTTTGAAGACGGACTAAATGAGGACATCAAACTCCTAGTGGGTATATTGGAGTTGAAAGAATTTGTGGTGTTGGTCGAAAGGGCAAGTAAGGCCGAAGAGTTGAGTACAGAAAAGAGAAGGGCAATGAGTGAAGCCCGAGATTCTAGAAAGAGGCCGATGGGCAAGTCGTATCAAGACTTGGCCAATACTCGTTCGGGTTCGAGAGTCCAAGCTACCTCGATGGAAATTGTGGGCAATCCAAAGAGTAAACTGGAGTGTCCAAGTTGTGGTAGATATCACACCGAAAAGTGTTGGGGTAACAGTTGAAACTGTTATCAGTGTGGTTCCCCCGACCATTTTATCCGAAACTGCCCCGAGAGGGACGATAAGGAAGAGAAGCAAGAGATGAGATCCAATGATGTGTCTGCAAGGGGTAGACAACCAAGGAACCCGAGAGGCGGGAATAGTGGTAGAGGTGCATCTAGAGACTCTGCTGTGAGACCGGAGGGTCGGGCACCTGCGAGGACGTATGCTATTCGCACTCGCGAAGAGGCATCCTCCCCTGATGTAATAACGGGTACTTTTTCTCTCTTTAACACCCTTGTTATTGCTTTAATAGATCCAGGATCTACTCATTCTTATATTTGCATGAGATTGGCATCTAGTTTGAGTATGACTGTTGAGTCTACGGACTTTGTGGTTAAGGTGTCAAACCCGTTAGGTAAGCATGTGTTAGTGGACAAGGTGTGTAAGAATTGTCCTTTGATGATTGAGAATCATTACTTTCTGGAAAACCTAATGTTGTTGCCATTTGATGAGTTTGATTTAATCCTAGGAATGGATTGGTTGACTACCCATAGTGTCTTAGTGAACTGTGGTAATAAGTTTATTGATTTGAAAGGCGAGAGTGGAGATGTGGTTCGAGTTGAATCAGGTGGATCAGATAGTCTACCAATGATGATTTCTTCCTTAGTGGCTGATAAATGCTTGAGAAAAGGGTGTGAGTCCTATCTTGCTTTTGTGTTGAATACTCGAGAGGCTGGAGTAGAGTTTGAAATAGTGCCAGTGGTTTGTGAGTATCTGGATGTATTCCCGGAAGAGTTACCCGGATTACCTCCAGTGAGAGAGGTTGAGTTTGGGGTTGAGTTAGTTCTGGGAACGGCACCTATCTCGATTGCTCCGTATAGGATGGCACCTTTAGAGTTGAAAGAATTGAAGGTTCAGTTGCAAGAGTTGACAAATAATTTAACACCCCTAACCCAAAACCGTCGCCAGAATAGGGTTAAGGGGCATTACCAGACAATAGAATCATTTCACAACCCATTTATGACACAAAGTCAATCATCACCATAATACATCAAACATAAACAATTAGTCCCTTTTTAAGGTGTATAAGATCTTAAACACATACTAGGGAGAGGTCGGGACTAAACCGAAACACATACAGAAACTGTTCGAAATTTAAAAACTTTTCTAGGTTTCAGGGGATACACGCCCGTGTGGGCAAATCATGTGCCTCCCACGGCAGCTGGACACCCCCGTGTGTCCTCCCCGTGGTCGACTCTGACCTCACATCCACGGCCACCAAGCACGCCCGTGTGCCTTGGCCGTGGTTGAATCTGACTTATGTTCCACGACCACCAAGCACGCCCGTGTACTGTGGCCGTTGTCAATCCTGTTGAAACAACACGGCAACCAGGCACGTCCGTGTGCCGTGGCCGTGTACTCTTATGCAAGCTACTGACTTTGCCCCACGGTCACTAGGCACGCCCGTGTGCCACAAATAGTCCATTTGCCACCCATGTGGGTCAATCCTACAAGCACATTTGAGCATCTTTATAGACACAATTTGGCAACCAATTTCATGTCCAAATATCATCATATAATCACATAGAATCTCATTTCTAAGCATGCCATTTTATACAACCAAATTACATGTAAATCTAGGTATAAATCATCCATAACCTCACTAAATCACTAAGGCATTAATTCATCATTGAACTCACCATTCATATGCTACTTCATTACCATAATGCCATATCAAAATATGCACCAAATACCATATTCACTCATGCACATTACCAACACTTAGCTAGCCATTTCACATGGCTATTTACACATCTCAAATATGATTCAACACAACTAGCCTATACATGCCATATTTTAACTATGTACATCTTTTCAAAAGTACCCAAAATAGATTGTCGATAGTGTGATTGAGATGCTGACGATCCCCAGATTCGAGCTAGCTTTACTGACACTGCAAGGCAGAGAAACAAATCACACAGTAAGCTTTCCAAAGCTTAGTAAGTTCGCAACATAACATATTTAAATCAAACAAACCACCACATAGATTATTTCACATATACATATATCATGCCATCCAAAACCAAAATGCTCATTTAACATTTCATAATCTCATTCATAGATTCATCAACCACATAGGTTCCGAGCATACCTTAATCAACACCTAGTAGTCAATTACATTTGCTACTCAATACTCACTTTTCCCTTTCGATCAACTTCCGTCTCTTCTTTGATTCAATCACACACTTAGTGCCCCGATATTTAGCCGAATCTTAATTATCATCGCACACATAGTGCATTTATATCAAATCACTCTTCAATCAGTATCCCACACATAGTGCCAACCACAAAGTTGAAGCTTATTTTATTTCGCACACACAGTGCTGATCATCTCGATCACGTTTTCGAATACGCACACTTAGTGCAACATAACTCAAGCTAAACTCTCACATAGCATCCACATTTCAATATCATTATAACATTCATTTCATAACATTTAACATAACTAAATGTTCGTATTATGTTCGAACTTACCTCAGACGTTGAACTATCGAAACGGTCGGTCAATCGAGCACTTTATCTTTGCCTCAATCTCGATCCGAACCTCTCCTTTCTTGGTCTATACACATTCAAATTCAACCCATTTAACACCAAATCATTCATTTTAGTCCAAACACACATATTTAGGGCATTTTACAAAATAGCCCTCACATTTTCACATTTTGACACTTTAGTCCTTAATTCATAAAATCATCAAATTCAAATAATTAGCTTGCACCCATGCCTAGCCGAATTCTCACTATATTCATACAAGCCCACACATTTTATTTATTTCACATTTTAATCTTTCAAAATGTTATTTTCTCAATTTAGCCCTAATTGCTAAATTCATCAAAAGTTCAAGAATAAAACATGTTCAATAAACACATATCTTTCATTTAGCACCAACACTCATCACAAAGCTTACCATTTCATCAATGGCACATTTTATAAAAATCATCAATTCACAAAATTTAAGCATGGGTTTTGTAGAGCACAAAGCAACGATTACAAAAACGTAGAAATTTTCAAAAACCGATCAAAAACACATACCCGATTGAGCTATGTTTGTGCCGAAATTGAAGAAGCTTCAAACCCTATTTTTCTTTCTCAATTTCGGTGGAAGATGAACATTATAGCCACCAATTTTATGTTTTGTTTAATTAATATTAACTTATTTGGCATTTTACTACTTTACCCTTAATGAAAATTAATAATAACACCTTATGCCATGCTATCATCTTCCACTAACTATAAAATGGGCTAATAACCTCATAAGGACTCTTCACTTATAAAGCCATAACAAATAGACATTTAAACAATCAGCACACATCATTTACACTTTATACAATTAAGTCCTTTCTCACAATTTGACACACAGTCGATAAAATTATCACACAAAATTTTCACACAGACTATATCACACATAATCAACACCAAAAGTAATATTAAAATATATCTACGACCTCAGATTTTTGGTCTCGAAACCACTGTTCCGACTAGGGTCTAAACCGGGCTGTTACAACTCTCCCCCTTAGGGATTTTCATCCTCGAAAATGTTACCAGTGAATAATTGTGGATGTTGCTCTCTCATAACGTTCTCAGGCTCCCACGTAACCTCTTCAATTCCGTGTTTGTGCCATAATACTTTTACTAAAGAAATTTTCTTATTTCTCAACTCTTTGGTCTCCTGTGCCAAAATTTGGATCGGTTCTTCACTATACGACAAGTCTAACTGAATCTCAATTTCTGTAGGAGTAATCACATGAGACGGGTCTGATTTGTACCGTCGATGTAACATCCCGAAATTGGGCCTAGTAGGATTGGGCCCAATGGGCCTTGATTTTTAAAATTTTTGAGAACGGCATTAATGCAAGTTAGACTTATTAGGTAAGTTATTTTGGAAGGTTAGAGGGCTTCTATGAAGTCCCGGGATCAAATATTAGCTTTGAGGAAATTTTGGTTTTAGGTGAAAAAAAAAACCCTGGAAGTTGGCAGGTAGGCCTTAAGAATAAAATGTGGGGAAAAATGACACAAGTGGAGTGTGTGGTGTAGTGGCAAAGTGACGCCACATAAGAGACAAGGGGGTGACGCCACAAGGAAGGAAGGAGGTCCAAGGTTCAAGTCTTGGCTTTTGCATTTTGGTTTTCTTTTTACTTGGACCTCAGAATTTGGCTATAGATTTATATTTAGTTGCGCATGGTTTAAGACACAAGAGGAGCTTGTGGCCAAGTGGCTAGCAGCGTGGATTATGTTGCAAGGGAGCCTGGGTTCGAATCTCATGAGAAGCAAGGGAGTATTTATTTTGCATGATGCAGACGGGAAGAGTTTGATTGAATTTAAACTCTCTCGTGAAGGGATCCCACATCGGAAAGATACAAAGAAGGAAGGTGAAGAGCTAGCTATATAAAGAGCATTCCATGAGGAGGTTGACACCTTGGAAGGCGTTTGGGCACAGGAGTGGTCGGGGCGGATTAACACGAGTCCTATCGGTGTGTAACTCTCTCTCTAGTTGTAGAGCGGCAAATGCCGAAGTGCGGTCCACGGCAATAGTAGCCACACGAGCATGCGAGCGCACGTGTGGGGCTTCGACGCGATAGTTGAGGCCATAAGTAGTATTCTTGTGGGTTGGGGCTGCTTGGGCCGCGATGGGCCGAAGTGGGCCCAATGGGCCCGTGGGCCCTTATGAGTAAATTGTGCGATTGTGTAGTATATAGTGAACTAGACTAGGTGGAACTTATATACATGGCTAGATTTGTGCTAGGTGGGCCACACGAGCGTGTGGGCCTGAATGGGCCGGAATCGAGTTTTAGGCCCAATCGTCCGGTACGACTGGAAATGGTAGCTGAGTCGCTCGGGGTGACATTTGGGCCTTTGGGAATGGCCATTGTAGGTGCAAAATTACCAAAATACCCTTGGTGGGTAAATTACCAAAAATACCCTTGGTGGGTAAATTACCAAAATACCCTTAGTGGGTAAATTACTGAAATACCACTGAAGGGTAAATTACGAAAATGCCCTTGGTGGGTAAATTACCGATATACCCTTGGTGGGTAAATTACGAAAATGCCCTTGGTAGGTAAAATTACGGTTATACCCTTAGAGGTTTATTAGGGTGATTATGTTGTTTTATGTCTATCTGATTATGATGGTAATTCATGTTATACTTATATTTGATATATGTCTAGCATACATGACATACTGCATACACGAATTATTATGTCATATTGCATGGGTATGATGAGAGGAGGGGGAAGATTGATATCCGTGTCTTTGGGACACCGGTGGTTTAGCACCACCGGTGGTTTGGTACCACGATTGATTATTGTGACTTTGGGTCACCAGAGGTTTGGCACCTCGGCGTCTCGCCCCATTGGCTTAGCACCACGGTGGGTTGGCCCCACAGATGATAATACGGGATTGGCGCCCGGTGATTTGGTATCACACGATGGGTTGGCCCCATCATTGGATTCGTGACTTCGGTCACTAGTGATTTGGTATCACATTCGTGTCTTTGGGACACCAGAGGTTTGGCACCTCATAGCGTCTCGTCCCAGTGGCTTAGCACCACAGTGGGTTGGCCCCACAGTTGATTATACGGGATTGACGCCAGTGATTTGGTATCACACGATGGGTTGGCCCCATCATTGGAATATTCGTGACTTTGGGTCACCAGTGGTTTGGCACCACAATTATGGATATCGTGACTTTGGGTCACCAGTGGTTTGGCACCACCAGTGGTTTGGTACCACACGGGGTAGAGAAAGGAGCATTGGATGGCTAGGTTTGGGTGCATGATATGCATATTTTCATATGAAATTGTGTAAGGGCCTGTTGGATGGGGATTTACACACTGAGTCTCGATGACTCACCCCTTAGTTAAATTTTGCGGTAATCATTAGATCGCGAATTTGGGAGCCGAGGTGGACTCGTGGAGGCCATACATATGTTTACTAAGTAAATTCGTTTCTTTTATTTGGACTTATTTTTATTTGAGTTTTTGTTATGTAATAAGGCCTTGGGTATTTTATTTGGTTTCACTTTCAATTTGTTTATTGCTTGTTATTAAATGATCAATATGGGATTTTCCTAAAATGATAATAAACCATTTCTTATTCAAAATTACTTAATCTCGATTTCTCACCACAACTATAAAGAATATGAGCTTTTAACGAATGCACAGTTTTTAGACATTCCTTTCATGTGACATGCCAGATTCGGTCAGTAACGTTTAGGCCGGGTTTGGGGTGTTACAATTATAATATCGAGCCTAGGTTCAAAAACTCTACTGTGGGTTTGGGTTCAAAAAATGTTTTCAAAAGATGGTTTGGAAAATGGTTTAGAAAAATATATATCTATTTTTTTAAATATGGCACCCGAGTCTCTGGCACCAATCCGCACTGTAAGTTTCCTGATACTTTGCTTTGTTATATGCTGTATTTTGAATATCTATTCTGTGTGTTTGGGTTGGATGTGATGTTCGGATATAGAGTTGATTGCATACGAAATATTTGTGCCTTTAATGGTTAGGTGTTTTTAAGTATGTGTAGGATTTCTAAATTCTAGTTAAAAGTACATTAGGGTTATTGGAATCAGAGTGCGCAGCGTGAGCACAGCGTTGTAGGTTAGGTGGTATGAATGTTCCTGTAGTTGGAAATTTCGAGGACGAAATTTCTTTAAGGAGGGTAGATTTGTAACATCCCGAAATTGGGCCTAGTAGGATTGGGCCCAATGGGCCTTGATTTTTAAAATTTTTGAGAACGGCATTAATGCAAGTTAGACTTATTAGGTAAGTTATTTTGGAAGGTTAGAGGGCTTCTATGAAGTCCCGGGATCAAATATTAGCTTTGGGGAAATTTTGGTTTTAGGTGAAAAAAACCCTGGAAGTTGGCAAGTAGGCCTTAAGAATAAAATGTGGGGAAAAATGACACAAGTGGAGTGTGTGGTGTAGTGGCAAAGTGACGCCACATAAGAGACAAGGGGTGACGCCACAAGGAAGGAAGGAGGTCTAAGGTTCAAGTCTTGGCTTTTGCATTTTGGTTTTCTTTTACTTGGACCTCGGAATTTGGCTATAGATTTATATTTAGTTGCGCATGGTTTAAGACACAAGAGGAGCTTGTGGCCAAGTGGCTAGCAGCGTGGATTATGTTGCAAGGAGCACAGGGTTGAATCTCATGAGAAGCAAGGGAGTATTTATTTATGATGCGGACGGGAAGAGTTTGATTGAATTTAAACTCTCTCGACGAAGGGATCCCACATCGGAAAGATACAAAGAAGGAAGGTGAAGAGCTAGCTATATAAAGAGCATTCCGGGAGGAGGTTGACACCTTGGAAGGCGTTTGGGCACAGGAGTGGTCGGGCGCGGATTAACACGAGTCCTATCGTGTGTGTAACTCTCTACTCTAGTTGTAGAGCGGCAAATGCCGAAGTGCGGTCACGGCAATAGTAGCCACCACGAGCGTGCGAGCGCACGTGTGGGGCTTCAACAGCGATAGTTGAGGCCATAAGTAGTATTCTTGTGGGTTGGAAATTTGCTTGGGCGCGATGGGCGAAGTGGGCCCAATGGGCCCGTGGGCCCTTATGAGTAAATTGTGCGATTGTGTAGTATATAGTGAACTAGACTAGGTGGAACTTATATACATGGCTAGATTTGTGCTAGGTGGGCCACAGCGTGTGGGCACGAATGGGCCGGAATCGAGTTTTAGGCCCAATCGTCCGCATCTGATTGGAAATGGTAGTGAGTCGCTCGGGGTGACATTTGGGCCTTTGGGAAAGGCCATTGTAGGTGCAAAATTACCAAAATACCTTTGGTGGGTAAATTACCAAAAATACCCTTGGTGGGTAAATTACCAAAATACCCTTAGTGGGTAAATTCTTGAAATACCCTTTGAAGGGTAAATTACGAAAATGCCCTTGGTGGGTAAATTACCGATATACCCTTGGTGGGTAAATTACGAAAATGCCCTTGGTAGGTAAAATTACGGTTATACCCTTAGAGGTTGATTAGGGTGATTATGTTGTTTTATGTCTATCGATTATGATGGTAATTCATGTTATACTTATATTTGATATATGTCTAGCATACATGACATCTTGCATACACAATTATTATGTCATATTGCATGGGTATGATGAGAGGAGGGGGAAGATTGATATCCGTGTCTTTGGGACACCGGTGGTTTGGCACCACCGGTGGTTTGGTACCTGATTGATTATTATGACTTTAGGTCACGGAGGTTTGGCACCTCGGTGTCTCGTCCGATGGCTTAGCACCACAGTGGGTTGGCCCCACAGATGATATCTGGGATTGACGCGGTGATTTGGTATCACACGATGGGTTGGCCCCATCATTGGATTCGTGACTTCGGTCACGGTGATTTGGTATCACATTCGTGTCTTTGGGACACCGGAGGTTTGGCACCTCATAGCGTCTCGTCCCAGTGGCTTAGCACCACAGTGGGTTGGCCCCCTGGTGATTATCTGGGATTGACGCCGGTGATTTGGTATCACACGATGGGTTGGCCCCATCATTGGAATATTCGTGACTTTGGGTCACCGGTGGTTTGGCACCACAATTATGGATATCGTGACTTTGGGTCACGGTGGTTTGGCACCACCAGTGGTTTGGTACCACGGGGTAGAGAAAGGAGCATTGGATGGCTAGGTTTGGGTGCATGATATGCATATTTTCATATGAAATTGTGTAAGGGCACTGTTGGATGGGGATTTACACACGAGTCACGATGACTCACCCTTAGTTAAATTTTTGCGGTAATCATTAGATCGTGGATTTGGGAGCTGAGGTGGACTCGTGGAGGCCATACATATGTTTACTCGTAAATTCGTTTCTTTTATTTGGACTTATTTTTATTTGAGTTTTGTTATGTAATAAGGCCTTGGGTATTTTATTTGGTTTCAGCTTTCAATTTGTTTATTGCTTATTATTAAATGATCAATATGGGATTTTCCTAAAATGATAATAAACCATTTCTTATTCAAAATTACTTAATCTCGATTTCTCACCACAACTATAAAGAATATGAGCTTTTTAACGAATGCACAGTTTTTAGACATTCCTTTCATGTGACATGCCAGATTCGGTCGTAACGTTTAGGTCGGGTTTGGGGTGTTACAGTCGATGCATTGACAAATGAAACACGTTATGAACCTTTTCTAACTCAGATGGCAATCTCAATCTATAAGCAACCGATACAACTCGTTCAATAATCTCATACGGTCCGATGAACCTCGGACTCAGCTTGCCCAGCCAAATCAAAGTATTTTCTTCCACGGAGACACTTTCAGAAACACTTTATCACCAATTTGGAATTCAATATCTTTTCTTTTCAAATCTGCATAAGACTTCTGAGGATCTGAGGCTACTTTCAAATTGTCGCGAATTACTTTCACTTTCTGTTCAGTCTCTTTTATCAGATCAACCCCGTGAATCTTATTCTCACTCAGCTCAGTCCAATACAATGGAGTTCAAAAATTTCGACCATAAAGAGCCTCATATGGTGCCATTTTAATGCTAGATTGAAAACTGTTGTTATACGCAAACTCAATTAAAGATAAATGCTTTTCCCACGTACTTTCAAATTCAAGTATGCAACATATCAGCATGTCTTCAAGAATCTGAATGATTCGTTCCGATTGACCATCTGTTTGCGGATGAAAAGCAGTACTAAAATGCAATTTCGTGCCTAAAGCATCCTGCAATTTCTTCCAAAATCGCGAGGTAAATCCCAGATCTCTGTCAGACACTATAGATAATGGTACTCCGCGCAATCTCACAATCTCATCGATATACAGTTCAACTAACTTATCTAAAGAATAATCGGTTCTCACCGGAATAAAATGAGCTGATTTCATCAATCTGTCCACTATCACAAAGATTGCATCTTTCGTACTCGGAGATAATGGCAAACCCGACACGAAGTCCATCGTGATTCTCTCCCATTTCCACTCAGGAATCATAATCGGTTGTAACAAACTAGACGGAACTTGATGTTCAGCTTTGACTTGCTGATAAACTAAACATTTCGACACAAAGTCAGAAATGTCTCTTTTCATGCCAAGCCACCAATAGAACTGTTTCAAATTGATAAACCGTAAAAGTAACATATTTTAATCCCACATTTAGCATACTTTTGGATGATTTATCCCTTGATTTATGTAAAAAGCTGCTCTTAATCCTTTCTTTTCATGTTTTATACTCAGGAAAGCACCGGAGGATGGAAAGAACGAGAAACGGGCTTAAAACAGACCAAATTGGGCCAAAGTGAAAATCAACACGGCCTCGACTTGAGCCAACACGGTCTTGTCTCCCTGATAGACTAGAGCACGGCCTGATAATGATTTACACGGGTGTGTCCCCTCATTAAAAGTCTGAACACGGCCTAAAAATGATTCACGCGGGCGTGTGCCATGGCCGTGTCCCTGTCGTGGAGAAGAGCAATTTCACTCGGAAAAGGATACTTAGGGGAAAAGAAACCTATTTCAAAAGCCTATATAAACACCCTAAGTATAACCTAGAAGGGGGCGATGAGCTAGGCCAAGGAGCCGAGCTGAAAAGGTCAGATTTGTGGGAAACACTCGAAGATAGCCAGTTGATCCATCTCAAGAACCCGGAATTCTACTCAAGATGGTGGATCTCTCCTTCAATTCTTTCAGGGGGTTTTAGGGATTTCTTATGTTTTGTTTTATCTTTTCTTCTGAGATGTTTTCTTTTATTGTTATGAACTAAACCCTCAGATACCTGAGGGGGATGAAACTTAGATGAATCTTTTTATCGTTTGCTGAACTATATTATAAATATTTGACCTATTCTTAATTATGTGTTCTTAATTCTTGTGTTGATGTTTTCAGGATATTGATTCAAGTTTGATGTGCTTAGGTGGAGGAGCAAAAGTCCTTGCTTAAGAGTAGATCTAGCATAATTAAGCGGAGTTGATCGCGTGCCTAGAGATAGGGTGACGAGATTTTGCCGGATTAGGGTGAAACCTAATATGGGAGTCCACAGATCGAGTTAATGCAATTCTAGGGGTTTTAATTAGAAAGATATTTCAATTAATCAACCTAGGGTTAGACGTTATTCGCTTCGAGAGAGGGTTTAATATACATTAGGGAGTCTTACGGATCAAGTCAAGTGAATAAATCATCTGGTTCAGAGTTAGTTAACAAGTGAAGTCTAGGTGGATTCTTCCTAAGGGTATCGTCTTAATCAACTGAGTTTTTCCAACAATATTTCTCCAATTCATTCTTTTTGTCTTTGCATCTTTAGCTTAGTAGTTAGTGAAATTTAGATTAAATAAAAACTTCACTTATTTTAGGCTAGATAATAAAAAGAAAGTTAGTATCAGTACTTTTGGTTCCTTTGGGTTCGACAATCCGGTCTTGCCTAAGCTATACTACTGTTCGATAGGTGCGCTTGCCTCAAATCATTGTCATAGTTAGTTTCCAGGTTCGATCATTCTTTTTATAAATTTTAAGACTTTGACATCACGAAAACAATGATCAAGTTTTTGGTGCCGTTGCCGGGGAACTAAAATATTAAGAAAGCTCTATTTTTATTACTTTATCCATTATTTTTCGCAATTTACTTTTATTTTTATTCTTATTTTTATTTTTGTTTTGTTTTTAACTTTGCTAAATTTTCTTTCTTTCTTTTCCTAGTAGGTACCTCTAGTTTATGACTAGAAGAAACCTGAGAGGACCACTAGTGTACGACAGTGATATTGAAGCTACCGCTCACAGAGAAATTAGGCGAGCCCTAAATTACACAGAAAAAGAGCAAGAAGGCAGATCCAATCCTACTGAAGGGATGGACGAGAATAATCCACCACCACAAGATGTGGCAGAAAATAATGCTCCGCGTATTTTGTATGATTATGCTAAACCTCATTTAACAGAAGCAGAATCAAGTATTGTTAGGCCTGCTATAGCTGCTAATAATTTTGATTTAAAGCCTAACACTATACAAATGATTCAAAAATTTGTTCAATTTGATGGTTTACAGGACGAAGACCCAAATACTCATATAGCTAATTTTTTAGAGTTTTGTGATAGAGATGATGAATACAAAGCTTGATAGTTTGTGTTCTTCGCAGGTACATCCAGTAATGCAGTGCGACGCAAGTGGAACTGTGGCGAATCCTGAGTACCCACCCTACCAACCGGGCACAGAAAGCGAACAGATGAACTATGTAGGTAATAATTTCAGATCTAATAATAACTCTTATAGCAATACTTATAATCCAGGTTGGAGGAACCACCCAAATTTTTCATGGGGAGGTCAAGGAAATCAAGGAATTCAAAGACAACAACCTCCTCAAAATTTCCAAAATCAGCCCTATCCAAAGGAAAAGAGGCCGAACCTTGAAGAGATGCTGACAAAATTCATGGCGACCACGGATAAGCTGTCTCCAAGACACTGAAACCACCCTTAAGAATCAACAAGCATCGATCAAAGGGATCGAGAATCAAGTCGGGGAACCAACTCAAGACAGTTGGACAACTTGCAAAGTTAATTTCCGAATGACTGGAAGGGCGTCTACCAAGCAACACTGAGATTAACCCAAAGAAGCAAATCCAAGCCATAACAGCTCAAGAAAGTGAAGGGTTAGACGAGCCCAATTCAAGGCAAGAGAATGTGATCAAAGAAAATAAGGTTGAGGTAAGTAATAATAAGCCAAAATCGGTAATCAAAAAGTACCAACCTCGCATTCCTTATCCCGAAGCGATGAAGAGAGACGATACAGAGGAATAGTTCTGTAAGTTTCTTAAACTTTTAAAGAAATTACATATAAACTTACTGTTACTTGAAGCTCTTTCACAGATGCCAGATTCTAGAAAATTTTTAAAAGAGCTTTTGACGAACAAGCGAAGGATAGACGAGGCATCACACGTGGAACTAAATGCAATGTGCTCGGTAATCTTGCAAAATAAACTACCACGAAAATTAAAAGATCCAGGGAGTTTTATGATTCCATGTTTAATTGGTAGTTTACCTATTGATAATGCGTTAGCTGATTTAGGGGCAAGCATAAATGTCATGCCTTATAAATTGTTTAAACAACTAGGTCTAGGGAAACCCAAACAAACTAGGATGAGCATTCAACTAGCTGATAAAACTGTTAGAATTCCTAGGGGTATTATCGAAGATGTTCTTGTAAAAATTGATAAATTCGTTTTCCCGGTAGATTTTGTTGTCTTAGACATGGATGAGGATAATTCGATTCCCTTAATTTTAGGAAGACCATTCTTAGTAACTGCTAGAACTAAAATCGATATTGATGCAGGAGAACTAATACTTCGTGTAGGTAATGAGACAGTCACTCTCCAAGCTCTCGATTCGGCTAGAACATCGAGTAATCCAGGTGAGAAAACAAATTCTATTGATAACCATTCGGTTAACCCTTCTTTTCAGGAAACACCAGGAAAGAATACAACTGAACCCGATTCTATACCATGTGCCAACAAAGAAATAACACACGAAGAACAAGGGATTCAGATCGATGATCTAGACGAGTGGAAGACGCATTTCAAGGAAAAATTAGGAATACACAAAGCAGAACCAGAGCCACTCCACGAAGCAAACAAGTTCAAAATCAGAGATCATGTATTGATAGAAAAAACAGACCCTCGAACATCTCCTCCTGACCCTAACGCAAACAAAGAAATACCGTTTAGGGTAACTAGTGTTTTCCCATACGGAATAGTCGAGGTAAGTAACCCTATTTTTGGTACTTTCAATATAAACGCTTCTCGACTTAAACTTTATCAAGGAAATAGAACTGATAGCATGAGGAAGATATTCAAATTTTTAAACTACTACCGATTTGTTGCGAATACGAGGAAAGTCTAGCTTAACACTTTAACGAGCGCTTCTCGGGAGGCAACCCGAGCACTAACCTAATTACTTTCGTATTTGTTTTCATTTTATTTTCTTCTCTTATCTTAGTCTTAAACACCCGATTTTAAACTAACCAAAAGTGCGATTTCCACCCCACACGGTAGTGGCCGTGGTACGTGTGGAGTCTGAGAATCTCCATACTGACAATGGCAGAAGAGGTACAAGTCAGAAAGAATCAAATATTTAGAGTCACGGACTCCAACCACTACCTCACGGGCACCGAAAAAATGCCACGACCGTGCGACGCGGCCGTGGACGACACTGACTTACCACCAACAGGCGTGGCAATCAGAACATGGGCGTGGGAGAAACGATACGATGCATAACACGGCCGTGCGAGGTGGCCGTGTGAATTAACACTCTCCGGTGTGATACCTACCACAACTTGGACACTCCGGTTTACTCTTTGTATTGCCCACACTTTCCATCGAGGGGGCTCGGACTCTCGAACCCTGACGAGTATTTTCCAAGTGTCGATGCGAATATCCCATTGAGGCTGACGTCCTAGGATTCACTTCCTTGGATCTTTTCGACTGGGCTTGATACGACTTGCCCATCGATCTCTTTCTCGCATCTCGGGCTTCACTCACAGCCCTCCTCTTATCTGAACTCAAGTCTTCGGCCTTACTTGCCCTCTCAACTAATACCACGAATTCTTCTAACTCCAAAATGCCAACTAGAAGTTTGATATCCTCATTCAGCCCATCTTCGAACCTCTTGCACAAGATGGTCTCTGTTGACACACATTCTTGAGCGTATTTGCTAAGCCTAACAAACTCACGCTTCAACTCAAGGAATTCTTTCCTCTTCCGATCAGTAAATCTTTGGCTTATATACTTCTTCTGGAACTCTTCTAGAAAGAAGTCCCACGTTACCCGCTCTCTCGGGACCACTAATGTCAGCGTCTTCCACCAATGGTATGTCGAGTCTCTTAGCAAAGATACGGCACACTTCAAACTCTCCTCTGGTGTACATGAGAGCTCATCGAACACCCTCATCGAGTTCTCTAACCAGAACTCCGCCCTCTCAGGGTCGTCATCTACTTTAGCTCTAAACTCCTCAGCCCCGTGTTTCCTAATCTTATCCACCAAGGGTTTCGATATCCTCACTACATCCTCACTAATCGGATTTGGATCGAGAAAATCAGAAGTTATCAATTAGTCGTTTCGGTCCGTTCGCGTTCGTACGAGGTAAGTTCATAAGTAAATAAATGATGTTAAATTTGAATGTATATATGTTATATGTGTTGAATTGATTTATAATAAATATATGTCTATATGCTGAATTAAATTGAGATCTAGAGAACTAGTTACGAGCTTGAATCGATAGAATTACAATGTACGAAAGCCCCGTACGAACCATAGGAATAGTAGAGGATACATATGTCATGACATAGGAATCTGAGATATGATTTTGTGTAAGACCATGTCTGGGACGTTGGCATCGACTTGAGATATCGTGTAAGACCGTCACACTGGCATCGATTAGAGATTACGTGTAAGACCATGTTTGGGACATTGGCATCGTATATGATTTCGTGTAAGACCTTGTCTGGGACACTGGCATCGATATTTGATTACATGTAAGACCACGTCTGGGACATTGGCATTGTACGGGCTTCCAGAACTATCTGAGTATCCTTATTGATTCTGAATGGTTCAACGGGCATTCCAAGAAATAAATGAGTATATGAATGTACATCAGAATCAGGTATGTTGCGATGTATATGAAATTGAGCAATGAAAATGAGTATGATTATGATCGGTTGATGTAACACCCCTTACCCGGGTTCTACGTCGGGAACCGGGCCCGAGGCGTTACTGAACTCAACCCACTTAATCGCCACGTAAGCTCAACGTCATTACTCTCTATAACCTCATTCTCGACTTACGAGGCCTCACTCATACACATGAGGGCTCTCGAGACTAATCTGGAACTTTTACGATCCTTAAAAAAATTCTTCTTTTATACAAGGCTCACACGCCCGTGCACTATGTAACACGCCCGTGTATGGACACACATGCCCATGTTCCCTAGCCGTGCTAAAAACCCGAGCATTCTGCCAATTGCCCCACGGCCATGGCATGCCCGTGCTCCCCAACCGTGGTGAACAATGACTTCCCTCACACGGCCTAGAGTCTAGACACACGCCCGTGTGGCTAGCCCGTGGCCAACACTGATTAATCCCACACGCCCTAGGCACACGCCCGTGTGACTAGTCCGTTGTAACACCCCAAACCCGGCCCAAACGCTACGACCAGATCTGGTATGCTACGGGGTTTATTGTAAAAACTTTGCTTTAACGGTTTTTGAAAATCTCAGTTTCTTTACTTAGGCATTTGTTAAAAATAGGATATCTGATGAAAACCTTTGCTTTTTCTTTGAACGTGTTCGGAAAACCTATTTTATTACTTTTTATGTTTTAAGTCCTTAAACATAAATTTATAAAGCTATAAACATCATCAAATATAAAGCGATAACCTAAACCATAGGGCCTTATTACATAAATAGTTCCAAAATTAAAACTTAAAGAAAACCAAAAATAATTCATGAAAATAAATAAAATAAAACTTGATGGCCCTCGAGTCCGCCTCGGCTCCTGGCCCACGATCACCGCTCATCTAAAAAGTCAGGGAGAATAAAAGGGTGAGTCACCAAGACTCAGTGTGCAAATCTCGAAAACACATAAAAGGCTTGAGGCCCACAAACAAATTATGGGCCTTGGCCCATACACAATGGCAACAAAACATATGTATGCTACATGGCCCATCCCAGCCTAGAAATCCATCCTCTACACAACAGCCCGTACCAACCATCACACCTTGGGGATTTCTACAATCAACCCACCAACCGTTACACACCACATCGACAGACATGCTGCCTATTCCTAATAATCAGGAATGAATTTAATGTGGCTTAGCCACTGATCACTATTGTGACCTAACATTTCAATTCGTGGTTTAACCACCGATCACCAAGTGACCTATTATCATGCTCTTCCCCCATAGTCATATTAATCCCATCCCATGCGTACATTCATGCAAAATCAAACAATATACCACTTAAGGATTTACAATCTAGCACATTCATCGATACACATAGAGAAGTTTCTATGATCACGTACCTGGCATCCATTGCCTACCCTTTTTGGGTAACACGACTGTTCATATAGCCTATTTTTCCGGCTTTCAGCCCAAAACATACGTATATATACAGGTTAAGTAGTGTGATAGAGATCTACACACCTGATTACGGTTAAGACGACACTTTCTATGTCGACACTATCATTAGCCAATACGACTGCTATCTGTCTACTATTCTGCTCCGAAGCCGGTCCACAACTCGGCAGCCAATCCCGAACCGCCGACATCGCTCGTTTCTTGAACTTTGGGGCTGGGACCACAGATCCAACCCCTTCTTTTGATTTGCTGACATTCTAGTCCATGAATGACCTTGGTCAGAAGGTACTATGATGATTGCTTAACGAAACATTAGGTTAAGGCACGAATAACGAAAAAGAACCTGATTGATCAACTTAAGGAGAATCGAAATCTTTACCTTGAAATCTCGAAAATAATATGGTTCGAATGCTACCGATTTCTGGCTTAGAAACTTAGGCGACTAGATCTCCTTCAAATCTCGGAATGCCGCTGAAGAAAAAAACACGAGATCAGGGAAAATGTCAAACTAAGGATGGCCATAACCACCATCTAGCCATTCAACTATGGTCTCAAAAACCAAAAAAGAAAGGAAGCAGAAGAAATCGGCACTCACATTTAACACCAGCAGATTCGGCTTCTCCTAACAGAGGGGGTTCGGCTTTATGAAGAGATCAAATGGGGTTTATGATTTCGGCCTTTAGAAAGAACTAATCGAGGGGGAAGAACAATATCAAATGTAAAGAAGTGATAGGAACATTATAAGAAGGATTTCGCCAAGGCTAGAGGCGATTCGGCCATGGCGGACACGTGTGAAAAAAAGAATGCTTAAGAATTTTTGGCTTTTGCGGGGAAAAGAGAAGAAGAAGAACCCTTAGTTGCCGAAATTAGAAGGAGAAAAGAAGAGAAGGAAAATAAAAATAAAACTATGCCCTCGGAAATAATGAAAATTCGGCACCCCTTAGCCTTATCAAAACCGATTTCTCCCCCTTGTCCCTAGGGTCCAACTTTTGGCCACCACCTACTCTCAAATCCTTAACCCACGTTTTTCTCTTATCTTCATCATCCTATCTTCTGATTTAATCCACACTCACTCATGCAGAATCCCAGCCGAAACCACCTCTCACACTCCTCCCTTCATCAACCTCCTTATCCGCCATATTATCTACATTATCCCATTCATTAAATTTCCCTATTTTTAAGCCCTATTGTCGTCCAACCTGCTCCTCTTTTAAGTGCCGAAAATGGCCCACATACATGGGCCCCAAGTGGCCAAAAACTTGAGCCTCTTCACCTGCTAATGACGCCACCTTATAGCTCCTTTGCGCCCCATTTCTTTGGACCACAAGCCCACTTTGTAATTTAACCCACAGATACCATCTTTTAAACCCTATAGTGTCCAAACAGAAAATTTAACCAAGACCTCGGCCCGATCCCGAGCCCATACTGGACCCCTAACACTCACACTAACATAACCACATACTAAACGCAAAGGCCCAATATTTTAGGATGTTACAGTTATACCCCCTTAAAGAAATTTTGACCTCGAAATTACCTGGTCAGAAAAGATGAGGGTATTGCTGTCGCATCGCTTCTTTCGGTTCCCAAGTAGCCTCCTCAGCACTGTGATTCTGCCACAGAACCTTAACCCACGGAACCGTCTTTCTCCGCAATACTTTGACATCACGATCCAGGATTTCCACTGGCTCCTCTTCAAAGGATAAATCGGGTCTTACTTCGATTTCTTCCACTGGCACCACATGAGATGGATCCGAATGGTAACGTCTTAACATAGAGACGTGGAAAACATTGTGAATCTGACTTAGCTCAGAAGGTAGTTCTAGCTCATAAGCTACTGGTCCCACTCGTTTCAACACCCGATAAGGTCCGATAAATCTGGGACTTAATTTACCTTTCCGTCCGAACCTCAGTACTTTCTTCCATGGCGACACCTTCAAGAACACCTTGTCACCCACTGTAAATTCTATGTCCTTATGCTTCAGGTCAGCATAGGACTTCTGTCTGTTTGACGCTTCCTTCAGTCGAGCCCGAATCACCTCAACCTTCTCCTCTGTCTCGGTAACCAACTCCGGACCCAAAATCCCATGTTCTCCTAATTCCGTCCAACAGGTAGGTGTACGACACCTCTGCCCGTACAATGCTTCATAGGGCGCCATCTGAATACTTGACTGGTAGCTATTGTTGTACGCAAACTCCGCCAACGGTAAGAACTCTTCCCAACTACCCCTGAAGTCAATGATACATCCTCTCAACATGTCCTCTAAGATCTGGATTACCCGCTTAGACTGTCCATCGGTCTGAGGATGAAACGCCGTACTGAAATCCAACTTCGTACCCAACGTTTGATGCAATGCCTTCCAAAATCGTGAGGTGAACCTAGGGTCCCTGTCCGATATGATTGATACTGGTACCCCATGCAACCTCACTACCTCCGCTATGTATAGCTTAGCTAATTTCTGTAGAGAGTAATCGACACGTACTGGTATGAAATGAGTAGACTCCGTCAAGCGGTCCACAATCACCCAGACCAAATCTTTCTTAGTAGGCGTGAGGGGTAGCCCACTAACAAAGTCCATTGTGATCCTTTCCCACTTCCACTGTGGAATCTTCACCGCATTTGCAACAACCACGATGGTAATCGATGTTCCGCCTTTACTGCGTGAGTCAAACACTTCCCCACAAATCCAGTCACCTCTCACTTCAAACCCGGCCACCAGAACTGATCTCGCAGATCTCGATACATCTTACTTCCTCCAGGGTGCATAGCGTATGGACTACCATGCACTTCTTGCAAAATCTTATGCCTCAACTCAGGATCTTTCGGCATACACACTCTTCCTTGAAAACATAATAGCCCTTCCTCGTTCACACCAAATTCTGTTGATCCTTCACTTGATCCTACCGGAAACTTCTCCTTTAGCAACTCGTCAGTCTACTGTTTCTCCTTCACCTGACTGACCCAAGAGGGTTTCACTCGGAGTTCAGCTAATAAACTCCCATCATCATATAGACTAAGGTGAGCAACCATTGCTCTCAAGTCAGAGATTACTTTACGACTCAAGGCATCCGCCACCACGTTAGCTTTACCCGGATGGTACTCGATCGAGCAGTCATAGTCCTTTAGCAACTCGATCCACCTCCTTTGCCTTAGATTCAACTTCTTCTGGGTCAAAAGGTATTTTAGGCTCTTGTGATCGGTATAAATGAAAGATTTCTCCCCGTATAGATAATGTCTCCAGATCTTCAGGGCAAAAACCACTACCGCCAATTCCAAATCATGTGTGGGATATCTTGCTTCGTGCGGTCTCAACTGTCGAGATGCGTACGCCACAACCTTTCCACCTTGCATCAACACGCATCCTAGTCCCGTGTGTAAAGCATCACAGTAAATCACAAACTCCTTTCCAGCCTCCGGCTGAATCAACAGCGGAGCCTCCGTTGAAATCCTTTTTAACTTCTCGAAACTCTCTTGCTGCTTATTAGACCAAACAAACGAAACCCCTTTCCATAACATCTTAGTCAATGGTGCCGCAATTAAAGAAAATCCCTCAACAAACCTTCTGTAATACCCGGCCAAACCAAGGAAACTCCAAATTTCTGCTACTGACTTAGGCGGCTTCCAATCCAACACCGCTTCAATCTTGCGAAGGTCAACCCTAATCCCCTCTGCCGACACAACGTGACCTAGAAAAGTAACTTACCTTAGCCAAAATTCGCACTTACTGAATTTGGCATACAACTGCTTCTCCCTCAGAATCTGCAGAACCACTCGAAGATGTGAATCATGCTCCTCTTTCGATTTTGAATAAACCAGAATATCATCTATAAACACCACGACAAACCAATCCAAGTAGGGTTGAAATACTCGGTTCATCATATCCATAAACGCTGCTGATGCGTTAGTCAACCCAAATGGCGTTACCATGAATTCGTAGTGACCATAGCGAGTCCTAAAAGCCGTCTTATGGATATCCGCCTCTTTGACCTTAAGCTGATGGTACCCTGACCTCAGATCTATCTTTGAAAAGACTGAGGCTCCCTTCAACTGATCGAACAAGTCATCGATCCTTGGCAACGGGTACTTGTTCTTGATTGTCAATTTATTCAACTGACGATAGTCAATGCACATACGCATTGACCCCTCCTTCTTCTTAACGAATAACACCAGCGCTCCCCAAGGCGACACACTTGGTCGGATAAACCCTCTATCCAGCAACTCCTGAATCTGTGCTTTCAATTCCACCAACTCCTTTGGCGCCATCCTATACAGAGCAATAGATACTGGCGCTGTTCCCGAAAGAAGATCGATACCAAACTCCACTTCACGATCTGGGGGTAATCCGGGAGCTCTTCTGGGAAAACATCAGGAAATTCCTTCACCGTCCTAACATCTCCGACAGTTAGTTCCCTGGCTTCCAGATCCCGAACAAACATTAGAATTGCCTCGCATCCTTTCCTCACCATCCTTTCTGCCCTTAAGGCATACACCACATTCGACAAACAGTTCCCCCTTTCACCTATCACCAACACTTCACCACCCTTGGGAGTTTTTAACACCATACGCTTGGCTGCACAGTCCAAATTCGCTTGATACTTCACTAACTAATCCATTCCTAAGATCAAATTGAACTCCCCAAATGGCAGTTCCATCAGATCAGCCCAAAAAGCTACCCCTTGAACTTCCAGGGGTACATCCTTATACAGTTTGTTCACCACTACAGTTTGTCCTAAAGGGCTCACTACAGTCATCTCCCAAGAAGAAGTCTCATAATCTAAGTCCAAAGTCCCCGCTATAGCACTAGCAACATAAGAGTGCGTCGAACCAATATCAATCAAGGCAGTATAAGGCAAACCATAAATTAGAAACGTACCGGTTATGACATCCAGCGCGCCGCCTCTCTTGACATCTGGCAAAGATAAACTAACCCATTTGTCTCGCCTCAGTGTTTCTTGCCCCTTGGCCTGGTGCTCCACGGCCCCGACTGGAACCGTTACCACCTCTGGCTGGACCACGACCTCTCTGTGGCTGCTGACCACCTCTTCCCGGCTGTGCATTCCCTTGGCTCGTGGGACCTTCACTGCCACGTTGCTGTGGACAGTTTCTAACTTGGTGGTCTGTAGATCCACACCTAAAGCACTTCCCACTGCCCGCCCAACACTCACCTACATGGAATTTACCACATCGAGCTCACTTCTGTGTCTGACTAGCAGCAGCAGGTCTCTCCTCCCGCCTCGGCCCGTCTGACCTAGGACTTTTCTGAGTATGCCCAGCTGCCCCTGACGATCCAAAATTCCTCTTACTTCTACCCCTATCTCTATCCCAATTTAGTTTCTCTGTCTGTTTCACCTCCTCAGCTATCTTAGCTTTTTCCACAAGCACAGCAAATTCCCTCTCCCGCTGTGGAGCTATCAGTACACGCAAATCATCCCTCATAACATCTTCAAATCGAACACAACGTTCATGGTCTGTGGCCAACATTCCTCGAGCATAACGGCTAAGGCGTAAGAATTCCGCTTCGTACGCAGCCACCGACCTACTTCCTTGCACCAGATTCAGAAATGCTCTACGCTGCGCATTTACATAACTTGTCCCAATGTATTTACTCAAACACCATTTTGAAGAGATCCCAAGTGATACGGCCACCACCGTACCATCCTTAATCGTAAGCCACCATTGATAAGCCGTCCCGCAGGGAGAGATACAACCCCTTTCGCTTTTTCCTCTTCCGTGAAATCCGGATCATCCATTATACGCTCAACCGCCTCCAACCGATTACTCGGTGTACTCGGGGCTATTCCGAGAAACTCCCCTAAACACTTACGCCCCATTAGCTCTAAGTCGCTCCGACACGATTTCCGTGCTCCTATGCCCATGCTCGCGACAAGAACCCTCTCTAAAACCCTTAACATCGCTCGGGATACCGCATCATCTCGGCCGTCGGTCCTAAAATTCCACCTCTGCGGTGGTGGTGCGGCATCTCGTTTCGGACTCCATAACCAGATCCTACTGGTTCAGACACAGCCATCCTACCCCTGCCTCGGCCATGCACAGGACGTCCACGACCCCTTGTACTAATTCTACCGATTCGCGTTTATCTGATTAGAAATTTTATGAATTATTAATTTCTTCCATCGATTAACCACGAACAATCTTATGGGATGATAGTTTTAAGAGTAGTTCTTTCGATTTGAAATTATATCTACGGGTTCCAGTCACAAGTTTATATCTTCTAGTTCCACATACATTCAACCAGCATACATCAACATACAAGTAGCATCCATAAACCCACATTCATCAGATATGGGTATTTTCGTCATTTCACTACCCAGGGGTATTTTCGTAGTTCTTTCCTACAGGGTATTTTTTGTAATTACACAAAATAGGGTATCTTGGTGATTGAGATATTTTGGTTTTTTTTTCGTAAAGTAGGGGTATTTCGAGAGATTTAATTTTGGCAAATCGGGTACCTGTTGTAGATCTAGGGGTTTTCGGGTAAATTTACAAAACATGGGTATTTTGGTAATTTTGCCAACCGGGGGTGTTTCGGTGATTTCATAAATTTTGATAGTTTTACAAATCTGGGGTATTTCGGGAAATTTTCACAAATCAAGGGTATTTCAGAAATTTTACAAACCTAGGGGATATTTTTAGTAATTGGCGAAATAGGGTGGTTGGTCCCTTCCGGGTTTTAATTATAAATTTTGGCCGTCAACAAGTCCTCGTGGCTAAAGTGAATAAATACTATGCACGGGTAGGATTCCAAACAAGAGGAGGTGAGTCACTAGGACCGCTTAAATACCAAGCTCTCCTGAATCCAATCCTAGACATGCGCATGCTGTTGCCACACCTTAACCTAGCGACTGGTTTACGGACATGTTTAGTTAGATTAAGTTTTATGAATTTAAAGAATTGTTTGAACTAGGCCTAAAGTCCATAAATTCCTATCATACTAGTCTACGTCCATAAAGCCCATCAACCCAAAGATGCATATCACATCAAGAGTTAGAATACTTACTGCGTGGATCGGTGCCAGGGTGAGACTCGAAGGCCATATCTCAACCAAAGCATTTTCACCAACTTCATAAACTACTACTGAACCCATTTCACAGCCTGAGTTTTGCAACTAGGCTCTGATACCAAAATGTAACACCCCAAACCTGGCCCAAATGCTACGACAAGATCTGGTATGCTACGGGGTTTATTGTAAAAACTTTGCTTTAACGGTTTTTGAAAATCTCAGTTTCTTTACTTAGGCATTTGTTAAAAATAGGATATCTGATGAAAACCTTTGCTTTTTCTTTGAACTTGTTCGGAAAACCTATTTTATTACTTTTTATGTTTTAAGTCCTTGAACATAAATTTATAAACTGTAAACACTGTCAAATATAAAGCGATAACCTAAACCATAGGGCCTTATTACATAAATAGTTCCAAAATTAAAACTTAAAGAAAACTGAAAATAATTCTTGAAAATAAATAAAATAAAACTTTATGGCCCCTCGAGTCCGCCTCGGCTCCCCTGTCCACGATCTACTGCTCATCTAAAAAGTCAGGGAGAATAAAAGGGTGAGTCACCAAGACTCAGTGTGCAAATCCCGAAAACACATAAAAGGCTTGAGGCCCACAAACACATTATGGGCCTTGGCCCATACGCAATGGCAACAAAACATATGTATGCTACATGGCCCATCCCAGCCTAAAAATCCATCCTCTACACACCAGCCCGTACCAACCATCACACCTTGGGGATTTCTACAATCAACCCACCAACCGCTACACACCACATCGACAGACATGCTGCCTATTCCTAATAATCAGGAATGAATTTAATGTGGCTTAGCCACCGATCACTATTGTGACCTAACATTTCAATTCGTGGTTTAACCACCGATCACCAAGTGACCTATTATCATGCTCTTCCCCCTTAGTCATATTAATCCCATCCCATGCGTACATTCATGCAAAATCAAACAATATACCACTTAAGGATTTACAATCTAGCACATTCATCGATACACATAGAGAAGTTTCTATGATCACGTACCTGGCATCCATTGCCTACCCTTTTTGGGTAACACGACTGTTCATACAGCCTATTTTTCCGGGTTTTAGCCCATAACATATGTATATATACAGGGTTAAGTAGTGTGATAGAGATCTACACACTGACGACACAAGTTAAGACGACACTTTCTATGTCGACACTATCATTAGCCGATACGATCGCTATTTGTCTACTATTCGCTCGCTCCGGCCAGGTCCACGACCCGGCGACCAATCCCAAACCGCCGACACCGCTCGTTTCTTGAACTTTGGGGCTGGGACCACAGATCCAACCCCTTCCTTTTGATTTGCTGACGTTCGAGTCCATGAATGACCTTGGTCAGAAGGTACTATGATGATTGCTTAACGAAACATTAGGTTAAGGCACGAATAACGAAAAAGAACCCGATTGATCAACTTAAGGAGAATCGAAATCCTTACCTTGAAATCTTGAAAATAATATGGTTCGAATGCTACCAATTTTTGGCTTAGAAACCTAGGCGACTAGATCTCCTTCAAATCCCGAAATGCTGCCAAAGAAAAAAACACGAGATCAGGGAAAACGTCAAACTAAGGATGGCCCTAACCACTATCTAGCCATTCGGCTATGGTCTCAAAAACCGAAAAAGAAAGGAAGCAGAAGAAATCGGCACTCACCTTTAACACCAACAGATTCGGCTTCTCCTAACAGAGGGGGTTCGACTTTATGAAGAGATCAAATGGGGTTTATGATTTTGGCCTTTAGAAAGAACTAATCGAGGGGGAAGAATAATATCAAACGTAAAGAAGTGATAGGAACAGTATAAGAAGGATTTCGCCAAGGCTAGGGCAGATTCGGCTATGGCAGACACGTGTGAAAAGAAAGAATGCTTAGGGGAATTTTTGGCTTTTGGCAGGAAAAGAGAAGAAGAAGAACCCTTAGTTGCCGAAATTAGAAGGAGAAAAGAAGAGAAGGAAAATAAAAATAAAAATGTGCCCTCGGAAATAATGAAAATTTGGCACCTCTTAGCCTTATAAAAACCGATTTCTCCCCCTTGTCCCTAGAGTCCAATTTTCGGCCACCACCTACTCTCAAATCCTTAACCCATGTTTTTCTCTTATCTTCATCATCCTATCTTCTGACTTAATCCACACTCACTCATGCAGAATCCCAGCCGAAACCACCTCTCACACTCCTCCCTTCATCAACCTCCTTTTCCACCATATTATCTACATTATCCCATTCATTAAATTTACCTATTTTTACGCCCTATTGCCGTCCAACCCGCTCCTCTTTTAAGTGCCGAAAATGGCCCAAATACATGGGCCCCAAGCGGCCAAAAACTTGAGCCTCTTCACCTGCTAATGACGCCACCTTATAGCTCCTTTGCAGCCCCCCTACTGGACCACAAGCCCACTTTGTAATTTAACCCACAGATACCATCTTTTAAACCCTATAGTGTCCAAACAGAAAATTTAACCAAGACCTCAGCCCGATCCCGAGCCCATATTGGACCCCTAAAACTCACACTAACATAACCATATACTAAACGCAAAGGCCCAATATTTCAGGATGTTACATCCGTGGTCTATTCTGTTTTAAAATATTAACATGCAGGGGACGCACGGCCACAGCACACGCCCGTGTGTCTAACCACATGGTCAAGGACAAAGCTAAGTGCCAAGTTCTTTTCACCCTTCTAGCATACACAACAAATACTCATCCAACACAATCATAATCAACTCAAATTGAATACAATCTCACATAGAAAACTATATCTTTTTCATATAATGTAATAGCCAACAACTATGGCATTATACAAAATACACTTCCCATAAAAAGACTAACACATCTTATCCATTTACAACAAAATTGACTAACTTGTCTAGCCCCTATACATGCCATATACAAAACATTAAGTTTCATGTACCAAAGTGTGCTGATATGTGGGCTATCTTCCAATGATCCTCGTATCTCGATTCACCACTTTTAATCTATAAGACAAGGGAAAAGAAAGGGAGTAAGCTTTGAGCTTAGTAAGTTTACACATAAACAATTAAGCATCATAGTATAAGCCCAACCACAATTAGCATTATACCAACATATGATACACAACTATGCTTACTCTTTCTATCCCTTACCATATTACCAACACATCATGAGTCACATGCTCATAACTATTGAAATGCACCCCTGCATTCAATATCACATTTACACAATATACAACACATCGTTATTTCTCAATAATACATCCACATAGCTAACTCACATAGCTAATCCACATAACTAATCCACTTATCTTATCCACATAGCTATTACACATAATTAATCCACACAGCCAATATCTCGATGGTTTCGCACTTAGCACAACACAATCAATTTATAAGGTGTTATCGCACTTAGCCTACCACAAAGGCAATCATAGTGATCTCGCACATAGCCACTAAATGATATACTTAACGATAGCATCGCACATAGCTAGCTCATCGTCAATATGCATTTGGATGGTATCGCACTTAGCCCACCATCTAGCATTATCACAACACATGCACAAGTCTATTTACCCAATTATTCATCCATTCACATCTATATTACATTCATTCTACTTGAACCACATAGGTTCCCAATCATTCTCGTTCATTCTCATTCATGCTACACCCTAGCTAGCATTAACAAATTGTAAGTATGAATGCATTGTTTAGGCATAGACTTACCTCGATACTCAAAAGTATTGAAATGTGCAATTTAGTCCACCACCTTACTTTTGCCTCGGTTTCAATCCGGGCTTTGCCTTTCTTTATCTATAATGAATAAATCAGCTTATTCAATACACACATTGACTAAATTGACCCACATCTCATACTTTAGCAAAATTACTATTTTGCCCCTAAACTTTCTCATATTTACACTTTAGCCCTAAAGGCTCGTAAAGTGATTTTTATTCAACTTTCTAGCCTTTCATGCTTAGCCGAACCACTTACTCAACTAAAGCATCCAACAATTCTCACTAAATCACCCATGTATGACAAAACTTAAGATTTTCACAACTAAGTCCCTACATGCATTTTCATGGAAAATCACTTAGTAAAAGATGTTTCTACTACATCAAGCTTTCATATTCTTCCATAAAACATCAAAATACATGCATGTCACACATATGTACATTTTTTAACATCCATAATAGCTCACCAAATAGCTATAAATAGCTTACTCATGCTACTAGGACTTCAAAAATACGAAGAATATCAAAAATCGGGCTTAAGAGTACTTACTAGCAAGCTTGAAAAATTGAAAGAGCCCTAACAATGGCTTCTCTAATTTTCGGCAGCTTGGGGGAGAAGATGAGTGAATTTTTATCATCTTTTCACCTATTTAATCACTTATTTGATAAATGACCAAAATGCCCTTTTTGATAAACTTCAAATTTTGACTCATCCATGCCCATTTTTGTCCAAAAATTAGAATTTGGGTAAATTGCTATTTAAAGACCTCTAATTAATAATCTAAAGCTATTTCACACAAATAGCTTCTAGAAACACACATTTTGCAATTTTTGCAATTTAGTCCTATTTGGACAATTCAACCACAATTTCACAAAATTGTTTCATGAAACTTTCACACTAGCATGCATACATAATATAAACCTCAAAAACTCATTCATGACCCTCAGATTCATGGTCTCGAACCACTATTCTAACTAGGCCCTAAACCGGGATGTTACAGTTGATATATGATCTATGTGAAAATGAGATGTGGATATTAGCAAGTGAACTAAGATCAAATGAATTATATGAGAAATGTGGAATTGTAATTGTGTTTTGCCATATATGATTCAGGTACATGTGATTTGTATATGAAATTCTGATATGAAATGTGAGTATGATTCAAATGATGATATGTGGAATATATGAAAATGAATGATGTGTTATATATGCTCGTTATATGAAATTGTGGTCCTATGTTTCGGACATGAGAATTATGAAACACGGAACATGGTTTTGTTGTGTGATTTGTTATGGTTATTCGGGTTTGGAAGTGCACAAAAAAGAAATTGATATATTTTTATGCATGAAATGTAATAAATGACCATGTTTCAGTTGGTTATGTAATGAAATTGTGCAAGCTTAATTTATATGAATGAGCTAATGGTTGTTATTTGAATTTGAAAGCATGGTGTATATGTTCATCGATAAATAAGTCTATTGAAGTTACTTAAAGTGGTCATAAGAATTTACGAATATGATGAATGTATATGTGATTGAGGGTTGCTAAATTCGGCCTAGTTAAATTGAATTATAAATATCATTGAGATGATTTATTTGCTTATGGCTTACTAAGCTTTCAAAGCTTACTCTGTGTGTTTTTCCTATGTTTATAGAGTTTCGGAAGCTTGCTCGGGTTAGAAGTCGTTATAGATTTCATCACACTATCCAGCTATGGTTTGGTACTTATGAGCTTTGTGATATTTGTTATATGGCATGTATAGGCTTGAGTCTTTTGATAAAGATTTTGGTGATGTAATTGGCCATTTTATATGGCTTATTAATGACTTATGTTTGATGTGTAATTTTCCTTGTGTAGTGACATAATTTGGTATGGATGGTGATGATTCAAATTGATCATTTGGTCATATGGTATATGACGAGTATTTACTTATGAAAAGCATAATTTTAGACTTGATAAGTGAATGGCTAATAGATGATTTATGAGTCAAGCTTTGAGTATGATATATACTTTGGTATATGATTGAATAGGTGAGTAATGAGGGATGAATCATGCTAGTTTGGTATGTGTTTGAATGTACAACTAGTATTGATTTGAATGATAAAATGGATATAATTGGTATTGTAAGTTTGGTGCATGAAATAGCACGGTTTGGCTACTTATTAATGTATTGAAATGGCATGAAATGTGGTGTTTTAGGTATGCCCGAGAAAGGTGAGAAATGTGGCTTCAACTAAGCCTATTTTCACTCCACACGGCCAAGCACACGAACGTGTGGCTTGACCGTGTGTGACACATGGCTTTGGTACACGGCCGTGTGTCCCCTAGGGTAGCCCTTCGAACTAAGTCAGTATACCCTACAGGTTTGGCACGGCCTAGACACACGAGCGTGTCTACTGGCCGTGTGTGGTACACGGGCTGGCACATGGGCGTGTGGCTCGTCGTGTGACCCAAGTCAGTAACCCCTTTAGATTTCACACGGCCGGCGTGTCCTCAGCCGTGTAGTGCAAGTCAGAATGTATGCCCTATTTTCACACGGCCTGTGACATGGGCGTGTCTGGTGGCCATGTGAGGCACACGGCCTGTTAAAACGGGCATGTGATCCCTGAATGCTTGAAAATTTTTAGTGATTCCTAAAGCTTTCTAATGTGATCAGTTTAGTCCCAAACCACTTCTAAGCATGTTTTAAAGCCTCGATGAGTCTCATAAGGGACGATATGACTGTGTTTGATGTTGATTATGTGATATTGAATTATGAATAAGAATTATGTGTTATAAGTTGAGTTTTGATCAGTAATACCTTGTAGCCCTATTCTGACGACGGACACAGTTTTAGGGGTGTTACATTTTATTGGTATCAGAGCTAAAGTTTAGTCGGTTCTAGGACTAACATAGCATATGTGAGTCTAGCTATACATGCCAGATTTAACCTACGATAGTGTGATATCTCCCGACTCTGATGAGAATTATTTTGATGAGACAGATATGCTTTCCAACCGAGCTAATTCTGATAGTACAGTAGTAAATACTCAAATGTTTGAGTGAAAATGTGTTGATTAAGAGTTGACACTCATAAAGGTATGGATCAAATTATATGACATGTTGTTATTGATAAATGTGGTAATAATATGAGTATATGAGTTGTGATATGTGGCCTATGATTACTATATGAAATGCTTTGATTGTGAATTAGTGATTTGAGTTGGCATATGAAATATGTGATAAGCACAAAAGTGAGTAAAAGAAAATGTTTATTAAATGATTCGAGAATCTGAAATTAGTAATGAACTGGCTATCTGTGTTATGTATATTTATGTGCCAGTTAAATTTGAGGCTTTACTACCCTCACCCCCTTATCAGTAAAATGTTACAATGAAATATGTAAGATTTGGATTGAATAAGCTCACGAGTGTGGAGTTACAGAAGTCCGTGTTTGAAAGATTAGTAATGTGGTCAGAAAAGAGAATGAACCAGCAAATGAAGACAGTACTAAAAGAGATACGGGATAGTTCTGAAGACTATTCAGATTATGCAAAGTCACTATTAAAGAAGAAGTTAACTCCGATTAAATGACCTATTCAGGTATGTTATCTAAAGAAAGTATTAACTGGAAGCTTTTCTGAATTGATTTCTATTAGTGATGGGATAATGTGAAAATTTCTGATGACAGAATTAGACAGTGGATTAATGTTTGAATTGTATTTATGGTTGAGTACAGTGGTTGGGTTGAGTTAATTACGACGATCATTTCTGAGTATGCAATGTGTTCATTTACTTTCAGAGGTATATGTAGCTGATTATGTTAAGATAAAATTCTTATCGTATGAGAACGTTAGGTAAATGTACTGAGAGACGAAAGCATGTTTGATCTGTTTGGGTTATGTTCGACATTATTATAGCTTTCTCTGATAATTTATTCCATTGTGTGGATACTGTAAAATTTGTATGAGGCTAATATTCTGTTTCTACTGGTTATTATTCTGTTGAATATACGTGAAGATTATATTGCTTCTGTTACTTTGGATTTCAGTATTTATGAGTGACATTGTTCTTTCTGGACATTTTTTAGGATATCATCGGAATTGATATCATTTTATATGGGTTGTAATTTTTAGATATCCTTTGTAACTCCATATGTTGAAATTTTGCTATTCCGGTTTTCTTATGATTCCATGTGATTTTCTGCAAGAGATCTTTATTTGTCAGAGATGACTATGTCTATTATGATTATAATTTCTGGCTTGAAATGTGAGAGTACAGTGGTACCGTCCTCAGAGTTATAGAAGTTGTGTTTCTGCAATGGTTGCTATTAAAATCATATTTGATTCTTTTCTGTGTTCAAATGCTTCATTAACAGCCGGGATAATATCTATTTATAGGGTTGAGACATCGTTCTCATTAAGTCCCAATGATTTCTATCTGATAAAGGTGACTTCAGTATAATTCAGAACTTCAATGATTAATATATGAGACAGCTTTATTATAAACTCTTTTCTAGTTCTCGTGAAAGGTTCGACATCGGCAAAAGTGAAAATGATAGAAGATTAAGATCAAATCTGTAAAATGATATGTCCGGGTTATCCATTTTTAACAAGAAGAAAAGATTTCTACGAAAAGACTGATTCAGTGGTTTAGTCTGATTTGAATTCTTTGATTGAAAAGATAATTGGGTTATATGTGTTTGAATCTATCCACCGGACAGGAAATAAACTTTCAACGTACATGTGTGAATTAAAGAATAGTCTGGAAGAAGAATTCGTATTCTTGAAGACTTGATACAGAATTATATCTATCGGAACGATTCTATCTGGGAAATGTTGTGGTAAATTAAAGTTAGCTCGATTGTTGAAGTTTTCCTTTTTGCACGAAGATATTGTCAACCAAAACATCAGTACTGCTTTAGCCTAAGTTGAATAAAAGTTTACGATTCTGTGTCATGTGTCAATGAACGGTTTGAATTGTGTTCTAATAAAAGAGTGTACAGAGATATCTTGTGATTCCATATAGTTAAAGCTGCATGAAAAGAGTTATGTGACATATTTGAAGATTATAAGAGTTTAAAATGTTTAATGTCAGAGAAAGATCCGAATTTGGGTACAGTAAAGATGGCCTGAACTGGGCACAGCAAAGATAGCTCAAATCCTCAAAAAGTTTTGAGTTAATAACTGATTATTTTTCGAGGAAAATGATTATAGTTTTGGATGTTAAGAATAGGAAACTTTTGTGTGCTTTACGAGCGATGAAATACGTTATTGATCTTATCAGATGATGAACATATGTCAGTTGAATTAGAAGTTAAATCGATGTTTACTAAGTGAATTCATGAATCTTAAAAAATGTGTTATCAAATTGTAAGCTATAAGGGATTCAATGTAAATGGGTTTCTGATTCAGAATTTTAAATGTGGAATCGATGATTGGTTGTTGTTTTGAAATAAAGTGTGCGTACTGAGAAGTTCTGAGATTGTACAACGACTGTTACAGGTGACTCTCATTGGTAGTTTATCTGTTCATACGGGATTAACAAGATGCACAACAATCCGAGATATGATATCGATGAATGAGTGTGAAAGGTGATATTCCTGACTTTTTTAATTATAGAAATAGAGTGTGGATGAATTATGTATCGGAATTATCCTTATAATTGAAAAGGATGGAGTTATTTGAAATATTGTTAACTTTCTGAAGAAATCTCTCGGTATGTATGGATTTTCTCTTTTGATAAAATAGATGAGTTATCCGTTTCTATGATGGTAAGTCTGCCTATGGTGCCAGTCATTGTTGTTTCGGATTGAGATTTGAAACTCATATGATAAAACTCAGGGAAATTTCAGTAATCTGTGAGTATGAGATTTCATTGAAATCGAGAAACACAATTCAAATTCTTGAAATATTTATTTGTCACTGTGTTTTAGAGTTTGAAAGCAATTAAGAAAGATTAATGATGTTTGATAAGCTATCATGTAATTATAAAAACGACATTGTATGAGGCATCGTATGGTTGCATTTATCAAACTTCGTTGTTTCGAGACCGAGCTTTGTGAGAAAATGATTCACGGGATTAATATTATCAGAGAAATTGAGTAGAAAATGAAAGTAATTCAATACAGTTATAAGCAATCTCATCTAGAGATGATGTACAACGAAAGTCAGATCAGAATTTCAGTTGTGAGATTAAAGAGATTTGAAATCCGAAGCTATGTGTGAATTTAAAATGTATTGTGTGGAAACAAATACTTAATCTACTTTCTGGTAAGATTTTTGGGGACGAAAATCCCTAAGGGGGAGAGTTGTAACAACCTGGTTTAGACCCTAGTCGGAACAGTGGTTTTGGAACCACAAATCCGAGGTCGTAAAATTATTTTTAATATTATTTTGGCATTTACAGTATGTAAATTTATATGTGTGAAAATTTCGTGATTTAATTTTACCGATTGGTTGGTTAATTTGATAAAAGGACATAATCGCGCAAAATGCAAAAGTTGTATGCTATTTGTTAATGTGCTATATTGCTATGTCTTATTAACTATGAAGTCCTTATTATGCAAATGGACCATTGATATGGTTAATGGACAATAATGACCATCCACTAAGTGTTTATAAATTATATTAATTAAGGTTGAATAAGTAATTTTTGAAATAAGGTTATTATTTAATAAAACAAAGTTAAAATGTGCTTATATTCTTGCATGTTCAACTGAATATAGAGAAAAGAAATAAGGTTTGAAGCTTGGTGAATTTCGGCACCTTTAAATCTTGATTTAGGTATGTTCTTTGCTCGGTTTTTGATAATTTTTATGTTTTTGAGATCGTTGCTTTGTCTTCTACCTAGCCCAAGTCTCAATTTCTAAATTTGATGAAGATTGTGAGTTATGCCGTTGATGATTTTGTAAGATTTGTGATGATAGTTGATGAAATATGAAAGATATGTGATAGATTAATATGTTTTGTCTTTGAATTTTTGATAAATTTGACTATTTTGGGCTAAATTGTGAAAATGAGAAATTGAGAGACTAAAATGTGAAATAAATGAAATAAATGGGCTTATATGAGGTGTAGGAATATTCGGCCAAGCATTAATTGAATTGAATTATCCATATTTTGTGATTTTGTGAAATAGGGACTAAAGTGTAAAATGTGAAAATGTGAGGGCTAATTTATAAAATGCCTTAAATATGTGTATATGGATTGAATTGAATGATTTGGTGAATAAAAGAGTTAATTTTGTATTGAATTAGATCAAGAAAAGTGGAAATCGAATTTGGATCGGGAAAATCGAAAGTTATCGATTAGTCGTTCCGGTCCGTTCGCGTCCGTACGAGGTAAGTTCATAAGTAAATAAATGTTGTTAAATTTGAATGTATATATGTTATATGTGCTGAATTGATTTATAATAAATATATGTGTATATGCCGAATTGAATTGGGATTCGAAGAACTAGTTACGAGCTTGAATCGATAGAATTACGACGTCCGAAAGCCCCGTACGAACCATAGGAATAGTAGAGGATACATATGTCATGACATAGGAATATGAGATATGATTTTGTGTAAGACCACATCTGGGATGTTGGCATCGACTTGAGATATCGTGTAAGACCGTCACACTGGCATTGATTAGAGATTACGTGTAAGACCATGTCTGGGACATTGGAATCATATATGATTTCGTGTAAGACCTTGTCTGGGACAGTGGCATCGATATTTGATTTCATGTAGATGTTGGCATTGTACGGGCTTCCAGAACTATCTGAGTATCCTTATTGATTCTGAATGGTTTAACGGGCATTCCAAGAAATAAATGAGTATATGAATGTACATCCGAATCAGGTATGTTGCGATGTATATGAAATTGAGAAATGAAAATGAGTATGATTATGATCAGTTGATATATGATCTATGTGAAAATGAGATGTGGATATTAGCAAGTGAACTAAGATCAAATGAATTATATGAGAAATGTGGAATTGTAATTGTGTTTTACCATATATGATTCAGGTACATGTGATTTGTATATGAAATTCTGATATGAAATGTGAGTATGATTCAAATGACGATATGTGGAATATATGTTAATGAATGATGTGTTATATATGCTCGTTATATGAAATTGTGGTCCTATGTTTCAGACATGAGAATTATGAAACACGAAACATGGTTTTGTTGTGTGATTTGTTATGGTTATTCAGGTTTGGAAGTGCATAAAAAAGAAATTGATATATTTTTATGCATGAAATGTAATAAATGACCATGTTTCGGTTGGTTATGTAATGAAATTGTACAAGCTTAATTTATATGAATGAGCTAATGGTTGTTATTTGAATTTGAAAGCATGGTATATATGTTCATCGATAAATAAGTTTATTGAAGTTACTTAAAGTGGTCATAAGAATTTATGTATATGATGAATGTTTATGTGTTTGAGGTTTGCTAAATTTGGCCTAGTTAAATTGAATTATAAATATCATTGAGATGATTTATTTGCTTATGGCTTACTAAGCTTTCAAAGCTTACTCTGTGTGTTTTTTCAATGTTTATAGAGTTTCGGAAGCTTGCTCGGGTTGGAAGTTGTTGGAGATTTCATCACACTATCCAGCTATGGTTTGGTACTTATGAGCTTTGTGATATTTGTTATATGGCATGTATAGGCTTGAGTCTTTTGATAAAGATTTTGGTGATGTAATTGGCCATTTTATATGGCTTATTAATGACTTATGTTTGATGTGTAATTTCCCTTGTGTAGTGACATAATTTGGTATGGATGGTGATGATTCAAATTGATCATTTGGTCATATGGTATATGACGAGTATTTACTTATGAAAAGCATGATTTTAGACTTGATAAGTGAATGGCTAATAGATGATTTATGAGTCAAGCTTTGAGTATGATATGTACTTTGGTATATGATTGAATAGGTTGAGTAATGAGGGATGAATCATGCTAGTTTGGTATGTGTTTGAATGTACAAGTAGTATTGATTTGAATGATGAAATGGATAGAATTGGTATTGTAAGTTTGGTGCATGAAATAGCATGGTTTGGCTGCTTATTAATGTATAGAAATGGCATGAAATGTGGTGTTTAGGGTATGCTTGAGAAGGGTGAGAAATGTGGCTTCACCTAAGCCTATTTTCACTCCACACGACCGAGCACACGGACGTGTGGCTTGACCGTGTGTGACACATGGTTTTGGTACACGGCCGTGTGCCCTTGGGGTAGCCCGTCGAATTAAGTCAGTATACCCTACAGGTTTGGCACGGCCTTGACACACGGGCGTGTCTACTTGTCGTGTGTGGCACACGGGCTGGCACATGGGCATATGTGGCTGGCCGTGTGACCCAAGTCAGCAACCCCTCTAGATTTCACACGGCCTAGCACATGGGCATGTCCTTGGCCGTGTGGTGCAAGTTAGAATGTATGCCTTGTTTTCACACGGCCTCTGACATGGGCGTGTCTGGTGGCCGTGTGAGGCACACGGCCTGTTCACACGGGCGTGTGATCCCTGAATGCTTGAAAATTTTAAGTGATTCCTAAAGTTTTCTAATGTGATCGGTTTAGTCCCAAACCACTTCTAAGCATGTTTTAAGGCCTCGATGAGCCTCGTAAGGGACAATATGATTGTGTTTGATGTTGATTATGTGATATTGAATTATGAATAAGAATTATGTGTTATAAGCTGAGTTTTGATCGGTAATACCTCGTAGCCCTATTCCGACGATGGACACAGGTTTAGGGGTGTTACATGAAGCCGCATTAAAAGAATTATCCGATGCACGATCTAGAGTTAGCTGCGATAGTGTTCGCATTGAAAATTTGGCGTCATTACTTGTTTGGTGAGAAATGTCATATTTATACTGATCACAAAAGCTTGAAATATTTGATGACTCAGAAAGATTTGAATTTGCGACAGCGGAGATGGCTAGAATCGCTAAAAGACTATAAATTAGTGATCGATTATCATCCAGGGAAAGCGAACGTAGTTGCTGATGCTTTGAGCCGAAAGTCCTTATTTTCTTTATGTGCTTTGAACACACAATTAGCTTTGTCTGACGATAGTTCGATAGTAGCCGAGTTGAAAGCGAGGCCGTTATTTCTACAGTAGATTTGTGAGGCTCAAAATTTTATAATGAATTGCAAGCAAAACGGGCTCACTGTGAGTCGACTTCTGATTCAGAGTTTCGAATAGGGCCTGATGATTGTTTGATGTTTCGTGATAGAATATGTGTACCAAGAAATTCTGAGCTCATTCTGAAGATTCTAAACGAAGCACACAGTAGTTGTTTATCAGTACATCCGGGAAGCACAAAAATGTATAACGATTTGAAACAGCTTTATTGATGGCACGGCATGAAACGAGCTATCTCAGAATTTGTTTCAAAATGTTTGATTTGTCAGCAAGTCAAAGCTGAGCATCAAGTGTCGTCAGGTTTGTTACAGCCTATTATGATTCCTGAGTGGACGTGGGAGAGAGTAACAACGGATTTCGTATCGGGTTTGCCCTTACCTCTGAAAAAGAAAGATGCAATCTGGGTTATTGTTGGCAGATTGACTAAATCAACTCATTTCATTTCGGTACGTACAAATTTCTCGCTTAATAAATTAGCTGAGTTGTATATTTCCAAAATTGTGAGATTACATGGTGTTCCCCTATCTATTGTTTCGGATAGAGATCCAAGATTTACTTTGTAACAGCCCGATTTAGGGGCTAGGTAGAATAGTGGTTTTGGAACCACTAATTTGAGGTCGGATAAAATTATTTTTATATTATTTTATGGGTTAAAGCATGATTATATAGGTGCATGAAAATTTTGGTGCTTTAATTTTAGCGATTACATGTTTAATTGCAAAAAAGGACTAAATCGCATAAAGTACGAAAGTTCTATTTTACAAGCTAAAGGTGTCTAAAAGCCATAGAATATTAATTGGAGGTCCCTAATGTGCAATTAGGCCTTGTTTAGGGTGGTGGCCGGCCATAAGGACAAAGAAAAGACTTAGTCAATTGGTTAGGTAAAATTTGGTGACTAAATTGAATTTTTTTATCATAAAATAAAGAAAAGAGTGATATCGTCTTTTCTTCACCACCTTCACCACTGAAAATTAGCAGTAAAATTAGGGGTTTGAGAGCTCAAAAATTTCAGCAAGCTTTACTCCTTGCAAATCAAGAATAACGAGGAATTAACCTTGACCGAGGAAAAGGCAAGGTATCGGACTAAATCGGCAAATTGACCTATTTTGAAATCGAGGTAAGTTTGTGTGAAATAAATTCAACATCATGTTATTAAGTTTTAAAATGCTTGATACTAGTAAAGATGTATATATTTTCTATGAAATTAAGTAATGATGTTGAAAGAGAAAATGATGAAAATTATGATGTTGAAGTCTCGGTTGGACTTTAAGAAGTGAAAGGATATTATCATTGAGATTGGTAAGGTCCCGTATAAGACCATGTCTGGGACATGGCCTCGGCACCGAATTGAGATATCGTATAAGACCATATCTGGGATATGGCATCGGCATTGAATACGAAGATCGTATAAGACCATATCTGGGATATGGCATCGACAGTCAATATGAGATCCTGTATAAGACAAAATCTGGGATATGGCATCGGCATCTAGAGGTGACCCCATGTAAGACCACATCTGGGATTTGGCATTGGCATCGTATTTATGCGAATGATGATGATTATGTATCTTTGAGTATCCCAAGTGATTTTATGGGGTAAATAGTCAAGCTTATAATAGAGATGAGATTCATGCTAAAGCTATGTGATGAAGTGATACAGGTACATGTGAATAATTCACGAGAAATGTTTACGATAAGTGACATGATATGTAATTGGTAAGAGTAAGCATGAGTAAGTTATGGCAATGTGCTTAAGACTTTGTGTTTTTATTCAGTGCAATGGATGGATGACATTATGAGCTTTTAAGTTGCTATTTATTTCATGCAAACTTACTAAGCTTTATGCTTACCCTCTCATTTCCCTTTTCCTTGTAGTATTGCCAAGATAGCTCAGAAATCGTGGAATGTCAGAGTTCGGAATCACACTATCAACTTCTCTTTGGTATAGCATAGTTTGATTAGTTTTAAGTATGGTATGTATAAGAACTTGGTTATTTTGTGTTATGTCATATTTGTTAGCCAATGTGTGGCTATTAATGCTACCCAATTCATTTTGTAAATGGTCATTGGAAATTGACCAATACTTGACAAGTTTATATATTCAATGATGAAGCTCATGAAGTGCATGCTTGTGTGGATGTCTTGATTTTGGGTATTAGAAGTGCTTTATGGTCTTGATGTATATTGCATTGAAATGATATAAGTATTGTTGCTTTGTAGGATGACAATTGGGATTGGTAGATACCCTTACAATTGTCCACACAGGTAGACACATGGGCGTGTGTCTAGGCCGTGTGAGACACACGGTCAGCCCCATGGGTGTGTTGATAAGCCATGTGTCCCCATGCATGCTAGGTTTTCAAGTCAGAATACTCAGTAGTGAACACACGGGCTGAGACACGGTCGTATATTTCAATCGTGTGGGAAACACGGCATAAGACACGAGCATGTGCCCGAGGCGTGTGAAGTCTGCATCTAAAATTTGGAATTTAATTCGACACACGGTCTAAGGACACGGGCGTGTGCCTTGGCCGTGTGACCTTAATGAGGTGATGACGTCATAAACAGAATGTTAAGGTTTTCACACACGGATGAAGACACGGGCGTGTCATGGCCGTGTGAGGGACACGGGCTATGGACACGGGCGTGTGTCAAGTCGTGTGAAAACCCCTATAGGTTCGAATTGAAAATAAATCTACACGGGTGTGGAACATGGGCATGTGATATGCCACACGGGCGTGTCCCTTCCTTCACACAGACGTGTGGCCCTGTTTTGTGTCAAATTTTTCTAAGTGTTCAAAAGTTTCCAGTTTGGTCCTGAATCATTTCGAGTGCTAGTTTAGGGCCTCGTAGGCCTATAATAAGGATATTATGGTCTAGAATGAAAAGTTTTAATTTGACATGAAGTTTTTATGGATCGATATTGTATGATTGAGCAAGTTAAGTACGGTAATGCCTCGTACCCGATTCAGGTGTCGAATACGGGTAAGGAGTGTTACATTTAGTGGTATCAGAGCTACGGTTTAGTCGATTCTCAGACTAACATAGAGTAAGTATGAGTCTAGCTATGCATGCCATACGTATGAGTATTTACATAATGATAGTGTGACGACTCCTGATGATTCGAATTGTGTTTTTTATATAGTAAATGGATCCCAACCGAGCTGCGGCCGATGATCTTTGCAAATGTCGCGCCGGCTCCGCGCAAGGGACCGCGCGCAAGATGAAAGCGGACCGAGACTTTGGGTCAGGGAGAAAAGGCTCAAGAAGCCTTTCTCCATATGATGAGCAACTGGTACACTGAGTTTATTCGAGCAAATCCTAATGCTCAACCCCCTCCACCCCCACCTATTCCTCAGCCCACTCCTGTAGCTCCCCAAGTGGTAGAGGTAGTAAGAAGAGAAAGGCCTCCGGTCGATAAGATCCGGAAACAAGGAGTTGAGGAATTCTGAGCTAGTAAAGATGATGATCCAGAAAGGGCAGAATTCTGGCTTGAGAATACCATCAGGGTATTCGATGAGTTGTCATGCACACCTGAAGAGTGCATGAAGTGTGTGGTATCTCTCTTGAGAGATTCGGCCTATCGGTGGTGGAACACCCTTGTGTCGGTGGTACCAAGGGAGAGAGTTAACTGGGAGTTCTTCTAAGAGGAGTTCCGGAAGAAGCATATTAGTCAAAGGTTCATTGATCAGAAAAGAAAGGAGTTCTTGGAGCTAAAGCAAGGTCGAATGACGGAGACCGAATATGAGCGTGAGTTCGTGAGACTTAGTAAATACGCACGGGAGTGCATATCGACAGAAGCCATTATGTGTAAAAGGTTCGAGGACGGGTTAAATGAGGATGTCCATTTATTTGTTGGCGTCTTGGAACTAAAAGAATTTGTTGTGTTAGTAGATAGAGCCTGTAAGGCCAAAGAACTGGTCAAAGAGAAAAGAAGTACTGAAATAATTTCAATCCTCATCTAAGAAGTCGAGAGACTTCACTTCTAGATGCCGTTCGGCTGGGTTTTCAAATCGAAGTAAAGGTAAACCATACTCGGGATCTAAAGCTCAGACCACTTCGGTTGCTAGTGTTGACAACACTCGACCAAGTAGACCGAAATGTCCGCAGTGTGGCAGACGTCATCCTGGGGAGTGTCGAGCGAATGAGAAAGCTTGTTTCAAGTGTGGATCCCTAGACCATTTTATCATAGATTGCCCTGAGGTGGGTGAAAAAGAGAAACCTCGGAGTAAAAGACCTGGAAGTACTGCTAGAGGAAGGCAAGAGAGAAACTCGGGAAATGAAATGAGTAGTAAGAATACATCTAGAGAGCAGACTGTAAGAGCTGAGGGTAGAGCATCGGCGAGAACATATGCCATTCGCGCTCGCAAAGAGGCATCCTCCCCCGATGTGATAATGGGTACATTTTCTCTCTATGATACTCATGTTATAGCTTTAATTGATCCGGGATCTACCCACTCGTATATTTGCATAAATTAGCCTCTAGTATGAACATGCCTGTAGAATCTATCGAATTTGTAATAAGAGTGTCAAATCCCCTAGGCAAATGTGTGTTAGTTGATAGAGTACGCAAAGATTGTTCTTTGATGATTAGAGGTCATTACTTTCCGGCTAATCTCATGTTATTGCCATTTGATGAATTTGATGTCATCCTTGGGATGGATTGGTTAACTACTCATGATGTGATAGTGAATTGTGGAAGGAAGTTTATTGAGTTAAAATGTGAAAGTGGGGATCTTATTCGTGTAGAATCGGATGAGCAAGACGGATTGCCAGTAGTGATATCTTCCTTGTTGACTCAGAAATATCTAAGAAAGGGGTACGAAGCTTACCTTGCCTTTGTGAAGAATGCTAGAGAGACTGAGTTAAGAATTGAATCAGTGCCCATAGTATGTGAGTATCCAGATGTTTTCCTAGAGGAATTGCCAGGGCTACCTCCGGTTAGAGAAATTTAATTTTTGATTGAGTTAGCTCCTGGTACTGCCCCCATTTCTATTGCTCCATACAGAATGGCTCCAACCGAGCTAAAAGAATTGAAGGCACAGTTATAAGATTTAACAGATAAAGGCTTCGCAAGACTGAGTTATTCTCCATGGGGTGCTCCCGTATTATTTATGAAGAAGAAAGATGGTTCCACGAGGTTATGTATAGATTATCGGTAGCTCAATAAGGTAACTGTGAAGAACAAGTACCCATTGCCAAGAATTGATGATTTGTTTGATCAATTGAAGGGAGCCACGGTGTTTTCTAGGATAGACTTGAGATCTAGATATTATCAGTTGAGAGTCAAGGACTCGAATGTGCCAAAAATCGCATTTCGGACAAGGTATGGTCACTATGAATTTTTGGTCATGCCTTTCGGTTTAAAAAATGCCCCTGCAATTTTTATGGATTTGATGAATCACATCTTTCGGCCATATTTGGATAAATTTGTTGTAGTCTTTATTGATGGTATATTGATCTATTCTCGGGATGAGAACGAGCATGCTGAGCATTTGAGAACGGTTCTGCAAATTTTGAGAGATAAATAATTATATGCCAAGTTTAGTAAAAGTGAATTTTGGCTTATGGAAGTTGGATTTTTGGGGCACATTGTCTCGGGTGACGGTATTCGAGTTGACCCGAGTAAGATTTCAGCGATTGTTGAATGGAAATCGCCAAGGAATGTAACCGAGATTAGGAGTTTTCTGGGCCTAGCTGGCTACTATAGACGATTTGTCAAGGGATTTTCCATGATAGCTATTCCGATGACGAAGCTACTATAAAAAGATGTGAAGTTTGAGTGGACAGAAAAGTGCCAGCAGAGTTTTGAGAAATTGAAGGCATTGTTGACCGAGGCTCTAGTCTTAGTACAACCCGAACCAGGAAAAGAATTTGTGGTTTATAGTGATGCATCCTTAAATGGATTGGGTTGTGTACTTGTAACAGCCCAATTTAGGGCCTAACCGGAATAGTGGTTGCGAGTCCACAGATTCGAAGTAGAAATATGTGTTTTATGATTTTTATGAGGCTTATGGTGTTTGCATGATTGTGTGAAAATTTCATGAGGAAATTTTATTAATTAGTGATCAATTTGTCCATTAGGACTAAATTGCAAAGATTAGAAAATATGATATTCTAGAAGATTTAAGTATGAAATAGCATTAGAAAAATTACTAGAGGTCCTTATTTAGCAATTAGACCAATATATGTCAAGATGGACAAAAATAGACATGGGAAGGAAAAATCTCAAGAAAGGGGCCTTAAGGGCATTTTTGTCATTAGGTTAATAAAAGAATTAAAAGGGAAAATAAGCTAAAAATCATGTCCATCTTCATCCTCCATAGCCGAAAATTTCAAAGACTCCATAGCTAGGGTTTTTTCATCTTTCAAGCTTGATTGTAAGTACCTCCTAGCCCCGTTTTTAATGTTCTTCGTATTTTTGAGATCCTCGTAGCTCGATTTAGCTATTTCTAGCTATATTTTGAGCTAGGGTTTATGTTCAAAAATTTACCCATGTATGACATGCATGTATTTTGATGATTTATGGAAGAATATGAAAGTTTGATGCATGATAAACATCTTTTTCTAAGTGATTTTCATGAAGAATGCATAAAAAGGACCAAATTGTAAAAGTTATGAAAATGGTCATACATGAGTGAATTAGTGGAAATTGGGGGCTGTTGTAGTTATGAAAGTGATTCGGCTAGGCTTAAAATGCAAAGAAATTGAATGAAAATCATTTGAGGAGCCTAGGGGAAAAAGTGTAATTATGTAAAAGTTTAGGGGCAAAATTGAAATTTTGCCAAAGTATGATTCATGGGTTAAATTAGTCAATGTGAGTATTAAACAAGTGAAATTTTTATTATAGATCAAGAAACACGAAGCCCAGACCGAAATCGAGGTAAGAACAAGGTTGTGGACTAAATCGAATATCTATACATATTTTGAGTACCGAGGTAAGTTTGTGTGAAATTAAAGCTACATAATGTTTTTTTATATATTTTTAATTGCCTAATATTATGTGCAATGAATATTATTTCTATGAAAATCGACTAATGATGCCTCGATGAGAGTATGATGAAAATATGTTAAGTTGAAGTCCCGGTTAGACATTCGGAATAGCAAGGATACTAATGTCATGACATGAGATAAGGAAGGTCCCGTATAAGACCATGTCTGGGACATGGCATCGGCACCGAATGTAGGCCCCGTATAAGACCATGTCTGGGACATGGCCTTGGCACCAAAGAAAGATCTCGTGTAAGACCATGTCAGGGACATGGCATCGACATCTATATACGATCTCGTATAAGACCATATCTGGGATATGGCATCGACATCGAGATATGAGATCCTGTGTAAGACCATATCTGGGATATGGCACCGGCATCAAGATGTGATCCCATGTAAGACCATATCTGGGATATCGCATTGGCATCGTGATACATGTATGATGAGATTGAGTATCCTTCGATATTTCGAGTAGTTTAACAGGCCAAGAGCTAAGTTTATGTACAGATGACCAAGACCTAAGTTTATGTTTAAAAAGTATAAAAGTGCTAAAGTTATGTAATGAAGTGATACAGGTACCCATGAGTAACTTACGAGAAATGAATGCAAGATGTGATATGTAACTTGGTAAGAGTATGCATGAGTAAGTTATGTTAATGTGTTTGAGAATTTGTGTTTTATTCAATGAGATAAATGGATGCTATTATAAGTCTTAATGTTGCTATTTATTTCATGCAAACTTACTAAGCTTTATGCTTACCCATCTCTTTTTCCTTTTCCTTGTAGTATCGCCAAGCTAACTCGGGGATCGTAGAACGTCGGAGCTCAGATCACACTATCAACTATTCTTTTGGTATAGTAAAGTTGATTTATTTTGGGTATGGCATGTATAGGAACTTGGTCATTTGGTTAAGTCATATTTGTTAGCCAAAGTGTTGGCTATTATTGTCACTCATTCATTTTGTAAATGGCCATTGGAAATTGGCCAATACTTGTTAAGTTTTATATATATATACAATGATGATGATATTCATGAAGTGCAAGTTCATGCTATTGATCGAGTAAAATGTGAAGTGTATGCATGATGAATTAATGATTCTTCGTAGTGTATTATTGCTATGTCATGTGTTGCTTGTGGTGATATAAGTTTGTTTTTTTTTAGGGTGGCAATTGGCTTGGTAAATAGCTTTCTAATTGTCCATACGGGTAGACACATGGGTGTGTGTCTAGGCCATGTGCGACACACGGTCAGCCCCATGGGCGTGTTGATAGGCCGTGTGTCCCCTGCATCAAATTTACGAAAATTTAGTTCGTCACACGAGCCAGCACACGTGCGTGTGACTTGGCCGTGTGCCTCTAAGAGTTTACTGGCGTCAGAAACAGAATACCAAGGTTTTCACACACGGGTGAGGGCACGGGCGTGTCTAGGCCTGTGAAAGACAAGGACCATAGACACGGGTGTGTGTCCGGCCGTATGAAAACCCCTGTAGGTTCGAAATGAAAAATAAAATCCACATGGGTTAGAAACATGGGCGTGTGAGACCACACGGCCTACCCACACGGGCGTGTGGCTCTGTCTTAAGCAAAAATTTTCTAAATTTGCAAAAGTTTCTGGTTTAGTTCCGAACTATTCCGTATGTACGTTTAGGGTCTCGTAGACCCATAATAGGGACGTTATGAATATGTAACACCCCTTACCCGTGTCCGACACTAGGACAGGATATGAGGCATTACCGAACTTAAACAAAAACCTTTATACAAAACCGGCTATAAAATTTCATTCAATTTAACATTCCTCATTCACATGCAAATCGCCCTTTATATGGACCACAAGGCCCAAAACATACATTGAGAATTGTTTGGGACTAAACCGAAAACTTAGGAAACTTTAAGAAGACTTAGAAAATTTTTAATCAAAACAGGGGTCACACGTCCATGTGGCTTGGGACACGCCCATGTGGGTAGGCCGTGTGGTCACACACGCCCAAGTCCTTAGCCCGTGTGACTCTCTGTTTATGACGTCATCAAATAAATTGGGTCACACGGCCAAGTCACACGCCCATGTGCTTAGGCCGTGTGGCGAATTAAATTCTGAAAAGTAAATACAGACTTCACACGCCCTGGGGCACACGCCCATGTCCCGGGGTCGTGTTCTCCACACGGCTGAGACACACGGCCGTGTCTCTGCCTGTGTGGCCAAGAAAATGGTTATTTTCCAGACCATTTGGCACCCTCAATTGCACATACTTAAACACAACTTCAATCCATCCATCCCAAACACACATAACCACGTCACATAAAACCTTTAGTATAAGCACTCACGTATAAATAGGCATTACAACTCATTAACCAATATGAACCAACACAATTGGCCAAATAAAATGACATATACACAATTGACTAAGTCCCTATACATGCCATAGACTAAAAAGGTTTTGCATTGAATTATACCCAACATGATAGCTTGATAGTGTGATAGCATCTCCGGCGATCTCCAACCCGAGCTAGTATAAAACCCTACATGATATGAGAAAGGAAGGGGAGTAAGCTATAAAGCTTAGTAAGTATGTATGTAAATAATAAACAATTTATTACCATGCTTGTAACAATCCTTATTTTGAGTTCTCAAGATAATGCCATGATTATTGCATAAAATTTCTCAATTCACTTATGTTCATCTTGAGCTGTCTACTCGAGTTATAGTCACTAAATTATATTTATCCCGAGCTACAGAACTCAAAATTAAGATCCACTAATTTTCCTTGAAACTAGACTCACATATATTCTTACCATAAAATTTCCAGAATTTCTGGTTCAGCCAATCAGTACATTTTATTCTTTAAAGTTTCCCTAATTAATTTGTATCGTCGATAGATTCGATCCTCTTCACTAAAAATTTATTTTCTCATTGCAAAGAACTCGAAAGACATTCCCATTTGTTTCTCTTGAAAATAGACTCATTAATAAATTGAAGCATATAAATTTTATCCCTTGATTATTTTTTACAATTTTTATTGAATTTCCAAAGTCAGAACAGGGGATTCTGAAATCATTCTGAACTTGTCTTATAAAAATTCAAATATCTCATAATCTGAAATTCTTTTGCTTACACCGTCTCTTTTATGAGAAAATATACTCAATAAGCTTTAATTTCATATCTTATTCAACTTCTAATTCAATTTCCACCATTTTTGGTGAATTTTCAAATTGATTTAACTGCTGTTATCCAAATTGTTTTATTGCTAATTTTACTCTACCATGTTTTCTTTGTATTAATTCTCATTTACACACTTATAATACTAAAGCTTATCCATAGTTAGCCATGCCAATAGCTAGTCATCATCAAATATTTACAAGCCATTCATTGGCCAATTTAACTTACACATCAACAAAAAAAACTTGAACATTTCCTTTCTCAATTTAATTTGGCTTAAAAGCCTCACACATGATCACAATCCACATTTCCCACATATTCTTACATCATAAGCATGGACTTAGCTCTTTTTCATTGATGCATAAACTTAGCTCTTTGTCATTGATGCATAACCTTAGCTCTTTGCCCGCTGAACTACTCGGAATATCGAAGGATACTCAATCTCATCATACATGTATCACTATGCCAATGCCATATCCCAGATATGGTCTTACATGGGATCACCTCTTGATGCCGATGCCATATCCCAGATATGGTCTTCCACGGGATCTCATATCTCGATGTCGATGCCATATCCTAGATATGGTTTTATACGAGATCGTACATAGATGTCGATGCCATGTCCCAGACATGGTCTTACACGAGATCTTCCTCTGGTGCTAAAGCCATGTCCCAGATATGGTCTTATACGGGACCGTCCTTATTCTGTGTTGATGCCATGTCCCAGACATGGTCTGTAACATCTCGATTTAGGGCCTAGTCGCAATAGTGGTGCAAGACCACAAATTTGAGGTATATGAATGAGTTTTTGAGGTTTATGCTATGTATGCATGCTAGTGTGAAAGTTTCATGAAGCAATTTTGTGAAATTGCGGTTGAATTGTCCAAAAGTACTAAATTGCAAAAGTTGCAAAATGTGAGGTTCTAGAAGCTATTTGTGTGAAATAGCTTTAGAATATTAATTAGAGGTCCTTAAATAGCAATTTTTCCAATTTCTAATATTTGGACAAAATTGGGCATGGATGAGTTAAAATAGAAAGTTTATCAAAAAGGGCATTTTGGTCATTTTACAATTAAGTGATTAAAATAGGAGAAAAGATGACAAAATTCATTCATCTTCTTCTCTCCAAAATTTCTTGAAATTTTCAAGAGCCATTGTTAGGGTTCTTCAAAATTTTCAAGCTTGCTAGTAAGTGCATCTAGCCTCGTTTTTTATATTCTTTGTATTTTTGAAGTCCTTGTAGCATGAGTAAGCTATTTTTAGGTATTTGATGAGCTATGATGGATGTTCAAAAATGTGGCCATGTATGACATGCATGTATTTTGATGTTTTATGGAAGATTATGAAAGCTTGATGTAGTAGAAACATCTTTTGCTAAATGAGTTTCCATAGAAAATGCATGTAGGGACTAGTTTGTGAAAGTCTTAAGTTTGGTCATACATGTGTGATGTAGTGAGAATTGATGATTGCTTTAGTTGAGTAAGTGGTTCGGCTAAGCATGAAAGGCTAGAAAGTTGAATAAAAATCACTTTACGAGCTTGGGTTAATAGTGTAATTATGAGAAAGATTTGGGGCAAAAGAGTAATTTTTCCAAAGTATGAGATGTGTATCGAGGTAAGTCTATGCATAAACAATGCATTCATACTTACAATTTGTTAATGCTAGATAGTGTATAGCATGGTTGAGAATGATTGAGAACCTATGTGGTTCAAGTGAAATGAATGGATGAATGATTAAGTAAGTAGATTTGTGAATGTGTTGTGATAATGTTAAATGGTGAGCTAAGTGCGATACCATCCTATTGCATATCGACGATGAGCTGGCTATGTGCGATGCTATCGTTAAGTATATTATCTAGTGGGCTATGTGCAAAACCACTATGATTACCTTTATGGTAGGCTAAGTGCGATACTACCTTATTAATTGATTGTGGTGGACTAAGTGTGAAACCACTGAGACATTAGCTGTGTGGATTAGCTGTGTGGATTAGCTGTGTGGATGTATTATCGAGAAATAATGATGTGTTGTATATTGTGTAAATGTGATATTGAATGCAGGGGTGCATGTCAATGGATATGAGTAAGTGACTCATAATGTGTTGGAATAAATGTGGTAAGGGATAGAAAGAGTAAGCATAGTTGTACATTTTATGTTAGTATAATGCTAATTGTTGTTTAGCTTATACCATGTTGCTTAATTGTTTGTGTGTAAACTTCTTAAGCTCAAAGCTTACTCTCTTTCTTTTCCCTTGTCTTATAGAGTAAAGTGTTGAATCGAAATACGAGGATCAATTGGAAGATCGCCCACACTATCAGCACACTCTGGTACATTAGACTCAATGTTTTGTATATGGCATGTATAGGGGCTAGACAAGTTAGTGAATTTTATTGTATATGGCTATGATGAGTTGGCCTTTAAATGGATAATCTATTTTGTATAATGCCATAGAAGTTAGCTACTTTATTATATGAAAAGATGTAGTTATCCAAGTGAGATTGTAAGATTGTGAGTTGATTCTGGATGTGTTGAATGAGTGCATGATTGTGTATGCTAGAAGGGTGAAAAGAACTTGGCAAATAGTGTAACAGTCCGAATTTGACCCTAATCGAAACGGTGGTTTCGGGACACTAATCCGAGTCTGAAAAATTTTTAAATATTATTTTTTGTGTTAGTTATATGTGAATTAGTATGTGTGAAAGTTTCGTATAAAAATTTGACTGTTTGTGTGTTTAATTTAATAAAAAGGACTAAATCGCGTAAGTGGTAAAAGTAGCCATTTATTTAATTAGGTGGCTAAATTGATTTGTTTCTTTTTGCATGTGGATTTATGTGGCAAATAAGCCAAAAATTTGTGTTAGTGGACGGCAACATGTATATTATATGTTTATATATGTGTAATTTTATAAGATATATTAATATTATATTATAAAAAAACATTATAATAAAATAAAGGCATTAGAAAGCCATAATATTATTGTTCATCTTTCTTTCAAAACCGAAACAAAGAAAAGAAAAAGAAAATAAGAAAGACTTAGGGCATTCAGTCATCTTTAAGCTCAATCCAAGGTATGTTTGATTTCGATTTTTGATAATTTTTACGTTTTTGAGATTGTTGCTATGAAATGTACAAGACCCATGCTTTAATTTTTGAGATTTATGGATATTTTGAATTGAGCCATGGTTGATAGTTGGTTGTTTATGTTGTTTAAGGATGAATTATGAAATATATGTACTAGATTAATATGTTTTGTCTTTGGATTTTTGATGAATTTGAGTATTTTGGACTAAATTGCAAAAATAAATTTTTGAGGGACTAAAATGGGAAATAAATGAAATGCATGGATTTGTATGAAGATTAGGGATATTCGGCCCTTAAGGTGTGTGGCCAAATTTTGTGTATTTTGTGTTTTGTGCAAATAGGACTAAATTGTAAAAGTGTGAAATATTAGGGGCAAAATGGTAATTTTCCCATTTATGTGTTTTAGGACTAAATTTAATAGAAATGTGTTTGAATGAGCTTAATTTGAACATGTTTAGATCAAGAACAAAGGAAAACGGACTTGGATCAGGGAAAAGCGAAAGTTATCGAATAGCCAGTTTTTGTTGTCCGACGATATCCGAGGTAAGTCTTTCAGCAAATATACGTCCTAAATTATTTATGTAACCTATTATATGCTGAATTATGGAAACATTGTAAATATATTATGCAAAAGCCGAATTTGACTATGTGAATAATTGAGTTGGTTAAGCTATTTGATTATTATATGCTATTTGATTTATCATACCATGATTTCGAAATGAGTAATAGGCTTGATATATATATGAAACGATTCATGTGAGATAATATAAAGTAATATTCTTCAGGCTTAGAGCCTAGCAAGCCTTGGGCTGAGTGAACTTTAGGGCTTTATGCCTAGCGTGCTTATTTAGGTGAATGGATATCGGACCTCGGGTCTAGCGGGCTTAGTCTTAGGTGTGAAATTCGAGCTTATGCCTAGCGGGTATATGCGGTGATGTAAAACCAACATATGGTTTATGAGCTTACCTAGTTATATGTTTATTGAGCAAGCCCGGTGATAATATGAGTTTGTTTATATTCGGCCATACGGTATGTGCACATGAGTTATTTTAATTGAATTTTCATGTTCGATCAAATAGGTAAGCATATATGTGAATTTTGTCAAGCAAGAATGAAACTAATGTTCATGTATATTCAGCCTTTTGGTTATGTGGACACATTGTTATTACATTGGCATTAGATACTTGAATATATGAGATGTCAAATGGACATGTGTATATACATTTATTTATGTGAAATTAATATGTACAGGGCATTTACTTATTCGAATGTTTTTGTGAACTTATTGAGTTATATGTATATGTATTATGAGTAGATTGTAAAGAGATGATGTATTATATTTTGAACCTTATACCGAATTGGTAAATTGTATGCTAAAGGTAGGAAGATGATAAATGTTATGCTAAGTGAGGTAATGACATTCGGCTATGATAGACTGTTGACTTAAGCTATATATATTCAATGCAATTAATTGATTATTTTGAAATGCCTGAGTGTTCAATTGATTTATTATATTTGCTTAAGATTTACTAAGCTAAGTTAGCTTACTCTGTCCGTTTGTCACTCTGTTTTATAGATTTTGGTCAAGCTACGAGCTCAAGGGATCGTCAACGAAGTCATCCACACTATCGACTCTTTTTGGTACCTTTAAAGTTTAGATTTCGAACTAAGGCATGTATAGTTTAGTTGATTAATTAGAAGACGTTTTGATGCTGTAATTATAGGCCATGCGAAAATGGCTTGATTTTAATGTCAAATGTTCTAATGCTTATGTTTTAATCATGTTATATGTGTTTGTATTACTTGGTTTATAAGTATATATATATATATGTTTTGTTATGAGGTATCCTTTAAAATCTTAAGATGTGTTTTGGAAGTTGACATCAGTGATTGTTGAGTATGTTTGGATTGAATTGATAATGACTTACCATTGAGGTGTAAGATTGAAATGAATAAATTTGGAGATTATTTTTATTGTAACTTTTATATTCGGTAATATGATGAAATTATATTATATGTTTGGGTTAGCATGTTCGCTCATGACATATATATGTTCTTGTAGGAATAAAATTTAGGTTTATATATCTTGAATTATGGGAGTTATATATTTTTTTTAATCTTGTTGATTCGGTTATATTCTTATAAATGAACTGTATACATATGTATATGTATGATTAATTCCAATAAGTGATATCATGCTTTAGTAAAGTATTTGCAGGCATGTGCATATTTGGCTATTATAACTTAAATGACCAAATGACTAGTAACTTTTGTTATTTGATGGAAAATGCTTAGAAATGATTTTGGTTGATTGGTTTTAAGATAGGCTCGAATTGGTTTAAGTATGCTTTGATAATGCATCTCTTAAAATACATTCGGTTCTTGACTACATGAGCAGTAAATGTTTGTGGTGACTTGTGTTATGTTTGGTAATGCCTTATAACCCCAATATGGCGACAGATACGGGTTAAGGGTGTTACATTTAATTGGTATCAGAGCTTACAATTTAGTCGATTCTAGGACTACCGTAGCGCGTGTGAGTCTAGCTATACATGCCTTAATTTATAATACGATAGTGTGATGACTTCTGACATCTGAATTGTGTTTTTATATAGTAAATAGATCTCGATAGAGCCGTAGCTGATGATGTCGAGAGTGTAGCGCCTAATCCCGCGCATGGGACAGCGCCAGTAGAATCTTGACCTATCTCGAGTATCCATGAGGGGGAGGCTAAGCAAGCCTTCTACCAGATGATGAACGAATGGTTTACTCAATATGTCCGAACTAATCCGGCTGTGCAACAACCTCCACCCCCGAATAATCCATCTCCGATACCTATGGTACCTCCGATGATAGATCCGATGAGATTTAGCAGGCCTCCTATTGATAAAATCAAGAAACATGGGGCCGAAGAGTTTAAAGCTAATGATGATGATGATGCGAAACGAGCTGAGCTGTGGCTTGATAATACTATCCGTGTGTTCGACGAGCTATCATGTACTCCAGATGAATGCTTAAAATGTGCTATATCCTTGTTACGGGACACCGTATATCACTGGTGGAATACACTAGTATCAGTGGTTCTGAAAGAGAAAGTGACCTGGGAATTCTTCCAGACTGAGTTCCGTAAGAAATATATCAGTTAGAGATTCATAGATCAAAAACGTAAAGAATTTCTAGAATTGAAACAGGGTCGTATGACCGTGACTGAGTATGAACAGAAATTTGTGAGATTAAGCTGATATGCTCGTGCATGTGTTTCAACCGAGGCTATTATGTGTAAAAGATTCAAGACGGTTTGAATGAGGACATTAAGTTCTTTGGTCGGCATACTTGAGATTAAAGAGTTCGTAGTACTTGTTGAACAGGCTGTCAAAGCCAAGAGCTTGGAAAAGAGAAAAGAAAAGCCGAATTTGAAGCTAGAGACATCCGTAAAAGATCATCGAATAAGACTTTTCATTCAGTATCAAAGAAGTTCAAAGATGAACCCAGTCGACATAAAGCTACTTCAGACTTTTCTAGACGAGACCGAGATCGACCTCTTTCAAGTTCCCGGGCTACTTCGATGGCTAGCGTTGGTAATGTTTAGCAGAACCGGGCTGAGTGTAAGCATTGTGGAAAATGGCATTCTGGGAGTTGTAGATTGCATGATCGGTCATGTTTTAAATGCTGATCGATGAATCATTTTATTCGGGAGTGCTCGATGTTGGCCGAGCAAAATACTATTCAGAATGCGAGACCGAGCAATGTATCGGTGCGAGGCAGACCACCCAGGCATTCGAGTAATGTAGGTGACAGTCAGAGAGGGATAAAAGATACTATGGTTTGATCAGAGGCTCGCGCACCTGCTAGAGCATATGCTATACGCGCTCGGGAGGATACTTCTTCCCTAGATGTTATTACCAGTACTTTCACTCTTTATGATACTACTGTTGTTGCGTTGATTGATCCTGGTTTGACTCATTCTTATCTGTGTGAAACGTTAGTATCCAGCAAGACTCTGCCTGTTGAGTCTACTGAGTTTGTAATTCGAGTATCAAACCCCTTAGGTCGGTGTGTTCTGGTTGACAAAGTGTGTAAAAGTTGCTCGTTGATGATTTGGGATTCATGTTTCCCAGCCGATTTGATGTTGTTGCCTTTCGATGAAATCGATATAATTCTGGGAATGGACTGGTTGACTTTGCACGATGCTGTTGTTAATTGCAAAAGAAAGACCATTGATTTGAGATGTCAGAATGGTGAAATTATTAGGATTGAATCTAATGATCTGAATGGGTTACCAGCAGTAATATCTTCGATGTTAGCTTGGAAGTATATGAGAAAAGGGTATGAAGCTTACTTTGCTTATGTGCTTGATAGTAAAGTGACTGAAAAGAATATTGAATCTGTTCCAGTCGTGTGCGAGTATCCCGATGTGTTTCCTGAGGAATTATCGGGTTTGCCACCTGTTCGAGAGGTAGAGTTTGGTATTGAATTAGTACCGGGGACGACTCCAATTTCGATAGCTCCGTATCGGATGGCACCTACAGAATTAAAAGAGTTGAAAGCACAGTTGCAAGAGTTAACAGATAAGGGCTTTGCACGACCGAGTTTCTCTCCTTGGGGTGCACCAGTTTTATTTGTGAAAAAGAAAGATGGGACTATGTGAATGTGTATTGATTACCGACAGCTCAATAAGGTAACTATAAAGAATAAATACCCGTTGCCACGGATTGATGACTTGTTTGATCAATTGAAAGGGGCTTTAGTGTTTTCAATGATAGATTTGAGGTCGGGTTATTATCGATTATAGTCGAGATTTACGATGTGCCAAAGACTGCTTTTCGAACGAGGTACGGACACTATGAGTTTTTGGTTATGCCTTTCGAACTCACTAATGCACCTGCTGTTTTTATGGATCTGATGAATCGGATTTTTAGTCAGTATTTGGATCCGTTTGTGGTAGTGTTTATAGATGATATTCTGATCTACTCCAGAGATGAAACCGAGCATGCTGAGCACCTGATACTTGTGCTACAAATTTTGCGAGATAAACAGTTGTATGCAAAGTTTAGTAAATGTGAGTTCTGGTTAAGTGAAGTTAGTTTTCTGGGCCACGTTGTTTTAGCATCAGGTATTCAGGTTGATCCGAATAAGATATCGGCTATACTCGATTGGAAACCACCGAAAAGTGTTTCTGAAATTCGAAGCTTTCTAGGACTTGCTGGTTATTACTGATGATTTGTGAAAGGTTTTTCTATGATAGCTACCCCGTTGACAAAGCTATTACAAAGAGATGTTAAGTTTGAATGGTCGGAAAAGTGTCAGAAAAGTTCCGATCAGTTGAAAGTTCTTTTGACCGAAGCACAAGTGTTAGTCCAACCTGAATCGGGTAAAGAATAGTGATGCATCTTTGAATGGTTTGGGTTGCGTTTTGATGCAGGAAGGCAAAGTCGTAGCCTATGCTTCGAGACAATTGAAGCCACGCGAAAGAAATTACCCGACACATGATTTAGAGCTAGCAGCCATTGTGTTCACGTTAAAGATCTGGCGTCATTATCTGTTTGGTGAGAAATGTCATGTTTATTCAGATCACAAGAGTTTGAAGTATTTGATGACTCAGAGAGATTTGAACCTGAGACAACGCAGATGGTTAGAGCTGTTGAAAGATTATGAATTAGTGATTGACTATCATCCGGGAAAAGCTAATGTTGTTGCGGATGCTTTAAGTCGAAAGTCATTATTTGCTCTTCATGCGTTAAACGCGCATATGGTTATGTCTGAGGATGGTTTGATAGTAGTTGAATTAAAAGCAAGACCGTTGTTTATTCAACAAATTAGTGATGCTCAGAAAGTTGACATAGATTTGTTGGCAAGACGAGTTCAATGTGAAAGCAATGTTGAATTAGAGTTTCGAATTGATGAGAATGACTGTTTGAAGTTCCAAGGCCGAATATGTGTTTCGAGGGATTCAGATTTGATTCAAACAATATTGAATGAAGCTCACAGTGGCCGATTATCTATTCATCCGGGTAGCACGAAAATGTATAACGATCTGAAACAGTTCTTTTGGTGGCCTGGTATGAAACGGGACATATTTGAATTTGTCTCGAAGTGCTTAGTTTGTCAGCAAGTAAAGGCCGAACATCAGGTGCCTTCTGGGTTACTTCAGCCGATCATGATACCTGAATGGAAATGGGATAGAATTACTATGGATTTTGTATCTGGCTTGCCTATGACCCCGAGCAAGAAAGACGCGATTTGGGTTATAGTGGATAGACTAACCAAATCAGCTCACTTTGTTCCAGTTCGTACGGACTATTCACTTGATAAGCTTGCTGAGTTGTATGTATTTCAAATTGGAAGATTGCATGGTGTGCCTATTTCTATTGTTTCAGATAGAGACCCGAGATTCACGTCGCGGTTTTGGAAGAAATGGCAAGATGCTTTAGGTACTAAACTACACTTTAGCACAGCTTTTCATCCGCAGATGGATGGTCAGTCCAAACGAACCATTCAGATACTTGAGGATATGTTGAGATGTTGCATCCTCGAGTTTGAAGGTACATGGGAACGATACTTACCTTTGATTGAATTTGCTTATAATAATAGCTTTCAATCTAGTATCAAAATGGCACCCTACGAAGCTTTGTACGGTCGTAAATGCCGTACACCATTGTACTGGACCGAGCTTAGTGAAAACAAGATAGACGGGGTTGATTTGATTAAAGAAACTGAGCAGAAAGTGGCAATAATTTGTGATAGTTTGAAAGCTGCATCAGATCGTCAAAAGTCATACGCAGATTTGAAACGTAAAGACATTGAGTTTCAGATTGGAGATCGAGTATTTTTGAAAGTTTCACCGTGGAAGAAAGTGCTCAGATTTGGTCATAAAGACAAGTTGAGTCCGAGATTCATTGGACCGTATGAAATTACAGAGCATATCGGGTCGGTTGCTTATAGATTGCAATTACCACCCGAATTAGAAAAGATTCATAATGTCTTTCATGTCTCGATGCTTCGAAGATATCGATCTGATCCTTCACATGTGATTTGCCCGACAGAGGTTGAGATTCAGTCTGATATGACGTATGAAGAAGAACCGATTTGTATCCTGGCTCGGGAGATAAAAAGAATTGAGAAATAAGAAAATTCCGCTGGTTAAGGTATTGTGGCAAAAGCACGGAGTTGAAGAAGCAACTTGGGAGCCTGAGGATACAATGAAAGAGCGTTATCCGAACCTATTTACCAGTAAGATTTTCGGGGACGAAAATCCCTAAGGGGGGAGAGTTGTAACAGTTCGAATTTGACCCTAATCGGAATGGTGGTTTCGGGACCACTAATCTGAGTCCGAAGAATTTTTAAATATTATTTTTTGTGTTAGTTATATGTGAATTAGTATGTGTGAAAGTTTCGTATAAAAATTTGACTGTTTGTGTGTTTAATTTAATACAAAGGACTAAATCGCGTAAGTGGTAAAAGTAGCCATTTATTTAATTAGGTGGCTAAATTGATTTGTTTCTTTTTGCATGTGGATTTATGTGGAAAATAAGCCAAAAATTTGTGTTAGTGGACGGCAACATGTATATTATATGTTTATATATGTGTAATTTTATAAGTTATATTTATATTATATTATAAAAAAATATTATAATAAAATAAAGGCATTAGAAAGCCATAATATTATTGTTCATCTTTCTTTCAAAACCGAAACAAATAAAAGAAAAAGAAAATAAGAAAGACTTAGGGCATTCGGTCATCTTTAAGCTCAATCCAAGGTATGTTTGATTTCGGTTTTTGATAATTTTTACGTTTTTGAGATCGTTGCTATGAAATGTACAAGACCCATGCTTTAATTTTTGAGATTTATGGATATTTTGAATTGAGCCATGGTTGATAGTTGGTTGTTTATGTTGTTTAAGGATGAATTATGAAATATATGTACTAGATTAATATGTTTTGTCTTTGGATTTTTGATGAATTTGAGTATTTTGGACTAAATTGCAAAAATAATTTTTTGAGGGACTAAAATGGGAAATAAATGAAATGCATTGATTTGTATGAAGATTAGGGATATTCGGCCCTTAAGGTGTGTGGCCAAATTTTGTGTATTTTGTGTTTTGTGCAAATAGGACTAAATTGTAAAAGTGTGAAATATTAGGGGCAAAATGGTAATTTGCCCATTTATGTGTTTTAGGACTAAATTGAATAGAAATGTGTTTGAATGAGCTTAATTTGAACATGTTTAGATCAAGAACAAAGGAAAACGGACTTGGATCGGGGAAAAGCAAAAGTTATCAAATAGCCGGTTTTTGTTGTCCGACGATATCCGAGGTAAGTCTTTAAGCAAATATACGTCCTAAATTATTTATGTAACCTATTATATTCTGAATTATGGAAACATTGTAAATATATTATGCAAAAGCCAAATTTGACTATGTGAATAATTGAGTTGGTTAAGCTATTTGATTATTATATGCTATTTGATTTATCATACCATGATTTCGAAATGAGTAATAGGCTTGATATATATATGAAACGATTCATGTGAGATAATCTAAAGTATTATTATTCAGGCTTAGAGCCTAGCAAGCCTTGGGCTGAGTGAACTTTTCGGGCTTTATGCCTAGCAGTGCTTATTCTTAGGTGAATGGATATCGGACCTCGGGTCTAGCAGAGCTTAGTCTTGGGTGTGAAATTCAAAGCTTATGCCTAGCGGGTATATACCGGTGATGTAAAATCAACATATGGTTTATGAGCTTACCTAGTTATATGTTTATTGAGCAAGCCAGTGATAATATGAGTTTGTTTATATTCGGCCATACAGCTATGTGCACATGAGTTATTTTAATTGAATTTTCATGTTCGATCAAATAGGTATGCATATATGTGAATTTTGTCAAGCAAGAATGAAACTAATGTTCATGTATATTCGGCCTTTTGGTTATGTGGACACATTGTTATTACATTGACATTAGATACTTGAATATATGAGATGTCAAATAGACATGTGTATATACATTTATTTATGTGAAATTGATATGTACAGGGCATTTACTTATTCGAATGTTTTTGTGAACTTATTGAGTTATATGTATATTTATTATGAGTAGATTGTAAAGAGATGATGTATTATATTTTGAACCTTATGCCGAATTGATAAATTGTACGCTAAAGGTAGGAAGATGATAAATTTTATGCTAAGTGAGGTAATGACATTCGGCTATGATAGACTTTTGACTTAAGCTATATATATTCAATGCTATTAATTGATTGTTTTGAAATGCCTGAGTGTTCAATTGATTTATTATATTTGCTTAAGATTTACTAAGCTAAGTTAGCTTACTCTGTGCGTTTGTCACTCTGTTTTATAGATTTTGGTCAAGCTACGAGCTCAGGGGATTGTCAACGAAGTCATCCACACTATCGAATCTTTTTGGTACCTTTAAAGTTTAGATTTCGAACTAAGGCATGTATAGTCTAGTTGATTAATTAGAAGACGTTTTGATGATGTAGTTATAGGCCATGCGAAAATGGCTTGATTTTAATGTCAAATGTTCTAATGCTTATGTTTTAATCATGTTATATGTGTTTGTCTTGCTTGGTTTATAAGTATAAATATATATATATGTTTTGTTATGAGGTATCCTTTAAAATCTTAAGATGTGTTTTGGAAGTTGACATCAGTGATTGTTGAATATGTTTGGATTGAATTGATAATGACTTACCATTGAGGTGTAAGATTGAAATGAATAAATTTGGAGATTATTTTTATTGTAACTTTTATATTCGGCAATATGATGAAATTATATTATATGTTTGGGTTAGCATATTCGGTCATGACATATATATGTTCTTGTAGGAATAAAATTTAGGTTTATATATCTTGAATTATGGGAGTTATATTTTTTTTTAATCTTGTTGATTCAGTTATATTCTTATAAATGAACTATATACATATGTATATGTATGATTAATTCCAATAAGTGATATGATGCTTTAGTAAAGTATTTGCAGGCATGTGCATATTTGGCTATTATAACTTAAATGACCAAATGACTATTAACTTTTGTTATTTGATGGAAAATGCTTAGAAATGATTTTGATTGATTGGTTTTAAGATAGGCTCGAATTGGTTTAAGTATGCTTTGATAATGCATCTCTTAAAATACATTCGGTTCTTGACTACATGAGCAATAAATGTTTGTGGTGACTTGTGTTATGTTTGGTAATGCCTTATAACCCCAATCTGGCGACGGATACGGGTTAAGGGTGTTACAAATAGCTTTGTTCTTGTCCATGTGGATAAACACATGGGCGTGTGTCTAGGCCATGTGTGACACACAGCCAGCCCACGGACGTGTGACTCAGCCGTGTGTCCCCTGCATGTTAGTATTTTAAATCAGAATAGACCACGGACTAGCCACACGGGCATGTGTCTAGGGCGTGTGGGATTAATCAATGTTGGCCACGGGCTAGCCACACAGGCATGTGTCTAGACTCTAGGCCGTGTTAAGGTAGTCAGTGTGCACCATGAGTGGAAGGCACGGACGTGTGCCCTAACCGTGGGGCATTGGCAGAATGCTTGAGTTTTCATGCACGGGTAGTGACCATGGGCCTGTGTGACACCCACGGGCATGCCAAATCTTACACGGGCGTGTGAGCCCTGCATAGATGGAAAAATTTTAAGATCGTAAGAGTTTTGGATATGGTCTCGAGAGCCCTCGTGTGGTTGAGAGAGGCCTCGTAAGTCGGGTCTGAGGTAATTGTGATGGCCAAAGAGAGTGGTCACGTGGTGCCTAAGTGGCGATCTTGAAAGTTTTATTACGGTAACGCCTCGTGCCCGGTTCTGGCGTTGAATACGGGTAAGGGGTGTTACATGGTCTTATACGGGACCTACATTCGGTGCCGATGCCATGTCCCAGACATGGTCTTATACGAGACCTACATTCGGTGCCGATGCCATGTCCTAGACATGGTCTTATACAGGACCTTCCTTATCTCATGTTGTGACATAGGTATCCTTGTTATTCTGAAATGTTCACCCGGGACTTCAACTTAACATATTTTCATCATATTCTCATCGAGGCATCATTAGTTGATTTTCATAGAAATGATATTCATTTGTCATAATATCAAGCAATTTAAAATATAAAATCATTATGTAGCTTTAATTTCATACAAACTTACCTCGATACCAAAATGGCAAGAAGAGACCTAACCGTCAGTTACTCGTTTTTCCCCCCGTTCTAATTCCAAACCTCATTTTTTTTTATCTATAACATCACATTTAGCTTACTTATCAGTCACATTATTCATTGTGAACCAAAAATCATACTATGGCAAAATTATGTTTTTGCCCCTAAACTTTGTCATATCTACACTTTTGCCCCTATGCTCGTAAAATGATTTTTATCCGATTCCCTTGTATTTTAGGCCTAGCCGAACCATTTTCATAACTATAGCAGTCCACAATTTGCATTCATTCACACATTTTTCAACTTTTTAAAAATTAGTCCTTTTATGCGATTTCATCAAAAATCACTTAGTAAAAGTCGTTTACTACACACCGAGCATTCATATTTTACTACTAGACATCAAAGCACATGCATGTCATCCATGGGTAAATTTTTAAACACAAACCCTAGCTCAAAATAATGGTAGAAATAGCTAAACTAAGTTACGGGGATCTCAAAAATGTAAAGAACATTAAAAACGGGGCTTGGATGCACTTACTATTGAGCTTGAAAGCTAGCCATGGCTTCCCCCATGCTAAATTCGGCCAAGGAAGAAGATGGACAAAGGTTTTTGGTTTTTATTTTGTCTTTTAGTCCATTTAATTACCAAATTACCAAAATGCCCCTAAATTAAAAATATCCTATTTCACTTATCTAATGTCCATTTTTGTCCAACAATTTAACCAATGGTCTAATTGCCATTTAAGGACCTCCAATTTAAAATTTCATAGAAATTGGACACTTCTGACATGTGGAACTCAACTTTTGCACTTTTTACAATTTAGTCCTTTTGACTAAATTGAGTGCCCAAACGTCAAAATTTTCGAACAAAATTTTCACAGAATCTTTCCGTGAAATCGTAGACCATAAAAATATAATAAAAATAAGATTTTTTCTCATTGGATTTGTGGCCCCAAAACCACTATTCCGACTAGGCCTAAAATCGGGCTGTTACAATTCTCCCCCTCTTTAGGGATTTTCGTCCCCGAAAATCTTACTAGAAGAGGTTGCTTTCAACTCTCCTGAAACACTTTCACTAATCTTCTCAGAATTACAAATCGATTTAATCTCATATATCTCTTTCCAATATCCTTTAAACTTTAGCACACAATGCTGGAGTACACTGTCAAAATTTGAACTACCCTCTTAGACTTATCATTGATATAAAAACAAATTATTGTGCCAAAATGCAACTGCATACTCAGAGTTCCCTATGGATCATTCCATAATTGCGATGTAACTTCTGGATCTCTATCCGACATAATGGAACTGACACTCTGCATAATCGAATAATCTCATAAACATATTACTCGGCTAATCTGTCCAATAAGAAATCTATACATAATGAAATGATCATACGGATCTTTCTTTGTCAAATAATCAACCATAAACCAATTAACATCTTACTTTTCGGGGATAATGACAATCCCGATATGAAATCTATGGTAGCTCTATCTCATCATCACTCCCTTACCATCACTGACTATATTAGTCCTGCATATACTTGATTTCGGCTTACTTGTTAGCAAATAGACATCTTAACATAAAGTAAAAAATATCGTGATACATACTCAATCACAAGAACATCTACTCCTATAACTGCACATTTTATTATTCTTGGATGAATCGACGAGCTACTACTGAGTCTCGTACAAAACTTCTGTACAAACTCTAGGTTACCCAGTACGCGACTTCTATCTCAGAGCAATAATAATAATAGGAATCAGGTCCAACCTGAAATTCGGAATAAATAGTCGTTTCACACTGTACTCGTTTAGTTCACCACTCTCTATCACATCTCTGAGCTTCTCAATTCACAAAGAAAGAATCGCTTAAGCTTTAACTTAGCTAGAACTAGTCCATCATCAAATAAAATCAATCAAGTAACCAGTACTCATAAAAATAAACAAAAATTTTCCATTCAAGCATCTGTAACCATACTTGCTTTCCAAAAGGTAAGTCAATAATTACTCACAGTCTTTTAACATCTCAAAACATTCACGTTGTCTTAGTTTCAGATCTTTCTGTAATTTCAGATCTTTTTGCAAAATTAGATACTTTAACCCATTAGGATTAGGAAGCATATGACACTTTTCACCGAACATACGAAATCATCCAGTTCACAACACAGATATAAAAGTGGTCGTCTCTAAATCATTAGTCAAACAGTTCTTTTTCATGTGACTTTAACCGTTTGAAAGTGCAAACTGCTTCTTTACATTCTTGTATTAAAACATATTCCGATCTGTTCAATAGTACATCATTGAAAAATCGCAAATTCCTTACTCAATTCAAACTGAACTCAGAACTAGAGCTTCGGTTAATAATACTTTCAACTGTTTAGAACTTCGCTAACATGCATAGATCATTCGAATTTTCATAAATGTGATGACTTTATCAATCGGTACAGCTTTAACTCATAATAACATCATTCGATTAGAACAATCCAATAGGCATATCTTTGTATCATACTTTCTAGAATATAATTTTCTTCATTCAAACTATCCGTCTATATACTCGTGAATGTACAAAATTCATTACTATACTTGAGGATACTTTAAATACACATAACTCAATTGAATCGAATAGCCGAGACTAGCTTCTTCTTTATATGTGACATTGCATAATCTATGTAATCTTTAAAACATTCTGATATTTCTTCTACAGCTGTTTTCACTTTCCAACTATTCTCATCTCTGTATACATTACTAATTATTTCATCACTGAACTCTTTAATTTCACACTTATGAACTTATTCAACATGATTCTCATAAAATTTCGTCATAAAGTATCACTAGTAATGGGGTGAGGTCGTAAGGCCTCTAACTTGACTCTCATTAATACGCACATATGACTTAGCATTCATCATTAACGTAATATCATCATAATCACTTAATTCACTTCAGACAATTTAATATACTTATTCATTTTACGAATGTTTTCTGCCATTCACAATTTCAAACAATGAATTTACTTACTAACATTTGTCAAATTAGAGAACGCCTTACGGGTTCGAGTACGTCGTTTACTTGATGCCATAGTCCAACTATGGTCTTACACGTACACACATGTACTGCCATGGTCCAACCATGGTCTTACGTTCACAATGCCATAACCTAGTTATGGTCTTTTCACTGGAATGTCATAGCCCAGCTATGGTCTTACATTCCATACTTTGCCATGATCCAACCATGGCCTTATCCGTCAATTCATCATTGAACGATCGTACTCATCTCCTGCGTTCTACTTAATTTGATCTTCTAATTCAACTCCCATGCTATTATAATATTTGTGGTTTCATAATAGAGTCATAAAAAAAACATTATATATTCTCTAATTTAACAATTAAACATGAGATTCAACTATGTGGACATACTGATTATACATTATTCAAACAAGTGTACATACACACATATTCCGTCCATTGGGTAAGTTTACTTATCATTTTCACTTATTCAAATAGGTTGGGTATACATCATCATATGCATGCCAAGCTAACATGAATTGGCTTATCACACATAAACTTTCATTTTTATTCCATGTTTCCACATTTCTCAACTCATGGTTATCTCACTTCGTACATTAACACATACATATCATGAACTTCTATTCATACCTTTCTAAGTTCCATCTCATCACAAACACATTTCAATCACCTCAATATCATTTTTCAGCATTAACGAAAATAGCTCGGTTGGAAGTCATCTTTGTCTTAACAAAACAATTTTGTTAGAGCCGGGAGATATCACACTATCACGAGTAGTATTATGGCATGTATAGCTAGACTCACATACGCTAGGTTAGTCTGAGAATCGACTAAACCATAGCTCTGATACAACTAAATGTAACACCATTTACCCGTGTCCGATGCTGGGACAGGATACGAGGCATTACCGAACTTAAACAAAAACCTTTATACAAAATCGGCTATAAAATTTCATTCAATTTAACATTCCTCATTCACATGCAAATCGCCCCTTATATGGGCCCACAAGGACCAAAACATACATTGAGAATTGTTCGGGACTAAACCGAGAACTTAGGAAACTTTAAGAAGACTTAGAAAATTTTTCATCAAAATAGGGGTCACACGTCCGTGTGGCTTGGGAGACGCCCATGTGGGTAGGCCGTGTGGTCACACACGCCCATGTCCTTAGCTCGTGTGACTCTCTGTTTATGACGTCATCAACAAAATTGGGTCACACGGCCAAGTCACACGCCTATGTGCTTAGGCCGCGTGGCGAATTAAATTCCGAAAAGTAAATGCAGACTTCACACGCCCTGGGCACACACCCATGTCCCGGGGTCGTGTTCTCCACACGGCTGAGACACACGGTCGTGTCTTTGCCCGTGTGGCCAAGAAAATGGCTATTTTCCACATCATTTGGCACCCTCATTTTCACATACTTAAACACAATTTCAATCCATCCATCCCAAACACACATAACCACGTCACATAAAACCTTTAGTATAAGCACTCACGTATAAATAGGCATTACAACTCATTAACCAATATGAACCAACACATTTGGCCAAATCAAATGACACATACACAATTGACTAAGTCCCTATACATGCCATAGACTCAAAAGGTTTTGCATTCACTTATACCCAACATGATAGCTTGATAGTGTGATAGCATCTCCGGCAATCTCCAACCCGAGCTAGTATAAAACCCTACATGATATGAGAAAGGAAGGGGAGTAAGCTATAAAGCTTAGTAAGTATGTATGTAAATAATAAAAAATTTATTACCATGCTTTTAACAATCCTTATTTTGAGTTCTCAAGATAATGCCATGATTATTGCATAAAATTTCTCAATTCACTTATGTTCATCTTGAGCTGTCTACTCGAGTTACAGTCACTAAATTATTTTTATCCGGAGCTACGGAACTCCAAATTAAGATTCGCTAATTTTCCTTGAAATTATACTCAAATATCTTCTTACCATAAAATTTACAGAATTTTTGGTTTAGCCAATCAGTACAGTTTATTCTTAAAAGTTTCCCCTATTTCGCTGTTTGACAGTTCTGACCCCTCTTCACTAAAAAATTATTTTCTCATTACAAAGAACTCTAAAGACATTCCCGTTTATTTCTCTTGAAAATAGACTCGGTAATAAATTCAATCATATAATATTGATCCCTTGATCATTTTTTTACAATTATTTTTTAATTTCCAAAGTCAGAACAGGGGATTCTGAAATCATTCTGAACTTGTCTTATAAAAGTTAAAATATCTCATAATCTGAAATTCTTTTGCTTACACCATCTATTTTATGCGAAAATAGACTCAATAAGATTTAATTTCATATCTTATTCAACTTCTAATTCAATTTCCACCATTTTTGGTGAATTTTCAAAGTGATTTAACTGATGCTGTCCAAACTGTTTTATTGCTAATTTTACTCTACCATGTTTTCTTTATATTAATTCTCATTTACACACTTATAATACTAAAGCATATCCATAGTTAGCCATGCCAATAGCTTGTCATCATCAAATATTTACAAGCCATTCATTGGCCAATTTAACTTACACATCAACAACAAAAACTTGAACATTTCATTTCTCAATTTAATTTGGCTTAAAAGCCTCACACATGATCACAATCCACATTTCCCACATATTCTTACATCATAAGCATGGACTTAGCTCTTTGTCATTGATGCATAAATTTAGCTCTTTGTCATTGATGCATAAACTTAGCTCTTTGCCCGCTGAACTACTCAGAATATCGAAGGATACTCAATCTCATCATACATGTATCACGATGCCAATGTCATATCCCATATATGGTCTTACATGGGATCACCTCTTGATGCCGATGCCATATCCTAGATATGGTCTTACACGGGATCTCATATATCGATGTCGATGCCATATCCTAGATATGGTCTTATATGAGATCGTATATAGATGTCGATGCCATGTCCTAGACAAGGTCTTACAAGAGATCTTCCTCTGGTGCCGAGGCCATGTCCCAGACATGGTCTTATACGGGACCTTCCTTATTCGGTGTCGATGCCATGTCCCAGACATGGTCTTATACGGGACCTACATTCGGTGCCGATGCCATGTCCCAGACATGGTCATATACGGGACCTTCCTTATCTCATGTTGTGACATAGGTATCCTTGTTATTCCGAAATGTTCACCCGGGACTTCAACTTAACATATTTTCATCATATTCTCATCGAGGCATCATTAGTCGATTTTCATAGAAATGATATTCATTTTTCATAATATCAAGCAATTTAAAATATAAAATCATTATGTAGCTTTAATTTCATACAAACTTACCTCGATACCAAAATGGCAAGAAGAGACCTAACGGTCAGTTACTCGTTCCCCACCCCCCCGTTCTAAGTCCGAACATCATTTTCTTTGATCTATAACATCATATTTAGCTTATTTATTAGTCACATTATTCATTGTGACCCAAAAATCATACTATGAAAAATTACGTTTTTGCCCCTAAACTTTTTCATATTTACACTTTTGCCTTTAGGCTCGTAAAATGATTTTTATTCAATTTCCTTGTATTTTAGGCCAAGCCAAACTATTTTCATAACTATAGCAGTCCACAATTTGCATTCATTCACACATTTTTCATACATTTTTCAACTTTTTACAAATTAGTCCTTTTATGCGATTGCATTGAAAATCACTTAGTAAAAGTCGTTTACTACACACCGAGCATTCATATTCTACCATTAGACATCAAAGCACATGCATGTCACCTATGGGTAAATTTTTAAACACAAACCCTAGCTCAAAATAATGGTAGGAATATCTAAACCGGGTTATAGAAATCTCAAAAATGTAAAGAACATTAAAAACGGGGCTTGGATGCACTTACTATTGAGCTTGAAAACTTGAAAAACCTAGCCATGGCTTCCCCCATGCTAAATTCGTCCAAGGAAGAAGATGGACAAAGGTGTTTGGCTTTTATTTTGTCTTTTAGCCCATTTAATTACCAAATTACCAAAATACCCCTAACTTAAAAATATCCTATTTCACTTATTTAATGTCCATTTTTGTCCAACAATTTAACCAATGGTATAATTGCCATTTAAGGACCTCCAATTTAAAATTTCATAGAAATTGGACACTTCTAACATGTGGAACTCAACTTTTCTATTTTTTTACAATTTAGTCCTTTTGACTAAATTGAGTGCCCAAACGTCGAAATTTTCGAACGAAATTTTCACGGAATCTTTCCATGAAATCGTAGACCATAAAAATATAATAAAAATAAGATTTTTTCTCATCGGATTTGTGGCCCCAAAACTATTGTTCCGACTAGGCCCAAAATCGGGCTATTACAGAATATGAATGAGAAAGTTTTAAGTTGGAACGGAATTTACTGCTCGATGTTGTATGTTTGAGCAAGTTAAGTTCGGGAATGCCTCGTATCTGATTCCGGCGTTTAACACGGGTAAGGGGTGTTACATTTAGTGGTATCAGAGCTACGATTTAGTCAATTCTCGGACTAACGTAGCGTATGCATGAGTCTAGCTATACATGCCATACATATGAGTATTTACATAATGATAGTGTGATGACTCCTGGCCATTTAAATTGTGTTTTCATATAGTAAATGGATCCCGATAGAGCTGTGGCGGATGATGTAGAACGTAATGCGCTGGCTCCCGTCCAAGGAACGGTGCCGAATGAAAATGAGAATAGACCAACGACTGTAGGTCAGAGAGGAGGAGAAGAGGTTAGGGAAGCCTTTCTCCACATGATGAATGCATGGTATACTGAGTTCGTTCGTACGAACCCAAATGCGCAACCCCCTCCACCCGCACCTATTCCTCAGCCTACCCCTGTAGCTCCCCAAGTGGTAGAAGTGGTAAGGAGAGAAAAGCCTCCGGTTGATAGAATCCGAAAACAAGGAGCCGAGGAATTTTGAGCTAGTAAAGATGATGATCCAGAAAGAGCCGAATTTAGGCTTGAAAATACCATCAGGGTATTTGATGAATTATCTTGCACACCTGAAGAGTGCATGAAATGTGTGGTGTTCCTCTTGAGAGATTCCGCTTATCAGTGGTGGAACACCCTTGTGTCGGTTGTACCAAGGGAGAGAGTTAATTGGGAGTTCTTCCAAGAAGATTTTCGGAAAAAGTACATTAGCCAAAGGTTTATCTACCAGAAAAGAAAGGAATTCCTTGAGTTAAAACAGGGTCGGATGACAGTAACTGAGTACGAGCGTGAGTTAGTGAGGCTCAGTAAATACGCTCGAGAGTGTGTATCCACAGAAGCCATTATGTGCAAAAGGTTTGAAGACGGATTAAATGAAGATATCTGATTGTTTGTTGGTGTCCTGGAATTAAAGGAATTTGTTGTGTTAGTGGACCGAGCTTGCGAAGCCGAGGAGTTGGTTAAAGAGGAAAGAAAGGATGAAATTGAGTCTCGTGACTCAAGAAAGAGACAACTGAGTAAGTCATTTCATTCCTCATCGAAGAAGTCAAGAGATTTCACTACTCGATCAGCCACTTCAGCTGGGTTTTCAAATAGAAGTAAGGGTAAATAGTATTCGGGGTCTAAAGCTCAGACCACTTCAGTTGCTAGTGTTGGGAACGCTCGATCAAATAGACCAGAATATCCACAGTGTGGCAGACATCACCTCGGTCAGTGCCGAGCACATGAGAGAGCCTATTTTGTAACACCCCTAACCCAAAACCGTCGCCAAAATAGGGTTAAGAGGCATTACCAATCATTTCGAAACATTTAAATTCATTTCACAACACAAAGTTAAACATCAATCAAACGTATTCAAATATAAACATATAGTCCCTTAATGAGGTCTACGAGACCTTAAACACATGTTAGAAAGGGGTCGGGACTAAACCGAACACATACAAAAATTTTTGAAATTCAAACATTTTTCTAAGTTACAGAGGTCACACGCCCCTGTGGGCAGGCCGTGTGCCTCCCACGGCCTCAGACACGTCCGTGTGTCTAAGCCGTGTCAAAACAGGGCATACATACTGACTTGTCCACACGGTCGTCAACACGCCCGTGTGCCTCACCCGTGGTCGAGCCTGACTTGCACCACACGGCCAGTCACACGCCCGTGTGTTCAGCCCGTGGTCGAGCCTGACTTGTTTTGAAACAAAACCTCGAAGGACACGGTCGAGCCACACGCCCGTGTGGTCAACCGTGTAGGCAATTATAGGCCATTTTCAAGGCCAAATTACCATCCTCACTTTGGAATCACCTATATGCATCAAACCAATACCATTTCATGCCTCAAATGCAACCACAACCTACCATTTCCAAGCACCAACTACTCATCTATTATATCATTTGTTTCCATACTCAATTCCTACCCAAATAAACCCATCCAAAACATCATATTCACAACTCAATTCACATAAATAAGCATCACCTAGTCATACCACAAATTCACACTTAAAATGCCATTCTCATCAACCAATTCAAGCATGAAATATACCAATTCCATTCTCACTAATTCATACCACCTTCATCATTTACATAGCTCACACATAATAACCAATATCATCTAACTTCCAAGCCATGTCACATGGCAAAGTCTAACATCTCAAAATACACCACATCTACTAGCCTATACATGCCATATATCAAATATGTACATATTTTAAAAGTACCGAAATAGATTGCCAATAGTGTGATTAAGTCACTGACGATCCCCAAATTCGAGCTAGCTTTACTGACACTGTAAAACAGAGAAACATATCACACAGTAAGCTTAAGAGCTTAGTAAGTTCGTAACATAATACAATCAATTTTATTAACTCAAATACATTACACAAAGTGAATCCATCACATAGATCAACTTTCAAATGTTCACACCATATCATCCATAGTTAGTGTCCTCACTCAACCATTCATAAATTCATATACAATTTCATCAACCACAAAGGTTCAATACATACCTTAGCCAACACATAGTTATTCATCATCCAAGCTACTCAATGCTCGATATTACATTTCGATCAACCTTTTTTATTCATTTCATTTAATCGCACACTTAGTTCCAAATTCGTAGCCGAAACATAATTGTCATCGCACACTTAGTGCCTATACTTTTAACTTAATTCATCTCGATATCGCACACACAGTGCCAAATCAAAAAGCCGAAGCTTCTATTATTTCGCCCACACAGTGCTAATCATCTCTGTCTCGTTTCTAATTTCACACAATTGGTGCCTCATTACTCGATTTCATATGTAATACATTTCTATCTTATCAACAATACATTCATTTAATTCTTATCACATAGATATAAATTTAACAACTTGTATTATATCCGAACTTACCTCGGACGTCGAAATACCGAAACTAGCCGATCAATCGAGTACTTTGTCTTTGCCTCGATCTCGATCCGAATCTCTCCTTTCTTGGTCTATACATGTTTAAATTTAAATCATTCAATCACCAATTCATTCAATTTAGTCCAAACACACATATTTAGGGCATTTTACAAAATAGCCCTCACATTTTCACATTTCGACACTTTAGTCCATAATTCACAAAATCACAAAATACACAAAATTTTACTACACCATGCTTAGGTCGTATTCTCCTTTGTCTCATACAAGCCCATATATTTCATTTTTTTATATTTTAGTCCCTCAAAATATTATTTTCACAATTTAGTCCAAATTACTCAATTTCACCAAAAACTCAAAGACAAAACATGTTAATCTTTCACATATCTTTCATATTCCATCATCAACTATCACAAAATTCAAACATTCATCAATGGCATATCTCAACATCACCATAAATTTCTAAAATTAAAGCATGGGTTTGAAAGAACACAAAGCAACGATCACAAAAACGTAGAAATTATCAAAAATCGAGCTTGAAACATACCTCAAATAGAATCAACAATGGCCGAACCCTAGATGGCTTTTTCTCTTTTCTTTTCTTTCAAATTTTGGCAAGGAAGATAATAATGGAGCTTATTTTCTTATTTGTTTTATTTAATCATACATTAATAACCTATTTACAAATTTAGCCTCAATGAAACAACATTTAAATTCCACTAACTTTGGCATTTTTGTCCATCCCTTTATCACATGGAATAATAACAACATAAGGACTCACACTTTAATAAGCCATGTCAAATTAGCACTTTAACAATCAGCACATAGCTTTTACATTTTGTACGATTAAGTCTTTTTTCATAATTCGACATACAAACGATAAAATTTTCACACGAAATTTTCACACATACTCAATCACATTATAAACACCAAAAATAATATTAAAATATTTTTCCAACCTCGGATTTGTGGTCCCAAAACCACTATTCTGACTAGGGTCCAAACCGGGCTGTTACAACTCTCCCCCCTTAAGGATTTTTGTCCCCGAAAATCTTACCAGTAAATAGGTTTGGATATTTCTCTCTCATAACATCTTCAGGCTCCCACGTAGCCTCTTCTACTCCGTGTTTGTGCCACAACACTTTCACTAAGGAAATTCTCTTATTTCTCAACTCTTTAATCTCACGTGCCAAAATTCGGATCGGTTCTTCACTATATGACAAATCTGACTGAATTTCAACTTCAGTAGGAGCAATTACATGCGATGGATAAGATCTATATTGTCGAAGCATCGATACATGAAATACATTATGAATCTTTTCCAATTCAGGTGGCAACAACAACTTATAAGCAACTGGCCCAATCCTTTCGATAATCTCTTACGGCCCGATGAACCTCGGACTCAGCTTGCCTTTTTTACCAAATCGAAGTATTTTCTTCCACGGAGACACTTTCAAAAACACTTTGTCACCAACCTCAAATTCGATATCTTTTCGTTTCAAGTCTGCATAAGACTTCTGACGATCTGACGCTGCTTTCAAACTGTCATGAATCACTTTTACTTTCTGTTCAGTCTCTTTTATCAAATCAACCCCGTGAATCTTATTATCACTCAACTCAGTCCAATACAATGGAGTTCGACATTTTCGACCATAAAGAGCCTCATATGGTGCCATTTTGATGCTAGATTGAAAACTATTATTGTATACGAATTCAATCAATGGAAAATGCTTTTCCCACGTACTTTCAAATTCAAGAATATAACATCTCAACATATCTTCGAGAATCTGAATGATCCGCTCGAATTGTCCATCCGTTTGCGGATGAAATGCAGTACTGAAATGCAACTTTGTGCCTAAAGCCTCTTGCAATTTCTTCCAAAATCGCGAGGTAAATCTCGGATCTCTGTCAGATACAATAGATAGTTGCACCCCATGCAATCTCACAATCTCAGCAATATACAGTTCAACTAATTTATCAAGTGAATAATATGTTCTCACTGGAAAGAAATGAGCTGATTTTATCAATCTATCAACTATCACCCAGACCACATCTTTCTTTCTCAGAGATAAAGGCAATCCCGACACAAAGTCTATTGTGATTCTTTCCCATTTCCACTCAGGAATCATAATCGGTTGTAACAAACCGGATGGAACCTGATGTTCGGCTTTAACTTGCTGACAAACCAAGCATATCAAAACAAACTCTGAGATATCCTGTTTCATACCATGCCACCAATAGAATTGTTTTAGATCGTTATACATTTTTGTACTCCCGGGGTGAATAGCCAAACGACTATTGTGAGCTTCATTTAAAATCATCTGAATCAACTCTGAATTCCTCGGAACACAAATCCGATCTCTGAATCTCAAACAATCATCGTTATCAACTCCAAATTCTGAATCAGAATTCAAATCACATTGAGTTCGTTTTGCTATCATCTCATCATCACTTTTCTGGGCAGCACAAATCTGACGTATAAACATTGGCCTTACTTTCAACTCGGCCAAAACTGAACCATCATCACATAGATCCATCTGAGTACTCGTTGCTCGCAAAGCACATATAGACTTTCGACTCAAATCATCAGCAACAACATTAGCTTTACCCGGATGATAATCAATCACAAGCTCGTAGTCTTTCAACAACTCTATCCATCTTCTCTGTGGCAAATTTAATTCTTTCTGAGTCAACAGATATTTCAAGCTCTTATGATCAGTATATATATGACATTTCTCACCAAATAGGTAGTGACGCCAATTCTTCAATGAAAATACAATCGCGGCTAGTTCAAGATCGTGCGTCGAATAGTTCTTTTCACGCGGCTTTAACTGCCTCGAAGCGTAAGCGATGACTTTGCCTTCTTGCATCATCACACAGCCCAAACCATTCAACGATGCATCACTATAAACTATGAATTCTTTACCCGATTCAGGTTGAACTAAAATGGGTGCATCTGTCAGCAATGCTTTCAACTGTTTAAAACTCTGCTGGCACTTTTCTGTCTACTCGAACTTAACATCTTTCTGTAGCAATTTTGTCAACGGAGTCACAATCATCGAGAAGCCTTTCACAAATCTTCTATAATATCCCGCTAGTCCTAGAAAACTACGGACTTTAGACACATTTCTCGGAGGCTTCCATTCTAAAATAGCTTAAATCTTACCCGGATCAACTCGTATTCCCGCAGCTGATACAATATGTCCCAGAAAACTGACCTCACGCAACCAAAACTCATATTTGCTGAACTTTGCATACAATTACTTCTCACGCAGAGTCTGTAACACAATTCTCAAATGCTCGGCATGTTGCGTATCATCACATGAATAAATCCGAATATCATCAATGAACACCACAACAAAACGATCCAAATACGGTCTAAATATCCGATTCATCAAATCCATAAACACTGCAGGAACATTCGTTAGTCCAAAAGGCATAACTAAGAATTCATAATGTCCGTACCTCGTTCTGAAAGCGGTCTTCGGTACATCTGATTCTTTAACTCTCAACTGATAATAGCCCGATCTCAAATCTATTTTAGAAAACACTATAGCTTCTTTCAACTGATCAAACAAATCATCAATACGTGGCAGAGGATACTTATTCTTTATCGTCACTTTCTTCAATTGTCGGTAATCAATACACATCCTCATAGTGCCGTCTTTCTTTTTCACAAACAACACAGGAGCACCCTAGGGCAAGAAACTCGGTCGTGCAAATCCTCTATCTGTCAACTCTTGCAACTGAGACTTTAACTCTTTCAGCTTTGTTGGTGCCATTCTATACGGAGCTATTGAGATAGGAGTCGTCCCCGGCACTAAATCAATACCAAATTCAACTTCCTCAGACGAGGTATTCCCGATAGTTCTTCAGAAACACATCGTGAATTCACAAACCACAGCAATTATGAATGTACCGATTTAGGGGCTAGTCGAATAGTGATCTCAGAATCACTAATTCGAGGTTAGAGAAAATTATTTTCATGTTATGTTATGAGTTATATCATGTTTATGAGGATGCATGAAAAATTTGGTGCCTTAATTTTAGCGATTTCTAGCTAAATTGTGAAAAAGGACTAAATCGCATAGAGTGCGAAAGTTCCATTCTATAGGCTAAAGGTACCAAATAGCTATGGCTTAGTAATTGGAGGTCCCAAATGAGCAATTTGGCCTTGTCTAAGTGAGTTGTCCGGCCATAGTAAGATAAGGGGACAAGATCATTAAATGTGGTCATGTTAGGTGTTTAAAAAGAAATAAAATAAGATTAAATAAGCCATAAAGCTATCATCTTTTTACTTCTTCTCTTTCAACCGAAAATATCAGCCATGGGAGGGGTTGGAAAGCTTAAAAATTTCAGCAAGCTTCTCTTCACTCAAGTAAGTGATTTTGATGGCTTTAGATATTAATTTTTGTACTTTTGAGACCCCTAAAGCTTAAGCTTTCTAAAGAGGGGACTAGTTTGCAATATGGTTGAAAGTCTAGGGACTTGCCTAAAAGCTACATCAGACAGACAGAAGTCCTATTCGGACTTAAAGAGGAAAGGAATAGAGTATCAAGTCAGAGATAAAGTTTTCTTGAAAGTGTCACCTTGGAGAAAAGTTCTCAGATTTGGCCGGAAAGGCAAGTTGAGTCCACGTTTTATCGGACCATACGAGATTACTGAAAGAGTTGGGCCAGTAGCTTATCGATTGGCTCTGCCATCAGAGTTTGAAAAGATACACGATGTGTTTCACGTGTCAATGTTGAGAAGCTACCGATCAGACCCTTCACATGTAATTACCCCGTCAGAGATAGAGATTCATCCCGACATGACTTATGGTGAAGAACCAGTTAAGATTTTAGCTCGGGAAGTCAAGCAGCTAAGAAATAAAAGTATTGCCTTAGTAAAAGTATTGTGGCAAAGACATGGAATAGAAGAAGCTACCTGGGAACCAGAAGAAATCATGAGAAACCAGTATCCAAACCTGTTTGCTGGTAAGATTTTCGAGGACGAAAATTTCTAAGAGGGGGAGAATTGTAACATCCCAATTCAGGGCCTAGTCGGAATAGTGGTGCGAGACCACAAACCCGAGTCAGTAAAAATTGAGTTCTTAAGGTTTATGACATGTTTGCGTCATAGTACTAAAGTTCCATGTAGAAATTTTGTGAAATTGACATGGAATGATCAAAAAGGACTAAATTGCAAAAGTTGCAAAATATGAGTTTCTAGAAGCTTTTTGTATGAAATAGCTTTAGAATATTAATTAGAAGTCCTTAAATAGCAATTTTCCCAAATTATAAGTTTTGGACAAAAATGGACATGAGTTAGTAAAAGGGAAATTTTTAAAGAGAGGGGCATTTTGGTCATTTGTCTAATAAATGATTAAAATAGGAAAAAAGATGATAAAAATCTATTCATCTTCTTCCTCTTGTGCCTAAAATTTGGAGACTCCATAGCTAGAGTTCTTCATTTTTTTCAAGCTTGCTAGTAAGTTCATCTTAGCCCCGTTTTTAATATTCTTCGTGTTTTTGAAGTTCTCGTATTATGAATTAGCTATTTTTAGCTATAAAATGAGCTAAGATGCATGTTCAAAAATCTACCCAAGAGTGACATGCTTGTAAAATGATATTTTATGGAAGTTTATGAGAGTTTTATGTTAGATAAACATCTTTTTCTAAGTGAATTTCATGAAAAATGCTAGTAAGGACTAGTTTGTAAAAGTTATGGAATTGGTCATACCTATTAGAAATAGTGGGAATTGATGATTTCTATAGTAGAGGAAATGAGTCAGCTAAGCATGAAGTTTAAGAAAGTTGAGTGAGATTCATTTTACGAGCCTTGGGGCAAAAGTGCAAATATGAGAAAGTATAGGGGTAAAATAGTAATTTTACCAAAGTATGAGTTAAGAGTCAATTTAGTCAATGTGAGTATTAAATGATCTATTTATGATTATAGATCAAGAAAACGAAGCTCCGGATCGTAAATCGAGGCAAGAACAAAGTCGAGGACTAAATTGCATACCTACATATATTTTGTATATCGAGGTAAGTTTGCATGATTTCTAAGCTTTATGATTAATATCATTGAATTGCTTAGTATAATGTACAATATTATCATGAAAATGTTTAATGTTATGTTAAACAAAGTAAGCAATGAGATCAAGCATGAGAAAACCCCGATTGAAGATGAATAGCTTAGGATACTCGATCTATCACATGAAATGAGAAAGTCCGTATAAGTCCAAGCCGAGGCATGGCATCGGCAATCAGACAAGTTATCATGTAAGACCAAAACAAGTCTTGGCATTGAAGAGTTATTATGAGATGAAGACCCATATAAGCCCAAGCCGAGGCATGGCATTGGTGAGTCTCCAAGCAAAGTTGTCATGTAAGTCCAAGGCGAGCTTGGCATTGAGTAGAGTTATCATGTAAGTCCAAGGCAAGCTTGGCATTGAGCAGAGTTATCATGTAAGTCCAAGGCAAGCTTGGCATTGAACGGAGCTATCATGTAAGTCCAAGGCAAGCTTGGCATTGAACAGAGTTATCATGTAAGTCCAAGGCAAGCTTGGCTTTGAACAGTTGTCATGTAAGTCCAAGACAAGTCTTGGCATTGAAAAGTTATCAAGAGAAAGAAATTTCATGTAAGTCCCAGCCAAGGCTTGGCATTGACCAGTTCACGAGTAAAGACTTCGTATAATTCCATGTCAAGACATGGCCTTGAAACCGAGATGAGAAATTCCATGTAAGACCGTATCTAGGATATGGCTTTAGCATCGAGCGTGTGAGATGAGATTCAGTATCTTCGATTATTCATAGAAATTCATTGGGCAAACAAGTAAAGTTTAAATGAGATAACAAGAAATTATGTAAGCAGAGTTATCATCAAGTTGAGAATGAGTATTATTCATGTTATGAATGATAAGTTAGAGATTATGATTATTATGCTAAAGTATGCTGATCAATGTGATCAAGTGATATAGGTACCTTGTTTACTTCACAAGTATGAGACTAGTAAGTATCATGAGATTCGTAAGAATCAGATATGAGTAAGTAAGCTTTATAGCTGAAATTATGATACCATTGTTTATGTCAAATGGTTTATATGAAGCAAGTATGTTGTTATGTGCATTATATTCAAACTTACTAAGCTAAATGCTTACGTCTTTTATTCTTTCTTTCCATGTAGTCCCGCCAAGCTAATCTCATGGATCATCGTCACTGGAGCTCGGAGCACACTATCAATCGCTATTTTGGTATAGCCAAGTTGTTTATATTAAGTATGGCATGTATAGGAAACATTTCATTTTGAGTATATGTCTTAGAAAGGGCAAAAGTATGGGCTATCAAGTTTATTATTCTTTTGTAAATGGCTACGTGATTGGCCAAGATTGACTAAGTATGTATGTTATTGATATCAATGAAGCATGTTGTATTGTTCATGAAAGATGTAATACTTGAGTTGCTGGATTGAGCTTGAGTTTGGTCTTGATTTCGTGGTGGCAATTGGCTTGGTAAATAGCCTCTAAGTGTGCCCACGGATGGACACACCAGGCGTGTGTCAGGGCGTGTGCACCCCGCACCATTGTATTTTAAGTCAGAATAGACCACGAACCAGTCACACGGGCGTGTGTTTAGACTCTAGGCCGTGTTAAGGTAGTCAGTGTGCACCACGGGTGGTAAGCACGGGCGTGTGCCATGGCCGTGGGGCATTGGCAGAATGCTGGGGTTTTAGGCATGGTTCGGGGCCACGGGCGTGTCCAGGCCGTGTGTATTTTGCCAGTATCCACCATGGGTGAAAGACATGGGCATGTTTTAGGGGTGCACGGTCGTGTCCCATACAACATGGGCGTGTGACCCCTGCTCTAAAGAAAAGTTTCTGAATAAGTTCCGAAAGTTTTAGATAAGTTTTTAAGGCCTCGTAGGCTCATGAAATGTATGAATAAACTGAGAAAGAGAAGTTTTTAACTCGGAACAAAATTTTATAGCCCGTAAGTACATGTTTAAGTGAGTTCAAGCATGGTAATGTCTCGTATCCAGTCTTGGTCTCGGACTCGGGTATGGGGTGTTACACAACTGAATCAACTCTGAATTCCTCGGAACACAAATCTGATTTCTGAATCTTAAACAATCATCTTTATCAACTCGAAATTCTGAATCGAAATTCAAATCACATTGAGCTCGTTTAGTCATCATCTCAACATCACTCTTCTGGGCATCACAAATCTGACATATAAACATCGGCCCCACCTTTAACTCAGCCAAAACCGAACCATCATCACATAGATCTATCTGAGTATTCATAGCTCGCAAAGCACATAAAGACTTTCGACTCAAAGCATCAGCAACAACGTTAGCTTTTCCCGGATGATAATCAATCACAAGTTCGTAATCTTTCAACAATTCTAACCATCATCTTTGTCGCAAATTCAAATCTTTCTGAGTCATCAAGTACTTCAAGCTCTTGTGATCGGTATAAATATGACATTTCTCACCAAATAGATAGTGACGCCAAATTTTCAATGCAAACACAATTACAGCTAATTCAAGGTCGTGCGTCGGATAGTTCCTTTCATGCAGCTTTAACTGCCTCGAAGCATAAGTAATGACTTTGCCTTCTTGCATCAGCACACAGCCCAAACCATTCAACGATGCATCACTGTAAACTATGAATACTTTGCTCGATTCAGGTTGAACTTATAACACCCCTTACCTGGGTTCAACGCCGGAACCAGGCCCGGGGCGTTGCCATAATAAAAACCTCAAGATCGCCACTTAGGCTCATTGTGACTACTCTCTTAAGTCACCTCAACAACCTCATTCTCGACTTACGAGGCCTCACTCATACTCACGAGGGCTCTCGAGACCATATCAAAACTTCTACGTTTTTTTTAAACTTTTCCATCCATACAGGGCTCACACGCCCGTGTAAGATTAGGCACGCCCGTGGAGGTCACACACGCCCATGGTCACTACCCGTGCATGAAAACTCAAGCATTCTGCCAATGCCCCACGGTTAGGGCACACGCCCGTGCTCTCCACCCGTGGTGCAGACTAACTACCTTAACACGGCCTAGAGTCTAGACACACGCCCGTGTGGCTAGCCCGTGGCCAACACTGATTAACACACACGTTCTAGGCACACGCCCGTGTGACTAGTCCGTGGTCTATTCTGACTTAAAATACTAACATGCAGGGGACACACGGCCAAGTCACACGCCCATGGGCTGACCGTGTGTCACACATGGCCTAGACACACGCCCGTATGTCTACCCACATGGACAAGAACAAAGCTTTTTGTCAAGTTCTTTTCACTCCTCAATCATACACAACAAGTACTCATTCAACACATCCATAACCAACTCATAATCTTACAATCTCACATGGATAACTACATCTTTTCATATAATAAAGTAGCCAACAACTATGGCATTATACAAAATAGATTATCCATCTAAAAGCCAACACGTCTTAGCCATTTACAACAAAATTCACTAACTCGTCTAGCCCCTATACATGCCATTTACAAAACATTGAGTCTCATGTACCGAGTGTCTTTGATAATGTGGACGATCTTCCAATTGATCCACGTATCTCGATTCAACACTTTTGCTCTATAAGACAAGGGAAAAGAAGGGGAGTAAGCTTTGAGCTTAGTAAGTTTACACATAAACAATTAAGCATCATAGTATAAGCTAAACAACAATTAGCATTATACTAACATATAATGTACAACTATGCTTACTCTTTCTATCCCTTACCACCTTTTCAACACATCATGAGTCACATACTCATAACCATTGACATGCATCCCTGCATTCAATATCACATTTACACAATATACAACATATCATTATTTATCGATAATACATCCACACAGCTAATCCACACAGCTAATGTCTCGGTGGTTTCGCACTTAGCCCACCATCATCAAATAATAAGGTAGTATCGCACTTAGCCTACCACAAAGGTAATCATAGTAGTTTCGCACATAGCCCACTAGACAATATACTTAACGATAGCATCGCACATAGCCAGCTCATCGTCGTTATGCCTTAGGATGGTATCGCACTTAGCCCACCATTTAGCATTAGCACTACACATTCATATATCTACTTACTCAATCATACATCCATTCACAATTTCTACCACATTCATTCCACATAGGTTCTTAATCATTCTCAATCATGCTACACACTAGCTAGCATTAACAAATTGTAAGTATGAATGCATTGTTTACGCATAAACTTACCTCGGCACTCAAAAGTATAGAGATGTGCAATTTAGTCCACCACCTTGCTCTTACCTCGGTTTCGATCCGGGCTTCATCTTTCTTGATCTATAATGAATAAATCAACTTATTCAATACACACTTTGACTAAATTGACCCTTATCTCATACTTTAGAAAAATTACTATTTTGCCCCTAACTTTCTCATATTCACACTTTTGCCCCAAAGCTCGTAAAGTGATTTTTATTCAACTTTCTTGCCTTTCATGCTTAGCCGAACCATTTACTCAACTAAAGCTATCATCAATTCTCACTAAATCATACATGTATGACCAATCTCAAGACTTTCACACACAAGTCCCTACATGCATTTTCATGGAAAATCACTTTGCAAAAGATGTTTCTACTACATCAAGCTTTCATATTCTTCCATAAAACATCAAAATACATGCATGTCATGCATGGGTACATTTTTGAACATCCATCTTAGCTCAACATATAGCTAAAAATAGCTTTCTCATGCTACTAGGACTTCAAAAATACGAAGAATATCAAAAACGGGGCTTGGTTGCACTTACAAGCAAGATCGAAAAATTTGAAGAACCCTAACAATGGCTCCTTGAATTTTCGGCAGCCTTGGAGAAGAAGATGAATGAATTTTTATCATCTTTTCCCATTTAAAACATTTAATTGTCAAATGACCGAAATTCCCTTTTTGACAAACTTTCTATTTTAACTCATCCATGCCCAATTTTGTCCAAAAATTAGAAATTGGGAAAATTGCTATTTCAGGACCTCTAATTAATATTCTAAAGCTATTTCACACAAATAGCTTCTAGAATCTCACATTTTGCAACTTTTGCAATTTAGTCCTTTTGGACAATTCAACTGCAATTTCACAAAATTGCTTCATGAAACTTTCACGCTAGCATACAAACATAGCATAAACTTCAAAAACTCATTAATAAACCTCGGATTTGTGGTCTCGCACCACTATTCTGACTAGGCCTTAAATCGGGATGTTACAACTCTTCCCCCCTTTAGAGATTTTCGCCCCCGAAAATCTTACCAGTAAAGAGGTTTGGATGTTGTTCTCTCATAGCTTCTTCTGTTTCCCACGTAGCCTCTTCAACATCATGTTTCTACCATAACACTTTCACTAGTGTTATGCTCTTATTTCTCAACTGTTTCACTTCTCGAGCCAAGATCTTAATCGGCTCCTCTTCATAAGACATATCCGGTATTATCTCAATTTCCATTGAAGGAATCACATGTGAAGGATCGAATCGATACCGTCGCAACATCGACACATGGAACACATTATGTATCTTTTCCAACTCTACCGGCAAAGTCAATCGGTAAGCTACTAGCCCAACTCTATCTGTAATCTCATACGATCCTATGAATCTTGGACTCAATTTCCCTTTTCGTCCAAATCTCATAATCTTCTTCCATGGGGACACTTTCCAAAACACTTTGTCACCCACCTTAAACTCAATTTCTTTTCTTTTCAAATCCACGTACGACTTCTGTCGGTCCGAAGCAGCTTTCAAACTATTACGGATTACTTTCACTTTCTCCTTAGTCTCTTTCACTAGATTGACTCCACGGATCCATTTTTCACTAAGCTCGGTCCAATACAATGGAGTCCGACACTTACGACCATACAAAGCTTCATACGGTGCCATCTGTATACTCGACTAATAACTATTGTTGTATGCAAACTCGACCAAAGGTAGATACCTCTCCCAACGACCTTCGAATTCTAACACACAGCATCGAAGCATATCTTCGAGAACTTGAATCACTCTTTCAGACTGACCATCTGTTTGTGGATGGAACGCAATACTGAAATTCAACTTTGTACCCAAAGCCTCTTGCAACTTCTTCCAAAACCTCGAAGTAAACCTCGGATATCTATCCGATATAATAGACACAAGTATACCATGTAACCTCACTATCTCTGCCACATACAATTCAGCTAACTTATCCAGTGAATAATTAACAAGTACTGGAATAAAGTAAGCCGACTTCGTCAATCTATCCACAACAACCCACACAGCATCTCTCTTTTTCGGAGTCATAGGCAACCCTGTCACAAAGTCCATGGTAACCCGATCCCACTTCCATTCAGGAACCATCACTGGCTGAAGCAATCCCGAAGGCACTTGATGCTCAGCTTTCACTTGTTGACAAATCAGACACCTTGCCACAAATTCTGAGATATCTCTCTTCATACCCGGCCACCAATAAGACTTCTTCAAGTCATTGTACATTTAAATCATCGCCGGATGTCTTGACAAATAACCACTATGTGCCTCATGCAAAACCTTTTGGATTAACTCTTCATCTCTCGAGTACACAAATTGCATTCACGGTACAACAAACATCCATTCGAGCCCACTCGAAAATCAGAATCACTTTCTGATCCACACTTAGCTCTCTTAGTTAGCATCTCACTGTCATTTCTCTAAGCCTCACATATCTGTTGAACATATAGTGGCTTAGCTCTCAACTCTGCCAGGATAGCACCATCATCAGACAATGCTAAACTCGTCCTCACAACTCTTAGAGCATACAAGGATTTCCTACAAAGGGCATCCGCAACCACATTCGCTTTTCCCGGGTGGTAATCAATGACTAACTCATAGTCTTTCAATAACTCAAGCCATCGCCTCTGTCTCAAATTCAGATCCTTCTGATCCATCAAATACTTCAAACTCTTGTGATCCGTAAAGATTCGGCACTTCTCACCATATAAGTAATGTCACCAAATCTTTAACGTGAAAACAATCGTAGCCAACTCCAAATCATGAGTCGGATAATTCTTCTCGTGCAGTTTTAGTTGCCTCGAGGCGTAAGCGACTACCTTACCCTCTTGCACCAACACGCAACTGAGACCATTAAACGACGTGTCACTGTAAACCACAAACTCTTTCCCTAATTTTGGTTGAACCAAAACCAGCGCCTCAGTCAACAATGTTTTCAATCTCTCAAAACTCTATTGACATGCCCCAGTCCAATCAAACTTGACATCCTTATGCAACAATTTCGTCATCGGGGTAGCAATCACAGAGAACCCCTTTACGAAACGTCTGTAATATCCTGCTAATCCCAAGAAGCTTCTAACTTCCGACACATTCCTCGGCTGTTTCCAATCCACAACAGCCGATACCTTACTCGAGTCAACTCTGACACCATCACCTGACACAATGTGTCCTAGGAATCCAACCTCTCGGAGCCAAAACTCACTCTTGCTAAACTTAGCATACAACTGCTTATCTCTTAAAGTTTGCAAGATAATTCTCAAATGTTCTTCATAATCTTTCTCATCCCGAGAATAGATCAATATATCGTCAATGAAGACAATCACAAACTTATCCACATACGGTCGGAAAACACAGTTCATCAAATCCATAAAAATCGTCGGTGCATTCGTCAAACCAAACGGCATAACCAAAAACTTATAATGGCCATACCTTGTCCGAAATGCAGTTTTCAACACATCCTGCTTCTTCACTCTCAACTGATAATAACCAGACCTCAAGTCTATCTTGGAGAACACTGTAGCTCCCTTCAGTTGATCAAAAATATCATCAATCATTGGTAAAGGATACTTATTCTTAACAGTCACTTTGTTAAGCTGTCTATAGTCTATACACAACCTCATAGACCCATCTTTCTTCTTTACAAATAATACCGGAGCACCCTACGGTGAGTAGCTAGGTCTTGCAAAACCCTTATCTGTCAACTCTTGCAACTAAACCTTCAGTTCTTCCAACTCTAAAGGTGTCATTCTTTACGGAGCAATTGAAATAGGTGTCGTTCCCAGAACTAACTCAATCCCAAACTCGACCTCTCTCTCTGGAGGTAATCTGGGTAACTCTTCCGAAAATACATCCGGATACTCATATACCACCGGCACTGTATCAAACTTCACTCCAACCTCTTGATTATTCAAAATAAAGGTGAGATAGGACTCACACCCTTTTCTCAAATATTTCTCAGCCACTAGGGAAGAAATCATCACTAGTAGACTATCCGATCCACCTGATTCAACCCGAACAACATCTCCACTCTCACATTTTAATTCGACATACTTACTACCACAGTTCACTAAGACACTATGGGTAGTCAACCAATCCATGCCAAGGATTAAGTCAAACTCATCAAACGGCAACAACATAAGATTTGCCGGAAAACATTGACTCTCAAACATCAAAGGACAATTCTTACACATCTTGTCCACTAACACATGCTTTCCTAACGGGTTTGACACCTTAACCACAAAGTCCGTAGGCTCAACGGTCATACTCAAACTAGATGCCAGTCTCATGTAGATATAAGAATGAGTAGACCCTGGATCTATTAAAGCAATAACAAAGGTGTCAAAGAGAGAAAAAGTACCCGTTATCACATCAGGGGAGGATGCCTCTTTGCGATCGCGAATGGCATACGTCCTCGCAGGTGCCCGACCCTCCGGTCTCATAGCAGAGTCTCTGGACGCACCTCTACCACTAGCCCCACCTCTCAGGTTCCTTGGTGGTCTACCCTTTGCAGACATATCACTAGATCTCATCTCTTGCTTTCCTTCCTTATCATCCCTCTCGGGGCAATCTCGGATAAAGTGGTCGGGGGAACCACACTTATAACAGTTTCAACTGTTACCCCAACACTCTCCGGTGTGATATCTACCACAACTTGGACACTCCGGTTTGTTCTTTGGATTGCCCACACTTTCCATCAAGCTAGCTTGGACTCTCGAACCCGAACGAGTGTTGTCCAAGTTTTGATGCGAATAACCCACTGATGCTGTCGTCCGAGGATTCACTTCCTTGGATTTTTGGACTGGGCTTGGTACGACTTGCCCATCAGCCTCTTCCTCGCATCTCGGGCTTCACTCAAAGCCCTTCTCTTTTCTTTACCCAACTCTTCGGCCTTACTTGCCCTCTCGACCAACACAACAAACTCTTTCAACTCTAAAATACCAACTAGGAGTTTGATATCCTCATTCAGTCCATCTTCGAACCACTTACACAAGATGGTCTCTATCGACACACATTCTTGAGCGTATTTGCTAAGCCTAACAAACTCGCGCTCATATTCTGCTACTGACATTCTTCCTTACTTCAACTCAAGGAATTCCTTCCTTTTCGATCAAGAAACCTGGCTTATATACTTCTTTCCGGAACTCTTCCGAGAAAGAAGTCCCACGTCACCCACTCTCTCGGGACCACTGACGTCAACGTCTTCCACCAATGGTATGCGGAGTCCCTCATCAAAGACACAACACACATCAAGCTCTCTTCAGATGTACAAGAGAGCTCATCGAATACTCTCATTGAGTTCTCTAACCAGAACTCTGCCCTGTCGGGGTCATCATCTACCTTAGCTCTAAACTCCTCAGCCCCGTGTTTCCTAATCTTATCCACCGGGGGTTTCGATATCCTCACTACATCAATACCTTAATGAGCCACTGGAATTGGCTGAGGTATGGGAGGAGGTGGAGGAGGTTGAGCATTAGGGTTCGCTCAGACGTAATCCGAGTACCAATTACTCATCATCTGGAGAAAGGCTTCCCGTGCCTCTTCCCCTTGACCCCTAGCCTCGGGACCACTTTGAACAGGCACGGTTCCTTGCGCAGGAGTCGACGCATTACTAGCTGCTTCATCAGTAGTCAATGGATAGGAATCCATATTCTATATAAAATAAGATTTAAAATCATCAGAAGCCACCACACTATCATTGTACACTTATGGCATGTATAGCTAGACTCTTACACCCACTACGGTAGTCCTAGAACCGACTAAACCATAGCTCTGATACAACTAAATGTAACACCCCTTACCCGGGTTCTACGCCAGAACCAGGCCCGAGGCGTTACCATAATAAAAACCTCAAGATCGCCACTTAGGCTCATTGTGACTACTCTCTTAAGTCACCTCAACAACCTCATTCTCGACTTACGAGGCCTCACTCATACTCATGAGGGCTCTCGAGACCATATTGAAACTTTTACGATTTTTTTAAACTTTTCCATCTATACAGGGCTTACACGCCCGTGTAAGATTTGGCACGCCCGTGGAGGTCACACACGCCCATGGTCACTACCAGTGCATGAAAAGTCAAGCATTCTGCCAATGCCCCACGGTTAGGGTACATGCCCGTGCTCTCCACCCGTGGTGCACACTAACTACCTTAACACGGCCTAGAGTCTAGACACACGCCCGTGTGGCTAGCCCGTGGCCAACACTGATTAACACACACGTTCTAGGCACACGCCCGTGTGACTAGTTCGTGGTCTATTCTGACTTAAAATACTAACATGCAGGGGACACACGGCCAAGTCACACGCCCATGGGCTGACCGTGTGTCACACATGGCCTAGACACACGCCCGTGTGTCTACCCACATGGACAAGAACAAAGCTATTTGTCAAGTTCTTTTCACTCCTCAATCATACACAACAAGTACTCATTCAACACATCCATAACCAACTCATAATTTTACAATCTCACATGGATAACTACATCTTTTCATATAATAAAGTAGCCAACAACTATGGCATTATACAAAATAGATTATCCATCTAAAAGCCAACACGTCTTAGCCATTTACAACAAAATTCACTAACTCGTCTAGCCCCTATACATGCCATTTACAAAACATTGAGTCTCATGTACCAGAGTGTGCTGATAATGTGGGCGATCTTCCAATTGATCCACGTATCTCGATTCAACACTTTTGCTCTATAAGACAAGGGAAAAGAAGAGGAGTAAGCTTTGAGCTTAGTAAGTTTACACATAAACAATTAAGCATCAAAGTATAAGCTAAACAACAATTAGCATTATACTAACATATAATGTACAACTATGCTTACTCTTTCTATCCCTTACCACCTTTTCAACACATCATGAGTCACATACTCATAACCATTGACATGCATCCCTGCATTCAATATCACATTTACACAATATACAACATATCATTATTTCTCGATAATACATCCACACAGCTAATCCACACAGCTAATGTCTCGGTGGTTTTGCACTTAGCCCACCACCATCAAATAATAAGGTAGTATCTCACTTAGCCTACCACAAAGGTAATCATAGTGGTTTCGCACATGGCCCACTAGACAATATACTTAACGATAGTATCGCACATAGCCAGCTCATCGTCGTTATGCCTTAGGATGGTATCGCACTTAGCCCACCATTTAGTATTATCACTACACATTCATATATCTACTTACTCAATCATACATCCATTCACAATTTCTACCACATTCATTCCACATAGGTTCTTAATCATTCTCAATCATGCTACACACTAGCTAGCATTAACAAATTGTAAGTATGAATGCATTGTTTACGCATAAACTTACCTCGGCACTCAAAAGTATAGAGATGTGTAATTTAGTCCACCACCTTGCTCTTGCCTCGGTTTCAATCCAGGCTTCATCTTTCTTGATCTATAATGAATAAATCAACTTATTCAATACACACTTTGACTAAATTGACCCTTATCTCATACTTTAGAAAAATTACTATTTTGCCCCTAACTTTCTCATATTCACACTTTTGCCCCAAGGCTCGTAAAGTGATTTTTATTCAACTTTCTAGCCTTTCATGCTTAGCCGAACCATTTACTCAACTAAAGCTATCATCAATTCTCACTAAATCATACATGTATGACCAATCTCAAGACTTCCACACACAAGTCCCTACATGCATTTTCATGGAAAATCACTTAGCAAAAGATGTTTCTACTACATCAAGCTTTCATATTCTTCCATAAAACATCAAAATACATGCATGTCATACATGGGTACATTTTTGAACATCCATCTTAGCTCAACATATAGCTAAAAATAGCTTTCTTATGCTACTAGGACTTCAAAAATATGAAGAATATCAAAAACGGAGCTTGGTTGCACTTACAAGCAAGATTGAAAAATTTAAAGAACCCTAACAATGGCTCCTTGAATTTTCGGCAGCCTTGGAGAAGAAGATGAATGAATTTCTATCATCTTTTCCCATTTAAAACATTTAATTGTCAAATGACCGAAATGCCCTTTTTGACAAACTTTCTATTTTATCTCATCCATGCTCAATTTTGTCCAAAAATTAAAAATTGGGAAAATTGCTATTTAAGGACCTCTTATTAATATTCTAAAGCTCTTTCACACAAACAGCTTCTAGAATCTCACATTTTGCAACTTTTGCAATTTAGTCCTTTTGGACAATTCAACCGTAATTTCACAAAATTGCTTCATGAAACTTTCACACTAGCATGCAAACATAGCATAAACTTCAAAAACTCATTAATAAACCTCAGATTTGTGGTCTCGCACCACTATTCTGACTAGGCCCTAAATTGGGATGTTACAGAACTAACACTGGTGCTTCCGTCAACAACGCTTTCAACTGCTCAAAACTCTGATGGCACTTTTCTGACCACTCAAATTTATCATCTTTCTGTAGCAACTTCGTCAACTGAGTCGCAATCATTGAGAAGCCTTTCACAAACTGTCTATAATATCCCGCTAGTCCCAGAAAACTACGGACTTCTGACACATTCCTTGGAGGCTTCCATTCTAAAATAGCTGAGATCTTACTCTGGTCAACTCGTATTCCCGCAGCTGATACAATATGCCCCAGAAATCCAACCTCACGCAACCAAAACTCATATTTGCTAAACTTTGCATACAATTGCTTCTCACGCAGAGTCTGTAACACAATTCTCAAATGCTCGGCATGTTGCGTCTCATCACAGGAATAAATCAAAATATCATCAATGAACACCATAACAAAACGATCCAGATACGGTCTAAATATTCGATTCATCAAATCCATAAACACTGCAGGAGCATTCGTTAGTCCAAAATGCATAACTAAGAATTCATAATGTCCATACCTCGTTCTGAAAGCAATTTTCGACACATCTGATTCTTTAACTCTCAGCTGATAATAGCCCGATCTCAAATCTATTTTAGAAAACACTGTAGCTCCTTTCAGTTGATCAAACAAATCATCAATACAAGGCAACAGGTATTTATTCTTTATTGTCACTTTGTTCAACTATCGATAGTCAATACACATTTTCATAGTGCTGTCTTTCTTTTTCACGAACAACACAGGAGCACCCCAGGGCGAGAAACTCGGTCGTGCAAATCCTATCAGTCAACTCTTGTAACTGAGACTTCAACTCTTTTAGTTCCGTTGGTACCATTCTATACGGAGCTATTGAGATAGGAGTAGTCCCCGGCACTAATTCAATACCGAATTCAACTTCTCTGATAGGAGGTAATCCCGGTAATTCTTCAGGAAACACATCAGGGAATTCACAAACCACAAGCACAGATTCAACTTTCTTTTCTGACACTTTCGTATCAATCACATATGCCAGATAAGCTTCGCAACCCTTTCTCACATAGTTCAAAGCTTTCATCGCAGATACAATAGTTGGTAACCCTTTCAAATCACTGGATTCAATTCGAACCATCTCACCATTCTGACTTCTCAAATCAATACTCTTTCGTTTACAATTCACAATAGCATTATGCAAAGTGAGCCAATCCATTCCTAGAATTATATCAAATTCATCAAATGGTAGCAACATCAAGTTAGCCGTAAAACAAACATCCCGAAACATCAATGGACAGTTCTTGCACACTTTATCTACCAAGACACACTTGCCTAAAGGGTTTGATACTCTAATTACGAATTCAGTAGACTCAACAGGTAGAGTCTTACTTAATACTAGATTCACACACACATAGGAATGAGTAGATCCTGGATCTATCAATGCAATCACATCAGTATCAAATAGAGTAAAAGTACCAGTAATGACGTCTGGAGATGATGCTTCCTCTCGTGCACGTATAGCATAGGCTTGGGCAGGTGCTCTCGCCTCCGATCTCATAGCTGTATCAGTAGTCCCTCTGTGGCTTCCACTCACATTCCCAGTGTTTCTGGGTGGTCTACACCTAGCCATCATGATACTCGGTCTCACATTCTGAACATTTTCTTCTTCAGCTAACTTTGGGCAATCTTTAATGAAATGTTCTCGTGATCCATATTTATAGCAAACTCTATTGTTGTACTTGCCCCAGCATTCTCCCACATGTCGTCTTCCACACTGTCTACATTCAGGCTTGTTACTTTTGGCACTTTCAACACTTGATTCCATTGGAGCTTGAGTTCTCAGACCAACACTTAGTCTTGCGCGGTCTCTATTCGGATGTCCAAATGAAGCATTTGATCGGTTGCTTGCATCTCTAAATCTCTTCGTCAAAGGTTGAGACGACTGACTCATCAATCTTTTTCTTTCATCTCTAGCCTTAGAATCGGCTTTCTTCTTTTCTTTACTGAGCTCATCGGCTTTACAAGTTCTTTCAACTAACACAACAAATTCATTTATGTCAAGCATCCCAACCAATAGCTTAATATCTTCATTCAGCCCTTCAATGAAACATTTACACATAGTAGCTTAAGTCAAAACACATTCCCGTGCATATTGGCTCAATCTCACAAATTCCCGTTCATACTCAGTAACAGACATGCTACCTTGTTTTAGTTCTAGAAACTCTTTACGTTTCTGATCTATGAATTGTTGACTGATATACTTCTTTTGAAATTCAGTTTGAAAGAAATCCCAAGTGATTCTCTCTCTCAGAACCACGGATGTCAACGTCTTCCACCAGTTATAAGCCGTATCTCTCAACAAAGAAACTACACACTTAATGCATTCATCAGGAGTCAACGACATCTCATCAAATACCCGAATTGTATTCTCGAGCCAAAACTTGGCTCGCTCAGCATCGTCATCAGCTGTGGCCCTAAACACTTCAGCCCCGTACTTTCTGATCTTATCTACAGGAAGCTTATTCAATCGATTCGGATCTATAACTTGAGGCACAACAGGTACTTGTGGGGGTGGAGGTTGTGGAGCAGCCAGATTCATTCAAACGAACTCTGAAAACCACTCACTCATCATTTGGAAGAAGGCTTGCTTAACCTCTCCTCCCTCACTACTATCATTCGACCTATATGTGGCCGGCGCTATCCCTTGAGCGGGAGAAGGCACGTTACTCTTTACATGGTCAGCAATTGCTCGATCGGGATCCATTACTATATGAAAACACATTTTCAACTGTCAAGATTCATCACACTATCGTAATTATATATATGGCATGTATAGCTAGACTCACACGCGCTACGTTAGTCCGAGAATCGACTAAACTGTAGCTCTGATACCAATAAAATGTAATACCCCTAACCCGAAACTGTTACCAAAATAGGGTTAAGAGGCCTTACTGATCAATCAAAAAATTTCATATCCATTCCACGACACAAAGTCAATCTTCAATCAAACATATTCAAATATAAACATATAGTCCCTTATTACGGTCTACAAGACCTTAAACACGTGTTAAAAAAAGAGGTCAGGACTAAAACGATCACATACGAAAATTCTTGGAAATTTGAACATTTTTCGAAACTGCAGAGGTCACACGCCCGTGCAGTCAGGCAGTGTACCTCACACGGCTACCAGACACGCCCATGTGTCTAGGCCGTGCCAAAATAGGGCATACATACTGACTTGTCGACACGGTCACCAGACACGCCCGTGTGCCATGGCCGTGTGAAATTAAGCTAGCTACTGACTTGGTCACACGGCCACTAGGCACGCCCGTGTGCCACGACCGTGTAACCTACCCAGGCACACTTCGAAGTGGCCCTTGAGCCATACGGCAGAGACACACGCCCGTGTCCCTTGGCCATGTATGCAAAATAGGCAATTTGCAAGGCCAAAATGCCACCCACACTTGGGTCATACCTACAAGTACATACAAGCCTATGTTCACACAATTTGGCAACCAAATACATGTTAAATAATCAACTTATCATCTCGTCCAATCTCATTTCTAATCATGTCAACTTATATACTAAACTGCACAACTAAAACACATGCATAACCAAGCATGATTCATCTACAATATCACTAGATCACAATGGCATCAACCCATCACTAAGCTTACCATTCATAAGACATTTTCATTGCCATCAAGCCATACCATAACATGCATCATATACCAAAATCACACATGCATATTACCAACATTTATCTAGCCATATCACATGGCTATTTACACATCTCAAACATGCTTCAACACAACTAGCCTATACATGCCATATTCAAATATACACATCTTCAAAAGTACCAAAATAGATTGCCGATAGTGTGATAGAGATGCTGGCGATCCCTGGATCCGAGCTAGCTTTACTAACACTGTAAAACAGAGAAACAAATCACACAATAAGCTTTCAAAAGCTTACTAAGTTCGAAATACAATACATACAACTCAATAATATCTCATCAACATATAATTAAACCATCACTTAGATAAATACACAATTAGGCTCATCATCAATCTCAACCATATGCTCAAGTATCTATTCATTCAACTTTTGAGGCTATCATCAACCACATAGGTTCAAACGTACCTTTATCAACACATAGCCACTCACCATTCATGTTACTCAATTGCTCGATATTACCTTTCGTTCAACCTTTGCTATTCCTTTGATTTATCCGTACACTTAGTGCCAATTTCATAACCGAAACATAATTGTCATCGCAAACTTAGTGCCAATATGTTAAACCAAACTTATATCGGTATCGCACACACAGTGCCAATTCGATAAGCCGAAGCTTCTATCTTTTTGCACACACAGTGCTAATCATCTCTATCTCGTTTCTAATTTCGCACACTTAGTGCCCTCTAATTCAATTCCGCACATAGCATTTCTAATCTCATAGTTATATATATATTCATTCAATTCACATCACATCACATAGATATATTTTACAACTAGTATTATATCCGAACTTACCTCGGACGTCGAAATATCGAAATGGTCGATTAATCGAGCACTTTGTCTTTGCCTCGATCTCGATCCGAACCTCTCCTTTCTTGGTCTATATACATTCAAATTCAGCCCATTCAATCACCAATTCATTCAATTTAGTCCACACACACATTTTTAGGGCATTTTGCAAAATAGCCCTTACATTTTTACACTTCGACACTTTAGTCCCTATTTCATAAAATCATCAAATACACATAATCTCATTCCACCCATGCCTAGTTAAATTCTCCCTATACTCATACAAGTCCACACATTTCATTTATTTCACATTTTAGTCCTTCAATTTACACTTTTCTCAATTTAGCCCAAATTACTCAAATTCACCAAAAATTCAAAGACAAAATGTGTTAATCTTCCAACTATCTTTCATATTTCATCCTCAACTAACACATAGCTCAAAAATTCATCAATGGCATATCTCAAAATCACCATTAATTTCTAAAATTAAAGCATGGGCTAGCTAGAGCACAAAGCAACGATCACAAAAATGTAAAAATTATCAAAAACCGAGTTCAAAAGCTTACCTAATTGATTCCAACAATGGCCGAACCCTAGCATTCATCCATGGCTTCTCTTTTATTCTTATTTTTGGCTAGATAAAGATGAGAATAGCCATTTTTTTATGTTTTATTTTATTATAACATAACTTATTAACATATTTACTTATTTAACCATTTATTATATCATATAATCATTTAAACATTAAGGGCATACTTGTCCTTTGCCATCCACTAACTTCATTAATGGGTTAATTGCCTTATAAGGCCTCCAAATTATAAAGACAACAACAATTAAGCACTTAACAATCAGCACACAGCATTTTACACTTTATGCGATTAAGTCCTTTTCGCAAATTAAACACACAATCAATAAAATCTTCACACAGAAATTTTACACAGGCTAATTCACATACTGTAGGCACCAAAAATAATATTAAAATATTTTTCTGACCTCAGATTTGTGGTCCTGAAACTACTATTCTGACTAGGGTTTAAACTGGGCTGTTACATTGATGTTCCGAGATAGAGTCTGTGTACCGAGAGATGATGAGCTCATTCGGAAAATTTTACACGAGGCACATAGTGGATGTTTATCTGTACCTCCAGGCAGCACAAAAATGTAGAATGATTTGAAGAAATGGTATTGGTGGCCGAGTATGAAGAAAGATATTTCTGAGTTTGTGTCAAAATGCTTGATTTTTCAGCAAGTGAAGGCTGAACACCAAGTACCTTCGGGTTTACTTCGACCTATTATGGTTCTCGACTTGAAATGGGACCGTATTACTATGGATTTTGTGACAGGTTTGCCATTGACACCGAGTAAAAAAGATGCCGTATGGGTTGTGGTAGATAGACTTACGAAGTTGGCCCATTTCATACCTGTACGCGTTGATTATTCACTTGATAAATTGGCAGACTTGTATGTTTCAGAGATTGTAAGACTACATGGAGTGCCTTTGTCGATTATATTGGATAGAGATCTGAGATTTTCACATCACGATTTTGGAAAAAAAATTGCAAGAAGCTTCGGGCACAAAGTTGAGTTTCTGTACAGCTTTCCACCCATAAACTGACGGACAGTCGGAGAGGTTAATACAGATACTTGAGGATATGCTCCGATGTTGTGTTCTTGAGTTTCAGGGGAGTTGGGAAAAGTATTTATCGTTGGTAGAGTTTGCCTATAATAACAGTTTTCAGTCGAGTTTGAGAATGGCGCCTTATGAGGCTTTGTATGGGCGTAAGTGCCGAACACCTTTGTATTGGACCAAACTCAAAGAAAATCAGATTCGCAGGGTCACCCTGGTTAGAGAAACCGAAGGTAAAGTAAAAATAATTCGTGATTGTTTAAAAGCTACTTCAGATAGAAAAAAGTCCTACTCGAACTTGAAACGAAAAGAGATCGAATTTCAAGTTGGTGATAAGGTATTCTTAAAAGTGTCACCATGGAAGAAAGTTCTCAGATTTGGCCGGAAAGGCAAATTTATTCCGCGTTTTATCGGACCATATGAGATTACCGAGAGGATAGGACCTGTAGCTTATCGACTGGGCTTGCCATATGAGTTGGAAAAGATACATGATGTATTACACGTGTCTATGTTACGTCATTACCGATCAGATCCTTCGCATGTGATTACACTGACAGAGGTTAAAATTTAACCCGACATGACTTATAATGGAGAACCGGTTAAGATTTTGGCAGGAGAAGTCAAACAATTAAGAAACAAAAGTATAGCCCTTGTGAAAGTACTATGGCAAAGACATGGGGTAGAAGAAGCTACATGGGAACCCGAGGAGACTATGGGAAACTAGTATCCAAACATTTTTATCGGTAAGATTTTCGGGGACGAAAATCCCTAAGGGGAGAATTGTAACAGCCTGATTTAGGGCCTAATCGAAATAGTGGTTGCGAGTCCACAAATCTGAAGTAGGAATATGTGTTTTATGATTTTTATGAGGCTTATGGTGTTTGCATGATTGTATGAAAATTTCATGAGGAAATTTTATTAATTAGTGATCAATTTATCCATTAGGACTAAATTGTAAAGATTAGAAAATATGAGATTCTAGAAGATTTAAATATGAAATAGCATTAGAAAAATTACTAGAGGTCCTTATTTAGCAATTAGACCAATATATGTCAAGATGGACAAAACTAGACATGGGAAGGAAAAATCTCAAGAAAGGGGCCTTAAGGGCATTTTTGTCATTAGGTTAATAAAAGAATTAAAAGGGAAAATAAGCTAAAAGTCATGTCCATCTTCATCCTCCATAGCTGAAAATTTCAAGGACTCCATAGCTAGGGTTTTGTCATCTTTCAAGCTTGATTGTAAGTACCTCCTAGCCCCGTTTTTAATGTTCTTCGTATTTTTGAGATCCTCGTAGCTTGATTTAGCTATTTCTAGCTATATTTTGAGCTAGAATTTATGTTCAAAAATTTACCCATGTATGACATACATGTATTTTGATGATTTATGGAAGAATATAAAAGTTTGATGCATGATAAACATCTTTTTCTAAGTGATTTTCATGAAAAATGCATAAAAAGGACCAAATTGTAAAAGTTATGAAAATGGTCATACATGAGTGAATTAGTGGAAATTGGGGGTTATTGTAGTTATGAAAGTGATTCGGCTAGGCTTAAAATGCAAATAAATTGAATGAAAATCATTTTACGAGCCTAGGGGCAAAAGTGTAATTATGTAAAAGTTTAGGGGCAAAATCAAAATTTTGCCAAAGTATGATTCATGGGTTAAATTAGTCAATGTGAGTATTAAACAAGTGAAATTTTTATTATAGATCAAGAAACACAAAGCCCGAAATGAAACCGAGGCAAGAACAAGGTTGTGGACTAAATCGAATATCTATACACATTTTGAGTACCGAGGTAAGTTTGTGTGAAACTAAAGCTACATAATGTTTTTTTATATTTTTAATTGCCTGATATTATGTGAAATGAATATTATTTCTATGAAAATCGACTAATGATGCCTCGATGAGAGTATGATGAAAATATGTTAAGTTGAAGTCCCGGTTGGACATTCGAAATAGCAAGGATACTAATGTCATGACATGAGATAAGGAAGGTCCCGTATAAGACCATGTCTGGGACATGGCATCGGCACTGAATGTAGGTCCCGTATAAGACCATGTCCCAAGCATCGGCACTGAATGTAGGTCCCGTATAAGACCATGTCTGGGACATGGCCTTGGCACCAAAGGAAGATCTCGTGTAAGACCATGTCTGGGACATGGCATCGACATCTATATATGATCTCGTATAAGACCATATCTGGGATATGGCATCAACATCGAGATATGAGATCCCGTGTAAGACCATATCTGGGATATGGCATCGGCATCAAGATGTGATCCCATGTAAGACCATATCTGGGATATGGCATTGGCATCGTGATACATGTATGATGAGATTGAGTATCCTTCGATATTTCGAGTAGTTTAACGGGCCAAGAGATAAGTTTATGTATAGATGACCAAGAGCTAAGTTTATGTTTAAAAAGTATAAAAGTGCTAAAGTTATGTAATGAAGTGATACAGGTACCCATGAGTAACTTATGAGAAATGAATGCAAGATGTGATATTTGAGTTGGTAAGAGTATGCATGAGTAAGTTATCTTAATGTGTTTGAGAATTTGTGCTTTATTCAATGAGATGAATGGATGCTATTATAAGTCTTAATGTTGCTATTTATTTCATGCAAACTTACTAAGCTTTATGCTTACCCCTCTCTTTTCCCTTTTCCTTGTAGTATCGCCAAGCTAACTCGGGGATCGTAGAACGTCGGAGCTCAGATCACACTATCAACTATTCTTTTGGTATAGTAAAGTTGATTTATTTTGGGTATGGCATGTATAGGAACTTGGTCATTTTGTTATGTCATATTTATTAGCCAAAGTGTTGGCTATTATTGTCACTCATTCATTTTGTAAATGGCCATTGGAAATTGGCCAATACTTGTTAAGTTTTATATATATACAATGATGATGATATTCATGAAGTGCAAGTTCATGCTATTGATCGAGTAAAATGTGAAGTGTATGCATGATGAATTAATGATTCTTCGTAGTGTATTATTGATATGTCATGTGTTGCTTATGGTGGTATAAGTGTGTTGTTTTTCAGGGTGGCAATTGGCTTGGTAAATAGCCTTCTAATTGTCCACACGGGTAGACACATGGGCATGTGTCTAGGCCGTGTGTGACACACGGTCAGCCCCATGGGTGTGTTGATAGGCTGTGTGTCCCCTGCATCAAATTTGCGAAAATTTAGTTCGTCACACGAGCCAGCATACGGGCGTGTAACTGGGCCGTGTGCCCCTAAGAGTTTCTGACGTCATAAACAGAATACCAAGGTTTTCACACACGGGTGAGGACACGGGCATGTCTAGGCCGTGTGAGGAACACGAGCCATAGACACGGGTGTGTGTCCGGCCATGTGAAAACCCCTATAGGATCGAAATGAAAAATAAAATTCACACGGGTTAGGAACATGGGCCTGTGTGACCACACGGCCTACCCACACGGGCGTGTTCCATTCTACACAGGCGTGTGGCTCTGTCTTAAGCAAAAAAATTCTAAGTTTGCAAAAGTTTCCGGTTTAGTTTCGAACTATTCTGTATATATGTTTAGGGTCTCGTAGACCCATAATAGGGACGTTATGAATATGAATGAGAAAATTTTAAGTTGGAACAAAATTTTATGGCCCGATGTTGTGTGTTTGTGCAAGTTAAGTTCGGTAATGCCTCGTATCCGGTTTCGGCATTGAATACGGGTAAGGGGTGTTACAGTACTCATGCAAGAGGGCAAGGTGATAGCATATGCCTCTAGACAATTAAAGTCGCACGAGAAGAATTACCCGACCCATGATTTGGAGTTAGCCGCAATTGTATTTGCACTAAAAATATGGAGACAGCATTTGTATGGTGAGAAATGTAGGGTGTTCACTGATCATAAGAGCCTAAAGTACTTGATGACTCAAAAGGAGTTGAATTTAAGGCAAGAAAGATGGTTAGAGTTGATAAAGGATTACGAGTTAATGATTGACTACCGTCCGGGAAAGGCGAACATGGTTGCCGACGCCTTAAGTAGGAAGTCCTTGTTTGCGCTGAGAGCCATGAATACACGGATAGTTTTGTCAGATGATGGTTCTATTCAAGCCGAGTTGAGGGCTAGACCAATGTTCCTCCAAGAGATTTGTGAAGCTTAGGAAGGCGATAATGATTTACAAGCTAAAAGAGTTCAATGTGAGTCAAATGTAGAGTCAGACTTTCGAATAAGTCCTGATGGGTGTTTGATGTTCCGAGATAGGGTCTGTGTGCCCAAAGATGATGAGCTTATTTGGAAAATTTTGCACAAAGCACATAGCGGATGTTTGTCTGTACATCCAGGCAGCACAAAGATGTATAATGACTTGAAGAAATGGTATTGGTGGCGGAGTATGAAGAAAGACATTTCTGAGTTTGTATCGAGATGCCTAATTTTTCAACAAGTGAAGGCTGAACACCAAGTACCTTCGGGTCTACTTCAGCCTATTATGGTTCCCGAGTGGAAATGGGATCGTATTACTATGGACTTCGTGACGGGTTTGTCGTTGACGCCAAAAAAGAAGGATGCCGTATGGGTCGTTGTTGATAGACTCACAAAGTCAGCCCATTTTATACCAGTGCGCATTGATTATTCGCTAGATAAGTTGGCGGATTTGTATGTGTCAGAAATAATAAGACTTCATGGAGTACCATAGTCGATTATTTCGGATAGAGATCCGAGATTTACGTTACGGTTTTGGAAAAAGTTGCAAGAAGCCTTGGGCACAAAGTTGAGTTTTAGTACAGCTTTCTATCCGCAAACCGACGGGCAGTCAGAGAGAATAATATAGATACTTGAAAACTTGCTTCGATGTTGTGTTTTAGAATTCCAAGGTAATTGGGAGAAATACTTAACGTTGGTGGAATTCGCATACAATAACAGCTTTCACTCGAGTTTGAAGATGGTGCCTTGAGGCATTATATGGGCGTAAGTTCCGAACACCCTTGTATTGAACCAAACTCAGAGAGAGTCAGATTCACGGGGTCGATTTAGTCAGAGAAACCGAAGAGAAGGTAAAAGTGATACGTGAATGTCTAAAAGCTGCCTCAGATAGACAAAAGTCCTATGCGGACTTGAAACGGAAAGAGATTGTGTTTCAAGTCGGTGATAAAGTGTTTCTGAAAGTATCACCATGGAAGAAGGTCCTCAGATTTGGCCAGAAAGGAAAATTGAGTCCGCGCTTTATCGGACCATATGAGATTACCGAGAGGATAGGGCCGGTAGCTTATTGGCTTTGCCACCAGAGTTGGAAAAGATTCATGATGTCTCTTACGTGTCTATGTTATGCCGATACCGTTCGGACCCTTTGCATGTGATTGTACCATCTGAGGTAGAAACACGACCGGACATGACTTATGGCGAAGAGCCGGTTAAGATTTTGGCACGAGAAGTAAAACAATTGAGAAATAAAAGTATACCTCTTGTGAAAGTCATATGGTAAAGGCACGGGTAGAAGAGGCTACATGGGAGCCCGAGGAGGCTATGAGAAACCAAAATCCCAACCTTTTATCGGTAAGATTTTCGGGGACGAAAATCTTTAAGGGGGAAGAATTGTAACAGCCCGATTTAGGGGCTAGTCGGAACAGTGGTTTCGGAACCACTAATTCGAGGTCGGAGAAAATTATTTTTATATTATTTTATGGGTTAAAGCATGATTATATAGGTGCGTGAAAATTTTGGTGCTTTAATTTTAGCGATTTCATGTTTAATTGCGAAATAGGACTAAATCGCATAAAGTGCGAAAGTTCTATTTTACAAGCTAAAGGTGTCTAAAAGCCATAGAATATTAATTGGAGGTCCCTAATGTGCAATTAGGCCTTGTTTAGGGTGGTGGCTGGCCATAGGGACTGTAATAGCCAGATTTAGGGGCTAGTCGGAATAGTAGTTTCGGAATCACTAATCCGAGGTTGGAGAAAATTATTTTATTGTTATTTTATGAGTTAAAGAATGATTATATAGGTGCATGAAAATTTTGGTATGATTATATAGGTGCATGAAAATTTTGGTGCTTTAATTCTAGTGATTGCATGCTTAATTTCGAAAAATGACTAAATCGCATAAAGTGCGAAAGTTCTATTTTACAAGCTAAAGGTGTCTAATAGCTATAGAATATTAATTAGAGGTCCTTAAAGTGCAATTGAACCCTCTAGTAATGGTTGACCGGCCATAGGATACAAAAAGATGTCAAAATTGGTCAAGTTAGTGGATTAGGTAATAAATTATCTAGAAATAAAATAAAATAAAGAAAGAAAAGATATCATCTTTTCTTCTCTTCTTCTCCACCAAAAATTAGCAGGAAAATAGGGGCTTGAAAGCTCAAAATTTTCAGCAAGCTTTTCTCCTTACAAATAAGTGTTTTAATGATCATTTATTGATAATATTTGTACTTTTGGAACCCCTAAAGCTTTAGCTAGCTAAAGAGGGGACTATTTTGCAAAATGGTTGAAAGTTTAAAGATTTTCCATGTGAGCATTTAAGTTGTTTGCTGCATTCTTATGAAAGAAAATGAGTCTTAGTTGTTAAATAAACAACTTTTGTGAAAGGTGTTACCATGAAAACACCTAAAAGGACCTTTTTGTGAAGGTTGTAAGATATGTAGTAAATGTGTGAAATAATGAGTATTGAGGGTTTCCATAAGAGTAATAAAACTTCATCTAGGCTTGTAAAAGGAGGAAATTCGATTAAGATTGATTTACGAGCCTAGGAGTAAAATAGTCATTTTGTGAAAGTATAAGGGCAAAATTGTAATTTTGCCAAAGTATGATTATTGAAATATGTTGATTAATGTGATAATTAAATGAGCTTAATTGTTATTATACATCAAGAAGAACGAAGAATTAACATTGACCGAGGAAAGGGCAAGGTATCGGACTAGATCGGCAATTTGGCCTATTTTGAAATCGAGGTAAGTTTGTGTGAAATAAGTTCAACATCATGCTAGTATGTTTTAAAATGTTTGATATTTGTGAAAATGTATAATATTTCTATGAATTTGAGTAATGATGTTGAATGGGAAAATGATGAGAATTGTGATGTTGAAGTCCTGGTTGGACTTTAATAAATGTGAGAATAATGTCATCAAGACTTGAGATGGATAAGGTCCCGTATAAGACCATGTTTGGGACATGGCCTCGGCACTGAATTGAGATCCCGTATAAGACCATGTTTGGGACATGGCCTCGGCATCGAATTGAAATCCCGTATAAGACCATATCTGGGATATGGCATCGGCATCGAAAATGAGAATCGTATAAGACTGTATCTGGGATATGGCATCGACAATCGATATGAGATCCCGTATAAGACCTTATCTGGGATATGGCATCGGCATCTAGCAATAATCCCATGTAAGACCACATCTGGGATGTGGCATTGGTGTCAAATTTATGTGAATGATGATAATATGAAATTTTGAGTATTCCAAGTGAATGCAATGGGTAAATAGCTAAGCTTATAATAGAGATGAGATTAGTGCCATAGGCGTGATGATAGGCCATGTGTCCCCATGCATGCTTGGTTGTCAAGTCAGAATACCCAGTAGTAAACACACGGGCTGAGACACGGCCGTGTGTCTCAACTGTGTGGGAGGCACGACCTAAGACACGGGCGTGTGCCTTGGCCGTGTGACCTTATTGAGGTGCTGATGTCATAAACAGAATGTAAAGGTTTTCACACACGGGTGAAGACACGGGCGTGTCATGGCCGTGTGAGGGACATGGGCTATGGACACGGGCGTGTGTCAGGCCGTGTGAAAACCCCTTTAGGTTTGAATTGAAAAATAAATCCACACAGGTGTGGAACATGGGCATGTGATATTCCACACGGGCGTGTCCCTTTCTTCACACGGGCGTGTGGCCCTATTTTGTTTCAACTTTTTTTAAGTGTTCAAAAGTTTTCGGTTTGGTCCTGAATCATTCTGAGTGCAAGTTTAGGGCCTTGTAGGTCTATAATAAGAACATTATGGTCTCGAATGAAAAGTTTTTATTTGACATGAAATTTTTATGGATCGATATAGTACGATTAAGCAAGTTAAGTACGGTAATGCCTCGTACCCGATTCAGGTGTTGAATGCAGGTAAGGGGTGTTACATTTAGTGGTATCAGACTTACGGTTTAGTCGATTCTCGGACTAATGTAGCATAAGTATGAGTCTAGCTATACATGCCATATGTATGAGTATTTACATAATGATAGTGTGATGACTCCTGATGATTTGAATTGTGTTTTTATATAGTAAATGGATCTCGATCGAGTGCAGATTGATGATCTTTTTGCAAATGTGCGTCGCGCCTCCGCAGGGACCGCGCCGATGAGAAAGTAGACCCGAGACTTTGGTTTAGGGAGAGGAGGCTCGAGAAGCCTTTCTCCACATGATGAGTAATTGGTACACTGAGTATATTCGAGCAAATCCTAATGCTCAACCCCCTCCACCCCACCTATTCCTCAGCCTACCCCCGTAGCTCCCCAAGTGGTAGAGGTAGTAAGAAGAGAAAGGCCTCCGGTTGACAAAAATTGGAAACAATAAGCTGAGGAATTTCGGGCTAGTATAGATTATGACCCGGAGAGGGCGGAATTCTGGCTTGAGAATACCATCAGAGTATTCGACGAGTTGTCATGCACACCTGAAGAGTGCATGAAGTGTGTGGTATCTCTCTTGAGAGATTCTACCTATCAGTGGTGGAACACCCTTTTGTCGGTGGTACCAAAGGAGAGAGTTAACTGAGAATTCTTCCAAGAGGAATTCCAGAAGAAGTACATTAGTCAAAGGTTCATTGACCAGAAAAGAAAGGAGTTCTTGGAGCTAAAGTAAGGTCGAATGACGGTGACTGAATATGAGCGTGAGTTCGTAAGGCTCAGAATGCAAGACCGAAAAGTACTACTAAAGGAAGACCACAGAGAAACCCGGGAAATGAAATGAGTAGTAAGAATACATCTAGAGAGAAGACTGCTAGAGCTGAGGGTAGAGCACCGGCGAGAACATATGCCATTCGCGCTCGCGAAGAGGCGTCCTCCCCCGACGTGATCACGGGTATATTTTTTCACTATGATACTCATGTTATAGCTTTAATTGATCCGGGATCTACCCACTCGTATATTTGCATGAAATTAGTCTCTAGCATGGACATGCCTATAGAGTCCACCGAATTTGTAATAAGAGTGTCGAACCCCCTAGGCAAATGTGTGTTAGTCGATAGAGTATGCAAAGATTGTCCTTTGATGATTAGAGGTCATTACTTTTCGGCTAATCTCATGTTATTGTCGTTTGATGAATTCGATGTCATCCTTGGGATGGATTGGTTAACTACTCATGATGTGATAGTGAATTATGGAAGAAAGTTTGTTGAGTTAAAGTGTGAAAGTGGGGATCTTATTCGTGTTGAATCAGATGAGCAAGACAGATTGCCCGTAATGATATCTTCCTTGTTGACTCAGAAATATCTAAGAAAAGGGTACAAAGCTTACCTTGCCTTTGTGATGAATGCTAGGGAGACTGAGTTAAGAATTGAATCAGCGCCCATAGTATGCGAGTATCCAGATGTCTTTTCAGAAGAGCTGCTAGGGCTGCCTCCGGTTAGGGAGATTGAGTTTGGGATTGAGTTAGCTCCTGGTACTGCCCCCATTTCTATTGCTCTCTATAGAATGGCTCCAACCGAGCTAAAAGAACTGAAGGCACAGTTACAAGAGTTAACGGACAAAGGCTTCACAAGACCGAGTTTTTCTCCGTGGAGTGCTCCCATATTTGTGAAGAAGAAAGATGGTTCCATAAGGTTATGTATAGATTATCGGCAACTCAATAAGGTAACTGTAAAGAACAAGTACCCGTTGCCAAGAATCGATGATTTGTTTGATCAATTAAAGGGAGCCAACGGTGTTTTCCAAGATAGACTTGAGGTCTGGATATTATCAGTTGAGAGTCAAGGACTCGGATGTGCCGAAAACTACATTTCGGACAAGGTATGGCCACTATGAATTTTTGGTCATGCCTTTTGGTTTAACAAATGCCCCTGCAGTTTTCATGGATTTGATGAATCGTATCTTTTGGCCGTATTTGGATAAATTTGTAGTAGTTTTTATCGATGATATATTAATCTACTCTCCGGATGAGAACGAGCATGTTGAACATTTGAGAACGGTTCTGCAAATTTTGAGAGATAAGCAATTATATGCCAAGTTTAGTAAAAGTGAATTTTGGCTTAAGGAAGTTGCGTTTTTGGGGCACATTGTCTCAGGAGATGGAATCAGAGTCGACCCGAGTAAGATCTCAGCAATTGTGGATTGGAAGCCACCAAGGAATGTAACCGAGGTTAGGAGTTTTCTGGGCCTAGCTGGCTACTATAGATGTTTTGTCAAGGGATTTTCCATGATAGCTACTCCGATGACGAGGTTGCTACAAAAAGATGTAAAGTTTGAATGGATAGAAAAGTGCCAATAGAGTTTTGAGAAACTAAAGGTGTTGTTGATTGAGGCTCTTGTTTTAGTGCAACCGAAATTGGGAAAAGAATTTGTGGTTTACAACGATGCATCCCTGAATGGATTAGGTTGTGTACTCATGCAAGAGGGCATGGTGAGAGCATATGCCTCTAGACAGTTAAAGCCGCACGAGAAGAATTACCTGACCCACGATTTGGAGTTAGCTATAATTGTATTTGCACTAAAGATATGGAGACACCATTTGTATGGTGAGAAATGTCGGGTGTTCACGGATCATAAGAGCCTAAAGTATTAGATGACTCAAAAAGAGTTGAATCTAAGGCAGAGAAGATGGTTAGAGCTAATAAAGGATTATGAGCTAGTGGTTGACTACCATCTAGGAAAGGCGAACGTGGTCGCCGATGCCTTGAGTAGGAAATCCTTGTTTGCGTTGAGAGCCATGAATACACGGATGGCCTTGTTAGATAATGGTTCTATTCTAGCCGAGTTGAGGGCTAGACCGACGTTTCTCCAAGAGATTTGTGAAGCTCAGAAAGGCGACAATGATTTACAGGCTAAAAGAGTTCAATGTGAGTCAAATACTGAGTCGGACTTTCGGATAAGTCCTAATTGATGTTTGATGTTTCGAGATAGGGTCTGTGTACCCAGAGATGATGAGTTTATTCGAAAGATTCTGCATGAAGCGCATAGTGGATGTTTGTCTGTACACCGAGGCAGCACGAAGATGTATAATGACTTGAGGAAATGGTATTGGTGGCCGAGTATGAAGAAAGACATTTTTGAGTTTGTATCGAGATGCCTAATTTGTCAACAAGTGAAGGCTGAACATCAAGTACCTTCGGGTCTACTTCAGCCTATTATGGTTCTCGAGTGGAAATGGGACCGTATTACTATGGACTTCGAGATAGGTTTACCGTTGACGCCAAAAAAGAAAGATGTCGTATGGTTCGTGGTCGATAGACTCACGAAGTCAGCCCATTTCATACCAGTATAGGTTGATTATTCGCTTGATAAGTTAGAGGATTTGTATGTGTCAGAAATAGTAAGACTTCACGGAGTACCATTGTCGATTATTTCGGATAGAGATCCGAGATTTACGTCACAATTTTGGAAAAGGTTGCAAGAAGCCTTAAGCACAAAATTGAGCTTTAGTACAGCTTTCCATCCGCAGACCGACGGGCAGTCGGAGAGAGTAATTCAGATACTTGAAGACATGCTTCGATGTTGTGTTTTGGAATTCCATGGTAATTGGGAGAAATACTTACCACTAGTGGAATTCGCCTACAATAACAGCTTTTAGTCGAGTTTGAAGATGGCGCCTTTTGAGGCACTGTATGGGCGTAAGTGCCGAACGCCCCTGTATTAGACCAAACTAAGAGAGAATCAGATTCACCGAGTCGATTTAGTCAGAGAAACCGAAGAGAAGGTAAAAGTGATACGTGAATGTCTAAAAGCTGCCTCAGATAGACAAAAGTCCTATTCAGATTTGAAGCGGAAAGAGATTGAGTTCCAAGTAGGTGATAAAGTGTTTCTGAAAGTATCACCATGGAGAAAAGTCCTCAAATTTGGCTGAAAAGGCAAATTGAGTCCGTGTTTTATCGGACCATACGAGGTTACCGAGAGGATAGGGCCGGTAGCTTATCGTTTGGCCTTGCCACCTGAGCTAGAAAAGATTCATGATGTCTTCCACGTTTACATGTTACGCCGATACCGTTCGGACCCTTCACATGTGATTGTACCATCAAAGGTAGAAATTCAATCGGATATAACGTATGGTGAAGAGCCGGTTAAGATTTTGGTGCGAGAAGTCAAACGATTGAGAAACAAAAGTACAGCCCTTGTGAAAGTGCTATGGAAAAGACATGGAGTAGAAGAGGCTACATGGGAGCCCGAGGAGACTATGAGAAACCAATATCCCAACCTTTTCACCAGAAAGATTTTCAGGGACAAAAATCCTTAAGGGTGGAGAATTATAACAGCCTGATTTAGAGGCTAGTCAGAACAGTGGTTTTGAAATCACTAATGTGAGGTCGGAGAAAATTATTTTAATGTTATTTTATGAGTTAGAGCATGATTATATAGGTGCATGAAAATTTTGGTGCTTTAATTCTAGCGATTACATGCTTAATTTCGAAAAAGGACTAAATCTCATAAAGTGCGAAAGTTCTATTTTACAAGCTAAAGGTGTCTAATAGCTATAGAATATTAATTGGATGTCCTTAAAGTGCAATTGACCCCTCTAGTAATGGTTGACCAGCCATAAGAGACAAAAAGATGTCAAAATTGGTCAAGTTGGTGGATTAGGTAATAATTTGTCTAGAAATAAAATAAAATAAAGAAAGAAAAGATATCATCTTTTCTTCTCTTCTTCTCCACCGAAAATTAGCAGCAAAATAGGGGTTTGGAAGCTCAAAAATTTCAGAAAGCTTTTCTCCTTACAAGTAAGTGTTTTGATGATCATTTCTTGATAATATTTGTACTTTTGGAACCCCTAAAGCTTTAGCTAGCTAAAGAGGGGACTATTTTGCAAAATGGTTGAAAGTTTAAAGATTTTCCATGTGAGCATTTAAGTTGTTTGTTGCATTCTTATGAAAGAAAATGAGTCTTAGTTGTTAAATAAACAACTTTTGTGAAGGGTGTTGCCATGAAAACACCTAAAATGACCTTTTTGTGAAGGTTGTAAGATATGTAGTAAATGTGTGAAATAATGAGTATTGAGGGTTGCCATAAGAGTAATAAATGTTCATCTAGGCTTGTAAAAGGAGGAAATTCGATTAAAATCGATTTACTAGCCTAGGGGTAAAATAGTCATTTTGTGAAAGTATAAGGGCAAAATGGTAATTTTGCCAAATTATGATTATTGAAATATGTTGATTAATGTGATAATTAAATGAGCTGAATTGTTATTATAGATCAAGAAGAACGAAGAATTAACCTTGACCGAGGAAAGGGCAAGGTATCAGACTAGATCGGCAATTTGGCCTATTTTGAAATCGAGGTAAGTTTGTGTGAAATAAGTTCAACATCATGCTAGTATGTTTTAAAATGTTTGATATTATTGAAAATGTATAATATTTCTATGAATTTGAGCAATGATGTTGAATGGGAAAATGATGAGAATTGTGATGTTGAAGTCCCGGTTGGACTTTAATAAATGTGAGAATAATGTCATCAAGACTTGAGATGGGTAAGGTCCCGTATAAGACCATGTTTGGGACATAGCCTCGGCACCGAATTGAGATCCCGTATAAGACCATGTTTGGGACATGGCCTCGGCACCGAATTGAGATCCCGTATAAGACCATATCTGGGATATGGCATCGGCATCGAAAATGAGAATCCTATAAGACCATATCTGGGATATGGCATCGACAATCGATATGAGATCCCGTATAAGACCATATCTGGGATATGGCATCGGTATCTAGAGATAATCCCATGTAAGACCCCATCTGGGATGTGGCATTGGTGTCGCATTTATGTGAATGATGATAATATGAAATTTCGAGTATTCCAAGTGAATGCAATGGGTAAATAGCTAAGCTTATAATAGAGATGAGATTAGTGCTAAAGTTATGTGATGAAGTGATACAGGTACATACGAGTAATTCACGAAAAATGTTTACGATATGAGACATGATATGTAATTGGTAAGAGTAAGCATGAGTAAGTTATGGCAATGAGCTTAAGACTTTGTGTTTTATTCAATGCAATGGTTGGATGACATTATGAGCCTTTATGTTTCTATTTATTTCATGCAAACTTACTAAGCTTTATGCTTACCCCTCTCATTTCCCCTTTCCTTATAGTATCTCCAAGCTAACTCGGGGATCGTAGGACGTCGGAGTTCGGAATCACACTATCAACTTCTTTTGGTATAGCAAAGTTAGATTTATTTTGAGTATGGCATGTATAGGACTTGGTCATTTTGTTATGTCATATTTGTTAGCCAATGTGTTGGCCATTAATGTTGTTCAATTCATTTTTTAAATGGTCACTAGAAATTGGCCAATACTTGGAAAGTTCATATATTCAATGATGATGAAATTCATGAAGTGCATGCTTGTGTGGATGTTTTGATTTGAATTCCTAGAAGTGCCTTATGGTCATGATATGTGTTGAATTGATTGGGTACAAGTGTGGGTGCCTTGCAGGGTGGCAATTGGCTTGGTAGATAGCCTTAATTGTCCATACGGGTAGACCCACGAGCGTGTGTCTAGGCCGTGTGTGACACACGGTCAGCCCCATTGGCGTGTTGATAGGTCGTGTGTCCCCATGCATGCTAGGTTGTCAAGTCAGAATACCCAGTAGTAAAGACACGGGCTGAGACACGGCCGTGTGTCTCAACCGTGTGGGAGGCACGGCCTAAGACACGGGCGTGTGCCTTGGCCGTGTGACCTTATTGAGGTGCTAACGTCATAAACAGAATGTCAAGGTTTTCACACACAGGTGAAGAGACGGGCGTGTCATGGCCGTGTGAGGGACACGGGCTATGGACACGGCCGTGTGTCAGGCTGTATGAAAACCCCTATAGGTTTGAATTTAAAATTAAATCCACACGGGTGTGGAACATGGGCATGTGATATTCCACACGGGCATGTCCCTTTCTTCACACGGGCGTGTGGGCCTGTTTTGTGTCAAATTTTTTTAAGTGTTCAAAAGTTTTCGGTTTGGTCCTGAATCATTCCGAGTGCAAGTTTAGGGCCTTGTAGATCTATAATAATAACATTATGGTCTCGAATGAAATGTTTTGATTTGACATGAAATTTTTATGGATCAATATAGTACGATTGAGCAAGTTAAGTACGATAATGCCTCGTACCCGGTTCAGGTGTTGAATACGGGTAAGGGGTATTACAGGGACAAAGAAAAGACTTAGTCAATTGGTTAGGTAAAATTTGGTGACTAAATTGATTTTTTTTTATCATAAAATAAAGAAAAGAGTGATATCATCTTTTCTCACCACCTTCACCACCGAAAATTAGCAGCAAAAATAGGAGTTTGAGAGCTCAAAAATTTCAGCAAGCTTTTCTCCTCGTAAATCAAGAAGAACGAGGAATTAACCTTGAATGAGGAAAAGGCAAGGTATCGGACTAGATCGGAAAATTGACCTATTTTGAAATCGAGGTAAGTTTGTGTGAAATAAATTCAACATCATGTTATTAAGTTTTAAAATGCTTGATACTAGTAAAGATGTATATATTTTCTATGAAATTGAGTAATGATGTTGAAAGAGAAAATGATGAAAATTATGATGTTGAAGTCCCGGTTGGACTTTCAGAAGTGAAAGGATATTATCATTGAGATTGGTAAGGTCCCGTATAAGACCATCTCTGGGACATAGCCTCGGTACCGAATTGAGATCCCATATAAGGCCATATCTGGGATATGGCATCGGCATCGAATACGAAGATTGTATAAGACCATATCTGGGATATGGCATCGACAGTCAATATGAGATCCCGTATAACACCATATCTAGGATATGGCATCAGCATCTAGAGGTGACCCCATGTAAGACCACATCTGGGATGTGGCATTGGCGTCGTATTTATGCAAATGATGATGATTATGTATCTTTGAGTATCCCAAGTGATTTGATGGGGTAAATACTCAAGCTTATAATAGAGATGAGATTCATGCTAAAGCTATGTGATGAAGTGATATAGGTACATGTGAATAATTCACGAGAAATGTTTACGTTAAGTGACATGATATGTAATTGGTAAGAGTAAGCATGAGTAAGTTATGCCAATGTGCTTAAGACTTTGTGTTTTTATTCAGTGCAATGGATGGATGACATTATGAACTTTTAAGTTGCTATTTATTTCATGCAAACTTACTAAGCTTTATGCTTACCCCTCTCATTTCCCTTTTCCTTGTAGTATTGCCAAGATAGCTCGGAAATCGTGGAACGTCGGAGTTCGGAATCACACTATCAACTTCTATTTGGTATAGCATAGTTTGATTAATTTTGAGTATGGCATGTATAGGAACTTGGTTATTTTGTGTTATGTCATATTTGTTAGCCAATGTGTGGCTATTAATGCTACCCAATTCATTTTGTAAATGATCATTGGAAATTGACCAATACTTGACAAGTTTATATATTCAATGATGAAGCTCATGAAGTGCATGCTTGTGTGCATGTCTTGATTTTGGGTATTAGAAGTGCTTTATGGTCTTGATGTATATTGCATTGAAATGGCATAAGTATTGTTGCTTTGTAGGATGACAATTGGGCTTGGTAGATAGCCTTACAATTGTCCACACGGGTATACACACGGGCGTGTGTCTAGGCCGTGTGAGACACACGGTCAGCCCAATGGGCATGTTGATAGGCTGTGTGTCCCCATGCATGCTAGGTTTGCAAGTCAGAATACTTAATAGTAAACACACGGGCTGAGACACGGCCGTGTGTTTCAACCGTGTGGGAGACACGGCATAAGACACGGGCATGTGCCCTAGCCGTGTGAAGTCTGCATCTGAAATTTGGAATTTAATTTGACACACGATCTAAGGACACGGGCGTGTGCCTTGGCCGTTTGACCTTAATGAGGTGCTGACGTCATAAACAGAATGTCAAGGTTTTCACACATGGGTGAAGACACGGGCGTGTCATGGCCGTGTGAGGGACACGGGCTATGGACACGGGCGTGTGTCAAGCCGTGTGAAAACCCCTGAAGGTTCGAATTGAAAATAAATCCACACAGTTGTAGAACATAGGCATGTGATATGCCACACGGGCGTGTCCTTTCCTTCACACGAACGTGTGGCCTTATTTTGTGTCTAATTTTTCTAAGTGTTCAAAAGTTTCTGGTTTGGTCCCGAATCATTCTGAGTGCAAGTTTAAGGCCTCGTAGGCCTATAATAAGGACATTATGGTCTCGAATAAAAAGTTTTAATTTGACATGAAGTTTTTATGGATCAATATTGTATGAATGAGCAAGTTAAGAATGGTAATGCCTCGTACCCAGTTCAGGTGTCGAATATGGGTAAGGGGTGTTACATACTTCGCGATTTTGAAAGAAACTGCAAGAAGATTTGGGTTCAAAGTTGCATTTTAGCACTGCGTTTCACCCGCAAACGGATGGTCAATCCGAATGAGTCATTAAACATTTTGGTACTACCCGGATGTACAGATAAACATCCGTTATGTGCTTCATGCAAAATTCTCTGAATAAGCTCGTCCTTTCTTGGTACACAAATTCTATCTTTGAACATCAGACTTCCATTGGGGCTAATCCAGAAATCAGACTCAACATCTGTCTCGTACTGAGCTCTCTTGACTTGCAATTCACTATCTTCTTTATGAGCCTAAAAAATCTCTTGGAGGAATACTGGTCTAGCTTTCAACTCAGCTAGAATAGAACCATCATTAGATAAAGTCATCTGTGAATTCATTGCCCTTAATGCAAATAGGTATTTTCTACTCAAAGCGTCGGCGACCACATTCGCCTTCCCGGGATGGTAGTCAATGACCAATTCATAGTATTTTATCAACTCTAACCATCTCCGCTGCCTTAAGTTTAACTCTTTCTACATCATCAAGTACTTCAAACTTTTGTGATCGGTGAAGATCCGACATCTCTCACCATATAGGTGGTGTCTCCATATCTTCAATGCGAAGACTATGGCAGCCAACTCTAGATCGTGGGTTGGATAATTCTTCTCAAGTGGCTTCAACTGTCTTGAGGCGTAAGCAATCACTTTGCCTTTTTGCATAAGTACACAGCCTAATCCATTTAAGGATGCACCACTGTAAATCACAAATTCTTTTCTGTCTCAGTTGTACTAAAACCGAGCTTCATCAACATCGCTTTCAGTTTCTCGAAACTTTGTTGGCATCTTTCTGTCCACTCAAACTTCACATTTTTCTGTAACAATTTAGTCATGGGGTTGCAATCATAGAAAACCCCTTGACGAATCGTCTAAAATAGCCAGCTAGGCCTAGAAAACTTCTAACCTCAGAGACATTTCTCGGTGGATTCCAGTCCATTATGGCTGAAATCTTACTTGGATCTACTCGGACTCCATCTCCTGAGATAATATGTCCCAGAAATCCTACTTTCTTGAGCTAAAATTCACTTTTTATTGAACTTGCATATATAATTGATTTTCTCAAGAGTCTCAGAAACTGTTCGTAGGTTCTCGCATGCCCATTCTCATCTCGGGAATAAATCAGTATGTCGTCAATGAAAACGACTACAAACTTGTCGAGGTCTGGTCTAGAAATACGGTTCATTAAGTCCATGAATACCGCAGGAGCATTGGTCAAACCAAAGGGCATGACTAAAAATTCATAATGCCCATACCTTGTTCGAAAAGTTTGTCTTGGACACATCCGATTCCTTTACTCTCATTTGGTAGTACCCCGATCTCAAGTCTATCTTAGAGAACACGGTGGCTTCTTCAATTGATCGAACAAATCATCGATCCTTGGCAATGGGTACTTGTTCTTTCTTGTCACTTTATTAAGTTGACGGTAATCTATGCACAATCTCATGGTGCCATCTTTCTTTTCACAAATAAAACCGGAGCACCCCATGGAGAACAACTTGATCTCGCAAAACCTTTATCTCATCAACTCTTGCAATCTGTGACTTCAACTCTCTCAACTCCATTGGAGCCATTCTCGTAAGGAGTAATAGATATTGGTGCGATGCACGGAGCCAATTGAATGCCGAACTCAATCTCTCTTACTGGGGGTAGTCCTGGTAATTCTTCGGGAAAAACATCCACGTAATCACATACTATCGGTACTGACTCAATCTTTAACTCTGTTTCTTTATCATTCATCACAAAGGCCAAATATGCCTCGTACCCCTTTCTTATGTATCTCTGTGCCGTCATATGAGAAATCATTGCCGGTGGCCTACCTTGTTCATCTGGTTTTACATGGAGAATGTCCCCATTCTCACATTTCATCTCAATGTACTTTTTCCAACAATTTACTATTACATCATGGGCAGTCAACCAGTCCATATCAAGAATGATGTCAAACTCATCAAATGGTAGCAACATAAGATTTGCTTTAAAGTAATGACCTCTAATCATTAATGGACAATCTTTACATACTTCATCAACTAACACACTCTTGCCTAAAGGATTAGACACCTTAATCGTAGAATTTCAGAGAATCTATGGGCATATTCATACTGGATACTAGTTTCATACAAATGTAAGAGTGTGTGGATCTCGGGATCTATTAAAGCAATAACTTTGATATCATAAAGAGAAAAGGTACCGTAATAACATCAGGAGAAGATGCCTCTTCGCGAGCGCGAATGGCATAAGTCTTTGCAGCGCCCTACCCTCGGGTCTCGCAGCCTGCTCTCTAGGGTTACCTCTTCCACTTGCCCCACTTCCCCGGGTTCCCTCTGCGGTCTTCCTCGACCACACACCCGGATCTCGGGTTTTGAGCTCTATCTTCTTTCATTGTCTCTGGACAATCTTTTATGTAGTGGTCCTGGGAACCACATCTGAAACATGCATTTTCATGTGCTCGACATTCTCCAAGATGACGTCTGCCACACTGTGGGCATTCGGGTCTATTCGATCGGATGTTCCCCACACTAGCAACTGAGGTCGTCTGTGCCTTACTTCCCGAATACTGCTTACTCTTGTCCTTCCTCGAAAACCCAGTAGAAGTAGCCGATCGGGTGGAGAAATCTCTTGACTTCTTGGATGATAATTGGAATGACTTATTCCACTGTCTCTTTTTAGAGTCACGAGACTACTACTTGATTTTCTCTTCTCCTTTACTAGTTCTTCTGACTTTACAAGCCCTCTCTACTAGCACAACGAATTCCTTTAGTTCTAGGACAGCAACAAACAATTTGATGTCCTCATTTAGCCCATCTTCAAATCTCTTACTCATGATGGCCTCGGTGGACACGCATTCTCGAGCGTATTCTTTGAGCCGCACAAACTAACGCTCATAATCGATCCACGGACATCTTGCCTTGCTTTAACTCTAGAAATTCCTTTCTTTTCTGGTCCATGAACCTTTGACTGATATACTTTTTCTTGAACTCTTCTTGGAAAAATTCCCATGTGATCTTTTCCCTCGGTACCACCGACACAAGGGTGTTCCACCATTGGTAAGCAGAATCTCTTAAAAGAGAGACTACACACTTCATGCATTCCTCAAGTGTGCATGACAACTCATTAAATACCCTGATGGTATTTTCTAACCAGAACTCAGCCTTTTCCAGATCATCATCTTTTCTAGCCCAGAATTCTTCTGCCCCATGTTTCCTAATTCTATCAACTGGAGGCTTCTCTCCTCTTACCACCTCTACTACTTGAGGGGCTACTGGGATAGGTTGAGGAATAGGTGGGGGTGGAGGGGGTTGCGCATTCGGGTTCGTACGAACGAACTCTGTATACCATGTATTCATCATATGGAGGAAGGCTTCTCTAGCCTCTTCTCCTCCTTCTTGACTCATCGTAGTGGGTCTATTCTTATTCTCGTTCGGCATCATCCCTTCAGCGGGAGACGGCGTGTTACTTTCTACGTCATCCGCCACAGCTCTATTGGGATCCATTTACTAAATGTATAAACATAATTTCAGTCGTCAGGAGTCGTCACACTATCATTATAAAAACATTCTTACGTATGGCATGTATAGCTAGACTCGTGCTCGTGCTACGTTAGTCCTAGAACTGACTAAACCATAGCTCTGATACCACTAAATGTAACACCCCATACCCGAGTCCGAGACTAAGACTGGATACGAGACATTACCATGCTTGAACTAACTTAAACATGTACTTACGGGCTATAAAATTTAGTTTCGAATTAAAAACTTCTCTTTCTTAATCAAATTAGACATTTCATGGGCCTACGAGGCCTCAGACTTACGTCCCGAAACTTTTGGAACTCATCTGAAAACTTTCTCTCCAAACAGGGGTCACACGTCCGTGTGACTTGGGACACGCCTGTGCACCCCTAAAACATGCCCGTGTCTTTCACCCGTGGTGGATACTGGAAAATTACACACGGCCTGGACACGCCCGTGGCCCTGGCCCGTGTGCCAAACCTTGGCATTCTGACTTATTCACACGGTCTATGCACACGCCCGTGTGTATTAGCCATGTGACAATTCAATTACTAAGTGTAAAGTGCAGACTTCACACGCCCAGGGCACACGCCCATGTGCTAACCGTGTGGTACACACGGCCTAAACACACGGCCGTGTTATTAGCCTATGGTCTATCTTGACTTAACACACTAATGTGCAGGGGACACACGGCTTAGACACACGCCCGTGCCCCCATCCGTGTGGGCACTTAGAGGGTATTTACCAAGCCAATTGCCACCCTGAAATCAAGACCAAACCCACGCTCAATTCAGTAACTCAAGTATTACATCTAACATGAACAAGGATGCATACTTCATTGATAGATTAAAACATACATACATAATCATTCATGACTCATCTCTTTGGCCATATACAAAAAGAATACTAAGCTTGATAACCAACACTTTGGTTAATTTTAAAACATAACTCAAAATGAAATGCTTCCTATACATGCCATACTTAATATAAACACTTGGCTATACCAAAATATCGATTGATAGTGTGCTCCGAGCTCCGATGACGATGATCCACGAGATTAGCTAGACGGGACTACATGGAAAGAAAGAATAAAGGATGTAAGCATTTAGCTTAGTAAGTTTGCATGTAATTCTCATATCAATATATTTTCTTAACATTAACCATTCATCATAAACAATGGCATTATGAATCTCAAGTATTCAAGCTTACTTACTCTTCATCGATTCTTACATATCTCATGGTACTTACTATTCTCATGCTCAAACACAGTAAACAATATACCAGTATCACTTGATCACATAGATCATTATACTTTACTATGATAAGTATAATCTCAACTTCATCATTCATATCATGAATAATACTCTTAACTAGCATAACTTGATAGTAACTTTACTTACTTAACTTTCTTACTATATCATTTGAGCTTTACTCTATTGCCCGATGAATTTCTATGAATAACCGAGGATACTGAATCTCATCCCACATAACTCGATGCCAAAGCCATATCCTCGATATGGTCTTACATGGGATCTCTCATCTTGGTATTGATGCCATGTCTTGACATGGACTTACTTAAAGTCTTCCTTGCGTGTTCCCTTGGGAACTTACCATTGCCATGTCTTGACATGGTCTTACTTGGTATCTTTACTCATGAACTGGTCAATGTCGAGCCTTGGCTTGGACTTACATGAAATCTTTCTTGTTACTCACCAATTCCATGCCTTGGCTTGGACTTACATGGAATCTCTACCTCATGATAGCTTTTCAATGCCAAGACTTGTCTTGGACTTACATGACATATTTGCTTGGAGACTCACCAATGCCATGCCTTGGCTTGGGCTTACATGGGTCTTCATCTCATGATAACTCTTCAATGCCAAGACTTGTCTTGGACTTACATGATAACTTGCTTGATTGCTGATGCCATGCCTTGGCTTGGTCTTATACGGACTTTCTTATCTCGTGTGGTAGATCGAGTATCCTAAGTAATTCAACTTCAATCGGGACTTTCTCATGCTTAATCTCATTAATTTCTTTATTTAACATAGCAATAAGCATTTCTATGGTAATAATGTACATTATACTAAGAAATTCAATGATAATAATCATAAAGCTTAGAAATCATACAAACTTACCTCAATATACAAAATGTATGTAGATATGCAATTTAGTCCTCGACTTTGTTCTTGCCTCGGTTTTGATCCGGGCTTCATTTTTCTTGATCTATAATAATAATTAGATCATTTAATATTCACATTGACTAAATTGACTCTTAACTCATACTTTGGCAAAATTACTATTTTGCCCCTAAACTTTCTCTTATTTGCACTTTTACCCCTAGGCTCGTAAAATAATTCTCATTTAAATTTCTTAAACATCATGCTTAGCTGATTCATTTTCTCTACTATAACAATCATCAATTCTCACTATTTCTAATAGGTATGACTAATTTCATAACTATTACAAATTAGTCCATACTATCATTTTTCATGAAATTCAGTAAGGAAAAGATGTTTATCTAACATCAAACTCCCATAATCTTCCATAAAATATCATTTTACATGCATGATACACATGGGTAGATTTTTGAACATGCTTCTTAGCTCATCTTATAGCTAAAAATAGCTAATTCATAATACGAGGACTCCAAAAATACGAAGAATATTAAAAACGGGGCTAGGATGACTTACTTGCAAGCTTCAAAAATTTGAAGAACCCTAGCTATGGAGTCTCCCAATTTTAGGCACAAGGAAGAAGATGAATGAAATTTTTATCATCTTTTTCCCATTTTAATCATTTAATTGGTAAATGACCAAAATGCCCTTCTCTTTAAAAATTTACAATTTACTAACTCATGTCCATTTTTGTCCAAAACTTATAATTTGGGAAAATTGCTATTTAAGGACTTCTAATTTATATTCTAAACCTATTTCATACAAAAAGCTTCTAGAAACTCATATTTTGCAACTTTTGCAATTTAGTCCTATTTTATCATTCTATGTCAATTTCACAAAATTTCTACATGGAACTTTAATACTATCATGCAAACATGTCATAAACCTTAAGAACTCAATTTACTAACTCAGATTTGTGGTCTCGCACCACTATTCCGACTAGGCCCTGAATCGGGATGTTACAGCTTTGTTCTTGTCTATGTGGGTAGACACACGGGCGTGTGTCTAGGCCATGTGTGACACACGGTCAGCCTATGGGCGTGTGACTTGGCTGTGTGTCCCCTGCATGTTAGTATTTTAAGTCAGAATAGACCACAGACTAGCCACACGGGCGTGTGCCTAGAACATGTGTGTTAATCAGTGTTGGCCACGGGCTAGCCACACGGGCGTGTGTCTAGACCCTAGGCCGTGTTAAGGTAGTCAGTGTGCACCACGGGTGGAGAGCACTAGTGTGTGCCCTAATCGTGGGGCATTGGCAGAATGCTTGAGTTTTCATGCACGGGTAGTGACCATGGGCGTGTGTGACCTCCACGGGTGTGCCAAATCTTACACGGGCGTGTGAGCCCTGTATAGATGGAAAAGTTTTAAAAATCGTAGAAGTTTTGATATGGTCTCGAGAGCCCTCGTGAGTATGAATGAGGCCTCGTAAGTCGAGAATGAGGTTGTTGGGGTGACTTAAGAGAGTAGTCACAATGAGCCTAAGTGGCGATCTTGAGGTTTTTATTATGGTAACACCTCGGGCCTGGTTCCGGCGTAGAACCCGGGTAAGGGGTGTTACAGATGTCATATGCTGAAGAACCGATTTGAATTTTAGCTCGTGAGATCAAAGAGCTGAGAAATAAGAAAATCGCATTAGTGAAAGTATTATGGCATCGACACGGGGTTGAAGAAGCTACTACATGGGAACCCGAGGATGCTTTGAGAAAACAATACCCGAACCTATTCACCGGTAAGATTTTCGGGGACGAAAATTCCTAAGGGGGGAGAGTTGTAACAGCCCATTTTTGGTTAAATCAAAACAGTGGTTTTGAAACCACAAATCCAATGTCAAAAAATTATTTTAATATTATTTTCGGTATTTACAGCATGTTATTTGATATGTGTGAAAATTTCGTGAGCTAATTTTAGCGTTTGAATGGTCAATTTGATAAAAAGGACAAAATCGCGTAAAATGCAAAAGTGTCGTTCTATTAGCTAAAGGTGTCTAATAGCTATAGAACCTTAAAGTTAAGGTCCTTAAGTGGTAAATAGACCATTATTATGATAGTGGATGATAATGGCATGGCATTAATGAAAATTTGAATTAGTAATAAGGTTAATTTTGTCATTTAGTAATTAAATGATTAAATAAGTAAAATAAAACAAAATTTCATCCATTATCATCTTCCTTAACTGAAAATTCAAGGAAAGAAGAAGCCATGGAAGCTATTTAGGGTTTGGTCATTGCATTGCTCAATTATAAGTCCGTTTTTGATCCATTTTTTATGATTTCTATGTTTTTGTAATCGTTGCAGCTCCATCTAACTAGCCCGTACCTTTAATTTCGAAACTGTTAAAGATTTTAAGAGTTGCCATTGTTGAATCTATGTGTTCTTTGATGTTTAATGTTGAAATATGAAAGCTTGATGATAGCTTTACATGTTTTGTTAAGTGATTTTTGATGAAAATGCATAATATGGATTAAATTGAGAAAATGTGAAAATATGTGCTTAAATATGTGAATAAATGAAAAATGTGGGTTGATATGTGTATTAAGGAAATTCGGCTAGCATATGATTGGATGAAATTGCATCAATTTGTGATATTGTGTAATAAGGACTAAATTGTAAAAGTTGTGAAATACTTGGGGCAAAAGTGTAAAAGTGCTTTAAAGTGTGATATGGACTAAATTGAAAGAATATGTGATTGAATAAGTTAATTTTGAATTCATATAGATCAAGAAAGAAAGAATTCAGATTTAGATCGGGGGAAAAGCAAGGTTATCGAGTAGTCGACCCGATTCATCATTTCCGTATACGAGGTAAGTTCGTATAATTGAACTTAAATGTGTGTCTATTTATTTGATGGATGAAATTGAGATGGTATTTATTCTATTAGTTAAATATGGAAATATTAAATTAAATGCACGGTTTAAGTAAACGAGTTGCTGAATAAGACCATAACTGGTTATGGCAAAATCGAATAATAAGACCATAACCGGGTTATGGCATGTGAATGAAAGACCACGGCAGGGCCTTGGCAATGTATGTGTAAGACCATAGTTGGACTATGGCATCAGAAAATCGACATACTCGTATCGTAAGCATTTATAAATTCAAAGTGATTTGATAAGTGAATTGGTGAGAATAGATATGTATCAGTACAGGTATTTACGGAAAACTATTCGAGTAACGAGCTAATGGAAGTCGAGAATTTTATGTTAATTTAGTAATTGATGCTTTAATGCAATTTATGTTATCCATTTAGAAATGTTAATGAATGATGAGATTATTTCATATTTACATACGAACTTACTAAGCTTATAGCTTACTTTGTTTATTTGTTCCTATGTTTTAAAGTATTTCAAAGCTAGCTCAGATCCGGGGATCGTCAGGGACTTCATCGAACTATCGGACATCTATTTTGGTACTTTTGAGTTGTGTATATATGGTATATGGCATGTATAGGATTGATTCATTTTGATATGTTTGATGAACATGTATTTTGGGCCATTTAAGTTGGCTTGTGTTGATGATTTTGTTAATGTATAAAGATGTGTAAATGGCTTTGTTTTAAGTTAGGTAAATGACCTATAATGAATGAATGACTTTGAATTGATAATGCATATTTGAAATGGTTTATTGAATGAATCATATATGGGAATTATGTCTAGTAAAGCAAGATGAGTTGATAGGTATTTGAATAGGTAAATGGCATTGAATTGAGTATTGAAATGGTTGAAATAGATATAGTATGAATTGTGCATTTGGTTGATGATTTTGGCTGCCTAATTGTATGATGAAATGGTATCATTTTGCCTTGTGTAGGTACATTGAAGTTGGGGTGGCAAATTGGCCGTACAAATGGCCTATTTTTGTCCACACTCGCAGAGACACGCGGCGTGTGTCTCGGTAGTGTGACACACTGGTCATGTTACACTGGCCGTGTGTCCCCCCGGTGTTGAAATTGAATTGAAGTCAAGTATGCTCCACACAGTCTCACACACGGGCGTGTGACCCCTGTATGGTTGAAATTTTTCTAAGTTTCCAAAAATTTCCCGAGTTACCGGTTTAGTCCCAAACCATTTCTAATGCATGTTTAAAGCCGTGTAGGCTCGTTTAAGGGACACTATCATTGGTTGTGATTGAACTGTATTTGATATGACAACTTGTATATGAAATGTATGATTATAAATGTTGTAAATCTGATAATGCTCCGTAACCCTATTCCGGCATTGAATATGAGTGAGGGGTGTTACATCTCAGAATTGAGCACATGGGTAGAGACACGGGCGTGTGTCTCAGCCGTGTGAGACACACGGCCCAGCACATGGGCGTGTGTCCTGGCCGTGTAACCCCTGCACCTAATTTTCAAAAATTAGATTGTCCACACGGTCTAGCACACGGGCATGTGGCTGGCCGTGTGACCCAAGTTAGAGAGTTACACAAGTAAGGAAACGGGCTGGAACACGGCCGTGTGCCTCACATCGAATGCCCATACAGCCTGGCCACAAAGGCGTGTGTCCCCTATGTCGAAACCATTTTTTGACCAGAGTTTTGAAAAATGGGAATCGACTTTAAAAATATGGAAATGGAGTCGCCACCGATCTTTTATTTAAGGTGTGATCGGATCACCTTGAGATGGATTATTTTAATAAGACATTTTTATTAAAACAACAATTTTGGTCTACGAAATCTAAGAAAATAGGTTCGGGAGTCGGTTACGCACGAGGAAGGATTAGCACCCTCGCAACGCCCAAAATTGGTACCAAATTGATTAATTGATGTCCTAACGCCGAAAATTTGAAAAGATTCCAGATTACGATCCATTTATTTAAGATATATTTGAATGGCATCATATTAGATGCCAAAAGTTCTTATTTCGAAAAATGTCGTACTCAGTAAGTTAGGGCACAACATTTTATATTCTCAAAATTAGATTTATCCTTCAACATTCAATACTCATTCATTTAAAAATAAGAAGGATATTCAATTATTTGGGTCAAATGAAAAATCATAACCCAGTAAGTTAGGGCACTATTTCTCAAAATTCTCGAATACGAAATATTGCCTTTGTTCTTTTGAAATTCTTATCTCGAGAAAATAAAACATCACACTCAGTAAGTTAGGGTGCAATGTCTCAACTTCCCGAGAATAAGTTTTTTATTTAAAACATCATGCATTTTTATTTAAGAGAGAAAGGATACTCGGTTATTAGGTTTTAAACAAGGAGAACCGGAACTCAGTAAGTTAGAGCGCGATTTTCTCGAAACCACTAAACACGAGCATTGCCTTATGATTTTAAAATCGAAATGACATTAAAACACTACATCTTTCGTAAGATACAATGGAATACTAAATACACCAAGCAATATATTAATCCATACATCAAACGTTACAACGATGAATCACAAATAATTAATGATTACAAATTAAGGAATATATTCCATACAATAACAAACAAGTAAACATCTAATACATAGAAATAGTATACGTCAACTTAAATAATACATGCGTAATAAACTTGATATAAAATAATGTGTGTATATATATATATAAAGTAAAAAAAATGTTTAGAATAAATAAACATGCGATTTAAAACAAGGTTCTTTAAAAGAACGAATTATATACACTAAATAAATTTAAAAGAATATATATATGCATATACATACATGAATAAATTTAAAAGAAAATATTTACATAAAATAGTACAAAATCAATAATATATATACATATAAAATAATTTAATATAAATTGTATATATGTATATAAGAAGAATATATGTATAAAAATTTAATGAAAACAACATGGGGAAATAATATCTAAAACCATAAAAAATATATAATATTAATTTTAAAAAGATAGTTAAAAAAACAGTAAACAAATAATCAAGTAAAATAAGTAAGGGACTATATTAAAATCAAAACAAAATTAGAGAGCTAAAAGTAATAAATTAAAAGAGAAAACGACAAAGGACTAAAAGCGTAATGTGCACAAATGATCGAGGATTAAATCAGCAAATATTCCGTAATCAAAACGCTACACACATATTGGATTAATTTGAAAAGGCGCACAAATCTTTGGGCAAAATTAAAAAGAACAAAAGGAATAAAAGGAAGGTTCAATCGATTGATGGCGCGAAATATAGGGACTAAATGCATAAATAAACCCTCGAGACTAAAACGCGCGGATCTCAGCTGCATATGGGTCAGGTCAAATCGGGTCATGGCCGAACTGTGCCATTTCAGTGCCTGATTTCTAAAAAACAAATGACGCTGTTTTTCGTTTGGTCTTAAAACCTAAAAAAGAATGGCTATCTGCCATTTCCCCAAAATTTATCGAAACCAAATCCCCCCGAATCTCTGCTAGGGTTTCGGCCTAGAAGCCGCCCTTGAGGGTCATTGATGCTTCACGCACCTCCGTCTTTGCCGGAGATTCAATGGGGCAACCCCAGGTAAGCCCCCTTTTTTTTACTTTCTTCTCTTTCGAAACTCAAGAGCAAAAAGGAAAAGAAAACAAATGGAGAAAAAATTAAAATAAAAAAAAACAACCTCTTTTCTTTGATGGCTACTGTATCTTTTTAGAATGCCTGTGTTTCTTTTGTATTCAAAAATGTGAAGAAGTCCAGCCGATTACAATCATTTCTTTTCGGGCCTTTTAAAGCCGAAATTGAAAAATAAAAATAAATAAAAAATACAATCGTCTTTGCTTTGTTTTTCTTTGTTGTTATTTGCTCCCATTTGTTATTGTTTTGTTCTCTTGCGCAGGTACGGAGGTGGGCCGACGTGGTGTGCGTGGCTGTACAGAGGCCGTACGCGGAGAGGCATGGCGCACATGTGTGGGGCTGCTGAAGCGGCGCTGGTTCTGCCCTAGGGTTTCTGCTTGCTAAACCTCTTGGGCTGTTCGGGCTTGCTCTATTATTGGGCCATTCGGGCCTGCAAAGTTTTGGGTCTGAATTTGTTTTGGGCTGGTTCCGGAATTGGGTTGTAAAATGTAATGGACATGGATTTTAATTTTGATTTGTAAATGGACATTTAATGGACTGTTTAATTTCTTGTGGTTTTGTTTTGTTTTTGTTTTTTTTTTTGGTTAATAATGGGCTCGGGCAAAAATGGGCTCCTACAGCTGCCCCTCTTTGCTCGTTGTCGTGTAACGAGAATGAAGCAAAGACTTCAAAAGGGACCATTTTTCCCGGTCTTTGGATCTTTGACTTCTTGGCGCTTCTTTCCTTCAAGTAGCCTCATTGCGTCTTCCAGGGTATGGGAAATGATGTCTCAACTTGCTCCAGTAGAATTTCAGAGAGAAGAGATTTGTAATATCAATCTTCTCTACTTGAAACTTCAAGGAAGTATAGTTTGATCCTCAATAACCTCAGGGAGAAGGGATTTGTAACCTCCACCTACTCCTTCGGGACTTCGGGGTGATAGGAATTCAGAGAGAAGAGATTTGTAACTTCGATCTTCTTACTGAAACCTCTCAAAAATATAGTTTGATCTTCAATAACCTCAGGGAGAAGGGATTTGTAACCTCCACCTACTCCACTGGAACTTCGGGGTGATAGGAATTCAGAGAGAAGAGATTTGTAACTTCGATCTTCTTACTAAAACTTCTCAAAAATATAGTTTGATCCTCAATAACCTCAGGGAGAAGGGATTTGTAACCTCCACCTACTCCACTAGGACTTCGGGGTGATAGGAATTCAGAGAGAAGAGATTTGTAACTTCGATCTTCTTACTGAAACTTCTCGAAAATATAGTTTGATCCTCAATAACCTCAGGGAGAAGGGATTTGTAACCTCCACCTACTCCACTGGGACTTCGAGGAAATAAGACTTGTATGGCTTCGATCTGCTCCTGCAACTTCAGGATTGCCAGATCTGCTATCTTTAATCTGCTCCTGCAACTTCAGGATTGCCAGATTTGATATCTTTAATCTGCTCCTGCAACTTCAGGATTGCCAGATTTGCTATCTTCAATTTGCTCCTGCAACTTCAGGATTGCCAGATTTGCTATCTTCGATCCGCTTCGCTCAGGAAGGCAAGTTCTGATGTCTTCGATCTGCTCTTGCAACTTCAGGAATGCCAGATTTGTTATCTTTAATCTGCTCCTACAACTTCAGGATTGCCAGATTTGCTATCTTCGATTTGCTTCGCTCAGGAAGGCAAGATCTGATGTCTTCGATCTGCTCCTGCAACTTCAGGAATGCCAGATCTGCTATCTTCAATCTGCTCCTGCAATTTTAGGATTGCCAGATTTGCTATCTTCGATCCGCTTTGCTCAGGAAGGTAAGATCTGCTAATTTATCGACATTGTGACACCGTCCTCTTGGGGACCTGACCTGTAAAATCAGTTTTATATGTTTATGCTTATGCAAAATGGTTAGGATGCAATGATCGGAACGACTCTAATGCTCCTAACTAAATGTATTATGGATGACATCTGCCTGGATGCAGAATGTCATGAGAATGATTTCTTCAATGATTAGGATGCAATGATCGGAATGAATCAAATGCTCCTAACTAAATGTGTCTTGCATGAATACAGGATTTCATGAGAATGATCCTCTTTTTAAACGCCTAGGATTGACATTGCTCATTATTCCTCCAGGTTGTATCACTGATGTAATATATTGTCTTCTTGTTCGGCTGGTATTCTCAACAGAAAACTCGAGAAAATGATTATATCTTGCTCAACGAATTTGCCCTATTGTAACTTCAGGGTTCATCTCAGTGTAACTTAGGGATATAGGGTCTGAATCTCTTCCATCCATCCCACTGCGACTCCAAAACGTAGGATTTGTTTCTTCTTCAATCCATCTCGTTGCTATTCAAGGGTATAGGACTTGTATCAGCTTCCATCTATCCCATTATAACTCGGGGGTATAGGGCCTATAGCTTGTTCCATCAACTGATCACTCCTCTGGTGACCCAATCAGATGTGTATGCATGATGCTCGCGTGAATGCAGGATATCAATTTTTTCTCGAGAATGATCCCCATTTTACACTTGGGTTAACGATGCCCACTGACGCAATATCTTGTTGTTTGCTCAACCACCATCTTCGACAAAAATTCAGAGAGAAAATCTCAGTTTAGACTCTTCTTTAAACCTGGTGAGTTTTAAACAATAGTCCTGTTTCAGTTTCTTGTATGATTCAGAAGCTTCCAGAGTAATATGCGAAACTCCTTTTATGAAAGTATTATTAGTCCACTAATCGTTATTTCAATGCAAAAATGCTTGAAAAAGATCATAACTATGGATAAGAATGAAATTGATTGGGAGCATAGCTCGAAACAAGCAAGTTAATCAAAGATAGCAAATGCAATTAGCAGGAATTTATTAAAGGCGTATCTTGAAAAGAATGAGGTAATCAAAGATAGCAAATTTAAAATGGATAAGATGGGAAACTAGGTGCCCCGGATATATCATGACTGAGCTTCTGTTCGAACTTCTTGAGGACCATTTTAAATTTGAACATGTGTTTGGGGATCCAGTACTTTGTCGGCGCCTTAGAGGCGTAGCATACTTCTTCATTGTTAATTCGGGCATAGCAAGACTATCGTATGCCCCCTTTGATCAAAATTTGAGCCGCCCTTACCGGGTTTTCAACTCAAATCCCTTTGGTCTCAAAGCGCCCTTTGCGGGTTTTCGCCTTGGCCTCTCCTTTTTCTTTCTTCTTCTTTTCTTTGAAAATTTCTATTTTTTTCTTTTTGAATTTTTTTTTTTTTTTGAAGGTGCCCTTTGCGAGTTTCACCTTGGTTTCTCCTTTTAGGTGAAATACCTCTTGACCTGAATTCACCGGATGGGCATATCCGCCATCCATTTTGGTCAATGTTTCCATAATGAGACTTTTTCGCTACTTAAAATCTTTTCTAGTTTGGGCTCCATTTTTCTCTGAAATCTTTTTGTATATGAAGGATTTTCTTCAATATCCGGTCCCTATTTGTGAATTTTCTAAGATGAACCTATTTGTCGCAAACCCGCATCATCTGACTGCAACGGATAGCTATTAACTTTTCCTCACAAATTTGATTGATCACATCGGGATTGGATCCATTCTGCCTCATCCAACTTCAGTTGATAAAACTCAAAAAAAGGAATTTCGACTTTAATGGGCGAAACCAATAAGAAATGTGCTGCCCCGTTGACAGTCTTGGCCAATGTTTGATAAGCATAAATAGTAACTTCAGTATGCCAATCTTTACAAGTCTCGGTCTTTTGAGCTTTTGTTTTTCCATTTGGTCGCTTTTCTTTTTGACCTTTGGGATGTGGCTTTGATCTTTGAACAGATCGTAAACTTTTGACATTGTGAGGTTAAATATGATCTTTTCGATATATTCTTTCGATATTCTTTCTTTCTTTTTCTTTTTTTTTAGTATTCTTTCTTTTTATTTTCTTTGTTCCGATGACTATCGACTTTGTAATATTGGCATATGAAGCGACTTTTACCATTCTAGTGAAGAAATTGACAACCACGAAGATGAATTGGTGTCAGCCAGAAGCTTCTGATGAGACTGGCCTGATAACATCCATGCTCCACATATAGGAAATCTTATTTTTGCATTGAGCTAAGCTTTGATCTTCATTTCCTTCCTTGGCTCGTGACGTAGGATCTATTTTTCATCCAGTATTAACAAATCAGAAGATATGTTATAATTTCTGTCATCTTCAAAGTCTTGGGATCCCTTAGACCCATATTTCATTCAAAAAGAGAGTTAGTAACAGCATCGCTCATGTCATTGATATCTGGGTACCTATTGTAGGTACGAAGGCAAATTCCAAAGAATAAATAGTTCTAAGGATGATTATTTATATGGTATGGTCATGAATAAAAAATAAAAGAATATTTGCATCGAAATCCAAAGTATAAAAGAATCTATAAATAAAAAAATATTTGCTCAAAAGGATGCATTTTATTGAACTAAAAATTCGACACAAGCCTATTTCACAAGAGAGGACTCTTATTGCCCCTAAAGTGAAAGCAATAAGTGTGTTTTGAATATTACTCTAGATTAGCCTTAAGAAATACATGTCTCTTCCATGATCCTATTGCTCAAAACACTCCCAGGTTCATATTTCTGCATTTTGCGTGTCATCTAATTTCACAATACCCATGCCGATGAATTTTTCCACTAATTTCTTGAAAGCAAGGCAATTTTCTATCGAATGCCATGTGACCCCCGCGTGGTACTCACATTGAGCATTTGGGTCATACCATTTTGGATATGGGGTTGCATCGGTTTCGGGTAGCGAGGAGCCACCTCATGTGCATCGAATAGGGTTTGATATAACTCCTTGTACGTCATTGGAATCGGTGTAACCGGAGTTGCTTTGTCTCTGGATTCTCATCTTGATGAGCCTTGATGGCCGATGGTCACGACCCTCGGTTGACCTACGGTGACTAATTTGGGACGCTTGCTCAAGCCGCTCACTCGCCGTTTTCCTATTTCTGGGGCCTTTGAAGTCCACTCTCCCTTTTCTTTGTTTCATCAAGATAATCGGTTTGGCTCGATCATCCTCCGGGTTAAAATCTGAACCTATCGGGAAGTTGAACAGGGCCGAAGCATCAGTCTGACATTGAGGTCCAATAATGACGGGTACCCCATGTGAATGCGTGTCTGATTGAGTCTGGATATTTATCGGGGAATCATCATCTACACTGCTGACCATTGGGCAACTCTTTTTTTCAAGCCCCCCGACTAGTAATTGGGTTAACTAGCGCATCATATTCATTTGATCTCGCATATCCCGTTGAATTTTGGCCAACTGCTCTTGCATCAGTATTTGCCTTTGCTCTATTCTCTCAAACCTTTGTTCCATGTCTTCTAGGTTGACTGAAATAATTTTTAATTAATCAGGGTCTTCTCATGAAATCTAGCACATGCGATTTGATGCTATGTGAATGCATGCAATGCAAAAGGAGCCGATTCTGGTTCAATTCCATTTAGGAAACTTTATTTGAAAACAAAGCTCTTTACATAGAGCGGATTACAAATATACGGACATCCATATTGTCTTCCATTTTATCAAGAAAGTCATTTTCCATGTCGAGCTGCCTAATTTAGCAACTGAACCCGAATCGACACCCCTCTCTAATATGAAAATGCATGCAAAGCAACAATAGAAATAAAATTCAAAGCATGTAAAAAAAAACCATCCAAACTCCTATCTGAGTGGCCACTAAGGTTTATCACAGCTCTATCTAGGGTGGGCTCTTAGGGCTTTCTATATGCAGTTCGGTTCTAAAGAGAGGTACCCGAACCAGCAGATTCCTCAATCCTCACCCATTATAGGCTCATATGGATCGAGTTCGGTTCAGGGGAATACATTTCCCTATGGCTGCACGGAGATGAAAATCTCACGAAGACATAGGTACGGATGTATCCCGGAAGTGATTCACTATCTTGCACGAAGGTGAAAACCTCACGAAGGAGTAGCTTCTCACTCCCACTTAAAGGTGTGACCCAGCGGTCATGCAATATGATGCAAAGTACTCTACAAGACCCAAACCATAGCAATCAAATGAGATGATGCGAATGAATGCAATAAAAGGATCGTAATTTTTCAAATCAAATTTTCAATTTTCGACAAAAGGACAGAAATTAATCAATTTTACGGCTTGACTCTCTTTTAGGGTCCCCAGTGGAGTCGCCAAGCTGTCGAAACCATTTTTTGACCGGAGTTTTGAAAAACGGGAATCGACTTTAAAAATATAGAAATGGAGTCGCCACCGATCTTTTATTTAAGGTGTGATCGGATCACCTTGAGATGGATAATTTTAATAAGACATTTTTATTAAAACAACAATTTTGGTCTACAAAATCTAAGAAAATAGGTTCGGGAGTCGACACGCATACGAGGAAGGATTAGCACCTCTATAACGCCCAAAATTGGTACCAAATTGATTAATTGATGTCCTAACGCTGAAAATTTGAAAAGATTCCAGATTACGATCCATTTATTTAAGATATATTTGAATGGCATCATATTAGATGCCGAAAGTTCTTATTTCGAAAAATGTCGTACTCAGTAAGTTAGGGCACAACATTTTATATTCTCAAAATTAGATTTATCCTTCAACATTCAATACTCATTCATTTAAAAATAAGAAGGATATTCAATTATTTGGGTCAAATGAAAAATCGCAACCCAGTAAGTTAGGGCACTATTTCTCAAAATTCCCAAATACGAAATATTGCCTTTGTTCTTTTGAAATTCTTATCTCGAGAAAATAAAACATCACACTCAGTAAGTTAGGGTGCAATGTCTCAACTTCCCGAGAATAAGTTTTTTATTTAAAATATCATGCATTTTTATTTAAGAGAGAAAGGATACTCGGTTATTAGGTTTTAAACGAGGAGAACTGGAACTCAGTAAGTTAGAGCGTGATTTTCTCGAAACCACTAAACACGAGCATTGCCTTATGATTTTAAAATCGAAATGACATTAAAACACTACATCTTTCGTAAGATACAATGGAATACTAAATACACCAAGCAATATATTAATCCATACATCAAACGTTACAACGATGAATCACAAATAATTAATGATTACAAATTAAGGAATATATTCCATACAATAACAAACAAGTAAACATCTAATACATAGAAATAGTATACGTCAACTTAAATAATACATGCGTAATAAACTTGATATAAAATAATGTGTATATATATATATATATAAAGTAAAAAAATGTTTAGAATAAATAAACATGCGATTTAAAGCAAGGTTCTTTAAAAGAACGAATTATATACACTAAATAAATTTAAAAGAATATATATATGCATATACATACATGAATAAATTTAAAAGAAAATATTTACATAAAATAGTACAAAATCAATAATATATATACATATAAAATAATTTAATATAAATTGTATATATGTATATAAGAAGAATATATGTATAAAAATTTAATGAAAATAACATGGGGAAATAATATCTAAAACCATAAAAAATATATAATATTAATTTTAAAAAGATAGTTAAAAAAACAGTAAACAAATAATCAAGTAAAATAATTAAGGGACTATATTAAAATCAAAACAAAATTAGAGAGCTAAAAGTAATCAATTAAAAGAGAAAACGAAAAGGACTAAAAGTGTAATGCGCACAAATGATCGAGGATTAAATCAGCAAATATTCTGTAATCAAAACGCTACACATAGATTGGATTAATTTGAAAAGGCGCACAAATCTTTGGGCAAAATTAAAAAGAACAAAAGGAATAAAAGGAAGGTTCAATCGATTGATGGCGCGAAATATAGGGACTAAATGCATAAATAAACCCTCGAGACTAAAACGCGCGGATCTCAGCCGCATATGGGTCAGGTCAAATCGGGTCATGGCCGAACGGTGCCGTTTCGGTGCCTGATTTCTAAAAAACAAAATGACGCCGTTTTTCGTTTGGTCTTAAAACCTAAAAAAGAATGGCTATCTACCATTTCCCCAAAATTTGCCGAAACTAAATCCCCCCCGAATCTCTGCTAGGGTTTCGGCCTAGAAGCCGCCCTTGAGGGTCATCGATGCTTCACGCACCTCCGTCTTTGCCGGAGATTCAAGGGGGCAACCCCAGGTAAGCCCCTTTTTTTTACTTTCTTCTCTTTCGAAACTCAAGAGCAAAAAGGAAAAGAAAACAAATGGAGAAAAAATCGAAATAAAAAAAACAACCTCTTTTCTTTGATGGCTACTTTGTATCTTTTAGAATGCCTGTGTTTCTTTTGTATTCAAAAACGTGAAGAAGTCCAAATTGACATAATCGTTTCTTTTCGGGCCTTTTAAAGCCGAAATTGAAAAACAAAAATAAATAAAAAATACAATCGTCTTTGCTTTGTTTTTTTTTTGTTTTTATTTGCTCCCATTTGCTATTGTTTTGTTCTCTTGCGCAGGTACGGAGGTGGGCCGACGTGGTGTGCGTGGCTGTACGGAGGCCGTACGCGGAGAGGCATGGCGCACATGTGTGGAAATTTCTTTGGCGCTGGTTCAGTTACGCCCTAGGGTTTCGTTTGCAAAACCTCTTGGGCGTTTCGGCTTGCTTTATTATTGGGCCATTCGGGCCTGCAAAGTTTTGGGTCTGAATTTATTTTGGGCTGGTTCCGGAATTGGGTTGTAAAATGTAATGGACATGGATTTTAATTTTGATTTGTAAATGGACATTTAATGGACTTTTTAATTTTTGGTGGTTTTGTTTTTTTTTGTTTTTGGTTAATAATGGGCTCGGGCGAAAATGGGCTCCTACACCCTGCATCTAAGAAAAATTTTGAGATTTTGCCAAAAAATTTCTGTGATCCCGGTTTAGTCCCGAATCGATTCTAATATGTATTTTGGGCCTCGATGACCCATATAAGGGACATTATGATTGATTGTGATTTATTTTCGAAAATGAATAGTAAACAACATAAATTAACTGTAATTGATCTGTAAACTCTGGTAATGCTCCGTAACCCTATTCCAGCTACGGATACGGGTTAGGGGTGTTACACTCAGCCTTCGAATTGTCTTAATGTTCAGATTTATAGACTTTTGTTCGTGCCCGAGGAACATCATCGATGAGAGACTCCTAGCATCACGTATTCAGAGTACAGTACCTTATCTATTTGTGGGCATTGTATTCCTAAGGCCTTACTTGTATTTTTTTTTGTAGGTCTGTAACTCATTTATCATTTTTGTTATTTTGACTATTTTGATATACGATGATATTGGAGCTCCACATATTTTGTATAACTACTTTTATTACTATTTTCAGTATAACTATGTATGGTATTTTTTCTTATATAAAATGTGTTTCAATGTTTTAAAATTATTTGAAAATTTTGTTGGGTTACTACGATAACCTGATGTAGCGCCTTAGTATTCGAGTACTCCGTATTCGGGATTAGGGTGTTACAGGATAGGACGTAATAATTAGGCTTTGGTATGGTGGTTAACTAAGTGGGTCTGTTTGTCAAACGAGTTGCAATCCAAGGGGTTCTTATGAAGGGTGTTTTCAAGGGATTCCACATGTTCTTATAAGAAAATTTTTCGAAGGGTTTCATACATACTACTCCCAAACCAAGTTGTCTGGGCCATCTGCGTGTAACAAAATCTATACTTGATTTTAGAAAAAATAGTCCATCAAATGTGTTGGAGCTTTGCTAGTTGAGGATGAGAAAAACTTGATTCAATTCAAAAAAATTGAAAAAAATCGAATTTCAAGTTAATCTAGTCAACTCGAATAAGTAATTCGAGTTTCGAGTTCGAGTTGAGTTGAATTTTACAATTCAAATAACTCGAATAATTCAAATAATAGATTAATGTAAATACCCTTTTAGTTCCTGTCAATTTTGAAAATGAGCAAATTGGTCTTTCTCAACAAAAATTACAAAAAAATTTAAAATAATTTTTAAAATTTAAAATATTTATAAAAATCCCAGAATTTATATTTTAAAAAAATTATAAAATTTTAAAAAAAAGTTCTAAAAAATATATAAAGAAAGTGAAAATTTTAAAAATTTTCTAAAACAATAATTTTGAGACCTAAATAAGTTAATTAATGATTCAAGATTAACATACTAATTTTTTTTTCTTTGAAAATATTTTCAAATATATATGGTTTTAAATTTATGTGCTCTAACATGAAACAATTATATTGTAACAAGATTTTAATTTGACATATTTAATTTAAAAATTTCACTCAATTCAACTCAAATTTTATTTTATTCAACTTAATCTAAAAAATTTTCAAATCAAATTAAAATAATAAATATAACTCATCAACTTAATTAAATCGATTTTTTTTACGCGATTCCATTGAAGTTTCAACTTTTTTCTTTTACACCGGAAGTAAACTTAGGATTTATTCCAAAAATATAAGCAAAGTGATTTTTCCCCTACTAGGTCTACGAAGATGACTGCGACGTCGTATTGGGCATTGATTTTTCACTTTCACTAGCTTCCTAAGCTACTAAAGGTTCCAATTTCGGAAAGTTAATTGGGCTTTGAGAGGGAGCGCGAACAGAAAAGAATAGGTTTCTTGACATTTTCAGCAGGTAGAAGAGAAAGGGCGATTAGTTATTGAAATGGCGGCAGTGAGAGGTGTTGTGCTAAAGCACCTGAGAGTGACTGCAACATCCCTGTCCCTGCTTCGTAACCCTAAACCCATCCCTAACGGCCACGGTGCTCTCACCTTCAACGCCATACGGCGCCGATTTTCCGACGACGTCATGGGCTCATTCCTTGACAAATCTGAGGTCACCGATCGCGTTGTCTCCGTAGTAAAAAACTTCCAGAAAATTGATCCATCCAAGGTTTTACTTTTTCATTCACTCTTCTTTAACTTTTTTCTTATAATATTAGGGTATTGATTTTGTCACTTCTTCCTTTTCATTAGCCAATAGCTTCTTTTAAGCTTGCGATGCTATTTTCTTTAAATTGTTTAGTAAATACTGATTTGATTGCTCGACTTACTTTATTTATGATTGGTGAGGTCTGGTGTAGAGGAGTTGTATTTCTCCTAAATCAAACTAACCCTTCAATTATTTCGCTATAAGTTTCTTTATTTTTGTTGCTTTGATATGATAAGCTGAGAACTACGAAAAATAAGTCTCTTTTCTAAGCTGTACTTAGATGCCTTCAAATTTCTGTCTTTTAAGAGTGAAGATTAATATGAAATTGACTTGTATTCTGAATTAACAAACCAGTACATAAGAAACTGTGGAAAAATTTGTTTGGTTTATAATGTGATTTCATTTCTTTAGAGCTGATTTCTGCATGGTTCGTTTGATGTGGATGTGAAGCTTTGGTATTTTGCAAATATGAAATTTGAGGTGGTATGGGCAGGCACTGCTTAACTATTGCTTTTTCTCTCTAATAAAAAATTTGGGTGCTTAAATGAATAGGTTATTCAGTTTCTTTCAGAGGAGGAATATGAAATAGGTCTGTTTTGGGCTGGAGTTGGTTGTGGTTGTGAATTCGATATCAAATTGAAATTTGGTTGGATTGTTAGTCTTAAGTTTTTGCAATATTTATGTTGTCTGGCATGTGATTGATATGCAAACAAGTATGACTTGTATAAGCATTAGATCAACTTCAATGCTAGTTGTAGTTGTAGAAGTGTGATTTTACAATCTACTTGCGAAGGAGGCTTTTGTAACATACTAGTCAGACACTGCATACAAGGGATAATTATGGCTGATAAATATTATTTACTAAATAATTTTTAAAATAAAAAAATTCTATTTACTAAATATTATTTATCTATATATACTTCTCTTGACTGAGTTGATGCCATAAGTTAACCAGGCACCGATTTAGTGGGGAAATTACTAAAATATCCTTTCACATACAAAGTAATTAATTATAATATAAGGGTGCTTTTGGTTTTTCATGCTTTTTAATAAAATAATATTATGATAGGATTTGAACTTGGGACGTGTGAGACTTAAACTTTTAACTTACCGTTTCAACCAAGGCCTAAAAAATAAACGAATTAGGGCCTAAAAATACTAGGCTTTCTTTCTTGCAAGTAAAGTTACTTGGCTTCTTGCAAATAACGTTTTATTCTAGCCTTAGATTTAAACCCTAAAAATACTTAATAACCCTAGGGGTCTATAATATATCTACTAAAAATAAATTTTATAAGATAAAACTGACAATAAAATAGTATAATAAAAATAAAAGCTCCTGCGTCAATGTTCCTTAGAACAAGTACTACATTTAAAGGGCTGACTGAGTTGGTGTCACCCATCAACCGAATTCCAACTCAGTTAAACAATTATCAAAAATATTTCCTTTTATAAAATAATAAACATTATTATTGAGGGTGTTTTTCTCATTTTAAATCATTTGAAATCTAGGAAAATGCACTTGATGGGATTCAAACCCAAAACACTATAGTAGTATGTTACAAAAGCCTCTGTTTTCAACTAAAGCTTTATATACTCTTAACGTCAATTTTTTATAAATATATTTGTTACATATATTCTTTCACGTGCCATAATCTAGTATTTTTTTTATTTAGTTTTACCTTATCCTTAAATAATTGAAAGAAAAAAAGTAAAATGACGTGCGAGTCCCTTTCCAACTTCTGTTCTCAGTTCTTCCTCAAATCCTGACCCCTCATTCCTGTGTCCAGCATGATTTTCTGTTATGATTTCATCTAGTTGCATATGCATCTTCATATTTCCCCATCCTCTTTCCTGTTGATTGCATGGTCAGGAAGAAGGAAGTGGTATGATGGAGCCTTTGGTTTTTTTGATGTGTCGCTTTATTAGACAAGTGTCACAGCACATCCTTACTTTTCTCGGCGTGTTGGAAGCATTTCTGGATCAAACATCCTTACCATCTGTTGGTGCATCATAACCTTCTTGATTTGTGATTTGTCCTTCTGTGAAGAACCTGGAAAAGGCACACAAACTCTTGCTATTCTTTTTTCTCATTTCTTTTCCTTAATATATTTTGAGATGACACAGTATCATTTATCGAGTTATTATGAGTGCAACTTGTAGTAATTTTAGGTCTATATTACTCGGATTGGGTGTAAATGTTGGATGTGGTTGTGAATTTTTTTTTCAGTGTTTTAATGTATTTGTATGTTTCTTGGAAGGTAATATCCTTGTATCAATATCTGTATATGCTCAGATATGGATACTTAAAAAACCCGAAGAGTCGTAGTAATATGGTTTTTAGTTGCATGTAGAATCTTTCTCTTGTAAGTGTTTCACTCTGTTTAGTTTTTTATGTTTTGCAGGTTACCCCAAATGCCCATTTTCAAAAAGATCTCGGGTTAGATAGTTTGGACACTGTGGAGGTTGTTATGGCCCTTGAAGAAGAATTTGGGTTTGAGATACCTGATAATGAGGCAGACAAGATCAGCACGATCAGTCATGCTGTCGAGTTCATTGCTTCTCACCCCCAGGCAAAGTAGACAGGAAATTATGACTCAAATCTTTTTCTTTATTTTACTTTGTTCATGTGAGACATGAAACTGCGTTGGATAATTCCCTAATTTCCTCGCCTGGACAAATGCCTGTAGTATCCGAGGAGGAACATATTTACTAGTTATATCATTTGCAATCGCCTGGATTTTGAGGCGCTCTTCGAACCAATTATAGACTTTATTGAGATAAGTAAACCAAGAGGACCCCCCCTGGAGAACTGTATATGAGAATTTCATCTCGTACAGCTCAAACAAAAACACCCAAGTAATAGCTGAAACGTATATGGAATAAAAAGTTTGAAACTTAATCTTTTCATTCAATTTTATTTGAAGACACAAAAGAGTGAAAACTTGAAAGCTCTTTTTTGTAGTTGTAATTATAACACCAAAAAATCAAGTCGAAACAATTGTTTTTATGTTGATCGATACAAGCCTCTTGAATATTCTATTTACCCACTTATTTTTTTTTCTTTGCTTTGATTTGTTCTTTGTATGAAATGTGGCTTTATTCTTGTTTTTTTTTTTTTTTTGATAGGAATTCTCTTGTTAAGATCCCATGAATCAATTGAAACTTTAGATTTATACCAGAATTGCGATGATTCAATAAAACCTTCAAACTAAGTCTAAAGATTCTGAGTAAGAATCATTGGATCATCTCTTATTCAACTAATAGAATAGATATAATAAATAAAAATACAAAAAAAAGAAAGGTTTGTCCTTCGATCAAAATAAGTATAAACTAAATGAGAGTTTGAAAGAATAAAAAGTCTTTCGATTTCTTTCTTTGAATTTTTTTTAAGTCTAACCGCGAGGTTTGAATCTAGACCAAAAATCTCGGGTTAGTTTTGATGTTACAGCCTCAACGCTGCTGTTCTAATTCATAAAATGTAATATTGCTGTTTCGTTTATTTTTCTTGACCATATTTCATTTTAATGTAATAAATTTGGATAATTGGTCTAAGAAAATAATTGTACTTGATCTCAGTTTCATTAGTTTGGCATTGCTTGATTTCATCTGGGAGGAAACTTTAGCTTCTATAATTGTCTAGTCGGTTGGCAATTCTACTCGACTATATATTCATATCATAAACATGGATTCATTCCGCACATAAATTTTCACGTTTTCAGAATCTTAAAATTACCGTATTTATTTATTTATTTTTGCTGTAAAATAGTCTTCCCGATTCTCCTTGTGCACATAAAATAACGCTTTCATTATACAATTTCATGTATTTAATCAATTAATTGATTCGTTTTAATTTTACATTCGCTTCAAACAAATTGTATGTATAACATGGTAAGTGGGAGTGAATTTTTTTGTCAAGTATTTGGACTAAGTTTGAACCTTAAAAGTTAATATTGTTCGGATGGTCTTATGTAAATATCTCCATTGGGGAAAAGATTATACTCAAATCATAAAAATGATGAAAGCACTTATGGTTATAATTAATATATATATATATAATTCAATTTTAAAATAAATTTGCTTCGTATAATTTAATTCAAAATTATTTTTAAAGGTGAAACAATTTTCTTAAAATATAATTTAAATCACTTTTTCATGTGTAGGCAATAAAATTAAGATATTGGGAATATTCATTTTTCTAAATTGTATTGTCTGCAATTTGTTATAAAATAAACGATAAAGAAAATAAAAAAATAGAGATAGGAGAGCAAAAAGAGAAGTATGTATTTTATTCATCAATATGATATTTACCATGCTTCTTCAAAATTTATATCTATAAACATAAGTATAAATGATATATAATTCTATTTCTAATGGACATTAGAATTCTAAAGTGCATTAAACTTCTTATCTTAATAAACATCCACTTTATAATAATAAAATATTTATAACACTCCCCTTAGATGTCCATTGATAGATAATATGACTCATTAAAACTTTACGAAGATAAAAACCCTATGGAAAAAAAATTAGCAAAAGAAAACCCAATGAGACAAAACCTTAGTTAAGGAAAAAGAATACAATGTGTATTTACTAGAGGTGTACATGCGCCGGGCCGGGCCGGGCTCGGGCCGGGCCCAACTAAAAATTTAGGCCCATTTTGTAGGCCCGGGCCTGGCCCGACCCGAAATATGGGCCTAAAAAATTGCCCAAGCTCGGCCCGACATGGAATTGGTAAGCCCGAGCCCGGCCCGTATTATTTTTATTTTATTAAATAAAAAATAAAAAATAATGAATCAAATACATTTAAAGAAAATAGATGCTTATTTTCTACTTTGAATCTCATAATGATACTATTCTACCATTTAATTTTCTACTTTACGAAAATAGATGCTTAATTTGTTTAGCTTAATTTATTAATAATTTTTTCATATTCTCAAAAATTCAATTTTAAAGAACTTAAATATGGAATAAAATAAACACATGTTCTAAAGTTAAAATTTTATTAATAAAAAAATAAAAAATAATACTAAAATATTTCGGGCCGGGCCGGGCCAAAAAAATCATACCCGAGGGCCGGCCCATTTTTTAAACGGGCCTCATTTTTTTGCCCAAGCCCATTTTTCGGGCCTATATTTTTACCCGAACCCTCCTATTTTTCGGGCAGGCCTTCGGGCCGGGCCGGGTAGCCCGACCCATGTACAGCTCTAGTATTTACTCATCCTCATGAGAACATCACATAATATCTTAGAGTACATATTTCAATCTTGAATACTAACTTTTCAAATGACCACTTTAATGGATTTGCTAAATGTTTATATCACCATTCTTTTGAAAGTCATGAGTAAGAAAAAATTTTAGGGAAATCTTTGATCTCTTTAGGAGTTCCAACGGTAACACCCCATACCTGATCCCGTCCCTGGGTATAACACCCCAAACCCGACCGAGTAGGTTGGACTCGAATCCCGCATGCCACATTAGCCACCAAAGTGACTCTCCGTTAACTCCCACCCTAACCTCTAACACAACACTTACTAACGACAAATAATGTGTTTAAGTATAACACTGCAGCGGAGTTATTTCATACACAAAATATAAACATGGGAGCTTACAAAATATCAAAGGAAAGGTTCGCACGTCAACAGTAAAAAGACTTAAGGGTTCGCAAACAATAAATAACATAAGTTCGCATAGCAGCATGAGTTCGCAACACACAAAGTATGGGTTCGCACAAAAGCATAGGTTCACATACAAGAATATAGGTTTGCTAAACATCAATAGTTCGCATAGTACTTAAGTTCTCAATATACAATATGGCTTCGCATACAAACAAACTTCGCAAACAAAAGAAACAAGTATGTAGATCTCTTTATAGCACCTCAGAATGACTCAAAGAGTACTTATAACATGTCCCATAAGTGCAGTGCGAAGTAATACACTCACTTGTACACCAACATGTCCCAATGAATAGAGTATAGCTCGACATTCCCTTATCTCTCCACATGTCCCAAGGCCTCAACACCCAAAATCACATAAATAGAGAGGTGAGTACCCACAATCCTTTGGTATACCAATATATCCAACATGGCTCGGAAAGGAGCATGCACAAAGACATTTCACAGAGAGTTCGCATAGGGAGATTACACAGAATCTTATCACATAGAGCTCGCATAAGGAGCTTGCAGGAAAAAACTTGTAAAGAGCTTGCACAAAAGCTCGTGAAAACATATTTTATAAAACAATATGTTAAAAACGTTTTTTAAAAACACAGGCTCGCTTAGGAGCTCGCATAAAACATATCTTTAAAACACAGCTTGAAAACTTAACCTTGGAAATATGGTATCAGAGTTAAAAATAAGGTGTTGCAAAAAACTTACTTTTGAAAATAAAATTCTTGAAAATCATAACAAATAACATACTTAAAGAAATTTCTTAACCACTCATACTTTGAAAACATAATAGCGAGCATACTTATGACGAATCCCAAATCACTAATTTCAAACTGAGAATTAAGCAAGCTTGGCTTTGCCTTTATCCTTACTGGTAGATAATCCGGCTGGTTTGCACATACATAAACACACAAATTACTTAAAAAGACAAAACTTATAGAATTCACACATGCAAGCAAACCTAGCTTTATGGATAATCTGTAACACCCCTAACCCGTATCCGTCGCTAGAATAGGGTTACGAAACATTACCGAAAGAACTAAACTTAAAATCATCAATTTCCAAACATTTCATAAATCATGGCATAATTCATTCAAACACATGCTTATTGTCCCTTATTTGAGCCCTTGAGGCCTTAGAAACACTTAAGAAATGATTCGGGACTAAATCATAAACATTTAGAATTTTAAGGAAAACGATAGGAAATTTCACACTGTAGGGGTCACACGGCCATGTGGCTAGGCTGTGTGACTCACACGGCTGAGACAGACGCTCGTGTCTCAAGCCGTGTGGACATTCGAAGTAGGGACACACGGCCGTGTCCTAGCTCGTGTAACTCTCTGACTTGGGTCACACGGCTAAGCCACATGCCCATGTGCCAGGCCGTGTAACTCTTGAAATGGCCTCACATGCCCATGTGCCAGGCCTTGTGCTAGGCCGTGTAACTGCCTGACTTGCAACCCTTTGAAACTTATAGGGGACACACGGCTGAGACACATGCCCGTGTCTTAGGCCGTGTCGACAAGAAATAGGCCAATTTCAAGCCATTTCTTTCACCCTAAACAAACATAATCCCATGAACCAAATACACATACATTCAAACCTTAAAAACATACCTAAAACATGCACAACAATGACTAAATCATTACTTCATTTATCCATACAACCAATATATCAAAAGACACCTCAATCACAAATCATCAAATCAACCAAGACATAAACATATTTGGGCATAAATCAACTACACACAACTACCAATTTTCATACCAAGCCATAGCACAATTGACCATATGCCAAACCACAACTCAACATACCAAATTGGTCATTCAAAACATAAATTCACTTGACTAATTCAACACTAACCATTAAAGCATTAAAATGCCAAAAGTTCATTAACCATAATGCCACATTTACAAGCCAAACATAATGACCATCTCACCAAACATAATTCACCTATACAAGCTATTATAACCATGACTCAAAACATCAAAATCTACCAATATAGTCGCTGGATAGTGTGATAGGTCTTCGACGAGCTTCCAAATCGATCGAGCTTCTGATAATTTATAAAACATAGGAAAGAAAAACGAGGTAAGCATATACTGCTTAGTAAGTTCGTAAATCATGAATAAAGCTTACCATTTTAATGTATAATCATAAAAATAGACATGAATCAATCCAACACAAGCTTGGCACAAGCCTAAGCATTACCAACAACACAAGTTAGTGCTTAATCACATAACTTAGCAAAATTCATCACATGGTAAGGTAAATTTCATAATCATAATACACATGAATTCATACTTTTCATAACATGGCTATACATACTTTGAACATCAATACTTCATACCTTTCCATCATTTCATAGTGAAATCAATTAGAACCTTAACCGGTTCATCCCTTTTCATGCCTGTTGAACCACTTAGAATAATATTGATACGATCCTGAGTTGTGGAAGTATTTCAGGTCGTAGTTATGCCCGATCATCAAATCTGAGAAGTATTGTAACATCCCGGTTTAGGGCCTAGTCAGAATAGTGGTTTGAGACCACAAATTCGAGGGTCATGAATGAGTTTTTGAGGTTTATATTATGTATGCATGCTAGTGTGAAAGTTTCATGAAACAATTTTGTGAAATTGTGGTTGAATTGTCCAAAAAGGACTAAATTGTAAAAGTTGCAAAATGTGTGTTTCTAGAAGCTATTTGTGTGAAATAGCTTTAGATTATTAATTAGAGGTCTTTAAATAGCAATTTACCCAAATTCTAATTTTTGGACAAAAATGGGCATGGATGAGTCAAAATTTGAAGTTTATCAAAAAGGACATTTTGGTCATTTATCAAATAAGTGATTAAATAGGTGAAAAGATGATAAAAATTCACTCATCTTCTCCCCCAAGCTGCTGAAAATTAGAGAATCCATTGTTAGGGCTCTTTTAATTTTTCAAGCTTGTTAGTAAGTGCTCTTAAGCCCGATTTTTGATATTCTTTGTATTTTTGAGGTCGTAGTAGCATGAGTAAGCTATTTTTAGCTATTTGGTGAGCTATTATGGATGTTCAAAAATGTACATATGTATGATATGCATGTATTTTGATGTTTTATGGAAGAATATGAAAGCTTGATGTAGTAGAAACATCTTTTGCTAAGTGATTTTCCATGAAAATGCATGTAGGGACTTAGTTGTGAAAATCTTAAGTTTGGTCATACATGGGTGATTTAGTGAGAATTGTTGAATGCTTTAGTTGAGTAAGTGGTTCGGCTAAGCATGAAAGGCTAGAAAGTTGAATAAAAATCACTTTACGAGCCTTTAGGGCTAAAGTGTAAATATGAGAAAGTTTAGGGGCAAAATAAATTTGGTAAAGTATGAGATGTGGGTCAATTTAGTCAATGTGTGTATTGAATAAGCTGATTTATTTATTATAGATCAAGAAAGACAAAGCCCCGATCGAAACTGAGGCAAAAGCAATGTGGTGGACTAAATTGCACATTTCAATACTTTTGAGTATCGAGATAAGTCTATGCATAAACAATGCATTCATACTTACAATTTGTTAATGCTAGCTAGGGTGTAGCATGAATAAGAATGAATGAGAATGATTGGGAACCTATGTGGTTCAAGTAGAATGAATGTAATATAGATGTGAATGGATGAATAATTGGGTAAATAGACTTGTGCATGTGTTGTGATAATGCTAGACAGTGGGCTAAGTGCGATACCATCCAAATGCATATTGATGATGAGCTGGCTATGTGCGATGCTATCGTTAGGTATATCATTTAGTGGCTATGTGCGAGATCACTATGATTACCTTTGTGGTAGGCTAAGTGCGATACCACCTTACAAATTGATTATGGTGTGCTAAGTGCGAAACCATCGAGATATTGGCTATGTGGATTAATTGTGTATATTAGCTGTGTGTAATAGCTGTGTGGATAAGATATGTGGATTAGTTGTGTGGATTAGCTATGTGAGTTAGCTATGTGGATGTATTATTGAGCAATAATGATGTGTTGTATATTGTGTAAATGTGATATTGAATGCAGGGGTGCATTTCAATAGTTATGAGCATGTGACTCATGATGTGTTGGTAATATGGTAAGGGATAGAAAGGGTAAGCATAGTTGTATATTATATGTTGGTATAATGCTAATTGTGGTTGGGCTTATACTATGATGCTTAATTGTTTATGTGTAAACTTACTAAGCTCAAAGCTTACTCCCTTTCTTTTCCCTTGTCTTATAGATTAAAAGTGGTGAATCGAGATACGAGGATCATTGGAAGATAGCCCACATATCAACACACTTTGGTATATGAAACTTAATGTTTTGTATATGGCATGTATAGGGGCTAGACAAGTTAGTCAATTTTGTTGTAAATGGATAAGATGTGTTAGCCTTTTTATGGGAAGTGTATTTTGTATAATGCCATAGTTGTTGGCTATTACATTATATGAAAAAGATATAGTTTTCTATGTGAGATTGTATTCAATTTGAGTTGATTATGATTGTGTTGGATGAGTATTTGTTGTGTATGCTAGAAGGATGAAAAGAACTTGGCACTTAGCTTTGTCCTTGACCATGTGGTTAGACACACGGGCGTGTGTCTAGACCATGTGTGACACACGGTCAGCCCACGGGCGTGTGCTGTGGCCGTGTGTCCCCTGTATGTTAATATTTTAAAACAGAATAGACCACGAACTAGTCACACGGGTGTGTGCCTAGGGCGTGTGGGGTTAATCAGTGTTGGCCACGGACTAGCCACACGGGCGTGTGTCTAGACTCTAGGCCATGCGAGGGAAGTCAGTGTTCACCACGGTTGGGGAGCACGGGCGCGCCATGGCCGTGGGGCAATTGGCAGAATGCTCAAGTTTTTAGCACGGCTAGGGAACATGGGCGTGTGTGTCCATACACGGGCGTGTTACATAGTGCACGGGCGTGTGAGCCCTGTATAAAAGAAGAAAATTTTTAAGGATCGTAAAAGTTCCGGATTAGTCTCGAGAGCCCTCGTGTGTATGAGTGAGGCCTCGTAAGTCGAGAATGAGGTTATAGAGAGTAATGACATTGAGCCTACGTGGCGATTAAGTGGGTTGAGTTCGGTAACGCCTCGGGCCCGGTTCCCGACGTAGAACCCGGGTAAGGGGTGTTACAAGTATCGTTCTTGCTTGGAGTTTGAATAAGTTCGGCTGATTGTAGGCTTAACGAAGGTTTACAAAATTGGTTCAAGGGGTTTATGAGTCAATCGGATAATGGTTCGGTTAGAAAATAAAATAAGTAAGACAAGAGGAAGGCTAGAATGGATAGGGACTTAAGGACAGGAATGAACCAATACTATGTAAAGTATTGACCCGAGACTTATACATCACTTAAGGTGCTGGAAGTTGTTAAAATAACCTTGACCCGCTATCTATATTGAAATAGGAACCAAAGGTATATTGGATGAACGCCACACTCGGTTTAAGAGTGATAAGTTCGAAGAAACAAGATTGACGCCACTAGCGAGCTAGATAAGCCAACTTGAGTCTTGGACGAAATTTGAGAGTTGAATTAAACTCACAAAATTATAAAAATTCATTCAAGTAACAAAAAGTCTCTTACAAAATGAAATGAGCTAAATATTTATAGCCATTACATGAGATAGCCGAATAGGCATTTTTAGTGAGCTGAATGGACAGCAAATAAAAGCTTAAGGAAGCTGAAACTTCCTTGAAGTTTCCTAGAACGTCCTTGGGAAGCTTCCTAGCTTGGAGAACGTCAATGGGTAGCTTCTAGAGTGTCTACAAGCAGCTGGAATTAATTGGGATGCATGGGAGCTGGTTAGCCTTCTTGGGGACGTCAATCATCAGCTCATTTAGTCTTTCAATTCAGCTAAATTAATGAGCTGAATACTTAGGCTGAAAGGATTCAATGATTGAACAGCTTAAGTGTTTAAAGATCAGATTTAAATCCTCATTGGGCAGCCGAACAAGCAGCAGTAAATTAATAGCATTTTGGGCACACAAACAGACCATGGTGTGAACAATTGGATGCAATCGGCCAAATAGGGTGAAAGGGAGGAAATGGACAGCCCCCAAGGTGTGAAAATGTTGCTAGCTGAATAGGCTCAATGTGAATAGCATCTTGGCTATTGGACTCCACGAACAGACACTTGGAGAAGCTAAAAATAGCAGCTTGCTTTGATTGCCGTTTCATGCATGTAGCTGCACATTAAATTCAACAAATTAATCAGCTTAAGACATTAAATCAGCAGTAGTTATGACAACTTAAATGAGCTACATTTGGCTAGACAAATTAATTAGCAGCAAGAATTAAATTTGTCCTAAACTTGACACATTAAAAATATGCATTAACTAAGACACTTTTAAGCTAAATTAAAATGTCCAGAATTTAGACACATTAAAACACAATTTAATTATTTGAGCTGAACTTTACCTAAATTAACTAACTCAATTAAATAGATAAATTTATTCCAGCAGCTTAAAATGGATGAAATTAAATAAATTAGAATCAAGCTCAATGAGCTAGCATCAAGCCGAATTGAGCTCCATTGAGCTGAATAAAACCAAGATTGAGCTCGTTGAGCTGAAATTAAGTTTCATTTTGCACTTGGGGCCCTCGTGTTTAGACCATTCCCAGTGTCGTCGATTTAAGTCACAACAGGATGCGGCCGGGATCGCATAAAATATCAGATACACAGGAAGCTCACACAAAGTGTGCTAACATATGGTCGAAACCATTCCTTTCCTTTTCCTTTACGTAAACAATCATACGAGCCATAAATGGGCTTGCTCACACAAACTGGCAGTCAGAACGTAGCTACCCGATGCTGCTCACACAAGCAGATGAGTATCCATAATTGATACGACTACGCCCTGAGAACGCCCTTGGTTCAGCTCATCAAGCGTCGTTTGCAATCTTTTGCAAGTTGATCTAGCTCGTTCCAGCTCAATGGAGCTCAATTCGGCTAGATGCTAGCTCATTGGCTTGATTCTATTTTATTTAATTTCATGCATTTTAAGTTCTTTGGAATAAACTTATTCATTTAATTAAATTAGTTAATTTAGTTTGATTCATAAATGTGTCTTATTAATTTAGTGTTAAATGTGTTTAATTTTAATGCATGTTTTAAGTATGTCAAGTTAGTACATGATTTTAATGTGTCTTAGTCTATTACATATTTTTAATATGTTTTAGCTGAATTAATGTGCATGTATTATTGTGTCTTAGCTTAAACATGTTTTTAATGTGTCCTAGTCTGCCGATTTAATGTGTCTTAAGCTATTTAAATTTGTTGAATTAAATGTGCAGGCTACATTGTGGAATGACATTGATGGAGTGATGATTCCTCTTTTCATGTGACTATTCGTGGAGCTCAATGGACAATGAGTGAATTAAAACTTCAGCTGCTGCCTTTAGCTTCTCTATGTGTCTTTTCGTGAAACACCAAGAGCCAAGAAGTGTGCTGATTATTCTTCCCTAAGCTACTCATTAAATCCCAAGTCCATTCAGCTGATCAAAGCAGCACAATTAAAGCCATTCAAGCACCATGGCCGAATCTACTTGAGTTAATTCAGCTCCTAAACACCTCAATTAATTTTCAGCTGAAACAAAGCATTTAGAAGCTGTCCATTGACGTCCTCCATGCACAAGGAAACTTTAAGGAAGCTGCTTGGAAACTTCATGGAATTTTCAGCTCATTAAAGCTGCACACAAGTGTCCATTTAGTTGCCTCATTGACCATTCGGCTAGCTTAGGTTTATCACTATAAATACTTAGTTATTTTCATGTATTTCAGACTTTTTCCATTTTTGAATGAACATATTGTTCTTTTGTGAGGTTTCTTCCTCTCCAATTTCGTTCGAGTCTTACTTTGACTTATCTGCTCGTCAGTGGCGTCAACCTGATTCTCTTTTGAACTTATCACCTAATCGGTGTGGCGTTCAACCTTATCCTTATACCTTTGGTCCTTACCTTGCTAGGTAACGGGTCAAGGTCCCTTTCCTTCATCGCCCTTTCCACCTTAAGCCATATAAGTTCCGGGTTACACTCTCTATAGTGTTGGTTCGTTCTTGACGCTTAAGTTCACGGTTTCCATTCCACCTACTATCGAATTACCTATCTTTATTTATTTGTTAGCCAGACCTACCTTACTTATACTTAGCCAATTTAAGCCTATATTTCATCATTAAACTCATACTTAGCCGATTGCAAACTTATAATAAATTTGGAACGATACTTTCTCGTCGACGGTCGGGTAACTAAGACGAATCGACTCGCATCACTGAGGCGGGATCGCATTATTTGGTATCAGAGCTACTAAAACGAGAAGTACTGGCGTTCATAGTTATCCCGAAATAGGTTCGTAAAGAAGAAAAAAAAGTATCAAACAAAAAAAAACATTGTTTTGCATCCAAAATTGTATTCATTCTATTGTAATTGAAAAAAAAATTGAAGTATATTGAAAAATATATATACATATATATTCGAAGTTAAAAAAAAAAGTGTTGAAAGTTTATGTGTTCATTTTCTTGTAATCCCGGTCAGCAAAGTTCTTTTCTATCATATACTACCCAACACGCCACACCTCAAAATCGATTTTTATTTCTTTCAGCCAACCCTACACTTTCTACATCAATCCCTTGTAAACCAATTTGAAGCCGACCCCTAGACAGTAGTATAGTCTAAAAGAGACCCCTACAAAATCATGAGAGAAGAAAGAGTGGTAAAAGGCACGAGTGAGTGAGCTCATTAGAGAGAAGAAAAAGCCTTATATTGAGTGTAAACACGAGTGAGAGTGCTGCTATTTCTTTCTTTCTGAGTGACTAGTGAGGTTTTGTGGTGAGGATTTTTAAACTTTTCTCATATCAAGGAGTCCGGATCGAAACATGGCGGAAAGACCCGAGAGACAACCAGTTCGCAATGTACCAGATCTCAATCTTCAAGCCCTCTTGCGTGAAGTGGAGCGTTTATTCGATCGAAAGCTTGAGCCTATCCAAGAAAGGCTTGACCAAGTAGAAGGAAGAGCCCAACGAGAGAGGACGCCCCGAGAAATCGAGGCTGACAACGAGTCTAAAAAGACGAGTTGTCCGATCCTAGCGATGCCGAGAGTGACCAAGGGTCCACAATAAGTGATCAGCGGAGGGGCCAACGAAACCGTGGCTAAAGAGAACGTGGACGGTATGATTATGATCTTAAAAGCATTAAGTTTACAATTCCACCTTTCCATGGTCGATCGGACCCGGAGGCATATCTCGAGTGGGAGAAGAAGATAGAACTCGTGTTCGAGTGTCATAACTACTCTGAAGCCAAAAAGGTCAAGTTGGCAGCAATAGAGTTTTTAGATTATGCGATGATCTTGTGGGATCAACTTACCACGAGTCGAAGGCGGAATAGAGAACGACCAATTAGCACATGGGGCGAAATGAAATCAGTGATGCGCCAGAGATTCATTCCGTCTTATTACCACCGCGAGCTCTATCAAAAGCTCCAAAGCCTTACCTAAGGATTGAGGAGCGTGGAGGATTATTACAAAGAAATGGAGATCGCGATGATAAGAGCGAACGTGCAAGAAGATGGTGAGGCCACCATGGCACGTTTCTTGGCTGGTCTCAACTGAGACATTGCCAACATCGTGGAGCTTCAGCACTACGTCAAATTAGTTGACATGGTGTACATGGCCATTAAGGTCGAGAAGCAAATAAAGAGAAAAGGTGACGTTCGAGGCTTTTCCAATTCCAACGTTTCAAAAGGGAGCCAAGGCCCTAACAAGGAGGAACCACCAAATCATGCCAAGGAGCCCACAGTGCCGACGAAGACGAGTAAGCCCTTGGTCGAATCAAGCAAAGGCAAGGTGGTCGAGCCCATCTCCAATTGAACGAGGGACATTAAGTGTTTCAAGTGCCTCGGAAGGGGGCATATTGCAAGTCAAAGCCCAAACCGAAGTGCTATGGTGGTTCGAGCCAATGGTGAAATTAAATCGGAGGAGGAAAACGAACAAGAGGCCGAAATACCCACCGACGAAGAAGAAGAAGACTTGGAACATGCGGTTGAAGGTGAAATGCTCGTTGTCAAAAGAAGTTTGAGTTTACAAAGTACCGGAAGTGAGCTGCAACAGGAAAACTTGTTCCACACGCATTGCCATGTCCAAGGCAAAGTTTATAGCTTGGTCGTTGATGGAGGGAGTTGCACAAACGTGGCTAGCACTCTCATGGTGGAAAAAATTGGTCTACCGACCACTAAACACCCAAGTCCATACAAGCTACAATGGCTCAATGAAGGAGTCGAGTTGAAGGTGACTGAACAAACTTTAGTTGTATTTTTAATCGAAAAATACCACGATAAAGTTCTATGCGACGTGGTACCTATGCATGCGGGACATTTACTCTTGGGAAGACCATGGCAGTTTGATCGGAGGGTTAAACATGATGGTTTCGTGAATCGATATACTTTCGAGCATCATGGTAAAATTGTAACCTTGGTACCTTTATCGCCAAAGCAAGTGTTTGAGGACCAGTAAAAGTTGAAAATTTCTGTGGAAAAAATGAGAGAAAAAGAAAAGAGTAAAAATGAGAATGAAAAGAAAGATGAAAAATCAAGAGGAAAGAACGAAGCTTGTGAGAAAAACCTGAATAGAGAAAAAGAGAAAGAAATTAAAAATGAAATAAGAAAAAAGAGAGGAGTGATTTGACTAACCAAAGCGCGAGTTGTCTTTGTGTTTTCCCTTCATTTCAGGTTTCTCAAGGTTCATTTGATGAACTCTGACTTCAATACCTTCTAAAGGAGAGACGGTTCATGTTGGTTAGCAACGGTAATGTTCTGAATGACCCTAGTACACCTATGCCTAAAGGTAAGCAAGGTGAGGTTTCTGAAAACTTTAAGTGACAACAACTTCATTCGAGTGTTGATGGTAACCTTGCTGATGATTTGATTTTTGAAAAGGACCCGTACCTTGGTATGGTTAATTGCTCTTCTTTGATTAATAATGATGTGTTCGTTTTAAATGCTGGCAAGGAGAGTATTTCTAATGAAAATTGTGGTGTTGACGAGCATGTGGGTGAAGTAATATTCAATCAGCCATTACAAAACTTGGTTATGTGTGATAGTGGATGTTCATGTAAACAATTCAACTACTCTGATTGTGGTGTTGATGTGCATACTTTGATCTGTTGTGGAAAAACTACATGCTTATACAAGGCTGAGCAAATGAAACTTGTGATGTATGAATGTTTGAATATATGCATGCCTAAATTTCCCTTGTTTTGCATGTGTGATAAAACATTGACATGTAAAATGCCTAGTTCATTTGATTGTGATGGTGGTGTGACGTTTCTACTTTGTTGTGTAAATTCTGCATGTTTGTGTAAGTTTGATCGAATGAGACTTGAGTTTTATGATCGTTCGAATGTTTGCTTGATCACATCTTCTCTGTTTAACATGAGTGGATCATTGGAAACCAAGAAACTCTTGTTGCATGTTGAATTGAGTGGCCAAACTCGTGAGTTCAAACCTGTAGTTTATCATTATGGTTCAATATTGAGAGAGATCAAGCCTTACAAATTTTGTGAAGATAAGTGCGATTGCAATGTGTGCTTAATTGATGCTTGGCATTTAGCTAAGAAAACGAAACTTGTGCATTATGATCACAACTTTAAATTGATTCCTATGCTTTCAATGTTGCCAATCATGGAGATCCATTTTGAAAAGGTAAGACCCATTTATACTCTTGAATTCGGTAATGGTTTATTTGCTCAAGTTGTGATTGAGAATTCGGAAAGAGTTTGTAAGTTTTTAATTCATCGTGTCCTTAATCCTTTTCTTTATCGTGTAGATGATACTTTGAAACGGCTCATCCCTAAAGAGAGAGAGCATATGACTAATCTATCGTCTTTTCGAGTTGTGAGTGATATTCAGGTCATTGGGAGCAATTATGTCAAATGCGACAACCAAGTGCCTTGTGTCGATGAACGCTTTGTCACGAGCAAGTGGCCTGATTTGTGGACAGATCGCTTCAAAGAGGGAGGGGATGATACGACCACGCCCCAGGATCGCCCTTGGTTCAGCTCATCAAGCGTCGTTTGCAATCTTTTGCAAGCTGATCTAGCTCGTTCCAGCTCAATGGAGCTCAAATTGGCTAGATGCTAGCTCATAGGCTTGATTCTATTTTATTTAATTTCATGCATTTTAAGTTGCTGGAATAAACTTAGCTGTTTAATTAAATTAGTTAATTTAGTTTCAGTTCATAAATGTGTCTTATTAATTTAGTGTTAAATGTGTTTAATTTTCATGCATGTTTTAAGTATGTCATAGTTAGTACATGATTTTAATGTGTCTTAGTCTATTACATATTTTTAATATGTTTTAGCCGAATTAATGTGCAGGTATTATTGTGTCTTAGCTCAAACATGTTTTTAATGTGTCCTAGCTGCTGCCGATTTAATGTGTCTTAAGGTGTTTTAATTTGTTGAATTAAATGTGCAGCTACATGCATGGAACGACATTGATGGAGCTGATGATTCCTCTTTTTCATGTGACTATTCGTGGAGCTCAATGGACAATGAGCTGAATTAAAACTCCAGCTTGATGTAAGCACGGCCGGGAGCTTGTTCAACTCGAGCAAGGACTATGCGAGGCTATTCAATATTTCTACGAATCGAACTCGGGCCAGCATCTTAAGGACTCTTTGCATCTTAGTGCAAGCTAATTTCAGCTTTTCTTCAGCTCCTAAAGCTCCGTCCAGCACGAATCAGCTCACTTGAGCTCATTTAAGCTCGTTTGAGCTCAACATAGTTTACTTTCAGCTCGTATCTTTAATCATTTAAATAAATTAAATATTTATTTTATTTTAATTAATTTGCTACAGCTCATGACCGAAAATTCCTAGCTCAATTAGTTCATTAAATTGTTTTCACTTAGTTGAGCTAGCTGAATTTATTAAGTTAGCTAGTTTATATTAATTGTGTCCTAATTTACTTAGTATGTTAATTAATTTGTATTGAAGCTATTTGATCTTAGTTCAGCCGAATACACATTTGAATTTAATTAGTTCATTGTGTTTGTAGGTTGGCCGAATACATGTAGCACCAATTATTACAAGTTCATGCATGGTTCAGTGCAATGAATGAGAACATGCATGTATGGCCGGATTCATGGAAGGTGGCTCAACCATTGGTTTCCTCAAGGTGCAGCCAAATGTATGAGGTGCATTAATGCAAGGTTCATGCACGACTAGGTTCAAAGCAAGGAAGGATTCATGCAAGGTTAGCTACAACGAATGGTGTGCTGATTGTTGGTTTTTCAAGCACTTATTCGGCCAAGGAGTAGCTGCAAATTAATTCTTCTAGTTGGCCGAACATCTCACCAAGACAATCATAAAAGTGACCATTCAAGCTAATCTATTAATGCTCATACCTATTTAGCCAAAGCATTACAATTTGAATGTCTCATTTAAGCTCATGGCTGAACCTAGACCTACCCATTCAGCTCCCAATGCTTCCCAAATACATCCAGCTGAATTACTTCCTCATGAAGGTGACTTGTGGCATCCCCAAAGGCTGAACATGGACATGGAAGATTTATGGTTTTGTTTCTAGAACATTCAGCTTGTTTAATGGTTGAATACTTAGTCTCTAAGCATTGTCTTTTGACCATTCGGCTAGCATAGTTAGATAGCTATAAATACTTAGCATTTTTCACTTGTAATAGACTTTTTGCCAAAAATTTATATGAACATTGTGTTCTTTGTGATGTTTTCTCATCTCAATTTCGTACGAGTCTCGTGTGACTTATCTAGCTTGCTAGTGGCGTCTATCGAACTTGTTTCTTGAACTTATCACCATTCTTTGGTGTGGCGTTCACCTATCCAGCTACCAATCCATCCTACCACCTTAACAATATAAGAATAGGGGTGACACTGCTCTATAGTGTTGAATCATTCTTGACATTAAGTTTATTTTTCCATTCCACCCAATTTTCTGAAATTTCACCTATCTTTATTTTATTGTTAACCCGAACCTATCTCATTCATCCATAACCCATCTTATCTTTTTGAACCCTTTGTTAAACTTTCGCTTTTACCTTAGCCAAAATTAACCCTTTTCAACGTTACGAACAATCTTCTCGTCGACGATCGGGTAATTAAGTGAATCGACTCAACTTTCTCGAGTTGGATCACATCATTTGGTATCAGAGCTATTAAAACGAGGAGCGCCGACGTTCGTATCCATCCCGAAATAGGTTCGTGAAAAAAATCAAAAAAATAATTCGAAAAAATAATTTATTTTGTACCAAAAGTTCTCTATTGTAGTCATTTCGTTGTAATTGAACAAAAAAAAACAACAAAAAAAATCGAAGTATAAAAAAAAAGAAAAAAAAGTGAAGTTTTGAAAGTTTATGTATTCATCTCCTTCTAGTCCCGATCATCAAATTGTACGTTCTATCGTCAATTTCCCTCCCCAACGTCACACTTAAACTCAAAATTTCTTTTTGTTCAGCCTACCTACACCATACATGAAATATCCTTTGAAACCACTTTGAAACCGACCCCAAAGAAGCCAATAAGTCTAAAAGAGATGAAATACGAAATATTGAGAGAGAGGTCGAGTGGTAAAAGGTGATAGTGTGTGAGCACATTAGAGTGTTAGAAAAAGCCTTTAAAATGAGCGTATACACGAGCGTGAGTGCGAAATCATTAATTTTCTTTCCGAGTGATTAGTGAGGTTTTTGTGGTGAGGTATTTATTTTCTGTTTTTGTTTTTAACACTTTTTCTTTTCACTGATTAATCATGTCTCGAGAAGAGTATTCAGCATTTGAATTTCAATATTTTTTGAAAGAGATGGAGTGCATGCTCGACCGAAAAATTGAGTCAATCCAAGACAAGCTAGATCATCGAGCAATAGCCCGACGGAAGAAAAATTCACCAAGTCGGAAAACGGAGTCAAGACCATCACGGAGACACATATCTGATGACTATTCAAGAAGAGATTCTTATCGAGATTCCTATTTGTCCAAAAATTCTAGACAAAGAGAAGCAAACCTCGAGTCTGAGATCTCTTCAAGTGCTCCAAAGAATCCACTCACGGAGGATCATTCACGAAGAATTGATCGAGATACCTATGTGAATGCTTTCTCTTCCTTTTAACAAAATGCTTATCATTCTGATTCTTTTTTTTATCTTCATGTTGTAAAGAAAAATGAGAGAAAAAGAAGTAAAAAGAAAAGAGAGACAAGAGATGATCATGAGAGAAAATGAGCGGATCATAAACGAACTTGAGAGAAGAAAAAGAGAAATGAAAGAAAAAGAAATTGAAAAAGAAAAAGAAATTGAAAAAGAAAGTGAGGACGAAAATAAAATTGAAAAGGAGAGAGTGATTGAAGAAAGAAAAGAAAATGAGTTAGAAAAAGAAACGAAAGAAAAAGACGAGCGAGAACAAGTGAGGAATGTTTCCACTAACCAACATGTGAGTTTTCCTCGTGTTGTATCTTTTCAGGTTTTCGAAAAGCCGAATGATAATTTTCAACTTCAATACCTTCCTGATGAGAGACGCTTTCGTATGATTAGCAAAGGTAAGGTTGAAGATGAAATCAAACCACAAGTGCTTAAAGATAAGCAAGGTAAGGAAATTATAACAACCGAGTCACGGCAATCAGGTTTGAAAGTTGTCGATAAAATTTTCGGTGACTTAGTTTTTAAAAGATCTCCTTATTTTGATTTGGTTAATTGTTATTCTTCATTTATTGTTGATAAACTCTTTCTAAGTGGAAGCATGAGGAGTTGTTTTCTTGATTTGTCTTGTGATGAAAATTTTATTCATATTGTTCGATTAGATCAACACACACAACATAAGATTTTTCGAGATAACGGCTTTTCACGAAAAGCGATTAAATTTTTTGATTGTGATGATTTTGTGAATCAATTACCGCCTTGTGAGAAACCCTTGAATTTGTGCAAATATGTTCTGATGAATGTAAAGAAGTTTGATTGTTTGATTCTGTGTAAGCACAAATCTTCTTGGTTCTGTATGATTGATTTAATGATAAAAATGAAACCTTTGCTACACTTTGGAATAAGTAATCAAACTCATGTGTTCAAACCTGGAATTTGCTATTTTGGTTCGTCTTATGGGAAACTCAAGCATCTTAAATTTTGTGCGAACAATTTTTTTGATGCTTGGTCTTTGACTAAGGAAACGAAATTTGACAATTTTGATTACAATTTAAAATCGTTCCTTGATCATTTTATGTGGCTGTACATGACATTCATGTTTCATCTCGAAAAGGTAAGATCAACTCATGCTTTTGAACCTGGTATCGATTCATATGTTCAATTTGTGAATAACATTTCAGAACGTTCCTTCGAGTTCATCATCCATGGTGACACTAACCTCTTTCATCTTTGTGAAGGTGACACTTTGAAAAGTGCGAATTGTCTTTGTGTTTACCCTTCATTTCAGGTTGATTCAAGCACGGAGTTTTGACTACACTACATTTCTGAGGAGAGAAGGTTTGTGTTGATTGAAAAAGGTAAAACCGATCCTTGTTTTCCTGCTCTTAAAGGTAAACAAGGTATGAACTCCAAAAATTTTAAACCCTCTCTGCTTTATTCGGCTGGTGACAAAAATCTTGTTAATGATTTGGCTTTTGAAAATTACTTGAATCATGATGTGGTTAACTGTTCTACTTTGCTTGAAGATGATCTATCTGTTTTGATTGATGATAAGAAGATTTTTGCTTGTGATAATTGTGATGTTAATGAAAGCGTGGGCGAGAATATGGCCAAATGGCGATTGCAAGATTCAAGTGTGCAAAACTATGAAATACGTGGATCTTTTCATCTACCTATTGGTGGTGACAACTTACACTTTCTGACTTATTGCTCGCCTACCATTTATTTAAACAATGACTTGTGGAAACCATTTGAGATGTTTGAATGCCTTAAAACATATTCATTTTTGTTTCTAACAATTGATGAGGCATTGGTGAGTAAAACGTTTTGTTTGCATGATTGTAAAAATGGTGTTTTGAATCTGTCCATTCACATGACTTATACTTGTCTTGATATAATTATGCATGGACTACAAGTTTGTTTGGATCACTTTTTGCTAACTCATGCCTGTAAATTTCAGTTGGATCATTTGCCATCTTCAATGCCAAATTTGGCAAGCCAAATTGAAGAGTTCTATGTGAGACCATTCACCCTATTCGTCCAAAGGAAGCCATGTAAGAGAAACTACATTCGAGTGAACCAACGGCTCGACTTGTAACAGCCCGATTTAGGGGCTAGTCGGAATAGTGATATCAGGGTCACTAATCTGAGACTTGAGAAATTTATTTTCATGTTATATTATGAGTCGGAGCATGATAGTATATGTGCATGAGAATTTTGGTGCTTTAATTTTAGCGATTTCACGTTTAATCGCGAAAAAGGACTAAATCGCATAAAGTGCAAAAGTTCCATTCTATAAGATAAAGGTACCAAATAGCCTTAGAATGTAAATTGGAGGTCTTTAAAAGGCAATTAGACCCCCAATATATGCTTGGCCGGCCATGGACTAGGATAGGAGACAAAGATGGACAAAAAAGTGGTCAAAGTAGTTGATAGTTGGTGACTTGTTTGACTAGTTTAATATTAGAATAAAGAAAGAGAAAATATCATATTTCTCTCCATCTTTATCCACCGAAATTTGCAAGCAAAATAGGGTTTTGAAAGCTCACAATTTTCAGCAAGCTCTCCTCCATTCTAGTAAGTGATTTTGATGATTTTTCTTTATGATAATTGTACTTTTAAGACCCCTAGAACTTAAGCTTTCAAATGAGAGGACTATTGTGCAATATGATGCAAAATTTAGAGTTTTACCATGAGAGCTTTCATTGCTAATTGCTGCATTTTTATGGAAGAAAATGAGTCTTAGTTGTTGGATGAACAACTTTTGTGAAAGGTGTTGTCTTGAAAACACCTAATTTGGACCTTGATGAAAAGGTTACAAAATTGTAGTAAATATGTGAAATGTTGAGTTTTGATGATAGCTATAAGAGTATTAAATGTTCACCTAGGCTTATTGAAGGTAGAAATGTGATTAGAATTTATTTCCGAGCCTAGGGGCAAAATGGTCAATTTGCCAAAGTCTAGGGGCAAAATAGTAATTTTGCCTCAGCTTGATTATTGAAATGCTTTATTAATGAGATGATTAAAATGAGCTAAATTGTTGTTATAGAGCAAGAAGAACCGAGGATCTACCTAGATCGGGGAAAGAAAAAAGTCTCGGACTAAATCGTCGAGCTAGCTCATTTTGAAATTGAAGTAAGTTTGTATGTGATTAATGAAATATTTATGTTAGCATAATTGAAAATGCTTGGTATCACATTGATGTATGATACTTCATTGAAATGAGAAATTGATGTTAAGTATGATGTTGAAGTCCTAGTGGACTATAATGAATATGGGATTGCTATCATCGAGATGTGAATTAGATAAAGTCTCGTATAAGACCATATGCAGGACATGGCCTCGCACCGAAAGTTAAGATCCGTATAAGACCATATCCGGGATATGGCTTCGAAAAAGAATAAGAAACTCGTTAAGACCACATCCGGGATGTGGCATCGATAATTGATGTGAAAGTCCATATTAGACCATATCCAGGATATGGCATTGGCATTTAGAAGTAACTCCATATAAGACCACCTCGGGGATGTGGCATTGGCTTCGTCTCTACATGAACGACGTCGAATATACGTCTTTGACAATCTTTAGTGATTAAAGGGATAAGTAGATGAATTTAGAAGTAGAAATGAGATTTGCACTAAAGTTATATGAATGAGTGAATACATGTACTCGTGAATGAGTCACGAAGAAACGTTTACGACATGTGGCATGGTATGTGCTGAATAAGGGCAATTGTGAGTAAGTATGGCAAGATGCCTATGACTTGTGTATGGTTAGTTAATATCATGGATGGATTATTTTATGAGCTTATTGTTGCTATTTATATTCATGCAAACTTACTACGCTTTATGCTTACCCCTTTCATTGCCCTTCTTCCTTGTAGTATTGCCAAGATAACTCGAGGATTGTGGACGTAGGAGTTCAGAAATCACACTATCGACATCACTTTGGTATAACAATTTAGACTTATTTTGAGTATGGCATGTATAGGATTCGAGTATTTTGTTAAGTTGTATTTGTTGGCCAAAGTGTTGGCTACGTATGTTACTAAAGTCATTTTGTAAATGGCCTTAAGTTAGGCAAATACTTGGCAAATTATTTTGCTTAATGAAAGTGATTTTCTTGAAGTGTATGCCCTTGTGTATGAATGTTGAATTGAGTATTTAGATGTGTCTTTGGGTCATGAATTACGTTGAATGGAATTGGAGTATGTATGTTTGCAATGTAGGGTGGCAAAGGGCTTGGTAGATAGCCTTCTAATTTTCCACATGGGTAGGCACACGGGCGTGTGTCTAGATAGTGTGAGCGGCACGGCTAGCACATGGGCGTGTGCCCAGGCCGTGTAAAGTCTGCACCATGCACTTGGAATTTAAATCGCCACACGGTTGAAACACACGGGCGTGTGAGTGGGCCGTGTGGATTAGTCAGAATGCCAAGGTTTGGCACATGGGCCAAGGCCACGGGCATGTCAAGGCTGTGTGAAATTAGTTAGTTTCGACCATGGGTGGTAGACACGGGCATGTCTTAGGGGCACACGGGCGTGTCCCTAGACTCACACGGGCGTGTGACCCCTGTTTTGTTGAAAAGTTTCTCGAACATGTAAATGTCCCCAGAATGGTCCCGATACCTCTCAGAAGTATGTTTAGGGCCTCTTAGGCCAAGTAAACCACTTTGTAACCCTATTTAAGATGTTTAAGAAAGATTAGTTAGGTAATGCCTCGAACCCAGTCCCGGCTTGAAGACGGGTAAGGGGTGTTACACGACTTGAGGACAAGTCATTTTGAAGAAGGGGGAACGATGTAAGCACGACCGGGAGATTGTTCAACCCGAGCAAGAACTATGCGAGGCTGTTCAATATTTCTACGAATCGAACTTGGGCCAGCATCTTAAGGACTCTTTGCATCTTAGTGCAAGCTGATTTCAGCTTTTCTTCAGCTCCCCGAGCTCCGTCCAGCTCGAATCAGCTCACTTGAGCTCATTTAAGCTCGTTTGAGCTCAACATAGTTTACTTTCAGCTCGTATCTTTAATCATTTAAATAAATTAAATATTTATTTTATTTTAATTAATTTGCTACAGCTCATGACCGAAAATGCCTAGCTCAATTAGTTCATTAAATTGTTTTCACTTAGTTTAGCTAGTCGAATTTATTAAGTTAGCTAGTTTATATTAATTGTGTATTAATTTACTTAGTATGTTAATTAATTTGTCTTGAAGCTATTTGATCTTAGTTCAGCCAAATATACATTTGAATTTAATTAGTTCAATGTGTTTTTAGGTTGGCCGAATACATGTAGAGTATGAAATTGTGTTTTATGTAGTATATGGATTCTGATCCAGACCGAACTGTAGCCGATGATGCTGCGAGTAACGCACCAGCTCCCACTCAAGGGACCGCGCCAACTTGTAGTAGACCCGAGACCTTGGGTCTGGGGGAAGAGGCTCGAGAAGCCTTTCTCCACATGATGAGCAACTGGTATACTGAGTATACCCGAGCAAATCCAAACGCTCAACCCCCTCCACCCCCTCCACCCCCACCAATCCCTCAACCTGCTCCAGTAGCTCCTCAAGTGGTTGAGGTGGTGAGAAGAGAAAGACCTTCGGTGGATAAGATCCGAGAAGCAAGGAGCCGAGGAATTCGGGCAAATAAGGACAATGACCCGAGAAAGCGGAATTTTGGCTCGAGAATACCTCGGGGTATTCGATGAGTTATCCGCACACACGAGGAGTGCTTAAAGTGTGCGGTATCTCTCCGAGAGATTGACCTTATCGATGGTGGACCACCCCGGTGTCGGTGGTGCCAAGGAGAGAGTTAGTGGGAATTTTTCCAAGAGGAATACTGAAAAAAAGTACATCATCACGGTTCATCGACCATAAGAGGAAGGTTCTTGGAGGCTGAAACAAGGCCGTATGTCAAGAATCGACTATGAATGGGAGTTTGTAAGGCTTAGCAAGTATGCACGGGAGTGCGTGTCTACCGAAGCCGTCATGTGCAAGAGATTCGAGGACAGATTAAATGAAGATATCTGTTTATACGTGGGAGTCCTAGAACTAAAGGAATTTGTAGTGTTGGTAGATAGAGCTTGTAAAGCCGAAGAGTTGGCTAAAGAGAAGAGAAGAGCTGAGAATGAGTCTCGTGACTCGAAGAAGAGACAACTGAATAAGTCTCACCAATCCTCATATAAGAAATCGAGGGATTTCGCTACTCGATCAGTCACTTCAGTGGGGTTTTCAACCCGAAGTAAAGGCAAGCAATTTTCGGGGTCGAAAAGGCAGACCATATCAGTTGCCAGTGTGGGCAACGTCTGACCAAGTAAACTGGAATGCCCTCAGTGTGTCAGGCGCCATTCGGTGAGTGTCGAGCTAATGAGAAAGCTTGCTTCGGATGTGGGTCCTTAGACCACTTTATCGTGAGAGGCGCCAGGAGGTGGTCGAGAAAGAAAAGCCTCGTATGCAAGATCGGGAAGTCGCTAGGGGAAGACCACCGAGAAACCGGGAAATGAGATTGGTAGCAAGAATCCATCTAGAGAGCAAAGCTGCTAGAGTCGAGGGCCGAGCACCGGCGAGGACATATGCCATTCGTGCTCGTGAAGAGGCATCTTCCCTCGCCGTAATCACGGGTACCTTTTCTCTCCATAATACTCGTGTTGTAGCTTTAATTGATTCGGGATCCACCCACTCATACATATGCATGAAATTAGTCTCTAGCATGAGCATGCCTATAGAGTCTACCGAATTCATAATAAGAGTGTCTAACCCCCTAGACAAGTGTGTGTTGGTTGATAGAGTTTGCAAAGGTTGCTCTATGATGATTAAGGGTCATTGTTTCCCGGTCGATCTTATGTTATTACCGTCTGATGAGTTTGATGTCATCCTTGGGATGGATTGGTTAGTTACTCATGGAGTAGTTGTGAATTGTGGGAAGAAGCATATTGAGTTGAGAGATGAAAATGGTAATCTTATTCATGTTGAATCCGATAAGCCAGATAGGCTACCAGTAGTGATGTCAACCTTGTCGACTCTGAAGTATTTAAAGAAGGGATACGAGGCCTATCTTGCCTTTGCGCTGAGCACTAAAGAGACTGAATTGAAAATGGATTCGGTACCCATAGTATGCGAGTACCCAGATGTTTTCCCAGAAGAGTTGCCAGGGCTACCTCCAGTTAGAGAGATCGAATTTGGGATTGAGTTAGCTCCGGGTACTGCCCCTATTTCTATTGCTCCCTATAGAATGGCTCTAACCGAGCTAAAGGAGCTAAAAGAATAGTTGCAAGAGCTATCGGATAAATTTTTTGTAAGGCCGAGTTTTTCTATGTGGGGTGCTCCCGTTTTATTCGTAAAGAAGAAAGATGGTTCCATGAGACTATGTATAGATTATCAGTAACTTAACAAGGTAACTGTGAAGAACAAGTACCCGTTGCCGAGGATCGATGATCTATTCGATAAATTGAAAGGAGCCATGGTATTTTCCAAGATAGATTTGAGGTTAGGGTACTATCAGCTGAGAGTCAAGGACTTGGATGTGTTGAAAACCGCGCTTAGGACTAGATATGGTCACTATGAATTTTTGGTTATGCCTTTTGGTCTAACAAATGCCCCGGCGATCTTCATGGATTTGATGAATCGCATTTTTCAGCCATACTTGGATAAATTTGTTGTGGTTTTCATCGACGACATACTAATCTACTCTTGGGACGAGAACGAACATGCCGAGCATTTGATTATGGTTCTGCGATTTTGAGAGAAAAACAATTGTATGCCAAATTAAGTAAGAGTGAATTTTGGCTCAAGAAAGTGGGATTTTTGGGACACATTGTCTCGGGAGACGGGATTAGAGTCGGCAGAGTAAGATTTCGACAATTGTTGAATGGAAGCGCCGAGGAGCGAATCAAGTAAGGAGTTTTCTAGGCCTAGTGGCTATTATAGGTGTTTTTCAAGGGTTTTTCCATGATAGCTACCCCGATGACTAAACTTTTGCAAAAAGATATGTGAAGTTCGATTAGGCGAGAAAAGTGTCAACGAGTTTTGAGAAATCAAGACTTTGTTGGTGATGCCCCCTGTTTTGGTGCAACTTTGAGTCGGGAAGAGAATTTGTGGTTTATAGTGACGCGCGTCCTTGAGCGGATTGGGTTGTGTACTCATGCAAGAGGGTAAGGTGATTGCTTACGCCTCTAGCCAATTGAAGCCGCACGAGAAGAATTACCCAACTCATGATTTAGAGTTGGCCGCAATTGTGTTTGCGTTAAAAATTTGGAGGCATCATTTATATGGTGAAAGGTGTCAGATTTTCACCGACCATAAAAGCCTAAAATATTTGATGACTCAAAAGGAATTGAATTTGAGGAAACAAAGGTGGTTAGAGCTGATTAAGAATTATGAGTTAGTAATTGACTACCATCCGGGAAAGGCGAACGTAGTCGCCGATGCTTTGAGTAGAAAATCATTGTTTGCACTATGAGCCATGAATACTCAGATGACCTTGTTGGATGATGGTTCCATTTTAGCCGAATTGAGGGCTAAACCCTTGTTTCTCCAAGAAATTTGTGAAGCTCAAAAAGATGATAACAGTTTGCAAGCTAAGAGAGTTTTATATGAGTCGAACGTGGAGTCAGACTTTCGGGTAAATCCTGATGGATGTTTGACATTTCAAGGTAGGGTCTGTGTACCCAGAAATGACGAGCTTATTTGTAATATCTTGCATGAAGTGCATAGCGGATGTTTGAATGTACACCCAGGCAGCACGAAGATGTACAATGATTTGAGGAAATGGTATTGGTGGCTTGGTATGAAGAAAGACATTTTTGAGTTTGTATCGAAATGCCTAATTTGTCAGCAAGTGAAGGCTGAAAATCAAGTACCTTCGGGTTTACTTCAGCCCATTATGGTTCCTGAGTGGAAATGGGATCGTATTACCATGGACTTTGTGACGGGCTTACCGTTGACTCCAAAGAAGAAAGATGCAGTATGGGTAGTGGTTGATAGACTCACAAAGTCAGCCCATTTTATACCAGTACGAGTCGACTATTCGCTTGATAAATTGGCAGACTTGTACATGTCAGAGATAGTAAGACTCCATGGTGTACCGTTGTCGATCATTTCGGATAGAGATCCGAGATTCACGTCACGGTTTTGGAAAAAGTTGCAAGAAGCCTTGGGCACGAAATTAAATTTCAGTACGGCCTTCCATCCACAAACCGACGGACAGTCAGAGAGGGTAATCCAGATACTTGAGGACATGCTTCGATGTTGTGTTTTAGAATTCCAAGGTAGTTGGGAGAAATACTTACCGTTGGTGGAATTCGCCTACAACAACAGTTTTCAGTCAAGTTTGAAGATGGCGCCTTATGAGGCATTGTATGGGCATAAGTGCCGCACGCCCTTGTATTGGTCAGAACTCAGAGAGAAACAGATACACGGGGTCGATTTGGTTAAGGAAACTGAAGAAAAAGTAAAAGTGATACGTGATTTTCTAAAAGTCGCCTCAGATAGGCAAAAGTCCTATTCAGATTTGAAAAGGAAAGAGATAGAATTTAAAGTCGGTGATAAAGTGTTCTTGAAAGTATCACCTTGGAGGAAAGTCCTCAGATTTGGTCGGAAGGGCAAATTAAGTTCGCGCTTTATCGGACCTTATGAAATTACCGATAGGATAGGACCGGTAGCTTATCGGTTGGCCTTGCCACCTGAACTAGAAAAGATTCATGATGTCTTTCACATAAACATGTTGCGCCGATACCGTTCAGATCCTTCACATGTCATTGTACCAACAGAGGTAGAGATACAACCGGACTTGACTTATGGTGAAGAGCCGGTTAAGTTGAGAAACAAAAGCATAGCCCTTGTGAAAGTTTTATGGAAAAGGCACGGAATAGAAGAGGCTACATGGGAGCCCGAGGAAATGATGAGAAACCAATATCCCAACCTTTTTACCGGTAAGATTTTTGGGGATGAAAATCCTTAAGGGGGAGAATTGTAATATCCCGATTTAGGGGCTAGTTGGAATAGTGATATCGGGGTCACTAATCTGAGACATGAGAAATTTATTTTCATGTTATATTATGAGTCGGAGCATGATAGTATATGTGCATGAGAATTTTGGTGCTTTAATTTTAGCGATTTCACGTTTAATCGCGAAAAAGGACTAAATCGCATAAAGTGAGAAAGTTCCATTCTATAAGATAAAGGTACCAAATAGCCTTAGAATGTAAATTGGAGGTCTTTAAAAGGCAATTAGACCCCCAATATATGCTTGGCCGGCCATGGACTAGCATAGGAGACAAAGATGGACAAAAAATTGGTCAAAGTAGTTGATAGTTGGTGACTTGTTTGACTAGTTTAATATTAGAATAAAGAAAGAGAAAATATCATCTTTCTCTCCATCTTTCTCCACCGAAATTTGCAAGCAAAATAGGGGTTTGAAAGCTCACAATTTTTAGCAAGCTCTCCTCCATTCTAGTAAGTGATTTTGATGATTTTTCTTTATGATAATTGTACTTTTAAGACCCCTAGAACTTAATCTTTCAAATGAGAGGACTATTGTGCAATATGATGCAAAGTTTAGAGTTTTACCATGAGAGCTTTCATTACTAATTGCTGCATTTTTATGGAAGAAAATGAGTCTTAGTTGTTGGATGAACAACTTTTGTGAAAGGTGTTGTCTTGAAAACACCTAATTTGGACCTTGATGAAAAGGTTACAAAATTGTAGTAAATATGTGAAATGCTGAGTTTTGATGATAGGTATAAGATTATTAAATGTTCACCTAGGCTTGTTGAAGGTAGAAATGTGATTAGAATTTATTTCTGAGCCTAGGGGCAAAATGGTCAATTTGCCAAAGTCTAAGGGCAAAATAGTAATTTTGCCTAAGCTTGATTATTGAAATGCTTTATTAATGAAATGATTAAAATGAGCTAAATTGTTGTTATAGAGCAAGAAGAACCGAGGATCCGCCTCGATCTGGGAAAGAACAAAGTCTCGGACTAAATCGTCGAGCTAGCTCATTTTGAAATCGAGGTAAGTTTGTATGTGATAAATGAAATATTTATGTTAGCATAGTTGAAAATGCTTGGTATCACATTGATGTATGATACTTCATTGAAATGAGAAATTGATGTTAAGTATGATGTTGAAGTCCTAGTGGACTATAATGAATACGGGATTGCTATCATCGAGATGTGAATTAGATAAAGTCCCGTATAAGACCATGTCTGGGACATGGCCTCGGCACTGAGTTAAGATCCCGTATAAGACAATATCCGGGACATGGCTTCAAAAAAGAATAAGAAACTTGTTAAGACCACATCCGGGATGTGGCATCGATAATTGATGTGAAATTCCATATAAGACCATATCCGGGATATGGCATTGGCATTTAGAAGTAACTCCATGTAAGACCACCTCGGGGATGTGGCATTGGCTTTGTCTCTACATGAACGACATCGAATATACGTCTTGGACTATCCCTAGTGATTAAAGGGATAAGTAGATGAGTTTAGAAGTAGAAATGAGATTTGCACTAAAGTCATATGAATGAGTGAATACAGGTACTCGTGAATGAGTCACGAAGAAACGTTTACGACATGTGGCATGGTATGTGCTGAATAAGGGCAATTGTGAGTAAGTATGGCAAGATGCCTATGACTTATGTATGGTTAGTTAATATCATGGATGGATTACTTTATGAGCTTATTGTTGCTATTTATATTCATGCAAACTTACTAAGCTTTATGCTTACCCCTTTCATTGCCCTTCTTCCTTGTAGTATTGCCAAGATAACTCGAGGATCGTGGACGTAGGAGTTTAGAAATCACACTATCGACATCACTTTGGTATAACAATTTAGACTTATTTTGAGTATGGCATGTATAGGACTCGATTATTTTGTTAAGTTGTATTTGTTGGCCAAAGTGTTGGCTATGTATGTTACTAAAGTCATTTTGTAAATGGCCTTAAGTTAGGCAAATACCTGGAAAATTCTTTTGCTTAATGAAAGTGATTTTCTTGAAGTGTATGCCCTTGTGTATGAATGTTGAATTGAGTATTTAGATGTGTCTTTGGGTCATGAATTACGTTGGATGGAATTGGAGTATGTATGTTTGCAATGTAGGGTGGCAAAAGGCTTGGTAGATAGCCTTCTAATTTTCCACATGGGTGGACACACGGGCGTGTGTCTAGACAGTGTGAGCGGTACGGCTAGCACATGGGCGTGTGCCCAGGCCGTGTGAAGTCTGCACCATGCACTTGGAATTTAAGTCTCCACACGGTTGAAACATACGGGCGTGTGAGTGGGCCGTGTGGATTAGTCAGAATTCCAAGGTTTGGCACATGGGCCAAGGCCACGGGCGTGTCAAGGCTGTGTGAAATTAGTCAGTTTCGACCACGAGTGGTAGACACGGGCATGTCTTAGGGGCACACGGGCGTGTCCCTAGACTCACACGGGCGTGTGACCCTTGTTTTGTTGAAAAGTTTCTCGAACGTGTAAATGTCCCCGGAATGGTCCCGATACCTCTCGGAAGTATGTTTAGGGCCTCTTAGGCTATGTATAAGTAAGTGATGGGTTTAAACGAGACTTTGTAACCCTATTTGAGATGTTTAAGAAAGATTAGTTAGGTAATGCCTCGAACCCTGTCCCGGCTTGAAGACGGGTAAGGGGTGTTACACGACTTGGGGACAAGTCGTTTTGAAGAAGGGGGAATGATGTAAGCACGGCCGGGAGCTTGTTCAACTCGAGCAAGGACTATGCGAGGCTGTTCAATATTTCTATGAATCGAACTCGGGCCAGCATCTTAAGGACTCTTTGCATCTTAGTGCAAGCTGATTTCAGCTTTTCTTCAGCTCCCCGAGCTCCGTCCAGCTCGAATCAGCTCACTTGAGTTCATTTAAGCTTGTTTGAGCTCAACATAGTTTACTTTCAGCTCGTATCTTTAATCATTTAAATAAATTAAATATTTATTTTATTTTAATTAATTTGCTACAGCTCATGACCGAAAATGCCTAGCTCAATTAGTTCATTAAATTGTTTTCACTTAGTTGAGCTAGCCGAATTTATTAAGTTAGCTAGTTTATATTAATTGTGTCCTAATTTACTTAGTATGTTAATTAATTTGTCTTGAAGCTATTTGATCTTAGTTCAGCCAAATATACATTTGAAATAGTTCAATGTGTTTGTAGGTTGGCCAAATACATGTAGCACCAATTATTACAAGTTCATGCATAGTTCAATGCAATGAATAAGAACATGCATGTATGGCCGGATTCATGGAAGGTGGCTCAACCATTGGTTTCCTCAAGGTGCAGCCGAATGTATGAGGTGCATTAGTGCAAGGTTCATGCATGGCTAGGTTCAAAGCAAGGAAGGATTCATGCAAGGTTAGCTACAACGAATGGTGTGCTGATTGTTGGTTTTCCAAGCACTTATTCGGCCAAGGAGTAGCTGCAAATTAATTCTTCTAGTTGGCCGAACATCTCACCAAGACAATCATCAAAGTGACCATTCAAGCTACTCTATTAATGCTCATACCTATTCAGCCAAAGCATTACAATTTGAATGTCTCATTTAAGCTCATGGCCGAACCTAAACCTACCCATTTAGCTCCCAATGCTTCCCAAATACATCCAGCTGAATTACTTCCTCATGAAGGTGACTTGTGGCGTCCCCAAAGGCTGAACATGGACGTGGAAGATTTATTGTTTTATTTCTAGAACATTCAGCTTTTTTAATGGTCGAATACTTAGTCTCTAAGCATTGTCTTTTGACCATTCGGCTAGCATAGTTAGATAGCTATAAATACTTAGCATTTTTCACTTGTAATAGACTTTTTGCTAAAAATTTATATGAAGATTGAGTTCTTTGTGAGGTTTCCTCATCTCAATTTCGTACAAGTCTCGTGTGACTTATCTAGCTTGCTAGTGGCGTCTATCGAACTTGTTTCTTGAACTTATCACTATTCTTTGGTGTGGCGTTCACCTATCTAGCTACCAATCCATCCTACCACCTTAACAATATAAGAATCGGGGTGACACTGCTCTATAGTGTTGAATCATTCTTGACGTTAAGTTCATTTTTCCATTCCACCCAATTTTCCAAATTTTCACCTATCTTTATTGTATTGTTAACCCCAACCTATCTCATTCATCCATAACCCATCCTTATCTTTTTGAACCCTTTGTTAAACTTCCGCTTTTACCTTAGCCAAAATTAACCCTTTTCAACGTTACAAACAATCTTCTCGTCGATGATCGGGCAATCAAGTGAATTGACTCAACTTTCCCGAGCTGGATCACATCACAGCTACTGCCTTTAGCTTCTCTATGTGTCTTTTCGTGAAACACCAAGAGCCAAGAAGTGTGCTGATTATTCTTCCCTAAGCTGCTCATTAAATCCCAAGTCCATTTAGCAAATCAAAGCAGCACAATTAAAGCCATTCAAGCACCATGGCCGAATCTATTTAAGTCAATTTAGCTCTCAAACACCTCAATTAATTTTTAGATGAAACAAGGCATCTAGAAGCTGTCCATTGACGTCCTCCATGCACAAGGAAACTTCAAGGAAGCTGCTTGGAAACTTCATGGAATTTTTAGCTCATTAAAGCTGCACACAAGTGTCCATTTAGTTGCCTCATTGACCATTCGACTATCTTAGATTATCACTATAAATACTTAGTTATTTTCATGTATTTCAGAATTTTTCCATTTTTGAATGAACATATTGTTCTTTTGTGAGGTTTCTTCCTCTCCAATTTCGTTCGAGTCTCACTTTGACTTATTTGCTCGTCAGTGGCGTCAACTTGATTCTCTTTTGAACTTATCACCTAATCAGTGTGGCGTTTAACCCTATCCTTATACCTTTGGTTCTTACCTTGCTAGGTAACGGGTCAAGGTCCCTTTCCTTCATCGCCCTTTCCACCTTAAGTGTAACATCCCAATTTAGGGCCTAGTCGGAACAGTGGTGTGAGACCACAAATCTAAAGTAGTAAAATGAGCTTTGAGGTTTAAGATATGTTTGCATGATAGCATGAAAGTTTCATGTAGAAATTTTATGAAATTGTCATTGAATGGTCCATTAGGACTAAATTGCAAAAGTTGCAAAATTTGAGATTCTAGAAGCTTTTAGTATGAAATAGCTTTGGAATATTAATTATGTAACAGTCCAAATTTGACCCTAATCAGAACGGTGGTTTCGGGACAACGAATCTGAGTCTGAAAATTTTTTAAATAATATATTCTGCGTTTATTATATGTGAATTAATGTGTGTGAAAGTGTCGTAGAAAAATTTAATCGTTTGTGTGTTTAATTTGACAAAAGGACTTAATCGCGTACTATGTAAAAGTTGCAAACTATAGTGAAATGTGCTAAATTGATGGTGGCTTTTTAATATGGAGTATTAAAAGGGCAATTAGCCCATTTTTCATGATAGTGGGCGATAATGGTCTTAAATGACCTTATGATATATGTTATGAATATTATTATTAAAAGGTTAGTATGGTAATTTGAAAAATAAATAATATATGTTATAATTTACTAAAACAAAACCACTATCATCTTTACTTCTCTCATAGCCAAAAGTTAGCTAAAGAAAAGGGGTTAGAGAAGCTTTGAATTTCGGCAACCATTTGGCTTAATTAGGTATGAATTTTAGCTTGGTTTTTGTTGATTTTTACGTTTTTGTGATCGTTGCTTAGAGTATTAGCTAACCCATGCTGAAATTTTGATATAAACCCATAAATGATGTTCGGCCATTGTCATGTTTTTGTGGTTTTTGATGTTTAATGATTTTATATTAAAGTTATGTTAAAGATTAGTATGTTTTGTGTTGGAAATTTTAGTGAATTTGAGTAATAGGACTAAATTAAAAAGAATAAATTTTAGAGGGGCTAAAATGCTAAATAAATGAAAGAAATGGACTTGTATGGTCCCTATGAATATTCGACCCTTGAGTAGTATAGTGAAATTTTATGTATTTTGTGTTTTATGCAAATAGGACTAAATTGTAAAAATGTGAAACATTAGGGGTAAAATGGTAATTTGCCTTTTTATGTGTTTTGGGACTAAATTGAGATGAAATGTGCTTGAATGAGCTGAATGTTAATATGATTAGATCAAGAACAAAAAAGAACGGATCTGGATCGGGGAAAGGCGAAGGTTATCGAATAGCCGATCTACGCTGTCAGTCGATAGTCGTGGTAAGTCCTTAAGCAAATATATGTTAAAGAATTATTTATGAACATAGTAAATGATGAAATTTGAAAATTTTGAGTATAAATATAGGTGATGGCCGAATGTGGTGATATAATATTGGATTGAAGTTATTTTGTTTAATGTAATGTGTTTAAGCATGTTCGGTTTGATATGTGAAAATGATATGAAGCATATGAGGTGTTTGTGAATTTAACATTAAGTAATGAGTATTGAATGGTTAATAGTGTTGATATTCGGGCTTCGAGCCTAGCAGGCCTTGTGTCGGTGATTTATTTCTGGCTTCGAGCCTAGCAGGCCTTGTACCGGTGAAATATTCGGGCTTATTGCCTAGCAGGCTAAATGTCGGTGTTTAAATCTCAGACCTTGAGTCTAGCAAGCCTAGTGCCGGTGTGTGTAATTCGGGCTAAGACCTAGCAGGTGCCATACCGGTGAGTTTCAATTTCGAACTTCGTTATATAGTAATAATGTCATGAAGCAAATCTAGTAAACTTGAGCTTTGAAAATGAATTTGTTAATTCGGCAACAAGGTATGTACTCCATACTTTAATGTTATATATATATATATATGAGCTATGATAGTGAGCAAATGAATTGATGAAAAGAAAATGTGTTATACACTTGGTTGTGAAGTTTATATATATAATATAATATGCCATGTGGTTATTGGAAATGCGAAAGTATGAGTGTGGTTAAAAGGTTCATGTAAGTATATTTATACACCTAGTTATGAAATTATCCATGTATATTCGGCAATTGATGTATGTGGTAAGGAATTTAAAGTTACCAAGTTAAGTAAGGTAATGATACCTTGTTATGGTGAGTTTATAATTAAGACATGTAGGTTTAAGGTCATGAATTGTTTTAAATCATGTTTGAATGGTTGAGTGATATAAGTTAGCGCTTAAGACTTACTAAGCTTGTAAGCTTACTCTGTTTTCGTTTAATGTTCTGTTTTATAGATTTTGGTCAAGCTATGGGCTCGGGGAAATCGTCAACAAAGTCAACCACACTATCATCCCTTTTGGTACTTATTTACTTGGTTTTTTGAATCTAAGGCATGTATAGGTTAGACTAAGTTGTAAAATCAATGAAATTTGGTCTTGTATATAAGTATAGTCTAGCCTTGCGAAAAAGGCTTATTCCCTTTGGTTAACTTAAGTTTTTATACTCATCGACATAATGGTTGGATTTTAAAGTTAAGTTTGGATATATGTGTGAATGGTTGAATGATTGATATGCTTGGTTCTTAGCAAATTTTATCCTTGGCCTATTACATGCTTATCGAGGTCGATGTATGTTATAGAGGGTATGTTTGCGGTTAAGATAATTCTATGTGCTTTGGGTCTAATATGTTTTTCAAATGATTATTAGGTTTGATCACATGAATTGATAGTAGGTAGTAATGTATGTGTGATGTATTTAGATGGAAATATGGCGTCATGCTTAAATGACTTTGTTTGTGTGATAATTATAGTTATAAAACGAGGTATGAATTTTTAAAAGTGGTTATAAAGGTACGGATGCTAATGGTAAGAAGTGAATTTGTTTTAGGGTTACTTCAAATGCATGTCCAAGTGGTTAGTGAAACGATTTGATTAGTTAATATGAAAAATTGTAAATTTTAGGTAAACAAATATTTATATTCGAATTTGGTATGCATTGTAATGTTAAATATGTGCAACGCAAATGTGGATTTTATTTTTTTGGAATTATGCGCATACTATGTTAGTACCATGGGCATGTTTGGTTATGATATTACATATTAATGTCTCATATGTGAATAAATATACCATAAAGTGCTATGGTTTATATGTTTAATATACATATATGCATAATATATGAAATGATGAGATGACATGTGAGGAAGGTAATAAATGTAGTTATATTCAATATATGTGAATAAAGTGAAAGGTATTTACTGGAATATGTATTAAATATGTATTTTGGTTTGATAAATGTATGTATGGTGATATACGACAGTGATGATCTAAGTTTGACTTGGTAATGCCACTTTACCCTAGTTCGGCGACGGATACGGGTTAAGGGTGTTACATTTTATTGGCATCAGAGCTACAGTTTAGTCGATTCTAGGACTACCGTAGCGCGTGTGAGTCTAGCTATACATGCCTTATTTATATAAACGATAGTGTGGTGACTTCTGATATTTCAAATTGTGTTTTATATAGTAAATGGATCCTGACAGAGCCGTAGCTGATGATGTAGAGAGTGTAGCGTCTGATCACGCACGCGAGTCAGCGCCGGTAGACTCTCGACCTGTCTCAGGTAGCCATGAGGGGGAGGCTAAGCAAGCCTTCTACCAGATGATGAATGAATGGTTTACCCAGTTCATTCAGACTAACCCGGCTGTACAACAACCTCCACCTCGAATAATCCAACTCCGGTACCAAAGACCTCAGATGTTAGATCCGATGAGATCTAGTAGGCCTCCGTTGATAAAATCAGGAAATATGGGGCCGAAGAATTCAAAGCTAATGATAATGACGACGCAGAACGAGCTGAGATGTGGTCGATAACACTATTCGGGAACTTGATGAGCTATCCTGTACTCACGATGAATGCACGAAGTGTGTTATATCTCTACTTGGGACATTTGCATATCACTGGTGGAATACACTAGTATCGAGTGGTTCCGAAAGAAAAAGTGACTTGGGATTTCTTCGGATCGAGTTCCGTAAGAAATATATCATCGAGATTCATCGATCGTAAAACGAAAAGAATTTCGGAACTAAAACAGGTCATATGATCGCGTGACAGAATCCGAGTGGAAGTTTGTCGATTGAGCCGATATGCCGAGAGAGTGTGTATCAACTGAAGCCATTATGTGCAAAAGATTTGAAGACGGTCTGAATGAAGACATAAAGTTGCTTGTGGGCATTCTTGAGATCAAAGAGTTCGTAGTACTTGTCGAACGAGCTAAAGCTGAAGAGCTTGGGAAAGAGAAAAGAAAGGCTGAAATAGAAGCTAGAGACACTCGAAAAATATCATCGTGTAAGGCTTTCCATCCAGCGTTTAAGAAGTTCAAAGATGACTTCAGCCGACATAAAGCTACTTCAGACCTGTCTAGACGAGATCGACCTCCAGTGAGTTCCCGAGCCACTTCGATGGCTAGTGTTGGTAATGTTCAGCAGAACCGGGCTGAGTGCAAACATTGTGGAAAATGGCATTCTGGGAGTTGTAGATTCCATGATCGGTCCTGCTTTAAATGTGGATCGTCGGACCATTTTATTCGAGAGTGCCCGATGCTAGCCGACCAAAATACGGTTTAGAACACTAAACCGAGCAACACGGCAGCACGAGGCAGACCACCCAGACATTCAGGCAATGTAGGTGGTAGTCAGAGAGGGACGAAGGACACTGCAGTTTCGATCAGAGCTCGAGGCACCGGCTAGAGCTTATGCTATACAGAGCAGAGAGGATGCTTCTTCCCAGATGTCATTACCAGTACTTTCACACTTTATGATACTACTGTGATTGCATTAATTGATCCTGGTTCGACTCATTCATATGTGTGTGAAACTCTAGTATCCAGTAAGACTCTGCCTGTTGAGTCTACTGAGTTTGTGATTCGTGTGTCCAACCCTTTGGGTAGATGTAACACCCCGAATATTTCACTACCTTGCAATTTAGTCCTATTTTGCATAACACACAAAATACATCAAATTAGCTAATACTATACAAGGGCCGAATGTTCCTAGGGACTTTACAAGCCCTCACATTTTATTTATTTTGCAATTAAGTCCCTCTAAAATTTCATTTTTACAAATTAGCCCTAAATACAAAATTTTCACCAAAATTCCTAATACAAAATTTGTAAATCTTTAACATATCATTTATCTCAAATCATAAATCACCAAAAATCACAAGAACCTAGCAATGGCCGAATCTCATACATGCTCATTTTCAAAAATTCTAACATGGGTCAACTATGATTCAAGCAACGATCTCAAAAACGTAAAATTTATCGAAAACTAACTAAAAACTCACCTTGAATTTTAGCTTCAAAGTGCCGAAATTTCAAAGAACCAAAAGCTTATTTCTTCCTCCACATTCGGCCATGGATGAGTGAAAAGATGATGGCTTTCTTTTCTTGGTTATTTTAACATATAATAAATAAATACCAATTTACTAAACTAACCTTATAATTAAAAATAACTAAACATTTTAACTTAAGGACAAACTTGTCCATGGCGCCACTAACATCTAAAATGGGTTATTTACCCATTATATACTTCATATTATAAAGCCATGATCAATTAAGCACATTTCACTTTAGTCTACCACTTTTTCCCCTTTACCGAATAGGTCCTTTTTAACAAATTAAGCACTCAAACGATAAAAATTTTCTACCGAAACTTTCACACACATTAATTCACATATAAAAGACTCAAAATATAATATTAAAATATTTCTCGGACTCGGATTCGTGGTCCCGAAACCACCGTTCGATTAAGGTCAAATTCGTCATTACAACTCTCCCCCTTTTTGGATTTTCGTCCCCGAAAATCTTACCGTTAAACAAAGTCGAATATTGTTGTCTCATTAAATCCTCAGGCTCCCACGTAGCCTCTTCAACTCCGTGACGATTCCATAGTATCTTCACTAATGGAATTCTCTTGTTTCTCAACTCTTTTATTTCCGAGCTAAGATACTGAGATCGGTTCTTCATCATATGTCATATCGGTCTGGATTTCAATCTCGGATGGAGCAATCACATGTGACGGATCGATCTATATCTACGAAGCATCAAAACGTGAAATACATCATGTATCTTTTCTAACTTTCAGAGGGCAACTTCAATCTATAAGCAACCGCCCAATACGTTCGATGATTTCATATACGGCCCGATAAATCTCGGACTCAACTTGCCTTTTCTACGACCAAATCGGAGTACTTTCTTCCACGGAGAAACTTTTAAGAATACACGATCTCCTACCTGAAATTCAATGTCTTTACGTTTCAGATCAGCATAGGACTTTTGACGATCCGAAGCAGCTTTCAAATTGCCTCTAATAATAGCTACCTTCTATTCTGTTTCTTTAATCAATTCAACCCCGTGTATCTTATTCTCACTGAGCTCAGTCCAGTATAATGGTGTTCGACATTTTCGCCCGTACAAGGCTTCATAAGGCGCCATTTTAATACTAGATTGAAAGCTATTATTGTAAGCAAATTCAATCAAAGGTAGGTATCGTTCCCACGTACCTTCAAATTTGAGAACGCAACATCTCAACATGTCCTCAAGTATCTGAATAGTTCGCTCAGACTGACCGTCTGTCTGCGGATGAAAGGCTGTACTAAAATGAAGTTTAGTGCCTAAAGCATCTTGCAACTTCTTCCAAAACCGCGATGTGAATCTCGGGTCTCTGTCGAAACAATGGAACTCGGTACACCATGCAATCTCACAACTGCGTGATACATACAATTCGGCAAGTTTATCGAGTGAAAAGTGCATACGAACCGGCACAAAATGAGCTATTTTAGTCGGGTCTATCAACTATAACCTGAGACGGCATCTTTCCTACTCGGTGTCATAGGAAGACCGAATATAAAATCCATTGTAATTCTATCCCATTTCCATTCTGTATCATGATTGGTGAAGTAGTCGGATGGCGCTTGATGCTCACTTTTACTTGGTCGATGATTAAGCACTTTGAAACAAATTCAGATATATCCCGCTTCATGCCAGAGCCACCAATAGAACTGTTTCAAATCGTTATACATTTTCGTGCTACCCGGATGTATCGATAGTCGACCACTATGGGCCTCACTCAGAATCATCTGTATCAAATCGAATTCTTCGGAATACACATTCGGCTTTTAAAATTCAAACGATCATTTGCATCAATCAAAATCTGATTTTGCACCTTTTTCACACTGATTTTGACTAGCAATCAAATCTTTGTCAACTTTCTGTGCATCACAAATTTGCTGAATAAACATCGATCTTGCTTGTAACTCGGCTATGATCGAACCATCACTAGACATAGCTATATGGGCATTCATTGCACGAAGAGCAAACAATGATTTTCGACTTAACGCATCTGCAACAACGTTAGCTTTTCCCGGATGGTAGTCAATCACCAACTCATAGTCTTTCAATAATTCTAACCATCTGCGTTGTCTCAAATTTAGATCTTTCTGAGTCATCAAATACCTTAGACTTTTATGATCTGAATAAATGTGACATTTCTCGCCGAATAAGTAGTGACGCCAAATTTTCAATGCGAAAACAATGGCTGCTAATTCCAGATCGTGAGTCGGATAATTTCTCTCATGCGGCTTCAATTGTCTCGAAGCGTAGGCTATAACCTTGCCTTCCTGCATCAAAACGCAACCCAACCCATTCAAAGAAGCATCACTAAAAATAATAAATTCTTACCCGATTCAGGTGAGCTAACATGGAGCTTCTGGCCGAAGGGCTTTCAACCGCTCAAACTTTTCTCGACACTTTTCGACACCACTCAAACTTGACATCTTTCTGTAGTAGCTTTGTCAAAGGTGTAGCTATTACAGAAAAACCTTTTACAAATTGTCTGTAATATCCCGCAAGGCCTAGGAAGCTTCGGATCTCTGGGACCATTCTTTGGTGATTTCCAATCGAGTATAGCCGCTATTTTGTTTGGATCCACCCGAATACACGATCTTTGAAACAACATGACCCAAGAAGTCGACTTCATTCATCCAGAACTCACACTTACTAAACTTTGCATACAGTTGTTGGTCTCGCAAAGTTTGTAGCACTAATCTCAAATGCTCGGCATGCTCGGTTTCATCTTTGAAATAGATTAGTATATCATCAATAAACACAAATACAAACCGATCCAAAAATAGTCTGAAGACCCGATTCATTAGATCCAAAAAATAGCAGGTGCATTAGTGAGTCCAAAAGGCATAACCAGAAACTCAAAATGTCCGTACCTAAATCTGGAACGATCTTTGGCACATTTGTATCTCGACGACATAGAATCGATAATAGCCCGATCTCAAATCTATCTTCGAAAATACTGAAGCCCTTTTCAACTGATCAAACAAGTCATCAATTCGAGGTAACGAGTACTTATTCTTTATAGTTACCTTATTCAGTTGCCGATAATCAATACACATTCGCATCGTTCCATCTTTCTTTTTCACAAACAGAAATGGTGCACCCCAAGGAGAGAAGCTCGGTCGTGCAAAGCCCCTATCTGTCAACTCTTGTAATTGCGCTTTCAACTCTTTTAACTCAGTAGGTGCCATCCGATACGGAGCTATCAAAATTGGAGTCGTTCCCGGTACTAATTCAATGCCGAACTCAATCTCTCGTACTGGTGGTAAACCCGGTAGTTCTTCAGGAAACACATCTGGGTATTCACATACAACCGATACAGATTCAATCTGTTTCTCAGACAATTTATTATCCAGTACATAAGCCAAATAAGCTTCGCATCCTTTTCTCACATACTTTTGGGCTAACATCGAAGATATTACTGTAGGAAACCCACTTAAATCACTGGATTCAATTCTGATGATCTCCCCGTTCTGACATCTCAAATCAATAAGTTTCCTTTTCCAATTCACGACTGCATCATGTGAAGTTAACTAGTCTATTCCCAAAATTATATCGAACTCATCGAAGGGCAACAACATTAAATCAGCTGGGAAGCAAGAATCCCGAATCATCAACGGGCAACCTCTACACACGAATCACAAACTCAGTAGACTCAACTAGCAGAGTCTTACCGAATACTAGAGTTTCACACACATAAGAATGAGTCAAACCAGGATCAATCAATGCAATCACAGTAGTATCATAAAGGGTGAAAGTACCGGTAATGACATCGGGGGAGGAAGCATCCTCTCGGGCTCGAGTAGCATAAGCTCTAGCTGGAGCTCTAGCCTCAGATCGAACTGCAGTGTTCTTCGTTCCTCTCTGACTACCACCTACATTGCTTGAATGTCTGGGTGGTCTACCTCGCACTGATGTGTTGCTCGACTTAATGTTACAGGAATCGTATTACGCTTCAACTAACATCGGACATTCCCTAATAAAATGGTCTGACGATCCACATTTAAAACAAGACCGATCATGGAATCTACAGCTCCCGGAATGCCATTTCCCATAGTGCTTGCATTCAACTCGATTCTGTGGAGTGTTTCCAACACTGGCCATCGAGGTAGCTCGGGAGCCCACTGGAGGTCGATCACGTCTAGGTAAATCAAGTAGCTTTATGTTGGCTGAAGTCATCTCTCGAACTTCTTGGATGTGGGATGGAAGGTCTTACCCAAGATCTCTTACGAATGTCTCTAGCTTTGTCTCGACCTTTCTTTCTCTTTCTCGAGCTCTTGACTTTGCAAGCTCGCTCAACTAGCGTCACAAACTCTTGAATTTCAAGAATGCCAACAAGCAACTTTATATCTTCATTCGGACTGTCTTCAAACCTTTTGCACATAATAGCTTCAGTAGAGAAACACACTCTCTAGCATATCTCACGAGCCGAAAAATTTCCGTTCATATTCATCACGGTCATTCGCCCCTGTTTGATTCAAGAAATTCTTTTCGTTTTTGATCAATGAATCTTTGTGATATATTTCTTGCGGAATTCATTGGAAGAAATCCCATGTCACTTTTTCTTTCGGAACCATCGATACTAGTGTATTCCACGGTGATGATATGCAAGTGTCCCGAAGTAAAGATATAGTACACTTGTGCATTCATCCGAGTACAAGATAGCTCATCTAATACCCGAATAGTGTTGTCAAGCCACATTTCATTTCGCTCTGCATCATCATCATCATTGGCCCTGAATTCTTCGGCCCCAAATTTCTGAATTTTATCAACTGGAGGCCTACTAGATCTTATCGGATCTATCATCGGGGGTGCTGGAGGAATCGGAGTTGGATTATTTGGGGGTGGAGGTTGGGGTACAGCTGGGTTAGTCTGAATAAACTGGGTAAACCACTCGTTCATCATCTGATAGAAGGCTTGTTTAGCCTCCCCCTCGTGGCTACCCGAAACTGGTCGAGAGTTTACCGGCACTGATCCTCGTGCACGGTCAGGCGCTATACTCTCTACATCATCTGCTACGGCTCTTTCAGGATCAGTGTCCATTTACTATATAAAACACAGTTCAAAATGTCAGAAGTCACCACACTATCAATATATATATATAACAAAGGCATGTATAGTTAGACTCTCACGCACTACGGTAGTCCTAGAATCGACTAAACCGTAAGCTCTAATACCAATCAAATGTAACACCCCTAATATTTCACTACCTTGCAATTTAGTCCTATTTTGCATAACACACAAAATACATCAAATTAGGTAATACTATACAAGGGTCGAATGTTCCTAGGGACTTTACAAGCCCTCACATTTCATTTATTTTGCAATTAAGTCCCTCTAAAATTTCATTTTTACAAATTAGCCCTAAATACAAAATTTTCACCAAAATTCCTAATACAAAATTTGTAAATCTTTAACATATCATTTATCTCAAATCATAAATCACCAAAAATCACAAGAACCTAGCAATGGTCGAATCTCATACATGCTCATTTTCAAAAATTCTAACATGGGTCAACTACAGTTTGAAGCAACGATCTCAAAAACGTAAAATTTATCGAAAACTAACTAAAAACTCACCTTGAATTTTAGCTTCAAAGTGCCGAAATTTCAAAGAACCAAAAGCTTATTTCTTCCTCCACATTCTACCATGGATGAGTGAAAAGATGATGGCTTTCTTTTCTTGGTTATTTTAACATATAATAAATAAATACCAATTTACTAAACTAACCTTATAATTAAAAATAACTAAACATTTTAACTTAAGGACAAACTTGTCCATGGTTGGCCACTAACATCTAAAATGGGTTATTTACCCATTATATACTTCATATTATAAAGCCATGATCAATTAAGCACATTTCACTTTAGTCTACCACTTTTTTCACATTACGCGATTAGGTCCTTTTTAACAAATTAAGCACTCAAACGATAAAAATTTTCTATGAAACTTTCACACACATTAATTCACATATAAAAGACTCAAAATATAATTTTAAAATATTTCTCAGACTCAGATTCGTGGTCCTGAAACCACCGTTCCGATTAAGGTCAAATTCGGTCTGTTACAGTAGATATGTTTTCATTGATAAAGTGTGTAAAGGTTGCCCATTGATGATTCGGGATTCCTGCTTTCCAGCTGATTTAATGTTGTTGCCTTTTGACGAGTTCGATATAATTTTGGGAATGGACTGGTTAACTTTGCATGATGCAGTGGTGAATTGCAAAAGAAAGATTATTAATTTGAGATGTCAGAATGGTGAGATCATCCGGATTGAATCTAATGACTTGAATGGGTTACCGGCAGTAATGTCCTTGATGTTAGCTCGTAAGTATATGAGAAAAGGATGTGAAGCTTACTTGGCTTATGTGTTGGATAATAAAGTGTCCAAAAGCGATTGAATCCGTACGGTTGTATGTGAATACCTAGAGGTGTTCACTCAAGAATTGTCGGGTTTACCGCCGATTCTAGAGATAGAGTTTGGTATTGAATTAGTGCAGGGACGACTCCGATTTCGATAGCTCCGATCGATGGCACCCATCGAATTGAAAGAGTTGAAAGCACGATTGCAAGAGTTGACAGATAGGGGCTTTGCACGACCGAGCTTTTCTCCTTGGGGTGCACCAGTTCTATTTGTGAAAAAGAAAGATGGAACTATGCGAATGTGTATTGATTATCGGCAGCTGAATAAGGTGACTATAAAGAATAAATACCCGTTGCCTCGGATTGATGACTTGTTTGATCAGTTGAAAGGGGCTTCAGTGTTTTCGAAGATAGATTTGAGATCGAGTTATTATCGCCATGCAGTCGAGAGATTCCGATGTGCCAAAGACTGCATTCCGAACGAGGTACGGACATTTTGAATTCCTAGTCATAGCCTATGCTTCGAGACAATTGAAGCCTCATGAAATAAATTATCCGACTCATGATTTGGAATTAGCAGCCATTGTTTTCGCATTGAAAATATGGCGTCATTACTTGTTCGGCAAAAAATGCCATTTTCATTCAGATCACAAAAGTCTGAAGTACTTGATGACTCAGAAAAATTTGAACTTGAGACAACGCAGATGGTTAGAGCTGTTGAAAGATTATGAATTAGTAATTGACTACCATCCGGGGAAAGCTAATGTTGTTATGGATGCTTTAAGTCGAAAATCATTGTTTGCTCTTCGTGCGTTGAATGCACATATGGTTATGTCTGGTGATGGTTCGATCATAGCCGAGTTGAAAGCAAGACCGATGTTTATTCAGCAAATTTGTGATGCACAAAGAATTGACAAAGACATGATTGCTAGACGAGTTCAGTGTGAAAATGATGCAGAGTCAGAGTTTCGAATTGATGCAAATGATTGTTTGAACTTCAAAGGCCGAATATGTGTTCCGAGGAATGTGGATTTGATTCAGATGATTTTGAACGAGGCTCATAATAGTCGGTTATCGGTACATCCGGGTAGCACGAAAATGTATAATGATTTGAAACAGTTCTATTGGTGGCCTGGCATGAAACGGGATATATTTGAATTTGTTTTAAAGTGTTTTATTTGTGAGCAAGTAAAAGCCAAGCATCAAGTGCCTTCTGGGTTACTTCAGCCGATCTTGATACCTGAATGGAAATGGGATAGAATTACTATGGATTTTGTATCCGGGTTGCCTACGACACCGAGCAAGAAGGATGCAGTTTGGGTTATAGTGGATAGATCGACCAAATCACTCACTTTGTTCCGATTTATACGGACTATTCGCTTGATAAACTTGTTTGAAAATGTATGTATCTCAAATTGTGAGATTACATGGTGTGCCGAGTTCCATTGTTTTGACAGAGACCCGAGATTCACATCGCAGATTTTGGAAGAAGTTGAAAGATGCTTTAGGTACTAAACTCCACTTTAGCATGACCTTTCATCCGCAGATGACAGGCCAGTCGATCTGAAAGAACCATTCAGATACTTGAGGACATGTTGAGATGTTGCGTCCTTGAGTTTGAAGGTGCGTGGGAAAGATACTTACCTTTGATTGAATTTGCTTATAATAATAGTTTTCAATCTAGTATCAAAATGGCACCATACGAGGCTCTTTATGGTCGCAAGTGTCGTACACCGTTATATTGGACTGAACTCGGTGAAAACAAGATACACGGGGTTGACTTGATTAAAGAGACTGAACTAAAAGTGACTGCAATCAGAGATAGTTTGAAAGCTGCATCGGATCGTCAAAAGTCCTACGCTGATTTGAAACGTAAAGACATTGAGTTTCAGGTCGGAGACCGGGTATTCTTAAAAGTTTCTCCGTGGAAGAAAGTACTCTGATTTGGTTAGAAAGGCAAACTAAGCCCGAGATTTATCAAACCGTACGAGATCATCGAACGTATCGGGCCTGTTGCTTATAGATTGAAGTTGCCCTCTGAATTAGAAAAGATACACAACGTATTTCACATTTCGGTGCTTCGTAAATATAGATCAGATCCGTCACATGTGATCACTCCGTCCGAGATTGAAATCCGATCCGATATGACGTATGAGGAAGAACCGATCCGTATTTTAGCTCGGGAAATGAAAGAGTTGAGAAACAAGAAAATTCCGTTAGTGAAAGTACTATGGAATCGACACGGAGTTGAAGAGGCTACGTGGGAGCCTAAGGATTCAATGAAGTAACAATATCCGACTTTATTTAACGGTAAGATTTTCAGGGACGAAAATCCCTAAGGGGGGAGAGTTGTAACAATCCGAATTTGACCCTAATCGAAACGGTGGTTTCGGGACCACGAATCCGAGTCTGAAAATTTTTTAAATAATATATTCTGTGTTTATTATATGTGAATTAATGTGTGTGAAAGTGTCGTAGAAAAATTTAATCGTTTGTGTGTTTAATTTGACAAAAGGACTTAATCGCGTACTATGTAAAAGTTGCAAACTATAGTGAAATGTGCTAAATTGATGGTGGCTTTTTAATATGGAGTATTAAAAGGGAAATTAGCCCATTTTTCATGATAGTGGGCGATAATGGTCTTAAATGACCTTATGATATATGTTATGAATATTATTATTAAAAGGTTAGCATGGTAATTTGAAAAATAAATAATATATGTTATAATTTACTAAAACAAAACCACTATCATCTTTACTTCTCTCATGGCCGAAAGTTAGCTAAAGAAAAGGGGTTAGAGAAGCTTTGAATTTTGACAACCATTTGGCTTAATTAGGTATGAATTTTAGCTCGGTTTTTGTTGATTTTTACATTTTTGTGATCGTTGCTTAGAGTATTAGCTGACCCATGCTGAAATTTTGATATAAACCCATAAATGATGTTCGGCCATTGTCATGTTTTTTTGTGGTTTTTGATGTTTAATTATTTTATATTAAAGTTATGTTAAAGATTAGTATGTTTTGTGTTTGAAATTTTAGTGAATTTGAGTAATAGGACTAAATTACAAAGAATAAATTTTTAGAGGGGCTAAAATGCTAAATAAATGAAAGAAATGGACTTGTATGGTCCCTATGAATATTCGGCCCTTGAGTAGTACAGTGAAATTTTATGTATTTTGTGTTTTATGCAAATAGGACTAAATTGTAAAAATGTGAAACATTAGGGGTAAAATGGTAATTTGCCCTTTTATGTGTTTTGGGACTAAATTGAGATGAAATGTGCTTGAATGAGCTGAATTTTAATGTGATTAGATCAAGAACAAAAAAGAATGGATCTGGATCGGGGAAAGGCAAAGGTTATCAAATAGCCGATCTACGCTGTCCGTCGATAGTCGAGGTAAGTCCTTAAGCAAATATATGTTAAAGAATTATTTATAAACATAGTAAATGATGAAATTTGAAAATTTTGAGTATAAATATATGTGATGGCCGAATGTGGTGATATAATATTGGATTGAAGTTATTTTGTTTAATGTAATGTGGTTAAGCATGTTCGATTTGATATGTGAAAATGATATGAAGCATATGAGGTGTTTGTGAATTTAGCATTAAGTAATGAGTATTGAATGGTTAATAGTGTTGATATTCGGGCCGAGCCTAGCGGTGCCTTGTGCCGATGATTTATTTCGGGCTCGAGCCCAGCGGGCCTTGTGCCGGTGAAATATTCGGGCTTATTGCCTAGCAGGCTAAATGCCGGTGTTTAAATCTCGGACCTTGAGTCTAGCAGGCCTAGTGCCGTTGTGTGTAATTCGGGCTAAGACCTAGCAGGTGCCATACCGGTGAGTTTCAATTTCGAACTTCGTTATATAGTAATAATGTCATGAAGCAAATCTAGTAAACTTGAGCTTTGAAAATGAATTTGTTAATTCGGCAACAAGGTATGTACTCCATACTTTAATGTTATATATATATATGAGCTATGATAGTGAGCAAATGAATTGATGAAAAGAAAATGTGTTATACACTTGGTTGTGAAGTTTATATATATACAATATAATATGCCATGTGGTTATTGGAAATGCGAAAGTATGAGTGTGGTTAAAAGGTTCATGTAAGTATATTTATACACCTAGTTATGAAATTATCCATGTATATTCGGTAATTGATGTATGTGGTAAGGAATTTAAAGTTACCAAGTTAAGTAAGGTAATGATACCTTGTTATGGTGAGTTTATAATTAAGACATGTAGGTTTAAGGTCATGAATTGTTTTAAATCATGTTTGAATGGTTGAGTGATATAAGTTAACGTTTAAGACTTACTAAGCTTGTAAGCTTACTTTGTTTTCGTTTAATGTTCTATTTTATAGATTTTGGTCAAGCTACGGGCTCGGGGAAATCGTCAGCAAAGTCAACCACACTATCATCCCTTTTTGGTACTTATTTACTTGGTTTTTGAATCTAAGGCATGTATAGGTTAGACTAAGTTGTAAAATCAATGAAATTTGGTCTTGTATATAAGTATAGTCTAGCCTTGCAAAAAAGGCTTATTCCCTTTGGTTCACTTAAGTTTTTATACTCATCGACATGATGGTTGGATTTTAAAGTTAGGTTTGGATATATGTGTGAATGGTTGAATGATTGATATGCTTGGTTCTTAGCAAATTTTATCCTTGGCCTGTTACATGGTTATCTAGGTCGATGTATGTTATAGAGGGCATGTTTGCGGTTAAGATAATTCTATGTGCTTTGGGTCTAATATGTTTTTCAGATGATTATTAGGTTTGATCACATGTATTGATAGTAGGTAGTAATGTATGTGTGATGTATTTAGATGGAAATATGGAGTCATGCTTAAATGACTTTGTTTGTGTGATAATTATAGTTATAAAACGAGGTATGAATTTTTAAAAGTGGTTATAAAGGTACGGATGCTAATGGTAAGAAGTGAATTTGTTTTAGGGTTACTTCAAATGCATGTCCAAGTGGTTAGTGAAACGATTTGATTAGTTAATATGAAAAATTGTAAAGTTTAGGTAAAAAAATATTTATATTCGAATTTGGTATGCATTGTAAGGTTAAATATGTGCAACGCAAATGTGGATTTTATTTTTTTGGAAATAGGCGCATACTATGTTAGTACCATGGGCATGTTTGGTTATGATATTACATATTAATGTCTCATATGTGAATAAATATACCATAAAGTGCTATGGTTTATATGTTTAATATGCATATATGCATAATATATGAAATGATGAGATGACATGTGAGGAAGGAAATAAATGTAGTTATATTCAATATATGTGAATAAAGTGAAAGGTATTTACTGGAATATGTATTAAATATGTATTTTGGTTTGATAAATGTATGTATGGTGATATATGACTGTGATGATCTGAGTTTGACTTGGTAATGCCACTTTACCCTAGTTCGGCGACGGATACGGGTTAAGGGTGTTACATTTTATTGGCATCAGAGCTACAGTTTAGTCGATTCTAGGACTACGGTAGCGCGTGTGAGTCTAGCTATACATGCCTTATTTATATAAACGATAGTGTGGTGACTTCTGATATTTCAAATTGTGTTTTATATAGTAAATGGATCCTGACAGAGCCGTAGCTGATGATGTAGAGAGTGTAGCGCCTGATCACGCACGCGGGTCAGCGCCGGTAGACTCTCGACCTGTCTCGGGTAGCCATGAGGGGGAGGCTAAGCAAGCCTTCTACCAGATGATGAATGAATGGTTTACCCAGTTCATTCAGACTAACCCAGCTGTACAACAACCTCCACCCCTGAATAATCCAACTCCGGTACCTTCAGCACCTCCGATGTTAGATCTGATGAGATCTAGTAGGCCTCCTGTTGATAAAATCAGGAAATATGGGGCCGAAGAATTCAAAGCTAATGATAATGACGACGCAAAACGAGCTGAGATGTGGCTCGATAACACTATTCGGGTACTTGATGAGCTATCCTGTACTCCTGATGAATGCCTGAAGTGTGTTATATCTCTACTTCGGGACACTGCATATCACTGGTGGAATACACTAGTATCAGTGGTTTCGAAAGAAAAAGTGACTTGGGATTTATTCCAGATCGAGTTCCGTAAGAAATATATCAGTCAGAGATTCATCGATCAGAAACAAAAAGAATTTCTGGAACTAAAACAGGGTCAAATGACTATGACAGAATCTGAGCGAAAGTTTGTCAGATTGAGCCGGTATGCCCGAGAGTGTGTATCAACTGAAGCCATTATGTGCAAAAGATTTGAAGACGGTCTGAATGAAGACATAAAGCTGCTTGTGGGCATTCTTAAGATCAAAGAGTTCGTAGTACTTGTCGAACGAGCTTGTAAAGCTGAAGAGCTTGGGAAAGAGAAAAGAAAGGCTAAAATAGAAGCTAGAGACACTCAAAAAATATCATCGAGTAAGACTTTCCATCTAGCGTTTAAGAAGTTCAAAGATGACTTCGGCCGACATAAAGCTACTTTAGACCTGTCTAGACGAGATCGACCTCCAGTGAGTTCCCGAGCCACTTCCATGGCTAGTGTTGGTAATGTTCAGCAGAACCGGGCTGAGTGCAAGCATTGTGGAAAATGGCATTCTGGGAGTTGTAGATTCCATGATCGGTCCTGCTTTAAATGTGGATCGTCGGACCATTTTATTCGAGAGTGCCCGATGCTAGCCGACCAAAATACGGTTCAGAACACTAAACCGAGCAACACGGCAGCACGAGGCAGACCACCCAGACATTCAGGCAATGTAGGTGGCAGTCAGAGAGGGACGAAGGACACTGCAGTTCGATCAGAGGCTCGAGCACCAGCTAGAGCTTATGCTATACGAGCCAGAGAGGATGCTTCTTCCCCAGATGTCATTACCGGTACTTTCACACTTTATGATACTACTGTGATTGCATTAATTGATCCTGGTTCGACTCATTCATATGTGTGTGAAACTCTAGTATCCAGTAAGACTCTGCCTGTTGAGTCTACTGAGTTTGTGATCCGTGTGTCCAACCCTTTGGGTAGATATGTTTTCGTTGATAAAGTGTGTAAAGGTTGCCCGTTGATGATTCGAGATTCCTGCTTTCCAGCTGATTTAATGTTGTTGCCTTTCAATGAGTTCGATATAACTTTGGGAATGGACTGGTTAACTTTGCATGATGCAGTGGTGAATTGTAAAAGAAAGATTATTAATTTGAGATGTCAGAATGGTGAGATCATCCGATTGAATCTAATGACTTTAATGGTTTACCGACAGTAATATCCTCGATGTTAGCTCGTAAGTATGTGAGAAAAGGATGTGAAGCTTACTTGGCTTATGTGTTTGATAATAAAGTGTCGGAAAAGCGATTGAATCGCATCACGTTGTATGTGAATACCTAGAGGTGTTCCCTGAAGAATTCTTTGGTTTACCGCTTGATTCTAGAGATAGAGTTTGGTATTGAATTAGTACCAGGGACGACTCCGATTTCGATAGCTCTCGTATCGGATGGCACCTCATTGAATTGAAAGAGTTGAAAGCATAGTTGCAAGAGTTGACAGATAGGGGCTTTGCACGATCGAGCTTTTCTCCTTGGGGTGCACCAGTTCTATTTGTGAAAAAGAAAGATGGAACTATGCGAATGTGTATTGATTATCGGCAGCTGAATAAGGTGACTATAAAGAATAAATACCCGTTGCCTCGGATTGATGACTTGTTTGATCAGTTGAAAGGGGCTTCAGTGTTTTCGAAGATAGATTTGAGATCGGGTTATTATTAGTTGCGAGTCAGAGATTCCGATGTGCCAAAGACTGCATTCCAAACGAGGTACGGACATTTTGAATTCCTAGTCATAGCCTATGCTTCGAGACAATTGAAGCCTCATGAAAGCAATTATCCGACTCATGATTTGGAATTAGCAGCCATTGTTTTCGCATTGAAAATATGGCGTCATTACTTGTTCGGCGAAAAATGTCATGTTTATTCAGATCACAAAAGTTTGAAGTACTTGATGACTCAGAAAAATTTGAACTTGAGACAACGCAGATGGTTAGAGCTGTTTAAAGATTATGAATTAGTAATTGACTACCATCAGAGTTTCGAATTGATGCAAATGATTGTTTGAACTTCAAAGGCTGAATATGTGTTCCGAGGAATGTGGATTTGATTCAGATGATTTTGAACGAGGCTCATAATAGTCGGTTATCGGTACATCTGGGTAGCACGAAAATGTATAATGATTTGAAATAGTTCTATTGGTGGCCTGGCATGAAACGGGATATATCTGAATTTGTTTCAAAGTGTTTTATTTGTCAGCAAGTAAAAGCCGAGCATCAAGTGCCTTCTAGGTTACTTCAGCCGATCTTGATACCTGAATGGAAATGGGATAGAATTACTATGGATTTTGTATCTGGGTTGCCTACGACACTGTAACACCCTAAAATTCGAGTATCGATTATTGCATGATTTGGTGTTTAGATTATGAAGGAAAATTTTCTTATTTTTTTTCGTGTTTATTATAGTCCTGAAGAAGAATTAGAATTATTCGGGGATGGAATAATTTTTAGTTTTTAAAATTTATTGAAGTGGAGCAAGTGGCATTGACACATAAGTTAATTAATGTGTCAAAGTGTAGCATAAGTTGAGCTATTGGCAAAGTGGTGTTGGCGCATGAGTTAGTGCATGAGGGAGAAGGTTCGAATCCCTTGTTTAGCATCTAGATGAATTTTATTTTTAATTTTTCTGCACATGTATAGCAAGTGTCGGCCAAGTGCATATATGGTAAGTGTTGACCTTGTTATTTTTAGTTAGTATATCAAAGGATTAAGGAAATTGTTAACTTATGGAAGGGAATCAAGAAATTAAGGAAAGATATGGAGACATAGGGCAAGTATCAAGGAAAGTGTTTTGGAAATAAAATCATGGCCATTTGACCATGCATAGGGACGACAATATGGTCTAGGGGGGAGCCGAATTTTTGGTGTTAGTTTGGCTAGGATTTGAAGTCTCTTTTTGGTCATTCTTAGTTTTGTGCATAGTTTTGTAAATTCTCTCAACCTCTCTCCCTTGGCTGAATTTGATCCTTGGTAAGCTTTGATTTTTTTTTTGACCATTTGGTCATTATTGCACATCATTTGGTATTCTTTTTGTGCCTTTTTCTCATTAGTGCCGAAATCACCTACATCAAAAGATCATTCCTTTCTTTTCTCTCCTTTTCTCCATTGCCGAATGTACCTTGATCTTAAACTCATCTCTTTCTTTCTCTTTTGTTTTCTTTGAAAACCGAATTATCATCATCCCTATTCTCTTATTTTGATTTCTTTTCAATCAATACTTTCTCCTTTAATCTCTTCATGGCCGAATGTTAGTGTACCTTAACCGAACCATTTTCTTTTTTTCTTTGATTCTTCATAGCCGAATATCTCTCTATTCATAAGCAATATTCTCAATCGTTTCTTTTCAACCGTGGAAAATAGGTAAGGGTTCTTTTTCGTCTTCGATTAGTTTATAGTATTTGGCCGAATATGGATGGTGGTTTGAAGGCTTTCTTAGATCAAAATAAACGTTCATTCTATTAACGTTTATTTTGTTATACTTTAGTGCGATAACGGAAGATTGGAAATCAAGAGGTCGTGTGTGACATAGTACGCTTGGATCGATTTCCCTTGTGGAACAAGAATATTTGTGGTAAGGAAATCTCGTTCTCAAAGCCTTTAGTCATAGTCGATATATATATATATATGATTAGGATGTGCTAACGATCTTTGTCTTTGAAGACAATCAAGATAGGGAAGAAACGGGCCGTATATAGTGTTCGGAAGAAGGGTGGTACCATTAATCCCCCTAAGTATAAACAAAGGACTGTATCGGCAATCCGGGATTTCCCACCGGGTTGTAGATGTTCATCCGAGGAGAATCAATTATTTGAAGTAGTTCGTACTCCCGAACCATTATTTGTTCGTGGATTTGATTTGGTTAACGAACCATCAATCGGGGAGAAACCGCAAGTGGAAGTAGTTCAAAAATCTGAGGGTAAATTTTAGATCGTTATGTTTAGATCGGTTTTATTATTAGATTATAATGATCATAAGTTATCGTGATATGTATAGGTGTTGTGGCGGGAAAGTCTAGTTCTCACCATAACGGTGTGTAACTTCACACTTATCTTTCGGGTTAGATACTAAACAGTAAGTATTATGATAAATCGTAAAAATGGCAAAATCGAAAATTATGTGATAATTAACACTTTTGTGTAAATGCATGAAAACGGTTAAAGTTGGAAAAATTGCTAGATCGATAAATTGGGCCGAAAAACTACTAGATTATTAAATTGGGCCGAAAAAAACTGCTAGATTGTTAAATTGGGCCGAAAAATTGCTAGATTGTTAAATTCGGTCGAAAAACTGCTAGATCGATAAATTGGGTCAAAAGACTGCTAGATCGCTAAATGGGCCAAAAACCTTCTAGTTCGACATTTGGGCCTAAGTTCGCTAGATTGCTAAATGGGCTAAATACTATTTTGTTTAATGGACCCAAATGAGAAGTTTAATTAAAAACTCATTTGTATTATGGATTACTTGATAAATTATTTATGATTAAAGTTTGTTATTCATACATAATTGCATGGGATGGGATACATGATGAAGAGAAGTAAGGCCTGTGGCCATGAATCTAGTTCGGTGGCTCTGCCACAAATTTTGGCTTAATGCCTCTAGTTCGGTGACTATGTCACAATCTAGTTGGTAGTGCACTACAATATTATTTAAAAGGCTAAATGCCTACGATTGGTGTGTTTGGCGGGGTGGGTTGACTTGATCCCCAGGTGTGTCTTTGGTTAGTGCGGGGTGTGTAGCGGATGGAAATTAGGCTTGGTTGGGAAATTCATTTTACATGCATTTTATATATGTTATTCATTTTATATTGTTAAAATTTGTAATTGGGCTCAAGCCCAAATTAATGCCTTGATGGTCTGGCCCAATAATGGTGGTAAGTGAGTTACACACCAGTTCTTTGTAACTCACCCCGTTTTATTATCCATCTCGGTAATGGAAATTGATGTGGACTTGGGCCGGGGATGACATGGTGGAGGCCATACTACGAGCTTGGGTTTTATAAACTATGAACTTTATTTAAGTTACTTATTTTAATTACTATTTTGGGTATGTTGTAATAAGGCCTCTAATTATATTTTTATGGATTTTTATGTGTGGATGGATTTAATTTTATCTTAAGACTCTTAATATGGGCGTATGTTAAAATCTATAAAGTTTTCTAAAAAAAAAAATATTGTGTTTTATAACAATTTTGGACACCTAAATTACTTTTCAATTTCTTTCAAATTCTTTTTAAACTACGTTAAGGTTTTGCATTACTGTTTTACTTAAATCATTAGAGAAATTTTGGATGTTCGTTCGGTGTGACAAACCAAATCTCGTCTTAACGCATAGACCTGGTTTGGGGCGTTACATTTAATGGTATCAGAGCACAGTTTCAAAACTCGGCTGTGGTGTGGGTTCAATGATGATGTTTGTTTGAAAAACAATTCAAAATTTCTAGATTTTATGATTTAAAGGTAGTATGACACCATGAGCATCCCGCGCCAAGTCAAGTAAGTATCTGTATATCGATTGTTTATATTGTGATATGATCATAAGAAACACTCTAGAACTTCTAGTTTTAGGTGTTGAAAACCGTAGAGATTGAGACAATAGGATATGGTTGCGAAAATAACTCTATCTCTTTCATATCATAAAACATCGTTAATAAACAACTGAAATAGTATTTTGATTCATAAAACTCTTAATCAGATTAAATCAGTCATTATGAACTCTAGAGGACGTGGTTGTGGACGCGGTAGACGTGGCCGTGGTAGAGGACGAGGTGTTAGAGGCGCAACCGAAGCACCGGATCATATGCCGAAAATGGATGCACCTGTGTCACTCGAAAGTGAGACGAGATCACATAATCATATGGAAGAAGATAATGCGGTGACGCGAGCAATGCTGCGAGTCCTTGAAAGGGTCATTTGGAGCTAGAAGCAGGGCCAACAACTCGTGGGTCGATATCGGAACGTTTGAAATCAAGTGGTCTTTGAGGTTTTGAGAGGTGTCTCAAGTGTAGCTCCAAATGTCATTTGAATATTGGCTTGAGGCGATGGAGCAAATTATGGACGATCTTGAGTGCAATTGTGGAACAAAAATTAAGGGAGCGGTGTCCTTGTTAAGGGTGAAGCATACCAATGGTGGCTTATTGTGTCGAGAAGGCAATGAAAGTCGCATTAGTTAATTGGGAATTCTTTAGAGTTTCCTTCCAAGGGAAATATGTAGGAACGAGTTATGTTGATGCGGAAGGAAGGAATTTACGAATCTGGTCCAAGGGAATAAGACGGTGGCAGCATATGAAGTGAGTTTTTGCGCTTGAGTCGCTATGCTCGAACAATAGTGGCAACAGATCATGAGCGTTGTGTGCGCTTTGAGGATGGCTTGAGCGATGAATTGCGGGTTTTGATAGCCCCACAACAAGTTAGAACTTTTGCCACGCTTGTGGAAAAGGCCAAGATAGCCGAAGAGGTTAAGAACTTGGGCGTCGAGAATCGGGAGCGAGCTAGAGGTAAGAGAGATATGAAGTATTCGGGTTCTTCAAAAGGTTTACTGAAGAGGCCTCGGAGCGAGGAACCGACTCAAGGAAAGAACACATGAATCGTGAATCGAGTCGAGATTGTGCTTGATTGTGGGAAAAGGCATTCGGAGAGTCTTTGGAAGAAAGCGGGTGCTTGCTATAAATGCGGTCGATGGATCATCAATATAGGAATTGCCCTCGTCGAATGGATACAACTCAGGAAGCTCGTAATACTGATGCACCACCGACAAGAGGAATTCAGCAACCACCGAGAGGTCGTGGACCAGGTCGTGGTGGTAATGGGGCTGGACGTGGTCAAGGTGCAGCAGGTCGAGGAAATGGTCCTAGAGGCAACACAGATGCAAGACAGCCAGGATTGGTATATGCAGTTAGACGCCGTGAGGATGGCAATACACCTGATGTGATAAGCTGCACGTTCTTCATTTTTGATGTACCTGTTATTGCTTTGATAGATATTGGTTCTACCCATTCGTATGTTGCTAGCACCATATCTGGAAACTTGAATTTAGACTCTGAAATTTCCGATAATGAGATGAAGGTAATTAGTCCTTTAGGACAATCGGTATTGGTAAATAAACTGTTTAGAGATGTGCCCTTAGAAATTCAAGGAGAAATATTTTTGGCAAATTTGATGGAATTGCCTTTTGGCGAGTTCGATATCATTTTGGGCATGGATTGGTTGGTTAAGCAGGCGAAATTGGATTGTCTTTGAAAAGCGGATGTCAATAAGGACGGTGGAGGATAAAGAAATAATTATGATAGGTGAGCGAAGGAATTACTTGGCAAATGTGGTATCCGCACTTAAGCGAGAAAAGTTGGTGCGAAAAGGGTATGGAGCATTTTTAGCATTTATTAGTGCTTTTGATGCCAAAGAGTTGTCGATGGAAGATGTGAGGACGGTGAAGGAATTTCCGATGTTTTTCTGAAGAACTTCCCGGTGTACCTTGGATCGGAAGTGGAATTTGGTATTGAGCTTTTGCGGGAACAGCTCCGGTGTCCATTGCTCCTTATAGAATGGCACCGAAGGAGTTGGCGGAGCTTAAAGCTCAAATTCAAGAATTGCTAGATCGAGGCTTTATTCGCCCGAGTGTGTCTCCGTGGGGAGCACGGTTTTGTTTGTTAAGAAGAAAGATGGGTCGATGCGTATGTGTATTGACTACTGAGCAATTAAATAAATTGACGATCAAGAATAGGTACCCTCACCAAGAATTGACGACTGTTTGATCAATTGAAGGAGCTTGATTTTCTCAAAATTGATTTGAGATCGGGTTATCATCGGCTTAAGGTGAAAGAAGCGGATATTCACAAGACGGCTTTTCGAACTCGTTATGGACATTATGAGTTTTTGGTGATGCCGTTTGGGTTGACCAATGCACCATTTGCATTTATGGATATGATGAACAAGGTCTTTCAACCATATTTAGACCGGTTTGTGGTGGTATTCATAGATGACATTCGGTATATTCAAGGAATGAAGAGGAGCATGACTCGCATTTGCGAATTGTATTGCGATTGCCGAGATAATCAAGCGTATGCCAAATTCGTGTAAATGTGAATTCAGTTAAGGGAAGTGACTTTCTTGGGTCATGTGGTGTCACCAAGGAATAAGGGTGGATCCTCGGAAGATTGAGGTATTGGATTGGAAACCACCAAAGTCGATGTTGAGATTCAAAGTTTCTTGGGATTGGCTGGTTACTATAGGACGCTTTGTTGAGGGTTTTCGTTGATTCTTTGCACCCCTAACTAAGCTTTTTGCGAAAGGAGTACCGTTTATATGGGTGAAAAAACAGCAAGAAAGTTTCGATGAATTGAAGAAGATTTTTGAAGCGCCAGTATTGATTCAACTCGATTTGGAAAGGAGTTTCTGATTTATTGTGATGCATCGCATACGGGATTAGGTTGCGTATTGATGCAAAATGGGAAAGTGATAGCTTATGCTTCGTCGATTGAGACCGCATACGAAGTAAAATACCCTACTCATGACTTGGAGTTAGCTGCAGAGTGTTTGCTCTAAAGATTTGGAGCGCGTACCTCTACGGTGAAAAGTCTATCATCTATACGGATCACAAGAGTCTTAAGTATCTTCTTACTCGAAGGAATTAAACTTGAGACAACGAAGATGGGTGGAGTGTTAAAGGACTATGATTTCTCAATCGAGTATCATCCTGGAAAAGCTAATGTGGTAGCAGACGCGCGTTAAGTCGTAAGGTGGTATCGATTTGAGAGCAATGTTTGCCCATTTAAGTTTGTACGAGGATGGTAGTTTGATAGCGAAACTTCAGGTGAAGCCTCTGTGGTTGGAGCAAATTAAGAAAAAGCAAATATAAGATGAAAAGTTGGGACCTTTACTTCAACAAGTTGAAAATGGAGGAATAGAGGATTTTGGTATAAACACGGAAGGTGTGTTGTGCTTAGTGGAAAAGTCAGTATGCCTAAGGACTCGAGATCTCGAGACAAATGATTCTTCGAGAGGCGCATAGTAGCCCTTATGCTATGCACCCTAGAGGAAATAAGATGTATCGGGATCTTCGTGAACAATATTGGTGGCCAGGGTTGAAGCGTGAGATTTCTGAATTTGTGGGAAAATGTTTAACTTGTCAGCAAGTGAAGGCGGAACATCAATTGCCGTCAGGATTATTACAACCAGTAAAGATTCCTCTTTGGAAATGGGAGCGGATAACAATGGATTTTGTTAGTGGGTTACCTTTAACACCTACTAAGAAAAACTCTGTTTGGGTAATTGTTGATCGTTTGACGAAGACTGCTCATTTTCTACCGGTTAAATGCACGGATTACTCGTTCTACGAAGTTGGCTAAAGTCATGCGTATCCGAAATCGTGAGGTTGCATGGGGTACTGCGTCTATTATATCGAGATAGGGATCCTAGGTTTACGTCACGGTTTTGGAAAGATCGCATGAAGCTTTGGGAACAAAGCTAAACTTCAAGACTGACTTTTCATCCTCGATCGGATGGTCAATCGGAAAGAGTAATTTAGATTACGGAAGACATGTTAAGGGGTTGTATAATCGACTTCAAAGGTAGTTGGGAGGATTTTCTACCATTGGCGAATTTGCTTACAACAATAGCTATCGATCTAGCATTCGGATGGCACCCTACGAGGCATTATATGGTCATAGGTGTCGCGTTCTCCTAGTTGTTGGGTGAATTGGGCGAACGACAGATGTTAGGTCAGAGTGATCTACGAAACGGAAAGAAAAGTAAAAGCTATTCGAGCACGGTTAAAGGAAGCTTGAGATAGACAAAAGTCGTATGCAGATCTGAAGCGTAGAAGTATCGAGTATCTTTGTGGGGATCAAGTGTTCTTGAAGGTCTCACCTTGGAAGAAGATTTTTAGGTTTGGGAAGAAGGGCAAATTGAGTCCTAGATACATTGGACCATATCGTGTGGTGAAGCGTGTTGGTCCAAAGTGGCCTATCGGATCGAATTACCTCCGGAGTTGAGTCGATTCATAATGTTTTTCATGTTTCCATCTTTGGCGCTATAGATCGGATCCTTCGCACATAGTACCGGTAGAAGAAGTGGAGTTGAAGTCGGACTTGTCTTTTGAGGAGGAACGAGAGGAAATCTTAGGACCGAGATGTTAAGGTGCTAAGAAAGAAAACCGTGCCGTTGGTCAAGATTTTATGGCGTAACCACGGAGTGGAGGAAGCTACGTGGGAGCCTGAGGATGCAATTCGACAACAATACCCTCACCTTTTTCAACTGTAAATTTCGAGGACGAAATTTTTTTAGGAGGGTAGAGTTGTAACACCCTAAAATTCGAGTATCAGTTATTGCATGATTTGGTGTTTAGATTATGAAGGAAAATTTTCTTATTTTTTTTCGTGTTTATTATAGTCCTGAAGAAGAATTAGAATTATTCGGGGATGGAATAATTTTTAGTTTTTAAAATTTATTGAAGTGGAGCAAGTGGCATTGACACATAAGTTAATTAATGTGTCAAAGTGTAGCATAAGTTGAGCTATTGGCAAAGTGGTGTTGGCGCATGAGTTAGTGCATGAGGGAGAAGGTTCGAATCCCTTGTTTAGCATCTAGATGAATTTTATTTTTAATTTTTCTGCACATGTATAGCAAGTGTCGGCCAAGTGCATATATGGTAAGTGTTGACCTTGTTATTTTTAGTTAGTATATCAAAGGATTAAGGAAATTGTTAACTTATGGAAGGGAATCAAGAAATTAAGGAAAGATATGGAGACATAGGGCAAGTATCAAGGAAAGTGTTTTGGAAATAAAATCATGGCCATTTGACCATGCATAGGGACGGCAATATGGTCTAGGGGGGAGCCGAATTTTTGGTGTTAGTTTGGCTAGGATTTGAAGTCTCTTTTTGGTCATTCTTAGTTTTGTGCATAGTTTTGCAAATTCTCTCAACCTCTCTCCCTTGGCCGAATTTGATCCTTGGTAAGCTTTGATTTTTTTTTGACCATTTGGTCATTATTGCACATCATTTGGTATTCTTTTTGTGCCTTTTTCTCATTAGTGCCGAAATCACCTACATCAAAAGATCATTCCTTTCTTTTCTCTCCTTTTCTCCATTGCCGAATGTACCTTGATCTTAAACTCATCTCTTTCTTTCTCTTTTGTTTTCTTTGAAAACCGAATTATCATCATCCCTATTCTCTTATTTTGATTTCTTTTCAATCAATACTTTCTCCTTTAATCTCTTCATGGCCGAATGTTAGTGTACCTTAACCGAACCATTTTCTTTTTTTCTTTGATTCTTCATAGCCGAATATCTCTCTATTCATAAGCAATATTCTCAATCGTTTCTTTTCAACCGTGGAAAATAGGTAAGGGTTCTTTTTCGTCTTCGATTAGTTTATAGTATTTGGCGAATATGGATGGTGGTTTGAAGGCTTTCTTAGATCAAAATAAACGTTCATTCTATTAACGTTTATTTTGTTATACTTTAGTGCGATAACAGAAGATTGGAAATCAAGAGGTCGTGTGTGACATAGTACGCTTGGATCGATTTCCCTTGTGGAATAAGAATATTTGTGGTAAGGAAATCTTGTTCTCAAAGCCTTTAGTCATAATCGATATATATATATATGATTAGGACGTGCTAACGATCTTTGTCTTTGAAGACAATCAAGATAGGAAGAAGCGGGCCGTATATAGTGTTCGGAAGAAGGGTGGTACCATTAATCCCCTAAGTATAAACAAAGGATTTGTATCGCAATCCGGGATTTCCACCGGGTTGTAGACGTTCATCGAGGAGAATCAATTGTTTGAAGTAGTTCGTACTCCGAACCATTATTTGTTCGTGGATTTGATTCGGTTAACGAACCATCAATCGGGAGAAACCGCAAGTGGAAGTAGTTCAAAAATCCGAGGGTAAATTTTAGATCGTTATGTTTAGATCGGTTTTATTATTAGATTATAATGATCATAAGTTATCGTGATATGTATAGGTGTTGACGAGGGGAAAGTCTAGTTCTCACCATAACCGGTGTGTAACTTCACACTTATCTTCGGGTTAGATACTAAGCGAAGAAGTATTATGATAAATCGTAAAAATGGCAAAATCGAAAATTATGTGATATTAACACTTTTGTGTAAATGCATGAAAACGGTTAAAGTTGGAAAAATTGCTAGATCGATAAATTGGGCCGAAAAACTACTAGATTGTTAAATTGGGCCGAAAAAAACTGCTAGATTGTTAAATTGGGCCGAAAAACTGCTAGATCGATAAATTTGGTCAAAAGACTGCTAGATCGCTAAATGGGCCAAAAACCTTCTAGTTCGACATTTGGGCCTAAGTTCGCTAGATTGCGAAATGGGCTAAATACTATTTTGTTTAATGGACCCAAATGAGAAGTTTAATTAAAAACTCATTTGTATTATGGATTACTTGATAAATTATTTATGATTAAAGTTTGTTATTCATACATAATTGCATGGGATGGGATACATGATGAAGAGAAGTAAGGCTGTGGCAGGAATCTAGTTCGGTGGCTCTGCCACAAATTTTGGCTTAATGCCTCTAGTTCGGTGACTATGTCACAATCTAGTTCGGTAGTGCACTACAATATTATTTAAAAGGCTAAATGCCTACGATTGGTGTGTTTGGCGGGGTGGGTTGACTTGATCCCACAGGTGTCTTTGCTGGTTAGTACGGGGTGTGTAGCGGATGGAAATTAGGCTTGGTTGGGAAATTCATTTTACATGCATTTTATATATGTTATTCATTTTATATTGTTAAAATTTGTAATTGGGCTCAAGCCCAAATTAATGCCTTGATGGTCTGGCCCAATAATGGTGGTAAGTGAGTTACACATCGAGTTCTTTGTAACTCACCCGTTTTATTATCCATCACGGGTAATGGAAATTGATGTGGACTTGGTAGGGGATGACATGGTGGAGGCCATACTACGAGCTTGGGTTTTATAAACTATGAACTTTATTTAAGTTACTTATTTTAATTACTATTTTGGGTATGTTGTAATAAGGCCTCTAATTATATTTTTATGGATTTTTATGTGTGGATGGATTTAATTTTATCTTAAGACTCTTAATATGGGCGTATGTTAAAATCTATAAAGTTTTCAAAAAAAAAAAAAAAATTGTGTTTTATAACAATTTTGGACACCTAAATTACTTTTCAATTTCTTTCAAATTCTTTTTAAACTACGTTAAGGTTTTTCATTATTGTTTTACTTAAATCATTAGAGAAATTTTGGATGTTCGTTCGGTGTGACAAACCAAATCTCGTCTTAACGCATAGACCTGGTTTGGGGCATTACAGACACCGAGCAAGAAGGATGCAGTCTGGGTTATAGTGGATAGACTGACCAAATCAGCTCACTTTGTTCCAGTTTGTACGGACTATTCGCTTGATAAACTTGCTGAGCTGTATGTATCCAAATTGTGAGATTACATGGTGTGCCGAGTTCCATTATTTCAGACAGAGACCCGAGATTCACATCGCAGTTTTGGAAGAAGTTGCAAGATGCTTTAGGTACTAAACTCCACTTTAGCATAGCCTTTCATCCGCAGACAGACGGTCAGTCTGAACGAACCATTCAGATACTTGAGGACATGTTGAGATGTTGCGTCCTTGAGTTTGAAGGTACGTGGGAAAGATGCTTACCTTTGATTGAATTTGCTTATAATAATAGTTTTCAATCTAGTATCAAAATGGCACCATACGAGGCTCTTTATGGTGGCAAGTGTCGTACACCGTTATATTGGACTGAACTCGGTGAAAACAAGATACACGGGGTTGACTTGATTAAAGAGACTGAACTGAAAGTGACTGCAATCAGAGATAGTTTGAAAGCTGCATCGGATCGTCAAAAGTCCTACGCTAATTTGAAACGTAAAGACATTGAGTTTCAGGTCGGAGACCGGGTATTCTTAAAAGTTTCTCCATGGCAGAAAGTACTCCGATTTGGTCGGAAAGGCATACTAAGCCCGAGATTTATCGGACCGTACGAGATCATCGAACATATCGGGCCTGTTGCTTATAGATTGAAGTTGCCCTCTGAATTAGAAAAGATACACAACGTATTTCACCTTTCGATGCTTTGTAAATATAGATCAGATCCGTCACATGTGATCGCTCCGTCCGAGATTGAAATCCGATCCGATATGACGTATGAGGAAGAACCGATCCGTATTTTAGTTCGGGAAATGAAAGAGTTGAGAAACAAGAAAATTCCGTTAGTGAAAGTACTATGGAATCGACACGGAGTTGAAGAGGCTACGTGGGAGCCTGAGGATTCAATGAAGCAACAATATCCAACTTTGTTTAACGGTAAGATTTTCGAGGATGAAAATCCCTAAGGGGGGGAGAGTTGTAACAGTCTGAATTTGACCCTAATCGAAACGGTAGTTTTGAGACCACGAATCCGAGTCCGAAAAATTTTTAAATAATATATTCTGTGTTTATTATATGTGAATTAATGTGTGTGAAAGTGTCGTAGAAAAATTTAATCGTTTGTGTGTTTAATTTGACAAAAGGACTTAATCGCGTACTATGTAAAAGTTGCAAACTATAGTGAAATGTGCTAAATTGATGGTGGCTTTTTAATATGGAGTATTAAAAGGGAAATTAGCCCATTTTTCATGATAGTGGGCGATAATGGTCTTAAATGACCTTATGATATATGTTATGAATATTATTATTAAAAGGTTAGCATGGTAATTTGAAAAATAAATAATATATGTTATAATTTACTAAAACAAAACCACTATCATCTTTACTTCTCTCAAGGGCGAAAGTTAGCTAAAGAAAAGGGGTTAGAGAAGCTTTGAATTTCGGCAACCATTTGGCTTAATTAGGTATGAATTTTAGCTCGGTTTTTGTTGATTTTTACGTTTTTGTGATCGTTGCTTAGAGTATTAGCTGACCCATGCTGAAATTTTGATATAAACCCATAAATGATGTTCGGCTATTGTCATGTTTTTTGTGGTTTTTGATGTTTAATGATTTTATATTAAAGTTATGTTAAAGATTAGTATGTTTTGTGTTAGAAATTTTAGTGAATTTGAGTAATAGGACTAAATTACAAAGAATAAATTTTTAGAGGGGCTAAAATGCTAAATAAATGAAAGAAATGGACTTGTATGGTCCCTATGAATATTCGGCCCGTGAGTAGTATAGTGAAATTTTATGTATTTTGTGTTTTATGCAAATAGGACTAAATTGTAAAAATGTGAAACATTAGGGGTAAAATTGTAATTTGCCCTTTTATGTGTTTTGGGACTAAATTGAGATGAAATGTGCTTGAATGAGCTGAATTTTAATGTGATTAGATCAAGAACAAAAAAGAATGGATCTGGATCGGGGAAAGGCAAAGGTTATCGAATAGCCGATCTACGCTGTCCGTCGATAGTTGAGGTAATTCCTTAAGCAAATATATGTTAAAGAATTATTTATGAACATAGTAAATGATGAAATTTGAAAATTTTGAGTATAAATATATGTGATGGCCGAATGTGGTGATATAATATTGGATTGAAGTTATTTTGTTTAATGTAATGTGGTTAAGCATGTTCGGTTTGATATGTGAAAATGATATGAAGCATATGAGGTGTTTGTGAATTTAGCATTAAGTAATGAGTATTGAATGGTTAATAGTGTTGATATTCGGGCTTCGAGCCTAGCAGGCCTTGTGCCGATGATTTATTTCGGGCTTCGAGCCTAGCAGGCCTTGTGCCGGTGAAATATTCGGGCTTATTGCCTAGCAGGCTAAATGCCGGTGTTTAAATCTCGGACCTTGAGTCTAGCAGGCCTAGTGCCGTTGTGTGTAATTCGGGCTAAGACCTAGCAGGTGCCATATCGGTGAGTTTCAATTTCGAACTTCGTTATATAGTAATAATGTCATGAAGCAAATCTAGTAAACTTGAGCTTTGAAAATGAATTTGTTAATTTGGCAACAAGGTATGTACTCCATACTTTAATGTTATATATATATATATATGAGCTATGATAGTGAGCAAATGAATTGATGAAAAGAAAATGTGTTATACACTTGGTTGTGAAGTTTATATATATACAATATAATATGCCATGTGGTTATTGGAAATGCGAAAGTATGAGTGTGGTTAAAAGGTTCATGTAAGTATATTTATACACCTAGTTATGAAATTATCCATGTATATTCGGTAATTGATGTATGTGGTAAGGAATTTAAAGTTACCAAGTTAAGTAAGGTAATGATACCTTGTTATGGTGAGTTTATAATTAAGACATGTAGGTTTATGGTCATGAATTGTTTTAAATCATGTTTGAATGGTTGAGTGATATAAGTTAACGCTTAAGACTTACTAAGCTTGTAAGCTTACTCTGTTTTCGTTTAATTTTCTGTTTTATAGATTTTGGTCAAGCTACAGGCTCGGGGAAATCGTCAGCAAAGTCAACCACACTATCATCCCTTTTTGGTACTTATTTACTTGGTTTTTGAATCTAAGGCATGTATAGGTTAGACTAAGTTGTAAAATCAATGAAATTTGGTCTTGTATATAAGTATAGTCTAGCCTTGCGAAAAAGGCTTATTCCCTTTGGTTAACTTAAGTTTTTATACTCATCGACATAATGGTTGGATTTTAAAGTTAAGTTTGGATATATGTGTGAATGGTTGAATGATTGATATGCTTGGTTCTTAGCAAATTTTATCCTTGGCCTGTTACATGCTTATCTAGGTCGATGTATGTTATAGAGGGCATGTTTGCGATTAAGATAATTCTATGTGCTTTGGGTCTAATATGTTTTTCAGATGATTATTAGGTTTGATCACATGTATTGATAGTAGGTAGTAATGTATGTGTGATGTATTTAGATGGAAATATGGCGTCATGCTTAAATGACTTTGTTTGTGTTATAATTATAGTTATAAAACGAGGTATGAATTTTTAAAAGTGGTTATAAAGGTACGGATGCTAATGGTAAGAAGTGAATTTGTTTTAGGGTTACTTCAAATGCATGTCCAAGTGGTTAGTGAAACGATTTGATTAGTTAATATGAAAAATTGTAAAGTTTATGTAAACAAATATTTATATTCAAATTTGGTATGCATTGTAAGGTTAAATATGTGCAACGCAAATGTGGATTTTATTTTTTTGGAATTACGCATGATACTATGTTAGTACCATGGGCATGTTTGGTTATGATATTACATATTAATGTCTCATATGTGAATAAATATACCATAAAGTGCTATGGTTTATATGTTTAATATGCATATATGCATAATATATGAAATGATGAGATGACATGTGAGGAAGGTAATAAATGTAGTTATATTCAATATATGTGAATAAAGTGAAAGGTATTTCTTTGGAATATGTATTAAATATGTATTTTGGTTTGATAAATGTATGTATGGTGATATATGACTGTGATGATCCGAGTTTGACTTGGTAATGCCACTTTACCCTAGTCCAGCGACGGATACGGGTTAAGGGTGTTACATTTTATTGGCATTAGAGCTACAGTTTAGTCGATTCTAGGACTACCGTAGCGCGTGTGAGTCTAGCTATACATGCCTTATTTATATAAACGATAGTGTGGTGACTTCGATATTTCAAATTGTGTTTTATATAGTAAATGGATCCCGACAGAGCCGTAGGCGATGATGTAGAGAGTGTAGCGCTGATCACGCACGCGGTCGGTGGCCGTGAGACTCTCGACTGTCTCGGGTAGCCATGAGGGGAGGCTAAGCGGGCCTTCTACGGATGATGAATGAATGGTTTACCCAGTTCATTCGGACTAACCCACTGTACAACAACCTCCACCCCTGAATAATCCAACTCTGGTACCTTGGCACCTCGATGTTAGATCCGATGAGATCTAGTAGGCCTCTGTTGATAAAATCAAGAAATATAGGGCGAAGAATTCAAAGCTAATGATACCGACGATGCAGAATGGTGAGATGTGGCTCGATAACACTATTCGGGTACTTGATGAGCTATCTGTACTCTTGATGAATGCACGAAGTGTGTTATATCTCTACTTCGGGACCTTTGCATATCATCGGTGGAATACACTAGTATCGGTGGTTCGAAAGAAAAAGTGACTTGGGATTTCTTCCGGATCGAGTTCCGTAAGAAATATATCGATCGAGAGATTCATCGATCGTAAACGAAAAGAATTTCTCGGAACTAAAACAGGTCATATGATCGTGATGAATCCGAGCGGAAGTTTGTCAGATTGAGCCGATATGCCCGAGAGTGTGTATCAACTGAAGCCATTATGTGCAAAAGATTTGAAGACGGCCTGAATGAAGACATAAAGTTGCTTGTGGGCATTCTTGAGATCAAAGAGTTCGTAGTACTTGTCGAACGAGGTTGTAAAGCTGAAGAGCTTGGGAAAGAGAAAAGAAAGGCTGAAATAGAAGCTAGAGACACTCAAAAAATATCATCGAGTAAGACTTTCCATCCAGCATTTAAGAAGTTCAAAGATGACTTCGGCCAACATAAAGCTACTTCAGACCTGTCTAGACGAGATCGACCTCGGTGAGTTCCCGAGCCACTTCGATGGCTAGTGTTGGTAATGTTCGTGAGAACCGGTGAGTGCAAGCATTGTGGAAAATGGCATGCGGGAGTTGTAGATTGCATGATCGGTCCTACTTTAAATGTGGATCGTCGGACCATTTTATTCGAGAGTGCCCGATGCTAGCCGACCAAAATACGATTGAGAACACTAAACCGAGCAACACAAGAAGACGAGGCGGACCACCCGGACATTCGGGCAATGTAGGTGGCGGTCATAGAGGACAAAGGACTGCCGCGATTCGATCGGAGGCTCGAGCACCAGCTAGAGCTTATGCTATCTGAGCGAGAGAGGATGCTTCTTCCCGGATGTCATTACGGTACTTTCACACTTTATGATACTATCGTGATTGCATTAATTGATCTGGTTCGACTCATTCATATGTGTGTGAAACTCTAGTATCCGATAAGACTCTGCTGTTGAGTCTCACTCGAGTTTGTGATCCGTGTGTCCAACCCTTTGGGTAGATATCTTTTCGTTGATAAAGTGTGTAAAGGTTGCCCGTTGATGATTCGGGATTCCTGCTTTCCAGCTAATTTAATGTTGTTGCCTTTCGACGAGTTCGATATAACTTTGGGAATGGACTGGTTAACTTTGCATGATGCAGTGGTGAATTACAAAAGAAAGATTATTAATTTGAGATGTCAGAACGGTGAGATCATCCGGATTGAATCTAATGACTTGAATGGGTTACCGACAGTAATATCCTCGATGTTAGCTCATAAGTATGTAAGAAAAGGATGTGAAGCTTACTTGGCTTATGTGTTGGATAATAAAGTGTCCGAAAAGCAGATTGAATCCGTACCAGTTGTATGTGAATACCTAGAGGTGTTCCCTGAAGAATTGCCGGGTTTACCGCCAGTTCTAGAGATAGAGTTTGGTATTGAATTAGTACCGGGGATGACTCCGATTTTGATAGCTCCGTATCGGATGGCACCTAATGAATTGAAAGAGTTGAAAGCATAGTTGCAAGAGTTGACAGATAGGGGCTTTGCACGACCGAGCTTTTCTCCTTGGGGTGCACCAGTTCTATTTGTGAAAAAGAAAGATGGAACTACACGAATGTGTATTGATTATCAGCAGCTGAATAAGGTGACTATAAAGAATAAATACCCGTTGCCTCGGATTGATGACTTGTTTGATCAGTTGAAAGGGGCTTCAGTGTTTTCGAAGATAGATTTGAGATCGGGTTATTATCAGTTGCGAGTCAGAGATTTCGATGTGCCAAAGACTGCATTCCAAACGAGGTACAGACATTTTGAATTCCTAGTCATAGCCTATGCTTCGAGACAATTGAAGCCTCATGAAAGAAATTATTCGACTCATGATTTGGAATTAGCAGCCATTGTTTTCGCATTGAAAATATGGCGTCATTACTTGTTCGGCGAAAAATGCCATGTTTATTCAGATCACAAAAGTCTGAAGTACTTGATGACTCAAAAAAATTTGAACTTGAGACAACGCAGATGGTTAGAGCTGTTGAAAGATTATGAATTAGTAATTGACTAGCATTTGGGGAAAGCTAACGTTGTTGCGAATGCTTTAAGTCGAATATCATTGTTTGCTCTTCGTGCGTTGAATGCACATATGGTTATGTCTGGTGATGGTTCGATCATAGCCGAGTTGAAAGCAAGACCGATGTTTATTCAGCAAATTTGTGATGCACAAAGAATTGACAAAGACACGATTGCTAGACGAGTTCGATGTGTGAAAATGATGCAGTCGAGTTTGAATTGATGCAAATGATTGTTTGAACTTCAAAGGCCGAATATGTGTTCCGAGGAATGTGGATTTGATTCGGATGATTTTGAACGAGGCTCATAATAGTCGGTTATCGGTACATCCGGGTAGCACGAAAATGTATAATGATTTGAAACAGTTCTATTGGTGGCTGGCATGAAGCGGGATATATCTGAATTTGTTTCAAAGTGTTTTATTTGTCAGCAAGTAAAAGCCGAGCATCAAGTGCCTTCTAGGTTACTTCAGTCGATCTTGATACCTTAATGGAAATGGGATAGGATTACTATGGATTTTGTATCCGGGTTGCCTACGACACCGAGCAAGAAGGATGTAGTCTGGGTTATAGTGGATAGATGACCAAATCAGCTCACTTTGTTCCCGTTTATGCGGACTATTCGCTTGATAAACTTCTTTGAAATTGTATGTATCTCAAATTGTGAGATTACATGGTGTCTTTGAGTTCTATTGTTTTGATGCAGACCCAGAGATTCACATCGCGGTTTTGGAAGAAGTTGCAAGATGCTTTAGGTACTAAACTCCACTTTAGCATGACCTTTCATCCGCATGAGACAGAGCGGTCGATCTGAGCGAACCATTCAAATACCGGGACATGTTGAGATGTTGCGTCCTTGAGTTTGAAGGTACGTGGGAAAGATACTTACCTTTGATTGAATTTGCTTATAATAATAGTTTTCAATCTAGTATCAAAATGGCACCATACGAGGCTTTTTATGGTCGCAAGTTTTGTACACTGTTATATTGGACTGAACTCAGTGAAAACAAGATACACGGGGTTGACTTGATTAAAGAGACTGAACTGAAAGTGACTGCAATCAAAGATAGTTTGAAAGCTGCATCGGATCGTCAAAAGTCCTACGCTGATTTGAAACGTAAAGACATTGAGTTTTAGGTCGGAGACCGGGTATTCTTAAAAGTTTCTCCGTGGAAGAAAGTACTCTGATTTGGTCGAAAAGACAAACTAAGCCCGAGATTTATCGGACCGTACGAGATCATCGAACGTATCGGGCCTGTTGCTTATAGATTGAAGTTGCCCTCTGAATTAGAAAAGATAAACAACGTATTTCACGTTTCGATGCTTCATAAATATAGATCAGATCCGTCACATGTGATCGCTCCGTTTGAGATTGAAATCCGATCTGATATGACGTATGAGGAAGAACCGATTCGTATTTTAGCTCGGGAAATGAAAGAGTTCAGAAACAAGAAAATTCCGTTAGTGAAAGTACTACGGAATCGACACGGAGTTGAAGAGGCTACGTGGGAGCCTAAGGATTCAATGAAGCAACAATATCCGACTTTGTTTAACGGTAAGATTTTCGGGGACGAAAATCCCTAAGGGGGGAGAGTTGTAACAGTCCGAGTTTGACCCTAATCGAAATGGTGGTTTTGGGACCACGAATTCGAGTCTGAAAAATTTTTAAATAATATATTCCGTGTTTATTATATGTGAATTAATGTGTGTAAAAGTGTCGTAGAAAAATTTAATCGTTTGTGTGTTTAATTTGACAAAAGGACTTAATCGCGTACTATGTAAAAGTTGCAAACTATAGTGAAATGTGCTAAATTGATGGTGGCTTTTTAATATGGAGTATTAAAAGGGAAATTAGCCCATTTTTCATGATAGTGGGCGATAATGGTCTTAAATGACCTTATGATATATGTTATGAATATTATTATTAAAAGGTTAGTATGGTAATTTGAAAAATAAATAATATATGTTATAATTTACTAAAACAAAACCACTATCATCTTTACTTCTCTCATGGCCGAAAGTTAGCTAAAGAAAAGGGGTTAGAGAAGCTTTGAATTTCGGCAACCATTTGCCTTAATTAGGTATGAATTTTAGCTCGATTTTTGTTAATTTTTACGTTTTTGTGATCGTTGCTTAGAGTATTAGCTGACCCATGCTGAAATTTTGATATAAACCCATAAATGATGTTTGGCCATTGTCATGTTTTTGTGGGTTTTGATGTTTAATGATTTTATATTAAAGTTATGTTAAAGATTAGTATGTTTTGTGTTGGAAATTTTAGTGAATTTGAGTAATAGGACTAAATTACAAAGAATAAATTTTTAGAGGGGCTAAAATGCTAAATAAATGAACGAAATGGACTTGTATGGTCCCTATGAATATTCGGCCCTTGAGTAGTATAGTGAAATTTTATGTATTTTGTGTTTTATGCAAATAGGACTAAATTGTAAAAATATGAAACATTAGGGGTAAAATGGTAATTTTCCCTTTTATGTGTTTTGGGACTAAATTGAGATGAAATGTGCTTGAATGAGCTGAATTTTAATGTGATTAGATCAAGAACAAAAAAGAACGGATCTGGATCGGGAAAGCGAAGGTTATCGAATAGCCGATCTACGTTTGTCCGTCGATAGTCGAGGTAAGTCCTTAAGCAAATATATGTTAAAGAATTATTTATGAACATAGTAAATGATGAAATTTGAAAATTTTGAGTATAAATATATGTGATGGCCGAATGTGGTGATATAATATTGGATTGAAGTTATTTTGTTTAATGTAATGTGGTTAAGCATGTTCGGTTTGATATGTGAAAATGATATGAAGCATATGAGGTGTTTGTGAATTTAGCATTAAGTAATGAGTATTGAATGGTTAATAGTGTTGATATTCGGGCCGAGCCTAGCGCGGGCCTTGTGCCGGTGATTTATTTTGGGCTTGAGCCTAGCAGGCCTTGTGCTTGGGTGAAATATTCAGCTTATTGCCTAGCAGGCTAAATGCGGTGTTTAAATCTCGGACCTTGAGTCTAGCGGGCCTAGTCTTAGGTGTGTGTAATTCGGGCTAAGACATAGCAGGTGCCATACCGGTGAGTTTCAATTTCGAACTTCGTTATATAGTAATAATGTCATGAAGCAAATCTAGTAAACTTGAGCTTTGAAAATGAATTTGTTAATTCGGCAACAAGGTATGTACTCCATACTTTAATGTTATATATATATATGAGCTATGATAGTGAGCAAATGAATTGATGAAAAGAAAATGTGTTATACACTTGGTTGTGAAGTTTATATATATACAATATAATATGCCATGTGGTTATTGGAAATGCGAAAGTATGAGTGTGGTTAAAAGGTTCATGTAAGTATATTTATACACCCAGTTATGAAATTATCCATGTATATTCATTCGGCAATTGATGTATATGGTAAGGAATTTAAAGTTACCAAGTTAAGTAAGGTAATGATACCTTTTTATGGTGAGTTTATAATTAAGACATGTAGGTTTAAGGTCATGAATTGTTTTAAATCATGTTTGAATGGTTGAGTGATATAAGTTAATGCTTAAGACTTACTAAGCTTGTAAGCTTACTTTGTTTTCGTTTAATGTTCTGTTTTATAGATTTTGGTCAAGCTACGGGCTCGGGGAAATCGTCAGCAAAGTCAACCACACTATCATCCCTTTTTGGTACTTATTTACTTGGTTTTTGAATCTAAGGCATGTATAGGTTAGACTAAGTTGTAAAATCAATGAAATTTGGTCTTGTATATAAGTATAGTCTAGCCTTGCGAAAAAGGCTTATTCCCTTTGGTTAACTTAAGTTTTTATACTCATCGACATAATGGTTGGATTTTAAAGTTAAGTTTGGATATATGTGTGAATGGTTGAATGATTGATATGCTTGGTTCTTAGCAAATTTTATCCTTGGCCTGTTACATGCTTATCTAGGTCGATGTATGTTATAGAGGGCATGTTTGCGGTTAAGATAATTCTATGTTCTTTGGGTCTAATATGTTTTTCAAATGATTTTTAGGTTTGATCACATGTATTGATAGTAGGTAGTAATGTATGTGTGATGTATTTAGATGGAAATATGGCGTCATGCTTAAATGACTTTGTTTGTGTTATAGTTATAGTTATAAAACGAGGTATGAATTTTTAAAAGTGGTTATAAAGGTACGGATGCTAATGGTAAGAAGTGAATTTGTTTTAGGGTTACTTCAAATGCATGTCCAAGTGGTTAGTGAAACGATTTGATTTGTTAATATGAAAAATTGTAAAGTTTAGGTAAACAAATATTTATATTCGAATTTGGTATGCATTGTAAGGTTAAATATGTGCAACGCAAATGTGGATTTTATTTTTTTGGAATTATGCGCATACTATGTTAGTACCATGGGCATGTTTGGTTATGATATTACATATTAATGTCTCATATGTGAATAAATATACCATAAAGTGCTATGGTTTATATGTTTAATATGCATATATGCATAATATATGAAATGATGAGATGACATGTGAGGAAGGTAATAAATGTAGTTATATTCAATATATGTGAATAAAGTGAAAGGTATTTACTGGAATATGTATTAAATATGTATTTTGGTTTGATAAATGTATGTATGGTGATATATGACTGTGATGATCTGAGTTTGACTTGGTAATGCCACTTTACCCTAGTCCGGCGACGGATACGGGTTAAGGGTGTTACAAATTAGAAGTCCTTAAATAGCAATTTTCCCAAATTATAATTTTTGGACAAAAATGGACATGAGTTAGAAATTTTGAAAGTTTAGTGAGAAGGGCATTTTGGTCATTTATCAATTAAATGATTAAAAAGGGAAAAAGATGACAAAAATCTTATTCATCTTCTTCCCCTTGTGCCGAAAATTTGAGAGACTCCATAGCTAGGGTTCTTCAATTTTTGAAGCTTGCTTGTAAGTGCATCCTAGCCCCGTTTTTAATATTCTTCGTATTTTTGGAGTCCTCGTATTATGAATTAGCTATTTATAGCTATAAGTTGAACTAGAATTCATGTTCATAAATCTACCCATGTATGACATACTTGTAAAATGATGTTTTATGAAAGATTATGAGAGTTTGATGTTAGATAAACATCTTTTCCAAAATGAATTTCATGAAAAATGCTAGTAAGGACTAGTTTATAAAAGTTGTGAAATTTGTCATACATGATAGAAATAGTGAGAATTGATTGTTTCTGTAGTTAAGAGAATGAATCAGCTAAGCATGAAGTTCACGAAAGTTGAATAAAAATCACTTTACGAGCCTTGGGGCAAAAGTGTAATTATGAGAAAGTTTAGGGGCAAAATGGTAATTTTGTCGAAGTATGAGTTAAGAGTCAATTTAGTCAATGTGTGTATTAAATGAGATAAATTATTATTATAGATCAATAAAAACAAAGCCCAGATCGAAACCGAGGCAAGAACAAAGTCGAGGACTAAATTGCATTTCTACATACATTTTGTACATTGAGGTAAGTTTGTATGATTTCTAAGCTTTATGATTAATATCATTGAATTGCTTAGTATGATGTAGAATATATATTAATTCCATGAGATTTTTGATGCTATGTTAAACAAAGAAATCAATGAGATTAAGTATGAGAAAGTCCCGATTGAAGTTGAATTACTTAGGATACTCGATCTATCACCTGAGACAAGGAAGTCCGTATAAGACCAAGCCAAGGCATGGCATCGGCAATCAAGCAAGTTATCATGTAAGACCAAGACAAGTCTTGGCATTGAAGAGTTATTATGAGATGAAGACCCATATAAGCCCAAGCCAAGGCATGGCATTGGTGAGTCTCCATGTAAAGATGTCATGTAAGTCCAAGACAAGTCTTGGCATTGAAAAGCTATCATGAGATAGAGATCCCATGTAAGTCCAAGCCAAGGCATGGAATTGGTGAGTAACAAGGATGATTTCATGTAAGTCCAAGCCAAGGCTCGGAATTAACCCGTTCATGAGTAAAGATACCAAGTAAGACCATGTCAAGACATGGCAATGGTAAGTTCCCAGTGGAACACACAAGGAAGACTTCGTGTAAGTCCATGTCAAGACATGGCATCGATACCAAGTTGAGAGATCCCATGTAAGACCATATCTAGGGTATGGCTTTGGCATCGAGATATTTGTGAGATGAGATTCAGTATCCTCGGTTATTCATAGTAATTCATCAGGTAGAAGAGTAAAGAATAAATGAGAAAGTAAGAAAGTTAAGCAAGTAAAGCTATCATCAAAGTATGCTAGTCAAAGTTAACTAAGAGTATTATTCATGTTATGAATGATGAAGTTAAGATTATGCTTACCTTAAAAAAGTATGTTAATCTATATGATTAAGTGATACAGGTACCTTGTTTACCTTACAAGCACGAGACTAGTAAGTACCATGATAAGTGTAAGAATCATTAAGAGTAAGTAAGAGCATGTGAACTTAGCAATGCCTTTGCTTATGATGAATGAGTATGTTAAGTATATATATATACGTTGTTATATGCATTACATGCAAACTTACTAAGTGAAATGCTTACGTCTTTAATTCTTTCTTTCCATGTAGTCCCGCCAAGCTAATCTCGTGGATCATCGTCATCGGAGCTCGGAGCACACTATCAATCACTATTTTGGTATAGCCAAGTTGTTTATATTAAGTATGGCATGTATAGGAAGCATTTCATTTTGAGTTATGTTTTAGAATTAGCCAAAGTGTTGGCTATCAAGCTTAGTATTCTTTTTGTATATGGCCAAAGAGATGGGTCATGAATGATTAAGTATGTATGTTTTTATCTATCAATGAAGTATGCATCCTTGTTAATGTTAGATGTAATACTTGAGTTATTGAATTGAGTATTGGATTGATCTTGATCTCAGGGTGGCAATTGGCTTGGAAAATAGCCTCTAGGTGCCCACACGGATAGACACACGGGCGTGTGTCTAGGCCGTGTGTCCCCTGCACATTAGTGTTTTAAGTCAGAATAGACCACGGGCTAATCACACGACCGTTTTGTTTAGGCCGTGTGTGACACACGATTAACACATGGGCGTGTGCCCTGGCCGTGTGAAGTCTCATAACTAATCTACACACCTATTACACACACAGCTAGTACACACAGTTAATCCACACAGCCAATATCTCGGTGGTTTCGCACTTAGCACACCACGATTGATTAATAAGGTGGTATCGCACTTAGCCTACCACAAAGGTATTCATAGTGGTTCAGCACATAGCCCACTAGATGATATACTTCACGATAGCATCACACATAGCTAGCTCATCGTCAATATGCATTAGGATGGTATCGCACTTAGCCCACCATCTAGCATTATCACAACACATGCACAAGTCTACTTACTTAATCATTCTACTTAAACCACATAGGTTCTCAATCATTCTCGATCATACATTCATTCCACATAGGTTCTCAAACATGCTACACACTAGCCAGCATTAACAAATTGTAAGTATGAATGCATTATTTATGCATAGACTTACCTCGATACTCAAAAGTATAGAAATATGCAATTTAGTCCACCACCTTGCTTTTGCCTCTACACTGATCCGGGCCGTCTTTCTTGATTTATAATGAATAAATCAGCTTATTCAATACACACATTGACTAAATTGACCCACATTTCATACTTTAGCAAAATTACTATTTTGCCCCTAAACTTTCTCATATTTACACTTTAGCCCCAAGGCTCGTAAAGTGATTTTTATTCAACTTTGTATCCTTTCATGCTTAGCTGAACCACTTACTCAACTAAAGCATTCATCAATTCTCACTAAATCACACATGTATGACCAAACTAAAGTTTTTCACAAACTAGTCCCTACATGCATTTTCATGGAAAATCACTTAGCAAAAGATGTTTCTACTACATCAAGCCTTCATATTCTTCCATAAAACATCAAAATACATGTATGTCATACATATGTACATTTTTGAACATCCATAATAGCTCACCAAAAAGCTAAAAATAGCTTACTCATGCTATTAGGACTTCAAAAATACGAAGAATATTAAAAATCGGGCTTAGGAGCACTTACTAGCAAGCTTGAAAAATTGAAAGAGCCCTAACAATGGCTATTGAAATTTTCGGCAGCTTGGGGGAGAAGATGAGTGAATTTTTGTCATCTTTTCACCTATTTAATCACTTAATAACTAAATGACCAAAATGCCCTTTTTGATAAACTTCAAATTTTAACTCATCCATGCCCATTTTTGTCCAAAAATTAGAATTTGGGTAAATTGCTATTTAAGGACCTCTAATTAATATTCTAAAGCTATTTCACACAAATAGCTTCTAGAATCTCACATTTTGCAACTTTTGCAATTTAGTCCTTTTGGACAATTCAATCGCAATTTCACAAAATTGCTTCATGAAACTTTCACACTAGCATGCATCCATAATATAAACCTCAAAAACTCATTCATAACCCTCAGATTTGTGGTCTCGCACCACTATTCCGACTAGGCCCTAAATCGAGATGTTACATTCCCTAAGGCTGCCAAAAATTCCAAGAGCCATTGTTAGGGTTCTTCAAATTTTTCAAGCTTGCTAGTAAGTGCATCTAGCCTCGTTTTTGATATTCTTTGTGTTTTTGAAGTCCTAGTAGCATGAGTAAGCTATTTTTAGCTATTTGATGAGCTAAAATGGATGTTCAAAAATGTGGTCATGTATGACATGCATGTATGTTGATATTTTATGGAAGATTATGAAAGCTTGATGTAGTAGAAACATCTTTTGTTAACTGATTTTCCATGAAAATGCATGTAGGGACTTGATTGTGAAAATCTTAAGTTTGGTCATACATGTGTGTTTTAGTGAGAATTGATGATAGCTTTTGTTGAATAAGTGGTTCGACTAAGCATGAAAGACTAGAAAGTTGAATAAAAATCACTTTACGAGCCTTTGGGGCTAAAGTGTAAATATGAGAAAGTTTAGGGGCAAAATAGTAATTTTGCTAAAGTATGAGATAAGGGTCAATTTAGTCAAAGCGTGTATTGAATAAGCTGATTTATTCATTATAGATCAAGAGAGACAAAGCCCAGATCGAAACCGAGGCAAAAGCAAGGTGGTGGACTAAATTGCAAGTCTCAATACTTTTGAGTATCGAGGTAAGTCTATGCATAAACAATGCATTCATACTTACAATTTATTGATGATAGCTAGTGTGTAGCTTGTTCGAGATTGATTGAGAACCTATGTGGTTCAAGTAGAATGAATGTAGTAAAATTGTGAATGGATGTTTAATTGAGTAAGTAGACATGTGAATGTGTAGTGATAATGCTAGATGGCAGGCTAAGTGCGATACCATCCTAATGCATATTGACAATGAGCTGGCTATGTGCGATGCTATCGTTAGGTATATCGTCTAGTGGGCTATGTGAGAAACCCCTATGATTACCTTTGTGGTATGCTAAGTGCGATACCACCTTATTAATTGATTGTGGTGTGCTAAGTGCGAAACCACCGAGACATTTGCTGTGTGGATTAGCCATGTGATGGCATTATTGAGTAAAATAGCTGTGTGGATGTATTATTAAGTTAATTAGCTGTGTGGATGAATTATTGAGAAATAATGATGTCTTGTATATTGTGTAAATGTGACATTGAATGCAGGGGTGCATTTCGATGGTTATGAGTATGTGACTCATGATATGTTGGAAGTGTGGTAAGGGTTAGAAAGAGTAAGCATAGTTGTTCATTACCTTTGGTAGTATAATGCTAATTGTTGTTTAGCTTATACTATGATGCTTAATTGTTTATGTGTAAACTTACTAAGCTCAAAGCTTACTCCTTTTCCTTTCCCTTGTCTTATAGAGTAAAAGTGTTGAATCGAGATACGAGGATCAATTAGAAGATCGCCCACACTATCAGCACACTCTGGTACATGAGACTCAATGTTTTGTATATGGCATGTATAGGGGCTAAACAAATTAGTGAATTTTTGGTGTAAATGGCTAAGAAGTGTTGGCCTTTAGATGGATAGTGTATTTTGTATAATGCCATGGTTGTTGGCTATTACATTATATGAAAGAAAGATGTAGTTTTCTATGTGAGATTGCACTTCCATTTGAGTTGATTATGGATGTGTTGTATGAGTGCATGTTGTGTAAGCTATAAGGGTGAGAAGAGCTTAGCAAATAGCTTTGTTCTTGGTCATGTGGACAGACACACGGGCGTGTGTCTAGGCCATGTGTGACCCACGGTCAGCCCACGGGCGTGTGCTTTTGCCGTACGTCCCCTGCATGTTAGTATTTGAAGTCAGAATAGACCATGGACTAGTCACACGGGCGTGTGTCTAGGGCGTGTGGGATTAATTAGTGTTGGCCACGGGCTAGCCACACGGGCGTGTGTCTAGACACTAGGCCGTGTTAAGGTAGTCAGTGTGCACCATGGGTGGTAAGCACAGGCGTGTGCCTTGGCCGTGGGGCATTGGCAGAATGCTGGGGTTTTAGGCACGGTTTGGGGACATGGGCGTGTGTGTCCATGCACGGGCGTGTCTAATCTTGCACGGGCGTGTGAGATCTGTATAAAAGAGAAAAAAAATTAAGATTGGAAAAAGTTCTGGTTTAGTCTCGAGAGCCCTCGTGTGTATGAGTGAGGCCTCGTAAGTCGAGAATGAGTTGTTGAGATGACTTCAGAGAGTAGTTACGACAAGCCTAAGTGGCGATCAAGTGGTTTGAGTTCGGTAACGCCTCGGGCCCGGTTCCGGCGTAGAACCCGGGTAAGGGGTGTTACATGCCCGATGCTGAAACGACATGCCCCAGGAAACTAACTTCATTCAACCAAAACTCACATTTGCTGAACTTCGCGTACAACTGCTTATCACGCAAAATTTGTAACACAAGTCTCAAGTGTTCGGCATGCTCAGTTTCGTCACGCGAATAGATCAGAATGTCATCTATGAATACAACCACAAACTGATCTAGATACAGGCTGAATACCCGATTCATCAGATCCATGAAAATAGCAGGAGCATTAGTGAGTCCGAATGACATCACTAAAAACTCGTAATGGTCGTATCTTGTCCGAAAAGTAGTTTTAGGCACATCTGAGTCTCTAACTTGCAACTGATAATATCCTGATCTAAGATCGATCTTCGAGAATAGCGAAGCTCCCTTTAGCTGATCAAACAAATCATTGATACGAGGCAATGGATATTTATTCTTTACATTCACTTTATTGAGTTGTCGATAATCGATGCACATTCTCAAAGTTCCGTCCTTCTTTTTCACAAATAGGACTGGCGCACCCCAGGGAGAAAAACTCGGTCGAGCAAAACCTCTATCTGTCAATTCTTGCAGTTGAGCTTTCAACTCTTTTAATTCGGTCAGTGCCATTCTATACGGAGCTATCAAAATCGGAGTTGTCCCTGGCACTAACTCAATACCAAACTCTACCTCCCGTACAGGTGGCAATCCCGACAATTCCTCTGGAAATACATTCGGATACTCACAAACAACCGGTACAGATTCAATCTTCTTTTCGATTACTTTGCTATTAATCACATACGCAAAATAAGCTTCGCAACCCTTTCTCAAATACTACCGAGCCAACATCGAGGATATCATTGCTGGTAACCCATTCAAATCCGCAGATTCGATTCGAATTATCTCATTATTCTGACACTGTAAATCAATAGTATTTCGTCTGCAATTCACTACTGCATCATGCACTGTTAGCCAATGCATACCAAGGATAATATCGAACTCATCAAATGGTAGCAACATCAGATCGGCCGGAAAACATGAGTCTCGAATCATTAAAGGGCAATTCTTGCACACTCTATCAACTAACACACACCGGCCCAGGGGGTTTAAAACCTGAATCACAAACTCAATAGACTCAATAGGTAGAGTCTTGCTGGATACTAATGTTTCACACACATAAGAATGAGTTGAACCAGGGTCAATCAGAGCAATTACACTAGTATCAAAGAGAGTGAATATACCGGTGATGACATCTGGAGATGAAGCCTCCTCTCTAGCACGAATGGCATAGGCTCTAGCCGGCACACGGGCCTCTGATCGAATAGCCGTATCTGAAGTCCCTCCCTGAGTGCCCCTCTTACCTTCCACATTACGAGATGGTCTACCTCTAGCTGCAGTGCTGCTCGGTCTCGTACTCTGAGCAATATCCTTTTCAGCTGTCTCTGGGTAATCCCGAACAAAATGATCCTACGAACCACACTTGTAGCAAGTGTGATTATTAGATTTGCCCCAACATTCACCAAAATGTCGTCTGCCACAATGTTGACACTCGGGCTTATTCGGTCGAGTATTGCCAACACTAGCAATCGAGGTAGCCCGTGAACTCACTGGTGGTCGTTCTCGTATAGAGATCCTCGTATTAGCTTTGGATGAAGCATCTTGTCATTTTTGAACTTCTTTGTTGACGATTGAGAAAATTTACCCGCTGACCTCTTTCAGAAATCTCTTGCTTCAAACTCAGCTTTTCGTTTTTCTTTCCCCAGCTCTTCGGCTTTACAAGCTCGCTCGACAAGTACTACAAACTCATTTATTTCAAGTATTCCGACCAGTAGTCTTATATCTTCATTTAGCCCTTCTTCAAATCTTCGGCACATAGCAGCCTCAGACGAAACACACTCACGAGCATAGCGACTAAGTCTCACAAACTTGCGCTCGTACTCAGATACGATCATACGACCCTGTTTAAGCTCAAGAAATTTCTTGCGTTTGGAGTCTATAAATCACTGACTGATGTATTTCTTACGGAACTCTGTCAGAAAGAAGTCCCAGGTAACTCGTTCCTTTGGAACAATTGATACGAGAGTATTCCACCAATAATAGGCAGAATCTTGTAATAAAGATATGGCGCACTTCAGGTATTCATCAGGTGTTCATGATAGCTCATAGAAGACACGAATGGTATTATCGAGCCAAAATTCAGCTCGCTCAGCATCATCATCATCTTCGGCTCTAAACTCTTGAGCCCCGTGTTTTTTAATTCGGTCAACGGGAGGCTTGCTTACTCTTTTAGGATTAATGATTGGGGGTACCACCGGTACGACAGGTGGAGTATTCTGATTCAGAGGTTGTTGAACAGCCGGATTGGCCCGAATATACTGACTGAACCAATCATTCATCATGCTATAGAAGGCTTGTTTAGCCCCCTCATCGGGATTACTCGCAGCTGGTCGAGATTCCTCCGGCGCAGTCCCTTGCGCGGGAGCAGGCGCCACGCTCTCGACATCATCAGCTATAGCTTGCTCGGGATCAGGATCCATTCACTATACGAAAGAAGGAAACACAATTTCACTGTCAAAAGCCATCACACTATCACTTTATAAAATATGGCATGTATAGCTAGTCTCACACGCGCTACGTTAGTCCGAGAACTGACTAAACCGTAGTTCTGATACCAATCAAATGTAACACCCCTAACCCGTATCCGTCGCCGAATTAGGGTTACAGGCGTTACTAAACCAAACCCAAGTCAGTGCACCTTTTAAAATCTATTACTTTGATAAATGTGTACCAATTCATACTATCACGAATAAACATGTATATCCCATCTAATATCAAAATATTAACTTACATATCATGAATAATATCATTAACATCAACTAAAAACTAATTTCATTCAACTAGCAAATCACTATTCAATTTGTCATTTAAAAGCAAAGACCGATTAGGTATATGGTACTTATTTACTCATTTTATTTCTATTATCAACAATACATTCAAACATATATCATTACTGAACATGTGCATTACTTTTGATCATTTCAATACCACATTCGATTATACCATAATTATAAATTTCAAAACCAACTCATTCATCCCATAATTTCTTATCACATTCGGCATTGTTCATTATATATATATATGCCATCATAAGCACATCTTAACAAGATATTACATCAATGATTTAGCCATTTATATCTCATGGCTTAACATACTATATCACTCAAAAGGGAGAATTTAAGCTCCAAACTAAAACAAGTCATGGCTGAATGTCTACAAATTAATACACATCAATTTGCTCATTAATGTATCACCTTTGATAATCACATACACAAAATGTGACCTATTTCATTCTAGTCTAATCATATTAATACATTCAAATAATTATGCCAAAAACATTTTTATCAACCCAATGTATTATATACTATATTCAACCAATTCCATGAGCTCAAAATTTACATATAACACATTATGAAATAACTTTCAAACTAGACTTTTAATATATAAACTAATATACTCAATAATAATTCCATAATTAAACATGATCAAACAAACTCAAACATAAAAGCATAGCCATTTTTGCATGGCATATACATATATATACATATCATTTGAACACAACCCAAGAAATATAGCCTATACATGCCATATGTTTCAAAAGAGATACAACTTATAGAATACCGAATTTAGGTGATAGTGCGAATGACTTTGACGAAGATCCCCGAGCACGAATTAGCCTTCAAAATCTATAAAATAGTCAATGGAAAATAACGGTAAGCTATCTCAGCTTAGTAAGTTATAAGCAATGGAAAATGTATATCAAATCATTTTACAAGTTTAATCAATACAGTTTGGTTTTCTCGAACTCATAATCAATAACACAATAAATATATCTCTATAAAACAATCACCAAATTTGATGTCTTAAACCGAATATTCATGATCCATTTATCCATTTCAACCAAATTCAAATATTAATGACCATATCTCATTTCTATAATTTCATATACAAGAACACTTATCTCATTAGTTCTAAGTTATTCAATTGATAAACATCACTTACCAAAATATCCCCTTTCGATCACCTCTATTATTAAATTTATATCTCTGAGGAATCTGCAAATCCGCACACATAGAGCAGTATATGTAACGTATCGCACACTTAGTGCCGTTACATTGATAAGGAGCGCACAAAGTACCATTCACCAGTAATGTATCGCACACTTAGTGCCATTACTTATTTTCCGCACACATAGTGTCATACGACCGATTTCGCACACACAGTGCTCAGTATATAAGCTCGCACACATAGTGCCAGATAACCGATCTTGGACACACAGTGCTCGGTATAATAGCTCGCACACATAGTGCCATCAATCCATTTTCTCCTTATTACGAAATACACATATGTTCTCAGATTCATTCATATATACACATATAATTAAAGGTTCACAAACAACTCATTTCTCCTATAATATTATCATATTCGGCAACACCAATTATATATATATATATATATCCATATGATCAATTACATCACCACTCTAATTTCATTTATTTATAAAAAAAATATCTATCCTTTAACACATGTAAATTTAATCGTCCAACCCAGTTAATCAAGACTTATGTATACACAAATATATATTAGCCCACATTCGGCTATTTCATGATAATTTTCTCATGCCACATTCGACATTTTTAAATTAAACCTATTACCTCACTAAAATATATGCCTTTTAATATAGAATATAATTTAATTCAATCCGATTGCTTAAAAACTTACCTCGGAAGTCGACGGATTAAGATTTCCTGGCTATTCGTTCAACTTTGCCTTTCCCCGATCCAATCCCGTTTCTTTTTGTTCTTGATCTAAATAATTCCAAATTAAGCTCATTAAAATATATTTCATTCAATTTAATCCAAAAACACATAATTATGCAAATTACCATTTTACCCCTAACATTTAAAATTTTACAATTTAGTCCCTATTGCTCAAAACACAAAATATCTAAAATTTTACCACTATTATTGAGGGCCGAATACTTATAGTCCCTATATAAACTCACTTGTAACACCCCAAACCCGGTCAAAACGCTACGACCCAATATGAGAAAACATTTCTCAACACCCTGGCATGTCACAGGGGAGAAAACATTTCTGAAAACCGAGTTATTGCCTTGAAGAGGAAAGGAAACCTTTGAATTTATAAAAATAGAGTTTGTATTGAGCGACTAGTTGACCCAATATGAGATTTAGTTTGAAAAGCTGAGTTCCCTTGTTATCAATACTCGATTGCTAATTACCCAATTGTAAAATCTTGAAAATCACGCGATTATTTAGGTTTTGAAAACGTCCCTTTCATAATCTTTTAGGCATGCCTTAATGATCAAAGCAAAATTAAGAGAATTAACAAAATAAATAAATCCAAGTTAAAATTTAGATGGCCTTATTACATTACCCAAAATCTAACTTAAAGTAAAATAAATCCGAAATAACTGAAATAAAAACCGAAATATCGTGCATGGCCACCTCGAGTCCACCTCGGCTCCATATCTGCGATCTAAGGATTACCTGCAAAAATAACGGAAGGGGTGAGTCGCCGAGACTCAGTGGGTAAATCCCCGCCCAATCGAACTTAGACTCTCCCACTGATTCATATGCAAAATATGTATGTCATGCAACCAACCAACCTAGATATCCATCCGCATCTCCCGTGTCTACCCAACATTTGTGGCACTCTAGCCATCTGGTGGTACCTAACCACGGTGACAAAAGTCACAATAATAGTATGTGGGGCCAACCCACTTGTGGTACCTAACCACTTGGTGACAATCCCTAATATCAATACGTGGGGCCAACCCATCGTGGTACCAAACCACCGGGACGAGTCACGAAATATATGTGGTACCTAACCACCGGTGGTTCCAAACCACCGAGACTTAGTCACAAAATGATAATATGTGGGGTCAACCCACTTGTGGTACCTAACCACTAGTGACAGTCTGAAAGGTCATGTTTCCTTCCTCTTCATCTCATATCCCAAACTCATGTACAACAATTAATATGATATGATCATGCTTAACGATTAGTTGACATGGCACATTCGAAGCTTTTAACGTATGCATTTATTGATAGCGAACATAATAGACTTACCGGAATCCTCGCTTTTACCCACAAGGGTATTTTAGTGACCAAAACGTCACTTCGGCTTTCGAGACATACTAGCAACTAATAAAATAACACATGAAGTGTGTGAGAGTTACCCACCGATAACGCGTAACACAATACTTTCTACGCCGACACTATCGCTGATGTGCACTACCGCTATCTACCTACTACTCGCCGTAAGCGGCCCACAACCAGTGGCCAATCTCGAACTTCCGACCTCGCTCCTTCTTAAACTTAGGGGCTGGGTTCATGTGTCCAACCCCATTCCTAGAATCGGCATTTGAGTCCATGGAAGATCTTTGGTCGAAGACCGAGTTAACACGTAGAGTAAGATATGAATAGATTTACACGCTTAAGCGAATAGATCTTCTTACCTAGATCGATAAAAGTTGAGTCTTTAGGCTTGATTCACAAGTCAAATGAATCCCAAAAGTCTCCAAGAAGAAAGTGACACCACTTCCACCTATATTCGGCCAAGCATCCCACCATTAGGCCAATTAGCCATTTCGGCTTTGGCATGAAAAACCGAAAGAGTGATAACGAAATAAGAGAAATCGCCCTTACCTTAACCCACGTATCTGCTCAACACCTAGGAAGAATCGACACCACACCACCCTAGAGAAGATTCGACAAAGGCTAGAGTAAAAGAGAATCAGATAAAAAAAACCCGAAAATAGAAATGAAGATCTTCAAATGGAGGCTTAGGGGTTTCGACTTTTAGGGAAAAATGGAATAGGGATTGGAAGTTTGAGGTTTTGGTTTTGAGAATAACAAATAGAGAAGGAAAAAGATGAAAAATAGGTTTTGGCTTTTAGGGAGATTGAGAGAAAACGCAAGAGAGAATGGCTAGGAGATTCAGCTTTGGAAAAAGAAAGTATGGGGCAAGGGGTGTTCGGCTCTTGCAAGAAATTGGAGATGAGAAGAGAGTTAGGGGGGTTTCGGCCCTAAGAAGAAATTGAGAGAAGAGAAAAGAAACAGAATGAAAGGAGGGTTCGGTTCTAGCAGAAAAGAGATAAAGAGAAAGTAAGAACTTCAAATGCCAAAATGCAAATGCTGAAAATGAGAAAAGAACTCTTACTTGGCTAGACAGAAATTCGGCACACTCTAGCCACACAAAAACCGATCCTTCCCCCTACTAAGAGTTTGAAATTCGGCCAACACTACCACCCCTTACTCAATCCCTTATTTTTCTCCTTAAACCACTCCTCGACCACTTATTTGAAACATTTTGAACACTCCAAGCTCCACTTTTCCTCTCTCGCCAACCATTCAAATTATTTGACTCACCCACTCCCTATCCTGAGGTGTTTCAGTCGATTTTTGCCTCTGCTCCCCTTGACGCCAAAAAGAACTTCCAAAATGAACTCCTTGCGACTCAAACTTGCTCCCTCTCCCCCTCTCCGTGGCATCACTTACCAGCATCTTAAGTGGCCCCTCCTTGCCACCCTGCCATCCCTTTTCTTGTGTCACCAATCGCAACCTAAAACCCCTTAAGTCCTACTCCTATTCAGCTCACCCCTAGAGTGCCCAAAACGAAAATTTTCACTAAGGCTCCGGCTTAACCCTAAGTCATTCCTAGACCCTAGAGTACCCTAAACTAACATGACAAACATAGCATTCACATACAAACACGTAAAATGCAAAGGCCCTAATTTAGGATGTTACAGTTTTACCCCCTTAAAATAATTTCGGCCTCGAAATTACCTGATCAAAAGAGTTGAGGGTATTGCTGCCGCATAACATCCTCTGGCTCCCACGTAGCTTCTTCTGATCCATGGTTTCGCCACAACACATTCACCAAAGGAACCGATTTCCTACGCAATACTTTGACATCCCGATCCAAGATATGCACTGGTTCCTCCTTAAAAGATAAGTCTGGGCTTACTTCAATTTCTTCTATTGGCACAACATGAGACAGATCCGAACGGTAGCGTCTAACTATAGAAACGTGGAATACGTCATGGATCAGACTCAACTCTGAAGGTAACTCGAGCTGATAGGCTACTAGTCCCACACGCTTCAACACCCGATAAGGCCCGATAAACTGGGGCTTAACTTGCCCTTCCGACCAAATCTCAGCACCTTCTTCCACGGCGACACCTTTAAGAAAACCTTGTCACCCACTGCAAATTCTATATCTTTTCGCTTAAGATCAGCATAGGACTTCTGCTTGTCTGAAGCCTCCTTCAATCGAGTTTGAATTAGCTTAACCTTGTCTTCCGTTTCAGCAACCAACTCTAGACCTAACAACTGACGCTCACCCAACTCTGTCCAACACGTAGGTGTGCGACACTTCCGACCATATAACGCTTCATACGGCGCCATCTGAATACTCGACTGGTAGCCATTATTATACGCGAATTCCGCCAACGGTAGAAATTCTTCCCAACTACCCCTGAAGTCCAAGACACTGCCCCTTAACATATCCTCCGAATCTGAATTACCCTCTCCGATCGCCCATCGATCGTGGATGAAACGTCAGATCTTTGAAATCCAACTTTGTACCCAAAGCCTGATGCAACGCCTTCCAAAATCTTGACGTAAATCTGGGGTCTCTGTCCGAAATGATTGATACTGGCACCCCATGCAACCTTACAATCTCTGATATATATAAACCCGCCAACTTCTGAAGAGAGTAATCTACACGTACAGGTATGAAATGAGCAGACTTTGTCAAACGGTCAACAATCACCCAAATCGAGTCCTTCTTAGAAGGCGTGAGGGGTAGCCCACTGACAAAATCCATCGTAATCCTTTCCCATTTCCACTGCGGAATCTTCACAGGTTGCAACAATCTCGAAGGTAACTGATGTTCTGCCTTCACCTGCTGACACGTCAAACACTTACCCACAAATTCAATTACCTCACGCTTCAGACCCGGCCACCAAAACTGCTCCCGCAAATCCCGGTACATCTTACTACCTCTAGGGTGCATAGCGTATGGGCTGCTATGTGCTTCCTGAAGAATCTTCTGCCTTAACTCCACATCTTTTGGCATGCAAACCTTCCCCTAGAAACATAACACTCCATCGCTGTTCAAGCTATACTCCTCTAATCCTCCATTCTGCATTTGCAAAAATCGAGCGCTTAAGACACCATCTGATAATTGTTTCTCTTTAACCTGATCCACCCATGTCGGCTTCACTTGCAGTTCCGCTAACAGACTTCCGTCATCATACAAACTAAGGTGGGCAAAAATGGCTCTTAAGTCTGATATTACCTTGCGGCTCAACGTGTCTGCCACCACGTTAGCCTTTCCCGGATGGTACTCAATCGAGCAGTCATAATCCTTCAACAACTCAATCTGCCTCCACTGTCTTAAATTCAACTCCTTCTGAGTAAGGAGGTATTTCAAACTCTTATGATCCGTGTAAACAAGTAATGTCTCCAAATTTTCAGGGCGAAAACCACTGCAGCCAACTCCAGATCATGCGCCGGATAATTCACTTCGTGAGGCCTCAACTGGCAAGAAGCTACGCTACTACTTTTCCCTCTTGCATCAGCACACATCCTAACCCAGTATGCGACGCATCACAATAAACCGTAAACTCTTTCCCTGCTTCAGGCTGAATCAATACCGGAGCTTCCGTTAAAATCCTCTTTAACTTCTCAAAACTTTCTTGTTGTTTGCCAGACTACACAAATGGAACCCCTTTCCTTAACAACTTGGTTAACGGTGCTGCAATCAAAGAAAACCCTTCCACAAACCTTCTGTAATACCCCGCTAAACCTAGAAAGCTCCGAATCTCCGCCACAGACTTAGGTGGTTTCCAATCCAACACAGCTTCAATCTTCCGAGGGTCCACCCTAATCCCCTCAGCTGACACCACATGACCCAAAAAGGTAACTTCCCTTAGCCAGAACTCGCACTTACTAAACTTTACGAATAACTACTTCTCCCTCAAAATTTGCAAAACCACACGAAGATGTGCATCATGCTCCTCCTCCAACTTTGAGTACACCAGAATATCGTCTATAAACACTACGACGAACCGGTCCAGATACGGTTGAAAAACCCGGTTCATCATATCCATAAACGCTGCTGGTGCGTTAGTCAATCCAAACGGCACCACCAAGAATTCGTAGTGACCATAACGGGTACGAAATGCCGTCTTATGAATATCCACCTCCTTGACCTTAAGCTGGTGATACCCCGACCTCAGATCTATCTTGGAAAAGACTGATGCTCCCTTAAGTTGGTCAAACAGGTCGTCTATCCTCGGCAACGGATACTTATTCTTGATCGTCAACTTATTCAACTGACGATAATCAATACACATTCGCATCGATTCGTCCTTCTTCATAACAAAAAGCACGGGTGCTCCCCAAGGCGATACACTCGATCGGATAAAACCCCAGTCTAACAACTCCTGAATCTGCACTTTCAGTTCCACTAACTCCTTCGGTGCCATTCTATATGGGGCAATAGACACTGGCGCTGTTCCGGGTAGAAGGTCAATACCAAACTCAACCTCGTGATCTGGAGGCAATCCCGAAAGCTCTTCTGGAAAAACATCAGAAAATTCCTTTACCGATCGAACATCCCCCACAGTTGATTCCTTAACCTCCAAAGCACAAACATAAGCCACAAACGCCTTACATCCTTTCCTCACCATTTTCTCGGGCTTCAAAGCGGATACCACATTTGATAGGTAGTTCCTTCTCTCACCTATCACCACCACCTCTTCACCTCGACAGCTTCTCAACACCATGCGCTTGGCTGCACAGTCCAAACTTGCTTGATATTTTACTAACCAATCCATACCCAAAATCAAATCGAACTCCGCAAATGGCAGTTCCATCAGATCAGCCAGAAACACTACCCCTTGCAGTTCTAAAGCTACATCCTTATACAGTTTATTCACTACTACAGAGTGTCCTAGAGGGCTAACTACAGTCATCTCCCTAGAAGAAGTCTCATAGGCTAAGTTCAGAGTTCCCGCTATAGTACTAGCAACATACGAGTGCGTCAAACCAATATCAATCAAGGCAGTATAAGGCAACCCATAAATTAAGAACGTACCGGTTACGATGTCCGGTGCGTCGCCCTCCTCTCGATGCCTAGCCGCATAGACCAACCCAGGCTGTCTTGCATCTGTATTCCCAGCACCTCTGCCCGGTGCTCCACGGCCTCGACCGAAACCATTACCCCCTCTGGCTGGACCACGACCCTCTCTGCGGTTGTCGACCATCTCTTTCATTGTGCACGCCCTGACCTCGGATCGTGTCCTAACTGGCCTCCGCGGACAATCCCTTATCCGATGATCCATTGACCCACACTCGAAGCACCTTCTGGTACCTGTCCGACACTCTCCCGAATGAAACTTCCCGCATCGAGCACACTGTGGTGGCCATCGAGCAAAGAGCAACAAAGCCACGCTTGACTCGGCCGCCAAACCTAGCCCTTTTCTGAAAACCCCCAGCAGACCCTAATGGCCCAAAACTCCTTTTATTCCTATTTTTGTCCTGATTCTGTTTCTCGGACTGCTTCACCTCCTCAGCTATCTTGGCCTTTTCCACAAGAACGGCAAATTCTCTCTCTCACTGTGGAGCAATCAACACCCGCAGTTCATCTCTCAGCCCGTCCTCAAACCTAACACAGCGTTCATGGTCCGTAGCCACAACACCCCGGGCATAACGGCTTAACCGTAAGAATTCTGCCTCATATTCGGACACTGACTTACTCCCCTGAACCAAATTCAAAAATGCCTTACGCTGCGCATCTACATAATCGACCCGACGCATTACTTCTCCGATATGCCGCTTGAAGAAATCCTAGGTGATATCTCTCACCATCATGACCGCCCCCGACCGTGAGCCACCACTGATAGGGTTTGTCTCGAAGAAGAGACACGATCCCTTTCAACTTCTCCTCAGCCGTGAAGTCAAGATCATCCAATATGCACTCAGTCGCCTCTAACCAGTATTCAGCTGCGTTAGGGGCTACACCAGAAATGCCCCTAAATACCTCCGCTCCATTAGCTCAGAGTCGTTCAGACACAAATTTCTCGAGCCCCGCACTCCACGCCGCTCCAAAGAACTCTCTTCAGAACCCGTAGCATCGCATGAGACACCGCATCATCTCCACCGGTTTGATCCTGAAACTCTGCGCCCACGGCTGGCGGTGGCGGCACCTCATTCTCTGACCCATGGCCAAACCCTACTGGTTCCGATACAGTAATACTACCCCTACCACGACCACGTACATTACGTCCACGTCCTCGAGTGCTCATGACTAACGTTCACAATTTAATCTGATTTGAGAGTTTTATGAGTTAGCTTTCTTCCACTGTTTATCACTGAACAGTCTTATGAGTATATTATCAGAGTAGTTATTTTCGAGAATGCACACAGTCCTACAGGCTTCAGTCTCTAAGGTAAATTTCTTAATACTAGCAACCACGTCACAAACGATTAAATCATACAATCAATAATTAGAAAACTTACCATCGCGGATCAGTGCCGGAGACTCAGGTGCCATGCTTCCAGAAATCATGTATTTCATCAAAACCATTTTGTAAACCCTCTACTAAAATATAATTTGGGCCTTATACCCACAGCCGAGCTTTTGAACTTAGCTCTGATACCACAATTGTAACACCCCCAAACCCGGTCAAAACACTACGACCGAATCTGGCATTTCACAGGGGAGAAAACATTTCTGAAAACTGAGTTATTGCCTTGAAGAGGAAAGGAAACCTTGGAATTTATAAAAACAGAGTTTGTATTGAGCGACTAGTTGACCCAATTTGAGACTTAGTTTGAAAAGCTGAGTTGCCTTGTTATCAATACTCGATTGCTAATTACCCAATTGTAAAATCTTGAAAATCACGCGATTATTTAGGTTTTGAAAACGTCCATTTCATAATCTTTTAGGCATGCCTTAACGATCAAAGCAAAATTAAGAGAATTAACAAAATAAATAAATCAAAGATAAAATTTAGATGGCCTTATTACATTACCCAAAATCTAACTTAAAGTAAAATAAATCTGAAATAACTGAAATAAAAATAGGAATATCGTGCATGGCCACCTCGAGTCCACCTCGGCTCCATATCCGCGATCTAAGGATTACCTGCAAAAATAACGGAAGGGGTGAGTCACCGAGACTCAGTGGGTAAATCCCCGTCCAATCGAACTTAGACTCTCCCACAGATTTATATGCAAAATATGTATGTCATGCTACCCAACCAACCTAGATATCCATCCGCATCTCCTGTGTCTACCCAACATTTGTGGCACCTAGCCACTGGTGGTACCTAACCACTGGTGACAATAGTCACAATAATAGTATGTGGGGCCAACCCACTTATGGTACCTAACCACTGGTGACAATCCCTAATATCAATACGTGGGGCCAACCCACTGTGGTACCAAACCACTGGGACGAGTCACAGAAATATACGTGGTACCTAACCACTGGTGGTTCCAAACCACTGAGACTTAGTCACAAAATGATAATATGTGGGGTCAACCCACTTGTGGTACCTAACCACTGGTGACAGTCTGAAAGATCATGTTTCCTTCCTCTTCATCTCATATCCCAAACTCATGTACAATAATTAATATGATATGATCATGCTTAACGATTAGTTGACATGGCACATTCAGGCTTTTAACGTATGCATTTATTGATAGCAGAACATAATAGATTTACCCAGAATCCTCGCTTTTACCCACAAGGGTATTTTAGTGACCAAAACGTCACTTCGGCTTTCAGACATACTAGCAACTAATAAAATAACACATGAAGTGTGTGAGAGTTACCCACCTGATAACGCGTAACACAATACTTTCTACGTCGACACTATCGTTGACAGGCACAACCGCTATCTGCCCACTACTCTGCTCAGAAGCCGGCCCACAACTTAGTGGCCGATCTCGAATCTAGCGACATCGCCGCTCTTAAACTTAGGGGCTGGGTTCACAGGTCCAACCCCCTTCCTAGAATCGCTGGCATTTGAGTCCATGGAACAGATCTTTGGTCAGAAAACTGAGTTAACATGTAGTGTAAGATATGAATAGATTTACACGCTTAACTGAATAGATCTTCTTACCTAGATCGATAAAAGTGAGGCTTTAGGCTTGATTCACAAGTCAAACGAATCCGAAAGTCTCCAAGAAGAAAGCGACACCACTTCCACCTATATTCGGCCAAGCATCCCACCATTAGGCCAATTAGCCATTTCACTTTGGCATGAAAACCCGAAAGAGTGATAATGAAATAATAGAAATCGCCCTTACCTTAACCTACGATCGTTTCAACACCTAGGAAGAATCGACACCACACCACCCTAGAGAAGATTCGGCAAAGGCTAGAGTAAAAGAGAATCGGATAAAAAACCCGAAAATAGAAATGAAGATCTTTAAATGGAGGCTTAGGGGTTTTGACTTTTAGGAAAAATGGAATAGGGATTGGAAGTTTGAGGTTTCAGTTTTGAGAATAACAAATAGAGAAGGAAAAAGATGAAAAATAGGTTTGGCTTTTAGGAGATTGAGAGAAAATGCAAGAGAGAATGGCTAGAGATTCGGCTTTGGAAAAAGAAAGTATGGGGCAAGGGGTGTTGGCTCTTGCAAGAAATTGGAGATGAGAAGAGAGTTAGGGGTTTCGGCCTAAGAAGAAATTGAGAGAAGAGAAAAAAAAACAGAATGAAAGGAGGGTTCTGGTTCTAGCAGAAAAGAGAAGAAGAGAAAGTAGGAACTTCAAATGCCAAAATGCAAATGCCGAAAATGAGAAAATAACTCCTACTTGGCTAGACAGAAATTCGGCACACTCTAGCCACACAAAAATCGATCCTTCCCTCTAATAAGAGTTTGAAATTCGGCCAACACTACCACCCCTTACTCAATCCCTTGTTTTTCTCCTTAAACCACTCCTGACCACTTATTTGAAACATTTTGAACACTCCAAGCTCCACTTTTTCCTCTCTGCCAACCATTCAAATTATTTGACTCAGTCAACTCCCCTATCCTGAGGTGTTTCAGTCGATTTCTGCCTCTGCTCCCCTTGACGCCAAAAAGAACTTCCAAAATGAACTCCTTGCGACTCGAACTTGCTCCCTCTCCCCCTCTCTGTGGCGTCACTTACCAGCATCTTAAGTGGCGCCTCCTTGCCACTCTGCCATCCCTTTTCTTGTGTCACCAATCGCAACCCAAAACCCCTTAAGTCCTACTCCTATTCACTCACCTCTAGAGTGCCCAAACGAAAATTTTCACTAAGGCTCCAAACACCCCTAAGTCATTCCTAGACCCTAAAGTACCCTAAACTAACATGACAAACATAGCATTCACATACAAACACGTAAAATGCAAAGGCCCTAATTTAGGATTTTCCATCACTCCTTTCATTTATTTTGCCATTTAGTCCTTACAAAAAATTATTTTTATCATTCAATCCATATTACTAAATTTCATCAATAGTTTTAAAGATAAACTTGTTAATCTAGCATACAAATATCATTTTCTATCATTAAATAACACAAACATCAAATCTCCATCAATGGCAATACACGAACTATACAACCAAATCAAAAATTCGAGTATGGGCTAGCTAATTCACATAGCAACGATCTCAAAAATATAAAAATTATCAAAAACTAAAGCTAAATCATACCTTAATCAAGCCTAAGTAATGCCGAAACCCTTTGAAGCTTTTTCTCTACTTTTATCCTTTTAGTTTCGGTCAAATGCACCCAAAAAGATGAACATGTAAATGTTCTTTTATGTTTTTATTATTTTAATGTTATTATAAAATACATATATATTAATATAAGCTTAATTTATAAAGAAAACAAATATAAAATGCTTTATTAAAGCTTAGTGCCGTCCACCACTATAAGAAATGGGCTATTTTCCCTTTAAGGATTCAACATTAAAAAGCCACTCTCAAATTAGCACTATCACAACTAACCATCAAATTTTCATTTTACGCAATTACGTCCTTTTATTTAATTAAACACACAAACACTTAATTTTTTATACGAAACTTGCACACATGCTAATTCACACACAATTAACTCAGAAAATAATACTTAAATTTTTTTTGACTCAGATTCGTGGTCCCGAAACCACCATTTCGATTGGGGCTAGAATTGGGCTGTTACATGAATGGTCTGATAAATGTCAGAAAAGTTTTGATCAATTGAAAACTCTGTTAGCTAAAGCTCTAGTTTTGGTACAGCACGAATCAGGCAAAGAGTTTGTGATTTACAGTGATGCTTCGTTGAATGGTCTGGGATGCGTACTGATGCAAGAAGGCAAAGTTATAGCTTATGCCTCGAGATAATTAAAGCCTCATGAGAAAAACTATCCGACACACGATCTTGAACTAGCTGTGATTGTGTTCGCATTAAAGATTTGGCGTCATTATCTGTTTGGTGAGAAATGTCACATGTTTTCAGATCACAAAAGTTTGAAATACCTGATGACTCAGAAAGATTTGAATTTGCGATAGAGAAGATGGTTAGAACTGTTGAAAGATTATGAGCTTGTGATAGATTATCATCTGGGTAAAGCTAATGTCATTGCCGATGCATTGAGTCAAAAGTCACTGTGTGCATTACGTGCTATGAATGCTCAATTAGATCTGTCTGATGATAGTTTTGTGTTAGCTGAATTGAAAGTGAAACCGTTGTTTTTACAACAAATTTGTGATGCTCAGAAAGTTGATAGTGAAATGATAGCGAAACGAGCTCAATGTGATTCGAACTCTGATTCTGAATTTTGTGTGGATGATAATGATTGTTTGAGATTCCGAGATCAAATTTGTGTTTCGAGAAACCCTAAGTTAATTCAGTTGATTTTGAATGAAGCACATAACAGTCGTCTATCTGTTCATCCGGGTAGTACAAAGATGTATCATGATCTGAAGCAACATTATTGGTGGTCTGGTATGAAACGAGACATTTCTAACTTTGTTTCAAAATGTTTAATTTGTTAGCAAGTTAAAGCTGAACATCAGGTTCCATCTGGTTTGCTACAACCGATTCTGATTCCCAAGTGGAAATGGGATAGAGTGACGATGGACTTTGTTTCTAGTTTGCCTCTGACTCCGAGAAAGAAAGATGCAATTTGGGTTGTGGTTGATAGATTGACGAAATCAGCCCATTTCATTCCGATATGATCTGATTATTCACTTGATAGATTAGCTGATCTTTACATTTCTGATATTGTGAGATTGCACGGGGTGCCACTATCTATTGTGTCAGATAGAGATCTGAGGTTCACTTCACGGTTTTGGAAGAAACTGCAAGATGCTCTAGGCACAAAATTGCATTTCAGTACAGCATTTCATCCACAGACGGATGGTCAGTCTGAACGGATTATTCAGATACTCGAGGATATGTTGAGATGTTGCATTCTTGAGTTTGACGGTACGTGGGAACAATACTTACCACTGATTGAATTTGCATACAACAACAGTTTTCAGTCAAGTATCAAAATGGCACCTTATGAGGCTTTTTATGGACGTAAATGTCGAAAACCTCTGTATTGGATTGAGCTCAGTGAAAGTAAGTTACACGGGGTTGATTTGATAAAAGACACTGAACAGAAAGTAAAAGTGATCCGAGATAGTTTGAAAGCAGCGCCTGGTCGTCAGAAATCTTATGCGGACTTAAAATGAAAAGACATTAAACTTGAAATCGGTGACAAAGTTTTCTTAAAAGTATCTCCGTGGATGAAAATACTTCGATTCGGACGTAAAGGCAAGTTGAGTCCGAGGTTCATTGGACTGTATGAAATTATTGAGCGAGTTGGTCCAATTGCGTACAGATTGTTGTTGCCAACTGAGCTAGAAAAGATACATAATGTATTTCATGTTTTGATGCTTCGTAGATACAGATCCGATCCGTCACATGTGATTACTCTGTCTGAGATTGAAATCCGATCTAATATGACTTACGAAGAAGAACCAATCTGTATCCTAGCTCGTGAAGTGAAAGAGTTGAGAAACAAGAAAATTTCATTAGTGAAAGTGTTGTGGTATTGACACGGAATAGAAGAGGCTACGTGGGAGCCTGAAGATCCAATGAGACAGCAATATCTGAATCTGTTTAACGGTAAGATTTTCGGGGACGAAAATCCCTAAGGGGGAGAATTATAACAGTCCAATTTATACCCTAGTTAGAACAGTAGTTTTGGGACCACAAATCTGAGTCAGTAAAATATTTTAATATTATTTTCTGTGTCTGCAGTATATGATTTAGTATGTGAGAAATTTTTGTGAATTAATTTGATCGTTTGCATGCTATTTGTTAAAGCACCTATGTGTTGTGGCTTTTAAATATGAGGGCATTATGAGGCAATTAAACCACTTTACAAGTTAGTGGTTGGATAAAGGACATTAATGCCCTTAATGTTTATATGTATATATGTTTAGTAATAAGGATAAATAAGTAAATATGTTAATTTGTTAATTCATAATAAAACCGTAGCATAAAATATGGTTATTTTCTACTCATCTTTCACTGAAAATAAGAGGAAGAAGAAAGGGTGTAGCTCTTTTGATATTCGGCACTTGCAAGCTTTAATTAAGATCAAGAACCGAAGAAAATGGACTTAGATAGCGGGAAAGCGAAAGTAGTTGAATAACCATGTAACACCCCAAACCCGGACAGGACACCACGTCCGAATCTGGTATGCTACGGGGAAAACGTTTTCGAGAGATAAGATTTTTCGTTTAAAAGCGGGGCGAAAACATAGTGAACTTGAGGAAAATTTGAGTAGGCCTGTTTGATTAGATTTTGGAAACTTATCCGAAGTATATAGTTAAAAACGAGTTGATTTCATTTAGCATTTCCAATAGTTTCTTAGTGCTATTTTGAAACCTTTCTGACTTAGTCGAATATCGAGTTTGGTTTGAAAATCACTTGAGTTTACTTTATAGCAAAACATAGTGAGATACCCGATGGTATGTTTTAAAACACATTATGTTATAGTTTTGAAAACATTATCTTACCAAATTTTTAGTAAAATTTCATACCAAGTTATTTGTTGCAAAGTTGAGAATCTAATTAAAACATAACCATCATAAAACATAATTTAAAAGGCCTTTTACAAATCCAAATTAAATCTCGAATAAAAATAAATAAGCTAAAGTACCCAAAGTGAATAGTCGGAGCAAAACTTTTATTAAAGCATGGCATGTGCACCCCGAGTCCACCCCTGACTCCATGTCGCGTCTCACGGGTCACCTGAAATGTCAAAGGAGAGGGTGAGTCGAGTGACTCAAAGTGCATAAATCCCGCTCCCGATGAAACAACATGCTAACACACATCATACATAGCAACATAATTAATGCAACCTCGATCCTAACCATCCGTATCTCCTTTTCTACCCCGTGTGGTACCAAACCACTTTGGTGGTGCCAAACCACCTGGTGACGATAGTCACAATGTGTTACTAAAACACTGGTGTCCCAAAGACACAATGTGCTACCTAAGCTTTGGTGACCGAAGTCACAAATCCAATGATGGGGCCAACCCATCGTGGTGATACCCAATCACTAGTGACGATCCCATATCTCATGTGGGCCAACCTACCACGGTGGTGTTAACCACGTGGACAAGTCGCAATGAGGTGCCCAACCTCTGGTGTCCCAAAGACACAAATGTGCTACCAAAGCATCGGTGACCGTAGTCACAATAATCGGATGATGGGGCCAACCCATCGTGTGATACCCAATCACTAGCAGACGATCCCATATCTCAAAGTGGGGCCAACCCACGGTGGTGTTAACCACAGGACAAGTCGCAATGAGGTGCCCAACCTCCGTGTCCCAAAGACACAAATGTGCTACCAAAGCACTTTGGTGACCCAAAGTCACAAAGTGTGTTACCAAAACACTGGTGCTCACAAGACAAATCATCACTGCACCCTCCACTCATATCACCCATCAACATACCAACTCATGTAATCATGCATATCATACAAATTATGCATATCATGCTAATATGTTTGACTCATGCCCCATATCACATACATACATAGTCATGATACCATATAGATCATCAGTAATCTAGTAACAATACTGACTTACCCGGATACGTACACATACCCCGTTTGGGTATCCAATAATCCATCATACTGTCATGATTTTAATAGGCAAACAGGTTTAATAACAATATCACTAAGTATGGGTGTGTTAGTTACACACCTGGTAATTACGAGCCTAAAGATCCCAACGAAACGATCTAAATCCCTCGAGTACTAGCTCCTACAATCGGCCAAAGCATAGGGGTTAGGCATCTACACATTCGGCCAACAACATCTAGACCAAAAAGGGTTTGTCGAATCACTTATTTGCTATTGGTTTGGTTTCCAACCAAACCTCGAACCAACAAAGTGGTTCTTTTGATAATCGCCACCACCTAATAAGAAGAACCATTAATCCCTAATTAACTTGGCTTAACAAGATAAAAGAATCAACTAATAGAACCGGCCCTTACCAATACTTACCCCAAATGGTTAACCAAAGGACGAAGGCTCCACTTGATTGTATCCAAAATCCGATCGACCTATAATGAAATCGGTTAAACACAAGAGATTAACACCCTTCACCCAATGCCAAAATCGGCCCTTAATCAAACCCAAATCGATAGAAGACAAGGAGAGGAGGAATGGCCATTCGGCCAAGCACTTACCCAACACCAACCAATATTCGGCCAACAACCACCGTGAGAGGGGATAGATTCTGGTCAACACTTAGAAAAAAAAATAAGAAAAGAATTGGCTTTACACAAAGGGAGAAATACAAGAGAAAGATGAAAAGAGAGGGGTTGATATTTGGCCAACAATAGAAATGGGAAAAGAAGAAGAACAAGAAAGTACTTTCGGTTCTTAAAAGAAGAAGAAATGAAGAAAAAGTTTTGGGGATAACTTTTGGCTATCAAAGTGTTAATAGGAGAAAGAAAATATGAGAACACTAGGGTAATGGTTTCGGCTCAACACAAATGAAAAGGAAGAAAGATGGAAAGGGCATTCACTATCAACAATATTGAAAGAACACACAAAACCAATTTTGGCAAGCTTTAGGAGGTTTGATCTTTCGGTTTCAGGAAGAAAGATGGAGGAATTCTCTTGGAAAACAAATTTGGCTAGCTAACAAAAGAGGATTTTTGCTTGACACAAAGTGACCGAATATGCACTAAAATTCAAAAATGAATTTCGGCACTCCCATATCCCCTTGCCAAAATCGGCCACTCTCCACACACACCCCAACATTCGGCCACTACCCATATTTGCTCACAACCATCCATTCAAAACACTTTGAACAAGTCTCCTTCCTAAATTCACTCTCCACCCATCATTTGAACACTTTGACCTAGTCCATGGCGAGTTTGAACCGCCTACAAACTCTCCCTTCCTAGGCGTCAAAAAGAAAGCCAAAAGGTGGCCACTCGCAGCCTTGAACACAAGGTCTCTCCTCCCGCAAATGACGCCACACACACAAGCCTTAGTGGCGCCTATCCCGCCACTCCACCAGCTCCTTTCTTGTTCAACAAAACACCAAATAAAACTCTTATACCCTAGCTCCAACAGCTCCCGACTTAACACCCAAAAATCAAAATTTTCCCATTCACTCGTGCATACACTTAGACTTCAATTAAGCCCCCAAAACACCGAAATAGCAACACAAAGACACTAAACACATGCAAAACATGCAACAACAAAATAGCCCCTAACCCGGGATATTACGGTTCTTACCCTTAAAAATAATTTCGACCTCGAAATTACCCGATCAAAAGAGTTGCGGGTATTCTTTGTCTCATCATATCCTCGGGTTCCCACGTAGCTTCTTCTACGCCATGATTCCGCCAAAGTACCTTAACCAAAGGCACAGACTTTCTACGCAGACCTTCACATCCCGATCAAGAATCGCATGTGTTCCTCCTCCATGGTCAAGTCGGATTTACCTCGATCTTTTCCATCGCTACCACATGCGACGGATCCGAACGATACCTCAGGAGAAGCATCGAAACGTGGAAAACGCCGTGAATCGACTAAGCTCACGGCAACTCAAGCGCGATACGCCATCGGTCCAACTCGTCTCAGAACCTTATACGGCCCAATAAACCTCGGACTTAGCTTGCCTTTCTTCCCGAACCTCAACACCTTTTTCCAAGGAGAGACCTTCAGGAACACTCGATCCCCCACAACGAACTCTATATCTCTTCGCATAAGATCGGCATAAGACTTCTGCCGGTCCGAAGCTTCCTTCAATCGAGACTGAATCAACTTAACCTTGTCTTCGGTCTCAGCAACCAACTCGGGTCCCAACAACTGACGTTCACCTAACTCCGTCCAACACGTAGGTGAGCGACATTTTCTGCCATACAACGCCTCATACGGTGCCATCTTGATGCTCGCTTGGTAACTGTTGTTGTAGGCAAACTCAGCTAATGGTAGAAACTCCTCCCAACTACCTCTGAAATCCAAGATACAACCTCTTAGCATATCCTCTAAGATCTGAATGACCCTTTCTGATTGACCGCCGATCATGCGGGTGAAAAGCGTCGTTTGAAATCCAAACGAGTACCCAGAGCTTGATGCAACGCTTTCCGGAACCTTGACGTGAATCGGGATCCCTATCCGAGATTATCGAGTAAATCGCACGCGTGCAACCTCACTATCTCTCGACACATACAAATTTCGCTAGCTTCAAGTGAGTAGTCAACCTCACCGGAATAAAGTGAGGCTGATTTAGTCATCGATCCACCACTACCCAAATCGAATCCTTCTTGCTTGGCGTAAGCGGTAACTCCACCGACGAAATCCATGGTTATCCTTTCCCACTTCCATCGAGGAATCTTCACGGTGAAGCAAACCCGACGCAATCGATGTTCGGCCTTGACTACTGGCGACAAGTCGGACACTTCCCAACAAACTCTGTCACCTCTTTCTTCAAGCCGAGCCACCAAAATCGCTCTCTAAGATCCCTATACATCTTACTACCTCCGGGATGCATAGCATGAGGATCTGCTATGTGCGTCTTGAAGAATCTTTTGCCTCACTCAACATCTTTAGGCATACAAGCCTTACCTTGAAAACACAGAACCCCATCACTGCACAAGGCTGTCAACCCTCCAAACCACCATCCTCGCACTGCAACCTTCGCGCACTCTAACCTCATCCAATAAGCTGCTTTCTCGATCCGCTCAACCCAAGTAGGCTTAACTCGCAACTCGCGAGAATACTCCCGTCGTCATACAAACTCAAATGGGCAAACAATGCTCTTAAGTCCGAAACGACCTTACGGCTCAACGCGTCCGCCACCACGTTAGCCTTGCCCGGATGATACTCAATCGAACAGTCATAATCTTTCAGCAACTCAACCCATCTGCGCTGCCTCAAATTCAAATCCTTCTGAGTCAGTAGATACTTCGGACTCTTATGATCTGTGTAGACTATCGATCTCTCCCCGTATAAGTAGTGCCTCCAAATCTTTAAGGCGAAGACCACGGCCGCTAGCTCCAAATCGTACGCGTCGGATAGTTGACCTCATGTGGCCTCAAATTGCCGAGAAGCGTAAGCCACAACCTTACCTTCTTGCATCAAGACACAACCCAAGCCCGTATGTGATGCATCGCAATAGATGTGAATTCCTTACCACCTCAAAGTTGAATTAGAACAGGAGCCTCGGTCCAAAATCTTCTTTAACTTATCGAAGCTTTCCATTGTTTCTCATCCATACAAACGGAACTTCTTTCCTCAAGAACTTGGTCATCGGCGTTGCTATCAACGAAACCCTCAACAAACCTTCGTTAGTATCCCGCCAAACCTGAAAACTCCGAATCTCCGCCATCGACCTAGGCGGCTTTCAATCCAAAAGCGCCTCAATCTTACGAGGATCTACTCGAATCCTCTCACCGACACTACATGACCCAAGAAAGTCACTTCTCTAAGCCGTAACTCGCACTTACCGAACTTAGCATAGAGTCGCTTTTCCCTCAAAATCGCAACACCACTCGCAAATGCTTAACATGCTCTTCCTCCGTCCTGAGTACACCAAGATGTCGTCTATGAAAACCACGCATTTAACTCGATCGAGACATCGTTGAAACACCCTATTCATCATATCCATAAACGCTCGCCGGTGCGTTAGTCAACCCGAATGGCATTACTGAGAATTCGTAGTGCCCATACCGAGTCCGAAACGCCTGTTTTATGGATATCACCTCCTTAACTCTTAATCGGTGATACCCGGATCTCAAGTCGATCTTCAAAAATACCATAAAGCACCCTCGGTGATCAAACAAATCATCTATCCGTGGCAACGGATACTTGTTTTTAATCGTCGACTTGTTCAATCAAGCGGTAGTCTATACACATCCGCATCGTGCCATCTTTCTTCTTGACAAAGAGTACTGGCGCGCCCCATGGCGAAACACTTGGCCGATGAAACCTCTATCCAATAACTCCACGGATCTCGAGCCTTAAGCTCCACCAATTCCTTTGGCGCCATCCTATACTGAGCAATAGACACCGCGATTAAGGGTAATAGATCTATTCGAACTCTACCTCGCGATCGCGGCAAACCCTAAGCTCCTCAGAAAAAAATCAGCAAACTCCTTAAGTGCATTTAACCTTCTCCACAGCAGACTCTTTAGCCTCCAAGGCATACACATGAACTACATATGCTTCACTGCCCTTCTCGACCATCTTCTCCGCTCAGAGCGGATACCACATTAGATAAGTAATCTCTCCTATTACCTATCATGGCCACCTCTTCACCTCAACCGTCTTAAGAACCATGCGCTTGGCACGCGCAATCCAACCTCGCTTTGGTACTTGACCAACCAATCCATCCCAAGAATCGATCGAACTCCCCAAACGGCGGCTCCATCGGATCGCAGCCGAACACTACCCCTTGGAGTTCTAAGGGTACCTCAAAGCGGTTTATCTACTACTACTGAGTGACCTAGAGGGCTAATCACGGTCATCCGCCTAGAAGATATCTCTCAGAGCCTAAATCCATGGTCTCTACTATACTATTGGCAACATAAGAGTGCGTTGAACCCACATCAATCAAAGTAGTATAAGGAGAACCAAAAATCAAAAACGCACGGTTATGACGTCCCGGGCGCCGCCCTCCTCTCGGCGCCTCGCAAAGATACACTAATCCAGCCGTCTAGCATCGTAAGAACCCCGCACTCTCGCGCGGTGCTCCACGGCCCCGACCAACCATTACCACCTCCGCCATTACCACGGCCCCTCTGCGGTGGCGGTCTATTACCTCGAACCGACACGCCCCGACTCTCGATCAATCTCGGCCAACCTACGCGGGACGGTCCCCACACGGTGCTCCGAGAGAACCACACTCGAAGCGACCTTTTCCTCCAGTCCAAGAACCACCCCAATGAGATTTTCCACACCGATCACATCTGCGGGCCCTCGCCTAGCAAAGAACAAACCTAGCAGTGGTTCGCCCACTCGGGCCTAGCTCTCTTCTGCGGATTACCGACGATCCGGAAGACCCAAAGCTCCTCTTATGCCTATTTCTGTCCATGCCTTGTCTCACTCGACTTAACACCTCGGCTACCTTAGCCTTCTCAACTAAGACAAAACTCGCGCTCTCCGCCGAGGAGCAATCAGCGACCTCAAGTCGTCTCTCGCAGACCATCCTCGAAACGAACACACCTCTCATGCTCGGTGGCCACAATGCCCCGGCATACCTACTCGCCTTCGGGAACTCGGCCTCGACTCAAGAATGTGATTTACTCCCGAACAAGCCTCGAGAAAAGCCTTTTACCGGGAGTCGACATAACTAGCTCCGATGTACTTCTTTTGATATGCACTGAAATAATCCCATGTCAAATCCTCTGCGCCGCCACATCGCTGTCTCGAACCGTGAGCCACCACCGATATGACTCATCCGGAGAAGCGACACGATGCCCCTTGACTTCTCTTGTTTGTCAAGTCCAGATCGTCCATGATCCGCTCGCTTGCCTCTAGCCGATGATTCGGCGATCTTTGGGAGCAACACCGTAAACACTCGGAAGAATTCGGCCCCATTTGCCCAAGTCGCTCAGAACAATTTCCTAACTCCTGCGTTACCACCAACACGGCTACTCTTTCCAACACTCGCAAAGATCGTCGTGACACGCGGCGTCGTCCCAGCCCGATCTTGGAACTCACCACCACCTCCGGTGGTGGCGGGCCAGTATCTCATTTTTCAACCTCGACCGGATCCTACGGGCTCGTAAACTTTCATCCTACCACGACCTCGTCCACGACCACGCCCACCTCTAGCGCTCATGACTAATCTTCCTACGATTCGATTAAGAATTTTTATGCATCGTATTTATTCCACTTGTTTAAAAGCAAGTCTTATGAATATTTTAAGAGGATTTGTTCTCATGAGTTCACTGTAATTCTATCGTTTCAATCTCTAAAGTAGTATACTATTGCTATTCATCAAATCATATCACATCCAATCAATTCACAAGCAATAGTATGGGGTACTTACTGGGCGAACTCAGTGCCAGGAGACTCGGTGCCATGCCTTTCAAACCATACTTTAAGAATAAAGACTAACAAAATAACCTTTTGAAAACATTTTGGGCCTCAGGCCCCCACAATGAGCCTTTGAACTTGGCTCTGATACCACAATTGTAACACCCCAAACCCGGACAGGACACCACGTCCGAATCTGGTATGCTACGGGGAAAACATTTTCGAGAGATAAGATTTTTCGTTTAAAAGCGGGGCGAAAACATAGTGAACTTGAGGAAAATTTGAGTAGGCCTGTTTGATTAGATTTTGGAAACTTATCCGAAGTATATAGTTAAAAACGAGTTGATTTCATTTAGCATTTCCAATAGTTTCTTAGTGCTATTTTGAAACCTTTCTGACTTAGTCGAATATCGAGTTTGGTTTGAAAATCACTTGAGTTTACTTTATAGCAAAACATAGTGAGATACCCGATGGTATGTTTTAAAACACATTGCGTTATAGTTTTGAAAACATTATCTTACCAAATTTTTAGTAAAATTTCATACCAAGTTATTTGTTAAGCAGGTTGAGAATCTAATTAAAACATAACCATCATAAAACATAATTTAAAAGGCCTTTTACAAATCCAAATTAAATCTCGAATAAAAATAAATAAGCTAAAGTACCCAAAGTGAATAGTCTGAGCAAAACTTTTATTAAAGCATGGCATGTGCACCCGAGTCCACCCGACTCCATGTCCGCGTCTACGGGTCACTGAAATGTCAAAGGAGAGGGTGAGTCGAGTGACTCAAGTGCATAAATCCCGCCCCGATGAAACAACATGCTAACACACATCATACATAGCAACATAATTAATGCAACCCGATCCTAACCATCCGTATCTCCTTTTTCTACCCGTGTGGTACCAAACCACACTGGTGGTGCCAAACCACCGTGACGTATAGTCACAATGTGTTACCAAAACACTGGTGTCCCAAAGACACAATGTGCTACCAAGCACCGGTGACGAAGTCACAAATCCAATGATGGGGCCAACCCATCGTGTGATACCCAATCACTAGCGCAGACGATCCCATATCTCATGTGGGGCCAACCCACGGTGGTGTTAACCACTGGGGACAAGTCGCAATGAGGTGCCCAACCTCCGGTGTCCCAAAGACACAAATGTGCTACCAAAGCACCGGTGACCGTAGTCACAATAATCGGATGATGGGGCCAACCCATCGTGTGATACCCAATCACTAGTGAGCGATCCCATATCTCAAAGTGGGGCCAACCCACGGTGGTGTTAACCACGAGGACAAGTCGCAATGAGGTGCCCAACCTCCGGTGTCCCAAAGACACAAATGTGCTACAAAGCACTTTGGTGACCCAAAGTCACAAAGTGTGTTACTAAAACACTGGTGCTCACAAGACAAATCATCACCGCACCCTCCACTCATATCACCCATCAACATACCAACTCATGTAATCATGCATATCATACAAATTATGCATATCATGCTAATATGTTTGACTCATGCCCCATATCACATACATACATAGTCATGATACCATATAGATCATCAGTAATCTAGTAACAATACTGACTTACCCGGATACGTACACATACCCCGTTTGGGTATCCAATAATCCATCATACTGTCATGATTTTAATAGGCAAACAGGTTTAATAACAATATCACTAAGTATGGGTGTGTTAGTTACACACCTGGTAATTACGAGCCTAAAGATCCCAACGAAACGATCTAAATCCCTCGAGTACTAGCTCCTACAATCGGCCAAAGCATAGGGGTTAGGCATCTACACATTCGGCCAACAACATCTAGACCAAAAAGGGTTTGTCGAATCACCCTTACCTTGCTATTGGTTTGGTTTCCAACCAAACCTCGAACCAACAGTGGTTCTTTTGATAATCGGCCACCACCTAATAAGAAGAACCATTAATCCCTAATTAACTTGGCTTAACAAGATAAAAGAATCAACTAATAGAACTGGCCCTTACCAATACTTACCCCAAATGGTTAACCAAAGGACGAAGGCTCCACTTGATTGTATCCAAAATCCGACTGACCTATAATGAAATCGGTTAAACACAAGAGATTAACACCCTTCACCCAATGCCAAAATCGGCCCTTAATCAAACCCAAATCGATAGAAGACAAGGGAGAGGAGGAATGGCCATTCGCCAAGCACTTACCCAACACCAACCAATATTCGGCCAACAACCACCAGGAGAGGGGATAGATTCGGTCAACACTTAGAAAAAAAAATAAGAAAAGAATTCGGCTTTACACAAAGGGAGAAATACAAGAGAAAGATGAAAAGAGAGGGGTTGATATTTGGCCAACAATAGAAATGGGAAAAGAAGAAGAACAAGAAAGTACTTTCGGTTCTTAAAAGAAGAAGAAATGAAGAAAAAGTTTTGGGGATAACTTTCTGGCTATCAAAGTGTTAATAGGAGAAAGAAAATATGAGAACACTAGGGTAATGGTTTCGGCTCAACACAAATGAAAAGGAAGAAAGATGGAAGGGCATTCAGCTATCAACAATATTGAAAGAACACACAAAACCAATTTTGGCAAGCTTTAGGAGGTTTGATCTTTCGGTTTCAGGAAGAAAGATGGAGGAATTCTCTTGGAAAACAAATTCGGCTAGCTAACAAAAGAGAGGATTTTTGCTTGACACAAAGTGACCGAATATGCACTAAAATTCAAAAATGAATTTGGCACTCTCATATCCCCTTGCCAAAATCGGCCACTCTCTCCACACACACCCCAACATTCGGCCACTACCCATATTTGCTCACAACCATCCATTCAAAACACTTTGAACAAGTCTCCTTCCTAAATTCACTCTCCACCCATCATTTGAACACTTTGACCTAGTCCATGGCGAGTTTGAAGCGCCTACAAACTCTCCCTTCCTAGGCGTCAAAAAGAAAGCCAAAAGGTGGCCACTCATGCAGCTTGAACACAAGGTCTCTCCTCTCCGCAAATGACGCCACACACACAAGCCTTAGTGGCGCCTATCCCCGCCACTCCACCAGCTCCTTTCTTGTTCAACAAAACACCAAATAAAACTCTTATACCCTAGCTCCAATGGCTCCCGACTTAACACCCAAAAATCAAAATTTTCCCATTCACTCGTGCATACACTTAGACTTCAATTAAGCCCCAAAACACCGAAATAGCAACACAAAGACACTAAACACATGCAAAAACATGCAACAACAAAATAGCCCCTAACGGGATATTACAGTTCTACCCCCTTAAAAATAATTTCGACCTCAAAATTACGATCAAAAGAGTTGCGGGTATTCTTTGTCTCATCATATCCTCGGGTTCCCACGTAGCTTCTTCTACGCCATGATTCCGCCAAAGTACCTTAACCAAAGGCACAGACTTTCTGCGCAGGACCTTCACATCCCGATCAAGAATGCGCACGTGTTCCTCCTCCATGGTCAAGTCGGATTTACCTCGATCTTTTCCTTTGCTACCACATGCGACGGATCGAACGATACCTCGGAAGCATCGAAGCGTGGAAAACGTCGTGAATCGACTAAGCTCTGGCGGCAACTCAAGCCGATACGCCATGGTCCAACTCGTCTCGAGAACCTTATACGGCCCAATAAACCTCGGACTTAGCTTGCCTTTCTTCCCGAACCTCAACACCTTTTTCCAAGGAGAGACCTTCAGGAACACTCGATCCCCCACAACGAACTCTATATCTCTTCGCATAAGATCGGCATAAGACTTCTGCCGGTCCGAAGCTTCCTTCAATCGAGATGAATCAACTTAACCTTGTCTTCGGTCTCGGCCAACCAACTCGGGTCCCAACAAGCGGCGTTCACCTAACTCCGTCCAACACGTAGGTGGCGACATTTTTTCGCCATACAACGCCTCATACGGTGCCATCTTGATGCTCGCTTGGTAAGCGTTGTTGTAGGCAAACTCGACTAATGGTAGAAACTCCTCCCAACTACCTCTGAAATCCAAGATACAACCTCTTAGCATATCCTCTAAGATCTGAATGACCCTTCGATTGACCGTCGATTTGCGGGTGAAAAGCCGTCTTTGAAATCCAAACGAGTACCCAGAGCTTGATGCAACGCTTTCGAACCTTGACGTGAATGCGGGATCCCTATCCGAGATTATCGAAGCGGGATGCCGTGCAACCTCACTATCTCGACACACTCTGACTTCGCTAGCTTCAAGTGAGTAGTCAACCCTCAGGAATAAAGTGAGTGATTTAGTCGATCGATCCACCACTACCCAAAATGAATCCTTCTTGCTTGGCGAAGCGGTAACCCACCGACGAAATCCATGGTTATCCTTTCCCACTTCCACCGAGGAATCTTCACAGTGAAGCAAACCCGACGGCAAGCGATGTTCAGCCTTGACTGGCGACAAGTCGGACACTTCCCAACAAACTCTGTCACCTCTTTCTTCAAGCCGAGCCACCAAAAGCGCTCTCTAAGATCCCTATACATCTTACTACCTCCGGGATGCATAGCATGAGGATGCTATGTGCGTCTTGAAGAATCTTTTGCCTCACTCAACATCTTTAGGCATACAAGCCTTACCTTGAAAAACAGAACCCCATCACGGACAAAGTCAGAACCCTCCAAACCACCATCACGCACTCGCAACCTTCGCGCACTCAGAACCTCATCCAATAACTGTTTCTCTCTGATCTGCTCAACCCAAGTAGGCTTAACCTGCAACTCTGCCAGAATACTCCCGTCGTCATACAAACTCAAATGGGCAAACAATGCTCTTAAGTCCGAAACGACCTTACGGCTCAACGCGCGCCCGCCACCACGTTAGCCTTGCCGGATGATACTCAATCGAATACCATAATCTTTCGGCAACTCAACCCATCTGCTATTGCCTCAAATTCAAATCCTTCTCGAGTCGGTAGATACTTCGGACTCTTATGATCCGTGTAGACTATCGATCTCTCCCGTATAAGTAGTGCCTCCAAATCTTTAAGGCGAAGACCACGGCCGCTAGCTCCAAATCGTGCGTCGGATAGTTGACCTCATGTGGCCTCGGTGCCGAGAAGCGTAAGCCACAACCTTACCTTCTTGCATCGGCACACAACCCAAGCCCGTATGTGATGCATCGCAATAGGCGTGAATTCCTTACGACCTCGGGTTGAATTAGAACCGGAGCCTCGGTCAAAATCTTCTTTAACTTATCGAAGCTTTCCATTTGTTTCTCGGTCCATACAAAGCGGAACTTCTTTCCTCGGCAACTTGGTCATCGGTATTTGCTATCAGCGAGAAACCCTCAACAAACCTTCCGTTAGTATCCGGCCAAACCAGAAAACTCCGAATCTCCGCCCGCGACCTGGCGGCTTTCAATCCAAAAGCGCCTCAATCTTACGAGGATCTACTCGAATCCCTCACCGACACTACATGACCCAAGAAAGTCACTTCTCTAAGCGAACTCGCACTTACTCGAACTTAGCATATTGCTTTTCCCTCAAAATCGCAACACCACTCGCAAATGCTTAACATGCTCTTCCTCTGTCGCCTTGAGTACACCAAGATGTCGTCTATGAAAACACGACGACGAACCGATCGAGATCATTGTTGAAACACCCTATTCATCATATCCATAAAGCGCTGCGGTCGTTAGTCAACCCGAATGGCATTACCGAGAATTCGTAGTGCCCATACCGAGTCCAAACATTTGTTTTATGGATATCGACCTCCTTAACTCTTAAGCGGTGATACCCCGGATCTCAAGTCGATCTTCAAAAATACCCAAGCACCCCTCGGTGATCAAACAAATCATCTATCCGTGGCAGCGGATACTTGTTTTTAATCGTCGACTTGTTCAAGCTGGCGGTAGTCTATACACATCCGCATCGTGCCATCTTTCTTCTTGACAAAGAGTGTGGCGCGCCCATGGCGAAACACTTGGCCTGATGAAACCTCTATCCAATAACTCCTGGATCTCGGGCCTTAAGCTCCACCAATTTTTTGGCGCCATCCTATACGAGCAATAGACACCGCGCGATTAAGGTAATAGATCTATTCCGAACTCTACCTCGCGATCTGGCGGCAAACCGGAAGCTCCTCGGGAAAAACATCAGCAAACTCCTTAACAGTGCACGAACCTTCTCCACAATGCAGACTCTTTAGCCTCCAAGGCATACACATGAACTACATATGCTTCACGACCCTTCCCGACCATCTTCTCCGCTTTCGGAGCGGATACCACATTAGATAAGTAATCTCTCCTATTACCTATCATGGCCACCTCTTCACCCTCAACCGTCTTAAGAACCATGCGCTTGGCGCGCAATCCAACCTCTTTGGTACTTGACCAACCAATCCATCCCAAGAATCGGATCGAACTCCCCAAACGGCGGCTCCATCGGATCGGCGAAGCGAACACTACCCCTTGGAGTTCTAAGGGTACCTCTCTAAGCGGTTTATCTACTACTACAGAGTGACCTAGAGGGCTAATCACGGTCATCCGCCTAGAAGATATCTCGAGCCTAAATCCATGGTCTCTACTATACTATTGGCAACATAAGAGTGCGTTGAACCCACATCAATCAAAGTAGTATAAGGAGAACCAAAAATCAAAAACGTCACGGTTATGGCGTCCGGTGCGTCGCCTCCTCTCGGCGCCTCAAAGATACACTAATCCAGTGTCTAGCATCGGAACTACCCGCACCTCTGCGCGGTGCTCCACGGCCCGACGAGAACCATTACCACCTCTCGCCATTACCACGGCCCCTCTGCGGTGGCGGTCTATTACCTCTCGAATCGACGTACGACTCTCGGATCAATCTGGCCAACCTCGCGGGACGGTCCCTCACACGGTGCTCGAGAGAACCACACTCGGCGGCCTTTTCCTCCGATCAAAGAACCACCCCAATGAGATTTTCCACATCGATCACCGCTGCGGCGGTCCTTAGCTGGCGACAACAAACCCTAGCGGTGGTTCGGCCCACTCGGTCTAGCTCTCTTCTGCGGATTACTGGCGATCGAGAAGACCCAAAGCTCCTCTTATGCCTATTTCTCGTCCATGCCTTGTCTCGCGACTCCTTAACACCCTCGGCTACCTTAGCCTTCTCAACTAAGACGAGCAAACTCGCGCTCTGGCGAGGAGCAATCGCGACCTCAAGTCGTCTCGCGCAGACCATCCTCAAAGCGAACACACCTCTCATGCTCGGTGGCCACAATGCCCCCTGGCATACCTACTCGACCGGGAACTCGGCCTCGTACTCAAGAATGATTTACTCCCTGAACAAGCCTCGGAAAAGCCTTTCATTTGGGAGTCGACATAACTAGCTCCGATGTACTTCTTTTGATATGCGACCCTAAAATAATCCCATGTCAAATCTCTGCTTTGCCACTGCATCTCGAACCGTGAGCCACCACCGATATGACTCATCCCGGAGAAGCGTACGATGCCCTCGACTTCTCTTCATTTGTCAAGTCCAGATCGTCCATGATCCGCTCGATTGCCTCTAGCCGATATTCAGCGATCTTTGGGAGCAACACCGAAACACCTCGGAAGAATTCGGCCCCATTTGCCCGAAGTCGCTCAGAGCACGATTTCCTAACTCTGCGTTACCACCAACACGGCTACTCTTTCCAACACTCGCGGCATCGCTCGCTGTGACACGGCGTCGTCCCTGGAGCCCGATCTTGGAACTCACCACCTCCGGTGGTGGCGGCCAGTATCTCATTTTCGAACCCCACCGGATCCTACGGGCTCAGAAACTTTCATCCTACCACGACCTCGTCCACGACCACGTCCACCTCTAGCGCTCATGACTAATCTTCCTACGTATCTGATTAAGAATTTTTATGCATCAGTATTTATTCCACTTGTTTAAAAGCAAGTCTTATGAATATTTTAAGAGGATTTGTTCTCGCGAGTTCACAGAATTCTATCAGTTTCAATCTCTAAAGTAGTATACTATTGCTATTCATCAAATCATATCACATCCAATCAATTCACAAGCAATAGTATGGGGTACTTACCTGGGCGAACTGGTGCCGGAGACTCGGTGCCATGCCTTTCAAACCATACTTTAAGAATAAAGACTAACAAAATAACCTTTTGAAAACATTTTGGGCCTCAGGCCCACAGCCGAGCCTTTGAACTTGGCTCTGATACCACAATTGTAACACCCCAAACCCGGACAGGACACCACGTCCGAATCTGGTATGCTACGGGGAAAACGTTTTCGAGAGATAAGATTTTTCGTTTAAAAGCGGGGCGAAAACATAGTGAACTTGAGGAAAATTTGAGTAGGCCTGTTTGATTAGATTTTGGAAACTTATCCGAAGTATATAGTTAAAAACGAGTTGATTTCATTTAGCATTTCCAATAGTTTCTTAGTGCTATTTTGAAACCTTTCTGACTTAGTCGAATATCGAGTTTGGTTTGAAAATCACTTGAGTTTACTTTATAGCAAAACATAGTGAGATACCCGATGGTATGTTTTAAAACACATTGCGTTATAGTTTTGAAAACATTATCTTACCAAATTTTTAGTAAAATTTCATACCAAGTTATTTGTTAAGCAGGTTGAGAATCTAATTAAAACATAACCATCATAAAACATAATTTAAAAGGCCTTTTACAAATCCAAATTAAATCTCGAATAAAAATAAATAAGCTAAAGTACCCAAAGTGAATAGTCGGAGCAAAACTTTTATTAAAGCATGGCATGTGCACCTCCGAGTCCTGACTCCATGTCGCGTCTACGGGTCACCTGAAATGTCAAAGGAGAGGGTGAGTCGAGTGACTCAGTGCATAAATCCCGCTCCCGATGAAACAACATGCTAACACACATCATACATAGCAACATAATTAATGCAACCCGATCCTAACCATCCGTATCTCCTTTTCTACCCCGTGTGGTACCAAACCACTGGTGGTGCCAAACCACTGGTGACGTATAGTCACAATGTGTTACCAAAACACTGGTGTCCCAAAGACACAATGTGCTACCCAAGCACTGGTGACCGAAGTCACAAATCCAATGATGGGGCCAACCCATCGTGTGATACCCAATCACTAGCAGACGATCCCATATCTCATGTGGGGCCAACCCACGGTGGTGTTAACCACAGGGACAAGTCGCAATGAGGTGCCCAACCTCGGTGTCCCAAAGACACAAATGTGCTACCAAAGCAGCGGTGACCGTAGTCACAATAATCGGATGATGGGGCCAACCCATCGTGTGATACCCAATCACTAGCGCACGATCCCATATCTCAAATGGGGCCAACCCACGGTGGTGTTAACCACGGGGACAAGTCGCAATGAGGTGCCCAACCTCCGTGTCCCAAAGACACAAATGTGCTACCAAAGCCTTTGGTGACCCAAAGTCACAAAGTGTGTTACCAAAACACTGGTGCTCGTCAAGACAAATCATCACTGCACCCTCCACTCATATCACCCATCAACATACCAACTCATGTAATCATGCATATCATACAAATTATGCATATCATGCTAATATGTTTGACTCATGCCCCATATCACATACATACATAGTCATGATACCATATAGATCATCAGTAATCTAGTAACAATACTTGACTTACCGGATACGTACACATACCCCGTTTGGGTATCCAATAATCCATCATCTTTGTCATGATTTTAATAGGCAAACAGGTTTAATAACAATATCACTAAGTATGGGTGTGTTAGTTACACACCTGGTAATTACGAGCCTAAAGATCCCAACGAAACGATCTAAATCCCTCGAGTACTAGCTCCTACAATCGGCCAAAGCATAGGGGTTAGGCATCTACACATTCGGCCAACAACATCTAGACCAAAAAGGGTTTGTCGAATCACCCTTACCTTGCTATTGGTTTGGTTTCCAACCAAACCTCGAACCAACAGTGGTTCTTTTGATAATCGGCCACCACCTAATAAGAAGAACCATTAATCCCTAATTAACTTGGCTTAACAAGATAAAAGAATCAACTAATAGAACTGGCCCTTACCAATACTTACCCCAAATGGTTAACCAAAGGACGAAGGCTCCACTTGATTGTATCCAAAATCCGACTGACCTATAATGAAATCGGTTAAACACAAGAGATTAACACCCTTCACCCAATGCCGAAATCGGCCCTTAATCAAACCCAAATCGATAGAAGACAAGGGAGAGGAGGAATGGCCATTCGGCCAAGCACTTACCCAACACCAACCAATATTCGGCCAACAACCACCAGGAGAGGGGATAGATTCGGTCAACACTTAGAAAAAAAAATAAGAAAAGAATTCGGCTTTACACAAAGGGAGAAATACAAGAGAAAGATGAAAAGAGAGGGGTTGATATTTGGCCAACAATAGAAATGGGAAAAAGAAGAAGAACAAGAAAGTACTTTCGGTTCTTAAAAGAAGAAGAAATGAAGAAAAAGTTTTAGGGGATAACTTTCGGCTATCAAAGTGTTAATAGGAGAAAGAAAATATGAGAACACTAGGGTAATGGTTTCGGCTCAACACAAATGAAAAGGAAGAAAGATGGAAGGGCATTCAGCTATCAACAATATTGAAAGAACACACAAAACCAATTTTGGCAAGCTTTAGGGAGGTTTGATCTTTCGGTTTCAGGAAGAAAGATGGAGGAATTCTCTTGGAAAACAAATTCGGCTAGCTAACAAAAGAGAGGATTTTTGCTTGACACAAAGTGACCGAATATGCACTAAAATTCAAAAATGAATTTCGGCACTCCCATATCCCCCTTGCCAAAACCGGCCACTCTCTCCACACACACCCCAACATTCGGCCACTACCCATATTTGCTCACAACCATCCATTCAAAACACTTTGAACAAGTCTCCTTCCTAAATTCACTCTCCACCCATCATTTGAACACTTTGACCTAGTCCATGGCAGAGTTTGAACTGCCTACAAACTCTCCCTTCCTAGGCGTCAAAAAGAAAGCCAAAAGGTGGCCACTCCGCAGCTTGAACACAAGGTCTCTCCCTCCTGCAAATGACGCCACACACACAAGCCTTAGTGGCGCCTATCCTGCCACTCCACCAGCTCCTTTCTTGTTCAACAAAACACCAAATAAAACTCTTATACCCTAGCTCCAACAGCTCCCCTGACTTAACACCCAAAAATCAAAATTTTCCCATTCACTCAGGCATACACTTAGACTTCAATTAAGCCCCCAAAACACCGAAATAGCAACACAGCACACTAAACACATGCAAAAACATGCAACAACAAAATAGCCCCTAACCCGGGATATTACAAACCAAATCCGAACAACCATCCGAATTCGAGGTAAGTTGATATACAAATAAATGCATTTGAATTGACTTATTTGTGAATATATGAAATTTGAATTGCTATGAATCATACTCGAAATGATGAATATATGGATTCTGAGAAAGTATCGAGAGATGGTTAATGTCTGAGAAGTCCCGTCTGAACCTAGGAATAGATAGGATAGTACATGTCATGACATAGGTGTCCGATATGTGATATCATGTAAGACCACGTCTGGGACGTTGGCATTGATTCGAGACTTCATGTAAGACCACGTCTGGGATGTTGGCATCGATATGAGATTTACGTGTAAGACCATGTTTGGGACATTGGCATCGTATTTCATTCGTGTAAGACCCTGACTGGGACAGTGGCATCGATATCTGGTTACATGTAAGACCACGTCTGGGACGTTGGCATTATACAACTATTCCGAGCTCTCTGAGTATCCTATTTAGTTCCGACGATTCAACGGGCAACTCTGAGCAATGAATGACTATGTGAGTTGTAAATCCGATTCAGGTACGTTTGAAAAGTACACTATGTGTATAAAAAGGTAAGTGTTTATATGAACTTACTAAGATGAATATGTGTATTGAAATGATGAGATAATATGTGAATATATGCTTGAATGAGCTATGTGAATATGTTATAATTGAGTTGAGAATTGTGGCAAGCTATGGCTAAGCAAATGGGCTAAAGAATATGTGATGAAATTGCATTGAGAAAACATTAATGTCATTGTATCAATATGGTTATGAGTATTTTATGCTAAGTTTATTTGTATATGGCTTACTAAGCTTTTGGAAAGCTTACTCTGTGTGTGTATTTACTCTGTAACAGATCATCAAAGCTACTGAAGGCTCGGGGACCGTCGAGGATTGTCATCACACTACTCCAACTTGTTTTGGTATTTTGAAAATGTGAATATAGCTATATATGGCATGTATAGGTTAGTCATTTGGTATAAGTTTGAGATGTAAATAGCCATGTGATTTGGCTAGATAAATTTTGGTAATATGCATGAGTGAATATGGTATATGATGCAGGTTTTGGTATGGTATAATGGCAATGAAATAGCCTTATGAAAGGTAAGCTTATTGATGAATTGATGCCATAGTGATTTAGTGAAGTTGTGGATGAGTTATGCTTGGATTTACATGTGAATTGATTGTGCAAATTGGCATGATTAGAAATGAGATTAAATGGGATAATATGATGACCATTTGGTGTGTTTATGGTTGCCATTATATTGAGAAATATGCTTGTTTATGCTAGTAGGGATGACCCAAGTGTGGGTGGTATTTTGAACTTGCAAATGGCCTATTTTGCATACATTGCCAAGAGACACGGGCGTGTGTCTCTTCCGTGTGGCTCAAGGGCCACTTCGAAGTGTGCCTGAGTAGGTTACACAGCCATGGCACACGGGCGTGCTTGGTGGCCGTGTGAACAAGTCAGTAGCTAGCTAAATTTTACACAGCCATGGCACACGGGCGTGTCTGGTGGCCGTGTGGATAAGTCAGCATACATGCTCTGTTTTGGCACGCCTAAGACACATGGGTGTGTCTAGTAGCCGTGGGAGGCACATGGCCTAACTGCACGGGCGTGTGACCTCTGTAGTGTTAAAAAAATTTTAAATTTCTGAGAATTTTCAAATGTGTTCAGTTTAGTCCCGGCCATATTCTAAAGCATGTTAAAGGTCTCGTTGACCTATAAAAGGGACACTTTGATTGTAAGTGATGATTTATATTATGAAACATCTGTAAAAGTTTTCGATTTGTCCGATAACACCTTTAACCCTAATTCGGCGACGGATACGGGTTAGGGGTGTTACATCTTAAACCTAAGTTATGTTATTTTGGCTTAATTTATTTGATACTTAACTGATAGTGATAGAACGCTGGTTTTGAAAAAGATTAACTATTTTCAAAACACAATGTTTTCACAACATTTTGGATATTGCTTCCGTAACAAACAATGTTTTTAAAGTAAAGACGTTTTAATTGGTTTGTAAATGGTTAAGATGATTTGAGTTTTAACAAAGAGATTTCAACTTAGAAACGAATTTCTACCAACAAGTCCAATTTTCGAAAGACACATCAACGTGACACGCCAGATTCGACCATAATGTCTAGGCCGGGTTTGGGGTGTTACATTTAGTGGTATCGGACCCAAGTTGTAAAACTCGGCTGTAGAATGGGTTTTCAATTTTTTTTTGGATTTGAAATGGTTGTTTTCGAATATGTGAAGTGTTTTGAGATACTTCTTCTGAAAAGTGTGGCACACCGAGTCTCCAGCGCCGAATCTGTAAGTTTTCCGAATACTTTTTTCTATTTAGAAATTGAAATGCGGTAAGTTAGGAAATACTGTGACTACTTTAAAAATTAGATTATACCACTCTAAATAGAGCAAACTGAAGCTAAAAGGGACTGAAATTGTAGTGAAACTCCAATCTGCATAAAACTGTTAGTTCTGATAAAACACGAATAGATAATGGGCACAACAGATACACGCGGACGTGGTTCAAGAGGCTGTAATAATGTTTTGAAATCAGAGTGTGCAGCAGGAGCGTCGTGGTGAAGTCTGTATGGTGCGACTATCCTGATAGTTGGAAATTTCGAGGATGAAATTTCTTTAAGGAGGGGTGAATTGTAACGCCCCAAATTTGGGCCTAGAAGGAATGGGCCTTGAGCAGGGGAACAGTGAAGGTTGAACATAAGTATTTGGATGTGCAAGGGAAGGACACAAATAGATAACTGCTTTAGTGGATAAGGGTCCTAAGAAGTGTTGGAGAAGTCATGGGTTCAAACCTGGGCTTCAGGAAAAATTTTAGTTTTGAAGTGAATAAAACCCTTGGTGCTTGATAGTAGGCCTTTTAGATATGTGTGGTGAAAATATGACATAAGGAGCTAGATGGTAAGGTGGTTAGTGGCGTGGTTTAAGTTGCAATGGAGCTTGGGTTCGAGTCTCATGTTGTGCAAGGGAGTATTTATTTTACTTCCTTGCTGCATGAGAGGTGAAGCTTGACTGAAACTCTGCAAATTGGAATTTGAAATGGTCATGGAGGAAGTTAAGGAGAGATTCGGTGAGATAATCTGGGTTGTTAGGAGAGAGTATCATGGAATTTTGAAATATGAGGTTGGAGGAAATTGTAGAGCAAATCAAGGAATTCAAAATTGGGAGTGGTGTAACCGAATCGAGAAACTTGTGTATGAGAAATTCGACTAGGAGGGGGAGTTTATGAGCATTATCGGTTTTGAAGGTGTTCTTTTGGTTTTGTTTCGTTTTTGGGTTTTTTCGCAAAATAGTGTTGGCTCCTGTCAACTCTGTTCCCTACTGTGCCGAATTTCTCCTTTTATTTTTTTTCTTGCTCTCTGTTTTTGACTTGTCGTTAGTCCCTCTTCTTTGGCCTAATATACTCTTCATTCCCTCCCTCAGTTCTTTTTTGTTATAGTTGTCTTTCTCTCCATCTAACATTGGTGACCGAATACACATTACCTTTTCTCTCATTTGTTCTTTTCAAATCATTCCTGCTATCATCCCTTCTTTTTAGTACCCAAGCCATTTTACTGCATCCCTTACTCCTTCACTTCTGTCTTCGATTCAACAACTAATCTCTGGCAACCGGTCGATCTCTCTATTGCAAGTTTCTTTTCTTTGGTTGTTGATTTTGGGTAGCCGAATCTTCCATCTCTGGTGTGTGCGTTTCTTTTCGTGCCTTGGTTTAGGGCATACTCTTGTAGCCCGATTCTTCCTCGTCTTAATATAAACTCTGCAGTTCGATAAGTATGTGTTTATTAAGGATCAAGTATTGTCACATATGTGCGTTAATGGGAGGTTCGATTCATATGCAGATAATCATTGAGGGGTCCGTAATCCTCTTTCGTCAGCTATCTAAGTAGGTTAAATCCATGCTCATTCAAGCAAGGTGATAGTAAGTAATCTTTTGAATAGGTTTCGGTTAGTGTCTCTTTCAACTCGTGTGTTAAGTATTTAACCGAAGCTTCTATTGTAATAGGTTGGAGTGCACGTGGGCTAGTTTACTCGTTATCACGAACAGGTGTGTAACAATTTTCCGTAAATGATAATCGGCTTAAAAGCCGAAAGGGTGTGTAACCATACACCAAATTTGTTACGGGCAAAACCCAAAAAGGTGTGTAATCACACCCCCATCTACTGTAAATCGGCAAAGGCCGAAAAGCTAAAAAATACGGTGTTTGAGGCCACATGGGCGTGCGATCACTCGTGTGGTAAGCTGAACCCACGATATATGGGTGTCTGACTGGAGAGGCCGCCATGACCGTTCTCATGGGTTTGGGCCGATCTGGGCCACATTGGGCCCAAATGGGCTGTGTGGGCCCGATGGGCTCGTGGGCTCTACACGGATAAATTCCACCAAAATATGATAAATACTGGACCCGGCTGTGTCGTTCACACGACCAAGGTCATTTCTGGGCTTCGTGGGCCATACGGTCTTGTGGGCCCAAATGGGCCGCATAATGGGCCTTGGGCCCATTTGCACTGTATTGGCTGTTAAGGTAAAATGATAGTAATGCCCTTGTAGGGTAAAATGACTGTAATGCCCCTGTAGGGTAAAATGACCGTAATGCCCCTAAAGGGTAAAATGACCGTAATGCCCCTATAGGGTGAAATGATTGTAATGCCCCTATATGGTAAAATGACCGTAATGCCCCTATAGGGTAAAATGACCGTAATATCCTTGTAGGGTAAAATGACCATAATACCACCAAAAGGTAAAATGACTATTTTGCCCCTCGTGAGTAAATGACTGATTTGTCTGTGATTTAAATGACTGATTTGTCTGTGATTTAAATGACTAATTTGTCGGTGATGTAAATAACTAATTTGTCTGTAATTTAAATGACTGATTTGTTGTGAATTAAATGACTAATTCTGAGCATGGCATTCTGCATAAACGACATACTGCATAAGGTTGGGGAGTGTTATTACGGAGGAAGTATATCGCATCTTGGTGGCTTTGCCACATATATTTATTCTTGGCGGCTTTCTTTGATATCATTCATCGCAACTTTCTTCGCGATATTGGTGTCTTTGGTGGGTGGGTCGATTTTATCCCCACATGGTGTGTTGGTTGGTACGGGTGGTGTGTTGGCTGGATTGGGGTGGGTTGCATATTTGCACCGTACTGATACTGTATTGGGCTTAGGCCCACACTGTTACTAAAATGGGCTATGTCCCACACTGCACTGTTACTGAATAGAGCCAAGGCCCAGACTGTTACTACATATATTGTTACTACTGACTGATAGGGGATTACACACTGAGTTTTCGTAAACTCACCCTTTCTTTTAACTGTACATGTAATCCCCAGCCTTAGGCGATTTGGAGCTGCGAGAGACTCGGAGGTGGCCACACGATCGCTGATGTTCTGCTTTAGACTTATTTATTTAAATTTCTTATTGGGCTATTGATTCTGTAATAAGGCCTCTTAAACCTAAGTTATGTTATTTTGGCTTAATTTATTTGATACTTAACTGATAGTGATAGAACGCTGGTTTTCAAAAAGATTAACTGTTTTCAAAACACAGCGTTTTCTCAACATTTTGCATATTGCTTCCGCAACAAACAATGTTTTTAAAGTAAAGACGTTTTAATTGGTTAGTAAATGGTTAATATGATTTGAGTTTTAACAAAGAGATTTCAACTCAGAAACGAATTTCTACCAAGAAGTCCAATTTTCGAATGACACATCAACGTGACACGCCAGATTCGGCCATAACGTCTAGGCCGCATAATGGGACATGGGCCTATTTGCACTGTATTGACTGTTAAGGTAAAATGACCGTAATGCCCCTGTAGGGTAAAATGACCGTAATGCCCCTGTAAGGTAAAATGACCGTAATGCCCCTGTAGGGTAAAATGACAGTAATGCCCCTGTAGGGTAAAATGACCGTAATGCCCCTGAAGGATAAAATGACCGTAATGCCCCTGTAGGGTAAAATGACCGTAATGCCCCTATAGGGTAAAATGACCGTAATGACACTGTAGGGTAAAATTACCGTAATATCCTTGTAGGGTAAAATGACCATAATACCCCCAAAGGGTAAAATGACTATTTTTCCCCTCGTGGGTAAATGACTGATTTGTCTGTGATTTAAATGACTGATTTGCCTGTGATGTAAATGACTGATTTTTCTTTGAATTAAATGATTGATTCTGAGCATGGCATTCTACATACACGACATACTGCATGGGGTTAGAGCATCGTTATTTATGAGGAAGTATATCAGATGGTGGCATTGCCACATATATCATTATTAGCGACTTTCTTTGCGATATTGGTGTCTTTGGCTTGGTGGGTCAATTTTATCCCCACATGGTGTGTTGGTTGGTATAGGTGGTGTGTTGGCTGAATTAGGGTGGGTTGCATATTTGCACCGTACTGATACTGTATTGGGCTTAGGCCCACACTGTTACTGAAATGGGCTATGGCCCACACTGCACTGTTACTGAATAGGGCCAAGGCCCAAACTGTTCTCGCATATATTATTCTTGATCGATCGATAGGGGATTACACACTGAGTTTTCGTAAACTCACCCTTTCTTTTAACTGTACATGTAATCCCCTGCCTTAGGCGATTTGGATCTGCGAGAGACTCGAAGGTTGCCACACAATCGCTGATGTTCTGCTTTAGACTTATTTATTTAAATTTCTTATTGGGCTATTGATTCTGTATAAGGCCTCTTAAACCTAAGTTATGTTATTTTGGCTTAATTTATTTGATACGTAACTAATAGTGATAGAACGCTGGTTTTCAAAAAGATTAATTGTTTTCAAAACACCGCGTTTTCGCAACATTCTGGATATTGCTTTCGCAACAAAAAATGTTTTTAAAGTAAAGACATTTTAATTGGTTAGTAAATTGTTAAGATGGTTTGAGTTTTAACAAAGAGATTTCAACTCAGAAACGAATTTCTACCAACAAGTCCAATTTTCGAATGACACATCAACGTGACACGCCAGATTCGACCATAACGTCTAGGCCGCATAATAGGCCTTGGGCCCACTTGCAATGTATTGACTGTTAAGGTAAAATGACCGTAATGCCCTTGTAGGGTAAAATGACCGTAATGCCCTTGTAGGGTAAAATGATCGTAATGCCCCTATAGGGTAAAATGACCGTAATGCCCCTGTAGGGTAAAATGACTGTAATATCCTTGTAGGGTAAAATGACCATAATTGTAACAACCCGATTTTGACCCTAATCGGAACAGGTGGTTTCGGGACCACGAATACGAGTGAGAAAAGTATTATAATATTATATTTGATATCTATGATATATGTTTGAGCGTGTGTTAAAATATCGTGGGTTAATTTGTTCATTTGTGTGTTCAATTTAAGAAAAAGACTAAATTGCATAAGTGGTAAAAAGTAGCCTTTTATTAATTGAGTGGTTTAATTGTTTTGATTTCTTATATATGTGGACTTAGGTGGTAAATTTACCATCTAGCATGTAGTGGACGACATGTGGTTTTTAATTTCATGTTAACATGTTTTATATATTATATAATTAAGTTAAAAAAATGTTATATTATAATATATTTGTTAAAATAATAAAATAAAGAAAACATGTTTATTTCATTCTATTATTTTCTTCATCATCGAAAACAAAAGAAAAGAGAAGAACTCAAGCTCTTTAGACATTCGGCCTTTGCATGTATTGATTAAGGTATGATTCGGTTTTAGTTTTTGATAATTTTACGTTTTTGAGATCGTTGTTTAGAGCTTTACATAGCCCATGTGTAAATTTTTTAATTGGTTGTATTTTTCTTGTGATGCCATTGATGGGAGTTTGATGTTTTTGTTGTTTATTGATGAAATATTGATTGTATGTGTTAGACCAACAAATGTTATTCTTGAATTTTTGATGAAATTAGATGATTTGGATTTAATTGTAAAAATAAAATTTTTAGAGGTTGGAATGTGGAATAAATGAGTTGTATAGGTTTGTAGAGAGAAGATGGAAATTCAGCTCTAAAGAATGGTAGCCAAATTTTGAGTAATTTGTGAGTTGTGTATTAGGGACTAAATTATAAAAATTTTAAATGTCAGGGTAAAATAGTAATTTGCCCATTTATGTGATTTTTGTATTAAATTGAATAAAAATATAATTGAATGAGCTTAATTTGGAATGATTTAGATCAAGAACAAAAAGATACGGGATTGGATCGGGGAAAGGCAATGTTGAACGAATAGCCGGGAAATCGTAATCTGTCGACTTTCGAGGTAAGTTTTTAAGCAGTTGGATGAAATGAATTTGAATATATATTAATGTGCAAATGAATAAAAGTAATAAGCATGTTAAATCCCTTATTGCCTAATGTAACATGAAATGAAATGAAATATATATATGTTAGCCGAATGTAAAGTTGGTATATATATATGTGTACAATTGTTGATTAATTGAGTTAATTGAGTAGATGCATGAATAAAGAGGTAATTAAATATGATTATGAAATGAGAGAGAGGTAATTAAATATGATTATGAAATGAGAGAGAGATGTATACTATGTATAGGTATATGTATATTGGGTATGCCGAATGTAATGGTATATGATAAAGACAAATTGAGTTGTTGTCAAACATTTTAAATTATGTGTATGTATGAATAGAAATGGAATTATAAGTGTTTTGAAGAACAAAGGGAAGATCGGTTAAAGGGCACTATGTGTGCGAGCTTAAATACCGAGCACTGTGTGTGCGAAATCGGTCGAATGGCACATGTGTGCGGAAGAATAAGTAATGGCACTAAGTGTGCGATACATTACTAGTATATAGCACTATGTGTGCTCTTTTTCAAGTAACGGCACTAAGTGTACGATACGTTACATGAGTTGCACTGTGTGTGGATTTTCAGATCCTTTCAAGGATATAAGCTAATGGATGGAGAAAACGAAGATGTGGCACGTAGGTAAGTGATGCATGATAATTGAATAATTTCGTACCAATGAGGTGAGTTATTTTAGTATATGAAACTTATAGTAATGTGATGTAATCGTTTATCTTTGAGTTTGTTTCGAAATGGATAAATGGCATGTGATCATTCAGTTTGGTGACCTATTAAAGATGGTAAATGTTTAATGGTGACAAGTTAAGCATATTTGTGTTTATGAATTAGTTAATGATTATGTTGGATTGATTAAATTGCATATTGATTAGTTGTATATCTTTACCATTGCTTAAAACTTACTAAGCTAAGTTAGCTTACTGTATACGTGCTCATTCGACTATTTTACAGATTTTGAAGTTAAAGCTTGAGCTCGGGGATCATCGTCAAGTCAATCACACTATCCACCATTTTTGGTACCTTTTTGTGAATGAATCTAAAGTGTATGGCATGTATAGGCTAAACTACTTGGTATAGATATAATGATGTAAATGTGTATATATCGAAATGCCATTCGAAAATGGCTTTGTTTCTATGCATGAGTTGGTTGCATATATTTGGGATGTTATGAATATGATTAAGCTTATTCGGTTATAATATAAATTTGATGTGGTATGTGTGTGCTTCATGAGATTTTGAAAGGTATATTATTTATAAGTTGCAAATAAATGTTTATTATATGACTTATAACCTTAACTTGGAAGCCATTTCATATTATGTTAAGTAGGATATTGCAAATTTTTAGTTTGGTTGAATAAGGTATATGGTATATTTGGGTTGATGAATATACTCTTGTTAAATTTTATAGGTAATTACGGGACAAGTCATGAAAGGAATAAGTCATGCTTTATGTATATGAATATTGAATGTGTTACATTAATGAATAATTTGAAGTATGCTCACATTAAATATTCGGCTATGGTGTGATTTTAAATTGAAGTTCATGTTAATCATTGGTTGTTTATACGTATATATATATACATTCAGTTATGAGGTTGAAAGGAGTAACCTATTGTATTGAACAATTAGTTGCGATATGCATATGATTGAATTAATGTAGATAATTGATTTGTACAAGTTGACTAAGAATAAACATACATATTCGGCTATGCTATTCAATATGACCAAATGAATAGTATTTGCTAATTGAATGTAATTAGTTTTGGTAGATGTTAATTATATGATTTGTGCTATGTTTGTAAATGTTTTGATATTAGAAGGATTAAACATGTTTAATCGTGTTAGTAGGGATTGGTACGCATCTATTAATCAAGTAGTTTTTATAAGGTGTTTTTGACTTGTGATTGGTAAAGTAATGCCCGTAACCCTAGTCCGGTGACGGATACGGGTTAGGGGTTTTACATTTAATTGGTATCAGAGCTACGGTTTAGCCGGTTCTCGGACTAACGTAGCGCGTGTGAGTCTAGCTATACATGCCATAATTTTATAAAGTGATAGTGTGATGACTTCTGACAGTGAAATTGTGTTTTCTTCTTTCGTATAGTTAATGGATCCTGATCCCGAGCGAGCTATAGCTGACGATGTTGAGAGTGTGGCGCCCATTCTCGCGCAAGGGACCGCGCCGGATGAATCTCGCCCAGTTGCGAGTAATCCTGATGAGGGGGCTAAACAAGCCTTCTATAGTATGATGAATGATTTGTTCAATCAATATATTCGGGCCAATCCGGCTGTTCAACAACCCCTGAATCTGAATACTCCCCCTGTAGTATCGGTGGTATCCCTGATTATTAATCCTGAAAGAGCAAGCAAGCCTCTATTTGACCGAATTAGAAAACACGGGGCTCAAGAGTTTAGAGCTGAAAATAATGATGATGCTGAGCGAGCTAAATTTTGGCTCGATAATAACATTCGTGTCTTCGATGAGCTATCGTGCACACCTGATGAGTGCCTGAAGTGCGCCATATCTTTATTACGGGATTCTACCTATTATTAGTGGAATACTCTCGTATAGGTTGTTCCAAAGGAACGAGTTACCTGGGACTTCTTTAAGATGGAGTTCCGTAAGAAATACATCAGTCAGTGATTTATAGACTCCAAACGCAAGGAATTTCTTGAGCTAAAACAGGGTCGTATGACCGTATCTGAGTATGAGCGCAAGTTTGTGAGACTTAGTCGCTATGCTCGCGAGTGTGTTTCGTTCGAGGCTGCTATGTGCCGAAGATTTGAAGAAGGGCTAAACGAAGATATAAAACTACTGGTTGGCATACTTGAAATAAATGAGTTCGTAGTACTTGTTGAGCGAGCTTGTAAAGTCAAGAAATTTGGGGAAAGAAAAGCGGAAAGCCGAGTTTGAAGCTAGTGACTTAGAAAGAGATCTCATGGGTAAATTTCCTCAAACGTCAACAAAGAAATTCAAGAATGATAGTAGCCGATCTAAAGCTAACACAGGGATCTCTATACGAGAACGACCACCAGTGAGTTCATGGGCTACCTCAATTGCTAGTGTTGGCAATACCAGACCGAATAAGCCCGAGTGTCAACAGTGCGGTAGACGGCATTTTGGTGAATGTTGGGGTAAATCTAATAATCGCACTAGCTATAAGTGTGGTTCGCAGGATCATTTTATTCGGGATTGCCCAAAGACAGCTAAAAAGGATAATGCTCAGAGTGCGAGACCGAGCAGCACTGCAGCTAAAGGTAGACCATCTCGTAATGTGGGAGGTAGGAGCGGCACTCGAGAGAGGGACTTCAGGTGTGGCTATTCGATCAGAGTCCCGTGTGCCAGCTAGAGCCTATGCCATTCGTGCCAGAAAGGAGGCTTCATCTCCAGATGTCATCATCGGTATATTCACTCTCTTTGATACTAGTGTAATTGCTCACGATTGACCACGGTTCAACTCATTCTTATGTGTGTGAAACATTAGTATCCAAAGCAAGACTCTACCGTTGAGTCTCTCGAGTTTGTGATTCGGGTTTCGAACCCCCTGGGTCGTTGTGTGCTAGTTGATAGAGTGTGCAAGAATTGCCCTTTAATGATTCGAGACTCATGTTTCCCGGCCGATCTGATGTTGTTACCATTTGACGAGTTCGATATTATCCTCGGTATGGATTGGTTAACCGTGCATGATGTAGTAGTGAATTGCAGACAAAAGACTATTAATTTGAGGAGTCAGAACAATGAGATAATTTGAATTGAATCTGCGGATTTGAATGGGTTACCAGCAGTGATATCCTCGATGTTGGCTCGGCAGTCATATCGTGAAATGTACTCTACTGTCAAAACATTTATGCACCTAACAATACTTCCTTATTCTTGCATTAGTAGACATGCTACTACTAAATCTCATACCAAAACTTCTGCATAAGTTCTGAATTCATCCACATACAATTTCTATCTCAAAGTAACATCAACAACAGAAACCTTATCCACCCTGAATTTTTAACATCTCAGACAAACTCATTCTAAGCTCATTTAAAATACCATTCACTATCCCCCTTCTGAACTTCTTTGTCTACTATCTGGGAAGTATTACAATAACTATATTCGCCATTGTAATAGTTCAAGTCGTTTCACTAATTCATCTTCAAAATCTCTCAAAGCATATGATATCCTCACTCATTAAAATTCGGAAAATACACATCGATTTTCCCCATGGATCATTACAAAACATCTAGCTCATAACACAGATACAAAAGTGATTGTCTTTGGATCACTAACCTGTCAACTCTTTTTCTCGATTCAGACTGAACTCAATACTAGAACTTTCAATTAATAGCTCTTTTTATAGCTTTCAACTCAACCATCATGGTTTTAACATTTCAATGAGAATATCATCATATCATGCTCTCTACTCACGAACACACAGAAATTTACTCTCTTTGTTGATTCATGCGTGGATATACATAGAACTCGAATCATATCTCAATGCATTAATCTACTCTTTTCTCCACCCTGAAAACATATTTCAAGCACACTCTCATCTGAGTTTCTCTTGCTATACTAATCTAAAACCTTTACCATCGTCACATCTCACAATAGCAGGTACAATCTTGATCAAATCAATAATTCTATTCGACCTGTCCAAAAACCCATCACACGATATGAAACTCAGGATTTCACTCCTTGTACTAGAATCATCTCCAGCTTCCCCCTCAAAACACCTGAATAGGGTTATGAGGAGAATAAAGAACGTCAATTCCAGTTACTAAACTGCCAACCATTTAATCTAATTTCACAATCGGCTAACATTCTTACACGATCTTGATTCATGAGATAAACAACCTCATCGCCCCTGAAAGGCAAAAGATATTAACACGTAATGTTTAAAGAGGTCATTATGATCCATACAACTAAGGTTATCATAATCGAATACTCTCACAGTTCAAACATTGTTTCTTTAACCATTTCCGTCCTCAAAACTCCTTAACAATTCCTTTCATTAATGAACATCAATTTAAGAAAATCTCGATAATCATGAACCTTAGGCTTCCTACTCACTTGAGTCAAATAGCATAGGCTAACTTTTTCTTTGCTCTTAACATTGTATAATCAATACAATCGTTAAAGCATTCAGACATACTTTCTTACAATTGCCTTTATTAAGCACATACTGTGCCACACTCTATACTCATACTCATTTCCTTGCGACTCACTCACGAGTGCCTGTATTCACTCATTCACATGACTTTAGTACAATTTTCCTTTCTACCTCTAGACTCATCTATCTATCCCAAAGATCACTAGGAATACTCAAAAATGCATACTATAATCATTAACACAATTTCAAAGCCAAAGCCGCATTCTAGAGGTGACCTTATATGGAAGCATTTCTAAATGCCAACGCCAATGCCATATTCAAAATATGGTCTTATGTGGACTGCCACCTCAAGTATCGATGCCATATTCTGGATATGGACTTATACAATTCTCGTGTTCATTGTAGTCCCCTAGGACTTCAACCTCGTGTTCAACAACAATTACTCTATATAGTAGAGTATCATGTATCAATATGATACAAAGCATTCTCAAAATGCTAACATAATCATTGCACTAACCGAATACAAACTTGCTCAACTTAACTCTCATAACATTTCATCATAATTCAACAGTGGTAAGAGGTGAGGTCGTAGCGTCCCACAACTTGACTCTCGTGACCACATACATATGATTTACTGCTCATCATCGATGAAATATCATCATGGTCACACAACTCGTCACAAGTGAGTTTTCACGTTTATCACGCTACAATTGTCTCTATCACTTATACTTTTCGAACTCTGATTTCACTTACTCAAGTTCCACATTAATATCTACTCAAATACTCAACATTTAACTCTACTTTCTCTTACTATGACTCATTAATCTATAGAATGTCTTACGGGTTTTGGGTACATCGTTTACTTGATTGCCATAGTCCAACTATGGTCTTACTCATATCACAACATCATAGCCCAGCTATCTCTTTACATGTCATCACGATGCCATAGCCTAGCTATGGTCTTACACGAAATCTCATATCAATACCAATGCCATACCCCTGATTCGGTCTTACATGGAACTCATGTCATTGCCGATGCCATATCCTAGATATGGTCTTACACGATTCTATACCGAAGCCAGGTCCTAGACGTGGTCTTACACGAGATCACTATTTGTCACCAATGCCATGTCCCAGACATGGTCTTATATGGGATCACATGTATCGCCATGGTCCAACCATGGTCTTATTCATAATTTTATCATTGAACGACCGTACCCATTCCTGCATTCTACTCAGTCAAACTTTCCAGTTTAACTCTCTCACCATAATACTCGTAGTTTCATACAGAGTCACAAAATAAAACATTATACATCATCCATTTTAATAGTCGCACATGAGATTCAACTATGTGGACATATTGATCATGCATCGTTCAAACAATTACACATACACATATACCCCATTCTCTGGGTAAATTTACTCACTATATGCACCTAACCCAATAGGTTGAGAATATAACGCCTTATGCACATCCAGCCAATGCAGATAAACTTCTCATTTCACGCATTATCACACACATGTCATATACTTCTACTCATACCTCTTTAAATCTCACCATTGCATAAGAGCATTTCAATTTCCCCACTATCACTTACAACATTATTGAATTTAGCTCGGTTGGGAACCATCACTGTTTTAACAAAATAGTTTCGTTAGAGCCGGGAGACATCACACTATCACAGTCCACATATGGCATGTATAGCTAGACTCTTACTCACACTAGGTTAGTCCTAGAACCGACTAAACCATGCTCTGATACCACTAAATGTAACACCCCTTACCCGTATCCAATACCGGAACGGGGTACGAGGCGTTATCGAACTTAAGCCTCACGGTCGCTACTTAGGCTAATCGTGACTACTCTCTTCATTCACCACAATCACCTCATTCTCGACTTACGAGGCCTCACTCATACACATGAGGGCTCTCGAGACTAATCTGAAACTTTTACGATTCTTAAAATCTTTCTCTTCAATTACTGAGGCTCATACGCCCGTGTACGAGACACGCACGCCGTGCATAGGCACACACGCCCATGTCCCCAGACCGTGCCTAAAAACCCAGTATTCTGCCAATTTGCCTACGGTTAAGGCACACGCCCATGCATTTTGGGAGCACGCCCGTGTACCCTATCACACGTCCATGCCTTTCACTCGTGGTCGACACTGACTAATCACACACGGTTTTGACACGCCCGTGGGCCTAAACTGTGTGCCATACCTTAGTATTCTGACTTATTCAACACGGCCTCGGCACGCCCGTGTGTTTTAACCGTGTGACCATTCCAATTCTAATTTTAAAGTGCAGACTTCACACGGCCTAGACACACACCCGTGTGCCTACCCATGTGAACCAGAACAAGGCTATTTGACAAGCACTTTGCATCCCTATAGCTTACACAACTTATACTCATCCATCACATCCATAATCACTCAAGTTGAATTGCCATCCCACATAGATGAATACATCTTTTCATGTGACATAATAGCCAACAACTATGGCAATATATAATTATCCCATAACTTATTTAGGCCAACACATTTGGCACAATAACAATGACTTAATCAACCTCATGTACTAGCCCTGTACATGCCATGACTCATAATGACTTGATACCTCATACCAAGTGTCTCCTCGATAGTGTGAAAATATCTTCGGCGGTCTCCAACCCGAGCTAGCTAAATTAACCTATAAGGGATGAGAAAGAAAGAAGGATAAGCAATAATGCTTAGTAAGTTCATATGCAATTAAGAATCAACTATCAATATTCATATGCTTATACTCAATCACAAGGTATTAGAATGAGTTTTACTCTTGAACTCACAGTTACCTATTCAATCGTTCATAATGCTTACTCATTTCGTCTCTTACCACATTCTAACCATATCTCGGCTTAATGCTCGCATTCATTAACTTACCATGCCACAAGCCAATTCGCTCGTTTAATTAGCATACATCCCGTGACTCGATCGTCACAAGATCATATAAAACAACACATCATGCATTCTCAATAAACCATTCATACTACCAATCTCTCGGTGGTTATGCACTTAGCCCACCATTGATTCTCTTATAGGGTGGTATCGCACACAGCCCACCAATCATTTATACCTATGGTGATTTCGCACTTAGCTCACCAATCATTTATAAGCGATAGTATCGCACCACGACCCATCGATTACTAATTTATCGGTGGTAACGCATACAGCCCATCGATAATAATATAGTTGATGGTATCGCACCTGACCCATCGATTAATGATTTATCCGGTGGTAACGCACACAGCCCACCGTGAATAACATAATGATGGTATCGCACACAGCCAATCACTAACCATCAATAAGATGATATCGCACATAGCTCACCGTTATTTACATTCATGGATAATAATCCACAGTATATCTCTATTTCAAATGTTCATTCGAGAACATCCTCACATGCTTCTATTCTTACTTAACTTTCTACGGTACTCGTTATCATTCACACAGTACATCAATAAATCTGTCTCATGCAACTAAGGTGCATCAACTACACATACCCCACTAGGGGTTCATCATAGATTGAATTCATCTCAATTCAGTTCTACACATACTTGTGCTACTCATGGTACAACCACATACATTCAACATATACATTGAATCATTCAAATTATTAAATAACTCTCTTGAGTCTCATGAACATAGTTCTCATTATCATCATACCCCAATTGGGTCTTACATACACTAACATATCGGTGCCATGTCCCTGACATGGTCTTATACAAATTCTTACATCGAGTCCATATTCCAATATGGTCTTACTCGAGACTTTAACCGTCATCATATCATGCTATACACTTTTCCCATTACTCTGGATTCAATCCCATTGACATCTCATCAAATGATATTTCATACATTCGTATAGTAAACATACATTCCATTCAACATTGGAATACTAATTTAACTCATATGTAATTGCAACATTCGCACATAAACTTACCTCGATGACGAAAAGGCCAAAAAGGACTTTTTGCCCACATTTCTCTTTTCTCCCGTTCTAGGTCCGAATCTCGTTTTCTTTAATCTAGAACAATAAAATTTACTCATTTAATCACTTAATGATCATTTTACAACATAATATCCACTTGGGCAAAAATGACCATTTTGCCCCTATACTTTGGCAAAATTATGATTTTGCCCCTAGGCTTCCATAAAAATTCAGAAACTAGCATAAACTCTCTCATGGCAAGTCCCTAGACCCTCAACCATATTACAAATTAGTCCCCTCATTAGCTAGCTTAAGCTTTGGGACTCCAAAAGTGCAAAAATTATCAAGAAAGATCATCAAAATCACTTACTTATGAGGAGGAATGTTTGCTGAAATTTTTGAGCTTCAAAACCCCATTCTTGCTGCCCATTTTCGATGGAAGAGGAGAAGAAATAAAAAAGATGATAGCTTTTCTTATTTCATCTGATTTTATTTCTTTTTAATACCTAACATGACAACATTTAATGCTCTTGTTCCCCTTTGTCATCCTTTGACCGGCCAAGCCACTTAACAAGGCCAAATTGCACATTTGGGGCCTCCAATTAATACTCTATAGCTATTTAGCACTTCTAGGAATTAAAATGGAACTTTCGCACTTTATGCGATTTAGTCCTTTTTAGCGATTAAGCATGAAATCGCTAAAATTAAAGCACCAAAATTTTCATGCACCCTTATAAACATGTTATAACACATAAAATAACATGAAAATAATTTCCTCTATCCTCAGTTTAGTGATTCCGAGATCACTGTTCTGACTAGCCCCTAAATCGGGCTATTACATGACAGATAGAGGTTTTGCTCGACCGAGTTTCTCACCCTGGGGTGCGCCGGTCCTATTTGTGAAAAAGAAGGATGAAATTTTGAGAATGTGCATCTATTATCGACAACTCAATAAAGTGACCGTAAAGAATAAATATATGTTGCCACGTATCGATGATTTATTTGATCAGCTTAGGGGAGCTTCAGTATTTTCATAAATCAATCTGAGGTCTGGTTATTATCAGTTGCGAGTTAGAGACTTGGATGTACCAAAGACTGCTTTTTGGACGAGATATGGCCATTACGAGTTTTTAGCGATGCCATTCGGACTCACTAATGCCCCTGCTATTTTTATAGATCTGATGAATCGAGTATTCAGACCGTATCTAGATCGATTTGTGGTTGTATTCATAGATGACATACTGATGTATTCGCGTGATGAAACCGAGCATGCCGAGCATTTGAGACTTGTGTTACAAATTTTACGTGATAAGCAGTTGTACGCGAAGTTCAAAAAATGTGAGTTTTGGTTGAATGAAGTTAGTTTCCTGGGGCATGTTGTTTCAGCATCGGGCATTCGAGTTGACCCGAGTAAAGTTTCGGCTATACTTGATTAGAAACCTTCGCGAAATGTTTCTGAAGTTCAGAGTTTTCTAGGACTTGCCGAATACTATAGACGTTTCATGAAAGGGTTTTCTATGATTGCAGCTTCGATGACAAAGCTATTATAGAAGACGTTAAGTTCGAGTGGTCAGAAAGGTGTCAGAAGAGTTTTGATCAGCTAAAAACCTTGTTAACGGAAGCTCCAGTGCTTGTTCAACCAGAGTCGGGTAAGGAGTTTGTTATTTTTAGCGATGCATCCTTAAATGGTTTGGGCTGTGTATTGATGCAGGAGGGTAAAGTTGTAGCTTACGCCTCGAGACAGCTAAAGCCGCACGAAAAGAACTATCCAACTCACGATCTCAAGTTGGCTGCTATAGTTTTTGCTTTGAAAATATGGCATCACTACCTATTCGGTGAAAAATGCCATGTCTATTCAGATCACAAGAGTCTAAAGTATTTAATGACTCAGAAGGATCTGAATTTGAGACAGCGACGATGGTTAGAACTGTTAAAAGACTATGAGCTTGTGAATGATTATCACCCAGGGAAGGCTAATGTGGTTGCTGATGCACTTAGTCGAAAGTCACTATTTGCTCTACGTGTAATGAATGCGGATATAGCTATGACTGATGATGGTGCGATTATTGCAGAATTGAAAGCGAGACCACTGTTCGTACAACAGATCTGCGAAGCTCAAGAGGTTGATAATGACTTAATAGCAAAAAGGAGTCAATGTGGCTCGAGTGCTGATTCAGATTTTCAGTTAGATACTGAGGGATGTCTACGATTTAAGAATCGGATATATGTGCCTAAGAACCCTGAGTTGATTCGAATGATTTGTGATGAAGCTCATATTAGTAAATTATCGATTCATCCGGGTAGTACGAAGATGTATAATGACCTGAGACAGCATTACTGGTGGCACAGTATGAAATGGGATATTTCAGACTATGTGCCGAAGTGTTTAATATGTCAACAAGTGAAAGCCGAGCATCAGGTACCATCGGGACTACTTCAACTGATTATGATACCTGAGTGGAAATGGGATCGAGTCACGATGGATTTCGTATCTGGGTTGCCGTTGTCACCGAGCAAGAAAGACTCAATCTGGGTTATTGTTGATAGATTGATGAAATCAACCCATTTTATTATGGTACGTACGGATTTCTCACTTGATAAGTTAGCTGAGTTGTACATATCGCAGATCGTACGATTGCACGGAGTACCTACTTCTATTGTTTCGGATAGAGATCCGAGGTTTACATCGTGGTTTTGGAAGAAACTGCAAGATGCTCTAGGTACTAAATTGCACTTCAGTACTGCTTTTCACCCTCAGTTGGATGGACAATCCGAACGTGTTATTCAAACACTCGAGGACATGTTGAGATGTTGCGTTCTTGAGTTTGAGGGTACGTGGGAACGATACTTGCCCTTGATTGAATTTGCATATAATAACAGCTTTCAGTCGAGTATTAAAATGGCACCTTACGAAGCTTTGTACGATCGTAAATGTCGTACACCTCTATATTGGACTGAATTAAGTGAAAGCAAGATACACAGGGTTGATTTAATTAAAGAGACTGAGCAGAAAGTAAAAGTGATTCGAGAAAGTTTAAAAGCCGCGTCAGATCGTCAGAAGTCGTATGCGGACCTCAAACGTAAAGATATAGAATATCAAGTGGGTGACCGAGTATTTTTGAAAGTCTCACATTGGAAGAAGATACTTAGATTTGGTCGTAAAGGAAAGCTAAGTCCGAGATTTATTGGGCCGTACGAGGTTATTGAACGTATCGAGCCAGTTGCGTACAGACTGATGTTGCCATCTGAGTTAGACAAGATTCATAATGTCTTTCATGTATCGATGCTTCGATGATACAGATCCGATCCTTCTCATGTAATTAGCCCATCAGAGATTGAGATTCAGCCTGATCTGACTTGTGAGGAAGAACCGATTCGCATCTTAGCTCGTGAAGTGAAAGAGTTACGAAATAAGAAAATTTCATTGGTTAAAGTTATGTGGCATAAGCACGGGGTTGAGGAAGCAACTTGGGAACTCAAAGATTCAATGAAAGAATGATACCCACATTTATTCACTGGTAAGATTTTTGGGGACGAAAATCCCTTAAGGGGGGAGAGTTGTAACAACCCGATTTTGACCCTAATCGAAACAGGTGGTTTCGCGACCACGAATCCGAGTGAGAAAAATATTATAATATTATATTTGATATCTATGATATATGTTTGAGCGTGTGTTAAAATATTGTGGGTTAATTTGTTCATTTGTATGTTTAATTTAAGAAAAAGGACTAAATTGCATAAGTGGTAAAAAGTAGCCTTTTATTAATTGAGTGGTTTAATTGTTTTGATTTCTTATATATGTGGACTTAGGTGGTAAATTTACCATCTAGCATGTAGTGGATGGCATGTGGTTTTTAATTTCATGTTAACATGTTTTATATATTATATAATTAAGTTAAAAAAATGTTATATTATAATATATGTGTTAAAATAATAAAATAAAGAAAACATGTTTATTTCATTCTATTATTTTCTTCATCACCGAAAACAAAAGAAAAGAGAAGAACTCAATCTCTTTAGACATTCGGCCTTTGCATGTATTGATTAAGGTATGATTCGGTTTTAGTTTTTGATAATTTTACGTTTTTGAGATCGTTGTTTAGAGCTTTACATAGCCCATGTGTAAATTTTTGAATTGGTTGTATTTTTCGTGTGATGCCATTGACGGGAGTTTGATGTTTTTGTTGTTTATTGATGAAATATTGATTGTATGTGTTAGACCAACAAATGTTATTCTTGAATTTTTGATGAAATTAGATGATTTGGATTTAATTGTAAAAATAAAATTTTTAGAGGTTGGAATGTGGAATAAATGAGTTATATAGGTTTGTAGAGAGAAGATGGAAATTCGGCTCTAAAGAATGGTAGCCAAATTTTGAGTAATTTGTGAGCTGTGTATTAGGGACTAAATTGTAACAATTTTAAATGTCAGGGGTAAAATAGTAATTTGCCCATTTATGTGATTTTTGTATTAAATTGAATAAAAATATAATTGAATGAGCTTAATTTGGAATGATTTAGATCAAGAACAAAAAGATACAGGATTGGATCGGGGAAAGGCAAAGTTGAACGAATAGCCGAGAAATCGTAATCTGTCGACTTCCGAGGTAAGTTTTTAAGCAGTTGGACGAAATGAATTTGAATATATATTAATGTGCAAATGAATAAAAGTAATAAGCATGTTAAATCCCTTATTGCCGAATGTAATATGAAATGAAATGAAATATATATATGTTAGCCGAATGTAAAGTTGGTATATATATATGTGTACAATTGTTGATTAATTGAGTTAATTGAGTAGATGCATGAATAAAGAGGTAATTAAATATGATTATGAAATGAGAGAGAGATGTATACTATGTATAGGTATATGTATATTGGGTATGCCGAATGTAATGGTATATGATAAAGGCAAATTGAGTTGTTGTCAAACATTTTAAATTATGTGTATGTATGAATAGAAATGGAATTACAAGTGTTTTGAAGAACAAAGGGAAGATCGGTTAAAGGGCACTATGTGTGCGAGGTTAAATACTGAGCACTGTGTGTGCGAAATCGGTCGAATGGCACTATGTGTGCGGAAGAATAAGTAATGGCACTAAGTGTGCGATACATTACTAGTATATAACACTATGTGTGCTCTTTTTCAAGTAACGGCACTAAGTGTGCGATACGTTACATGAGTTGCACTGTGTGTGCGAATTTTCGGATCCTTTCAAGGATATATGCTAATGGATGGAGAAACCAAGATGTGGCACGTAGGTAAGTGATGCATGATAATTGAATAATTTCGTACCAATGAGGTGAGTTATTTTAGTATATGAAACTTATAGTAATGTGATGTAATCGTTTATCTTTGAGTTTGTTTCGAAATGGATAAATGGCATGTGATCATTCGGTTTGGTGACCTATTAAAGATGGTAAATGTTGAATGGTGACAAGTTAAGCATATTTGTGTTTATGAATTAGTTAATGATTATGTTGGATTGATTAAATTGCATATTGATTAGTTGTATATCTTTACCATTGCTTAAAACTTACTAAGCTAAGTTAGCTTACTGTATATGTGTTCATTCGACTATTTTACAGATTTTGAAGTTAAAGCTCGAGCTCGGGGATCATCGTCAAGTTAATCACACTATCCACCATTTTTGGTACCTTTTTGTGAATGAATCTAAAGTCTATGGCATGTATAGGCTAAACTACTTGGTATAGATACTGTCGAAACCATTTTTTTATCGAGTTTTGAAAAACAGGGATCGACATTAAAAATAAGGTATGGAGTAACCACTGATCTTTTATTCAAGGTGTGATCGGATCACCTATAAAAATATTTTGGTCTGCGAAATTCGAGAAAACGGGTTCGGGAGCCAGTTACGTGCGAGGAAGGATTAGCACCCTCGCAACGCCCAAAATTGGTACCAAATTGATTCATTGATGTCCTAATGTTGAAAAGTTGGAAATGGTTTTGAAATTTTTGTCTTTTTATTGATTTTAAATAGTTTGATTAAATATTGAGATTCCCTTGTTCCGAAGGAATAGAGTATCACATCCAGCACGATTGGATACGACAATCTGAGTCCGCGAATTCAAGATCATCCCCAAAATTATCCAAGCACTTATTGAAATTTTGAAAAGGGTATTTGGTTATTTGGACAAACAAAAAAACCACACCCAGCACGATTGGGCACGATTTCTTCGAATTTCCAAACGCACAAATATTACCTTATTTTGAAAATATGGACAAAATTTGAAAGGATATTCGTTTATTTTGTCAAATAAGAAACCACACCCAGCACGATTGGGCACGATTTCTTTGAATTTCCAAATGTACGAATATCGACTTAAAATACATTTTATCGGTTTATTCGTGAAAAAAAATGAACACTTTTCATGGATAAATTGGAAACCTTAATCACAATACAATAATGAAGTAAAATATAATCTCAATCACAAAATAAGAACACATGGCCATAATAAAAATACAAGAGAGCAATTTAAATTTTATGCAGTAATAATATACAAATAACAAATTATAGTCATACGGATTCTTTAACAAATATTATGAAAAAGAAAATTAAAATAAGCATTGTAGAGGATAATATATACTAATATAAATAAGGATTAAAACATATTAGATAATAATAGGCAAAGGGGAATTAAAAGAAATCAAAATACATACTATATATATATTAAGAAATAATGCAATTTAAATAATATATATATAATAATGATATATAACAATATTTAGAATATATTATATAAATTTTTAAACCATAACATAAAATGAGATCAATGAAATCTGCTTAGTATAAAAACAACTTTAACACATGCATACAAAATATATATATGTAAAATTAATGAAATTATATAACTAGAAATAAATAATATTCAAAGTAAATTAAAATACCTATTATTAAGTATTAATAAAAACTAGTTAAATAAATCAATAAATAGTTGGCTAAATAACCAAAGGACTGCATTAAAATAGAACAAAATTATAGGGCTAAAAGATAATAAATTGCAAATGAAATAAACAGGATTAAAATACAATATGTGTAAACTAAAAAGGACTAATCTGGCAAATATTTCGGTCAGTCAAAACTCAGCGTTTAAACTGGACTAAATTGAAATGTCGTACAAAATTTGAGTGCGAAATTAAGAAAATAAAAAAGGATATATATGACTTAATTAAAATGTAACGAAACAGGGAAGGATTGAAAGTGCAAATATCCCTCCATGGACTGAAACGCGCGGATCTTGTGGTGATCGGGTCGGATTCGGGTCGGGGCGGCCTTGTACGACGTCGTTTAAGGCTATTGTAATGAGCCCCACACGACGCCGTTTTCCTAATCAGCCTATAACACCCCCTTAAACCGAATTAAAACCAACAGACACTACTCTTCCTCTTTTTTCTTTTGAAATCAAAAACCCTAGCCCTTTACTTTCTTCCTCAGCCGCAGAAAGGGAAAAACAACCCGGCCACTTTAACGCCACGATAATCGGTAATAAGTGACCGATTCAAGCCCGAACAGCTTCCCCTTTTAAACCAGACCCGACGTTTTACATTCTTTACCTCGACGGACCTCTTCTCTTCGATTACGACAAAGAAAGTAGTCCGACCGTCGGTATTTCAAAGGTAAGTCCCTTATCCCCTTTTTTATTAATGTATTGAAAAATAAAAGAAAACGGTGCTTGAAATAGATTCAAAAATGAATGAACAAGAAGAAGAAAGATGTAATCGGAAAAAGGAAAAAGAAACCTTTTTTTTTCTGATCTCTGTTGATATATTCTGTGTGCGTGTCAATAGTGTGCGTCCAAAAATACAATGGTTTGTTTCGGCCCTTTAAAGCCGAAAATTGAAAATAAAAACTAAAACAAAAATCAAAATTACAACTTTTTTTTTGTTTTCTCTGCTGCTGCGCTGGTTGTTTGTTATTTTGCAGGTACAAGGCGCGGACGTAGCGTACGGAGGTGCGGGGCGACATCGCGGCGTGAAGGCACGCCACGATGCGCTTGTGAGCTTGCGGCGTGGGTGGAGCGCATAGGGCACTGGAGGCTGCTGAAACAGCGCGCGTGGAGGGACGCGGTAGCCCAACCATCAGCAGGGCTGCGGCGCATGAAGCTTCCAGAAGGTCTCTAGGGTTTCCTTTGCCAAAAATTGCTTGGGCCATTTGGGATCCTCGGATTGGGCTTAAATTTTGGGCCTGCTGTAATTAGCAATTTGGGCTAGGTTTAGGCTAATTCAGGCTAGGTTTGATTTGGGTTAATAGTTTGTAAGTGGGTCAGGGGTTAAGGTCTGCTATTGTAAATGGGCCTTGTAAGAATACTTGTTAATGGACTGTTTTTGGATTTTTTGGCTTTGTGTTTTATTTTTTATTGGTTAATAAATGGGCCCGAGCAGATTTGGGCTCCTACAAATACAATGATGTAAATGTGTATATATCCAAATGCCATTCGAAAATGTCTTTATTTCTATGCATGAGTTGGTTGCATATATTTGGGATGTTATGAATATGATTATGCTTATTCGGTTATAATATAAATTTGATGTGGTATGTGTGTGCTTCATGAGATTTTGAAAGGTATATTATTTATAAGTTGCGAATAAATGTTTATTATATGACTTATAACCTTAACTTGGAAGCCATTTCATATAATGTTAAGTGGAGTATTGCAAATTTTGAGTTTGGTTGAATAAGGTATATGGTATATTTGGGTTGATGAATATACTCTTGTTAAATTTTATAGGTAATTACGGGACAAGTCATGAAAGGAATAAGTCATGCTTTATGTATATGAATATTGAATGTGTTACATTAATGAATAATTTGAAGTATGCTCTCATTAAATATTCGGCTATGGTGTGATTTTAAATTGAAGTTAATGTTAATCATTGGTTGTTTATACGTATATATATATATATACACATTCAGTTATGAGGTTGAAAGGAGTAACCTATTGTATTGAACAATTAGTTACGATATGCATATGATTGAATTAATGTAGATAATTGATTTGTACAAGTTGACTAAGAATAAACACACATATTCGGCTATGCTATTCAATATGACCAAATGAATAGTATTTGCTAATTGAATGTAATTAGTTTTGGTAGATGTTAATTATATGATTTGTGCTATGTTCGTAAATGTTTTGATATTAGAAGGATTAAACATGTTTAATCGTGTTAGTAGAGATTGGTACGCATCTATTAATCAAGTAGTTTTTATAAGGTGTTTTTGACTTGTGATTGGTAAAGTAATGCCCGTAACCCTAGTCCGGCGACGGATACGGGTTAGGGGTGCTACAATAATACCCGCAAAGAGTAAAATGACTATTTGCCCCTCGTGGGTAAATGACTGACTTGTCTGTGATTAAAATAACTGATTTTTCTGTGAATTAAATGATTGATTCTGAGCATGGCATTCTGCATACACGACATACTGCATGGGGTTGGGGTATTGTTACGGAGGAAGTATCAGATCTTGGTCACTTTGCCACATATCTTTATTCTTATCGTAGCTTTCTTTGTGATCATTATTGGCGACTTTGTTGCAATATTGGTGTGCTGGGTGGGTGGGTCGATTTTATCCCCACATGGTGTGTTGGTTGGTATGGGTGGTGTGTTGGCTGGATTGGGGTGGGTTGCATATTTGCACCGCATCGACATCTTGTATTGGGCTTAGGCCCACATGCTATTCTTGAAATGGGCTATGGCCCACACTGCATCATTCATGAATAGGGCCAAGGCCCGCATATTATCGCATATATTGTTCTTGATCGACCGATAGGGGATTACACACTGAGTTTTCGTAAACTCACCCTTTCTTTTAACTGTACATGTAATCCCCAGCCTTAGGCGATTTGGAGCTGCGAAAGACTCGGAGGTGGCCACACGATCGCTGATGTTCTGCTTTACACTTATTTATTTAAATTTCTTATTGTGCTATTGACTCTGTAATAAGGCCACTTAAACCTAAGTTATGTTATTTTGGCTTAATTTATTTGATACTTAACTGATAGTGATAGAACGCTGGTTTTAAAAAAGATTAACTGTTTTCAAAACACCGTGTTTTCTCAACATTTTGGATATTGCTTCCGCAACAAACAATATTTTTAAAGTAAAGACGTTTTAATTGGTTAGTAAATGGTTAAGATGATTTGAGTTTTAACAAAGACATTTCAACTCAGAAAAGAATTTCTACCAACAAGTCCAATTTTCGAATGACACATCAACGTGACACACCAGATTCGGCCATAATGTCTAGGCCGCATAATGGGACATGGGCCTATTTGCACTGTATTGACTGTTAAGGTAAAATGACCGTAATACCCCTGTAGGGTAAAATGATCGTAATGCCCCTGTTGGGTAAAATGACCGTAATTCCCCTGTAGGGTAAAATGACCGTAATGCACCTGTAGGGTAAAATGACCGTAATATCCTTGTATGGTAAAATGACAATAATACCCCTAAAGGGTAAAATAACTATTTTGCCCCTCGTGGGTAAAAGACTGATTTGTCTGTGATTTAAATGACTGATTGGTTGTGAATTAAATGACTCATTCTGAGCATGGCATTCTGCATACATGACATACTGCATGGGGTTGGGAGTTTATTACGAAAAAAGTATCTTTGTCTTGGTGGCTTTTCCATATATATATTCTTCGCGCTTTGCCGCGATATTTGTCTTGGCGGCTTTTACTGCGATATTGGTGTGTCTTTGGTGGGTGGGTCGATTTTATCCCCACATGCTTTGTGTTGGTTGGTACGGGTGGTGTGTTGGCGAGGATTGGGGTGGGTTGCATATTTGCACCGCATCGACATCTTGTATTGGACTTAGGCCCACATCATTATCGATATGGGCTATGGCCCACACCGCATATTTATTGAATAGGGCCAAGGCCTGCATCGTTATTGCATATATTGTTCTTGATCGATCGATAGGGGATTACAAAGCGAGTTTTCGTAAACTCACCCTTTCTTTTAATCATGAGTAATCCCCAACCTTAGGCGGTTTGGAGCCGCGAGAGACTCGGAGGTGGCCACACGATCGATGTTCTCGCTTTAGACTTATTTATTTAAATTTCTTATTGGGCTATTGATTACGTAATAAGGCGTCTTAAACCTAAGTTATGTTATTTTGGCTTAATTTATTTGATACGTGAATCGATAGTGATAGGTATTTGGTTTTCAAAAAGATTAATCATTTTGAAACACAGCGTTTCGCAACATTTTGGATATTGCTTCCGCAACAAAAAATGTTTTTAAAGTAAAGACATTTTAATTTGTTAGTAAATGGTTAAGATAATTTGAGTTTTAACAAAGAGATTTCAACTCAGAAACGAATTTCTACCAACAAGTCCAATTTTCGAATGACACATCAACATGACACGCCAGATTCGACCATAACGTCTAGGCCACATAATGGGCCTTAGGCCCATTTGCAATGTATTGACTGTTAAGGTAAAATGACCGTAATGCCCCTGTAGGGTAAAATGACCGTAATGCCCCTGTAGGGTAAAATGACCGTAATATCCTTGTATGGTAAAATGACAATAATACCCCCAAAGGGTAAAATAACTATTTTGCCCCTCGTGGGTAAATGACTGATTTGTCTGTCATTTAAATGACTGATCTGTCTGTGATTTAAATGACTGATTGGTTGTGAATTAAATGACTCATTCTGAGCATGGAATTCTGCATACATGACATACTGCATGGGGTTGGGGTACTGTTACGGAGGAAGTATACTGTACTGGTGGCTTTTCCACATATACTGTTATTGGCAGCTTTGCTGCGATACTGTTACTGGCAGCTTTACTGCGATATTGGTGTGCTGGCTGGGTGGGTCGATTTTATCCCCACATGCTGTGTTGGTTGGTACGGGTGGTGTGTTGGCAGGATTGGGGTGGGTTGCATATTTGCATCGTACTGATACTGTATTGGACTTAGGCCCACACTGTTACTTATATGGGCTATGGCCCACACCGCATATTCATTGAATAGGGCCAAGGCCTGCATCATTATTGCATATATTGTTCTTGATTGGTGATAGGGGATTACACATCGAGTTTTCGTAAACTCACCCTTTCTTTTTCTCATACAGTAATCCCCAACCTTAGGCGGTTTGGAGCGCGAGAGACTCGGAGGTGGCCACACGATCGATGTTACGCTTTAGACTTATTTATTTAAATTTCTTATTGGGCTATTGATTCTGTAATAAGGCCTCTTAAACCTAAGTTATGTTATTTTGGCTTAATTTATTTGATACGTAACTGATAGTGATAGACGCTGGTTTTCAAAAAGATTAACTGTTTTCAAAACACCGCGTTTTCGCAACATTTTGGATATTGCTTCCGCAAAAAAAAAATGTTTTTAAAGTAAAGACATTTTAATTTGTTAGTAAATGGTTAAGATAATTTGAGTTTTAACAAAGAGATTTCAACTCAGAAACGAATTTCTACCAACAAGTCCAATTTTCGAATGACACATCAACGTGACACACCAGATTCGACCATAACGTTTAGGCCACATAATGGGCCTTTGGCCCATTTGCAATGTATTGACTGTTAAGGTAAAATGACCGTAATGCCCCTGTAGGGTAAAATGACCGTAATGCCCCTGTAGGGTAAAATGACCGTAATGCCCCTTTAGGGTAAAATGACCGTAATATCCTTGTAGGGTAAAATGACCATAATACCCCCAAAGGGTAAAATAACTATTTTGCCCCTCGTGGGTAAATGTCTGATTTGTCTGTGATTTAAATGACTGATTTGTCTGTGATGTAAATGACTGATTTGTCTGTGATTTAAATGACTGATAGGTTGTGAATTAAATGACTCATTCTGAGCATGGCATTCTGCATACACGACATACTGAATGGGGTTGGGGTACTGTTACGGAGGAAGTATACTGTACTAGTGGCTTTGCCACATATCTTATCTTGGCGCTTTCTTTGCGCGATCATCATTCTTCGCGCTTTTTCTGCGATATTGGTATCTTGTGTTGGGTGGGTCAATTTTATCCCCACATGGTGTGTTGGTTGGTACGGGTCGTGTGTTGGCTGGATTGGGGTGGGTTGCATATTTGCACCGTACTGATACTGTATTGGACTTATGCCCACATTGTTATTGAAATGGGCTATGGCCCACACTGCACTGTTACTTAATAGGGCCAAGCCTGCATTATTCATCGCATATATTGTTCTTGATCGATCGATAGGGGATTACACACTGAGTTTTCGTAAACTCACCCTTTCTTTTAACTGTACAGGTAATCCCCAACCTTAGGCGATTTGGACTCGCGAGGGACTCGGAGGTGGCCACACGATCGCTGATGTTCTACTTTAGACTTATTTATTTAAATTTCTTATTGGGCTATTGATTCTGTAATAAGGCTTCTTAAACCTAAGTTATGTTATTTTGGCTTAATATATTTCATACGTAACTGATAGTGATTGAACGCTGGTTTTCAAAAACATTAACTGTTTTCAAAACACCGCGTTTTCGCAACATTTTGGATATTGCTTCCGCAACAGAAAATATTTTTACAGTAAAGACATTTTAATTGGTTAGTGAATGGTTAAGATGAATTGAGTTTTAACAAAGAGATTTCAACTCAGAAACGAATTTCTACCAACAAGTCCAATTTTCGAATAACACATCAACGTGACACGCCAGATTCGACCATAACGTCTTGGCCACATAATGGGCCTTGGGCCCATTTGCAATGTATTGACTATTAAGGTAAAATGACCGTAATGCCCTTGTAGGGTAAAATGACTGTAATGCCCCTGTAGGGTAAAATAACCGTAATGCCCCTGTAGGGTAAAATGACCGTAATGCCCATGTAGGGTAAAATGACTGTAATGCCCCTGTAGGGTAAAATGACTGTAATGCCCCTGTAGGGTAAAATGATCGTAATGCCCCTGTAGGGTAAAATGACCGTAATATCCTTGTAGGGTAAAATGACCCTAATACCCCCAAAGGGTAAAATGACTATTTTGCCCCTCGTGGGTAAATGTCTGATTTGTCTGGGATTTAAATGACTAATTTGTCTGTGATGTAAATGACTGACTTGTCTGTGATTAAAATAACTAATTTTTCTATGAATTAAATGATTGATTCTGAGCATGGCATTCTGCATACACGACATACTGCATGGGGTTGGGGTACTATTATGAAAGAAGTATACTGTACTGATGGCTTTGCCACATATACTGTTACTGGCAGCCTTGCTGTGATACTATTTTTGGTAGCTTTGCTGCGACATTGGTGTGCTGGGTGGGTGGGTCAATTTTATCCCCACATGGTGTGTTGGTTGGTATGGGTGGTGTGTTGGCTGGATTGGGGTGGGTTGCATATTTGTACTGTACTAATACTGTATTGGGCATAGGCCCACACTGTTACTTAAATGGGCTATGGCCCACACTGCACTGTTACTGAATAGGGCAAAGGCCCAGACGGTTACGGCTTATATTGTTACTAACTGACTGATAAGGGATTACACACTGAGTTTTCGTAAACTCACCCATTCTTTTAACTGTACATGTAATCCCCAGCCTTAGGCGATTTGGAGCTGCGAGAGACTCATAGGTGGCCACACGATTGCTGATGTTCTGCTTTAGACTTATTTATTTAGATTTCTTATTGGGCTATTGATTCTGTAATAAAGCCACTTAAACCTAAGTTATGTTATTTTGGCTTAATTTATTTGATACTTAACTGATAGTGATAGAACGCTGGTTTTGAAAAAGATTAACTATTTTCAAAACACCACGTTTTCTCAACATTTTGGATATTGCTTACGCAACAAACAATGTTTTTAAAGTAAAGACGTTTCAATTGGTTAGTAAATGGTTAAGATGATTTGAGTTTTAACAAAGAGATTTCAACTCAGAAATAAATTTCTACCAACAAGTCCAATTTTCGAATGACACATCAACGTGAAACGCAAGATTCGGCCATAATGTCTAGGCCGCATGATGGGACATGGGCCTATTTGCACTGTATTAACTGTTAAGGCAAAATGACCGTAATGCCCCTGTAGGGTAAAATGATCGTAATGCCCCTGTAGGGTAAAATGACCGTAATTCCCCTGTAGGGTAAAATGACCGTAATACACCTGTAGGGTAAAATGACCGTAATATCCTTGCATGGTAAAATGACCATAATACCCCCAAAGGGTAAAATAACTATTTTGCCTCTCGTGGGTAAATGACTGATTTGTCTGTGATTTAAATGACTGATTTGACTGTAATTGAAATGAATGATTTGTCTGTGATATAAATGACTGATTTGTCTGTGATTTAAATGACTGATTGGTTGTGAATTAAATGACTCATTCTGAGCATGGCATTCTGCATACATGACATACTGCATGGGGTTGGGGTACTGTTACGGATGAAGTATACTGTACTGGTGGCTTTTCAACATATATCATTATTGCGACTTTGCTTTGATATCTTCATTCGCGCGGCTTTACTGCGATATTTGTGTGCTGGCTGGGTGGGTCGATTTTTTCCCCACATGGTGTGTTGGTTGGTACGGGTGGTGTGTTGACAGGATTGGGGTGGGTTGCATATTTGCATCGTCATCGAGCATGTATTGGACTTAGGCCCACATCAGCATTCTTCGATATGGGCTATGGCCCACACCGCATCGTTATTCATGAATAGGGCCAAGGCCCGCATCATTGTGCATATATTGTTACTAACTGACTGATAGGGGATTACACACTGAGTTTTCGTAAACTCACCCTTTCTTTTAACTGTACATGTAATCCCCAACCTTAGGCGGTTTGGAGCCGCGAGAGACTCGGAGGTGGCCACACGATCGCTGATGTTCTGCTTTAGGCTTATTTATTTAAATTTCTTATTGGGCTATTGATTCTGTAATAAGGCCTCTTAAACCTAAGTTATGTTATTTTGGCTTAATTTATTTGATACGTACATGATAGTGATAGACGCTGGTTTTCAAAAAGATTAACTGTTTTCAAAACACCGCGTTTTCGCAACATTTTGGATATTGCTTTCGCAACAAAAAATGTTTTTAAAGTAAAGACATTTTAATTGGTTAGTAAATGGAAAAGATAATTTGAGTTTTAACAAAGAGATTTCAACTCAGAAACGAATTTCTACCAACAAGTCCAATTTTCGAATGACACATCAACGTGACACGCCAGATTCGACCATAACGTCTAGGCCACATAATGGGCCTTGGGCCCATTTGCAATGTACTGACTGTTAAGGTAAAATGACCGTAATGCCCCTGTAGGGTAAAATGACCGTAATGCCCCTGTAGGGTAAAATGACCGTAATGCCCCTGTAAGGTAAAATGACCGTAATGCCCTTGTAGGGTAAAATGACTGTAATATCCTTGTAGGGTAAAATAACCCTAATACCCCTAAAGGGTAAAATGACTATTTTGCCCCTCGTGGGTAAATGACTGATTTGTCTGTGATTTAAATGACTGATTTGTCTGTGATGTAAATGACTGACTTGTTTGTGATTAAAATGACTGATTTTTCTGCGAATTAAATGATTGATTCTGAGCATGGCATTCTGCATACACGACATACTGCATGGGGTTGGGGTATCATTACGGAGGAAGTATATCAGATGGTGGCTTTGCCACATATATCATTCTATCGTCGCTTCTATCGATACTATTATTGGCAGCTTTGCTGCGATATTGATGTGCTGGGTGGGTGGGTCGATTTTATCCCCACAAGGTGTGTTGGTTGGTATGGGTGGTGTGTTGGCTAGATTGGGGTGGGTTGCATATTTGTTCCGTACTGATACTGTATTGGGCTTAAGCCCACACTGTTACTGAAATGGGCTATGGCCCACACTGCACTGTTACTGAATAGGGCCAAGGCGAGACTATTATTGCATATATTGTTACTGACTGACTGATAGGGGATTACACACTGAGTTTTCGTAAACTCACCCTTTCTTTTAACTGTACATGTAATCCCCAGCCTTAGGCAATTTTGAGCTGCGAGAGACTCGGAGGTGGCCACACGATCGCTGATGTTCTCCTTTACACTTATTTATTTAAATTTCTTATTGGGCTATTGATTCTGTAATAAGGCCTATTAAACCTAAGTTATGTTATTTTGGCTTAATTTATTTGATACGTAACTGATAGTGATAGAACGCTGGTTTTCAAAAAGATTAACTGTTTTCAAAACACAGCGTTTTTGCAATATTTTGGATATTGCTTCCGCAACAAAATTTTTTTTTAAAGTAAAGACATTTTAATTGGTTAGTAAATGGTTAAGATGATTTGAGTTTTAACAAAGAGATTTCAACTCAGAAACGAATTTCCACCAACAAGTCCAATTTTTGAATTACACATCAACGTGACACGCCAGATTCGACCATAACATCTAGGCCGCATAATAGGCCTTGGGCCCATTTGCAATGTATTAACGTTTAAGGTAAAATGACCGTAATGCCCTTATCGGGTAAAATGACCGTAATGCCCCTGTAGGGTAAAATGACCGTAATGCCCCTGTAGGGTAAAATGTCCGTAATGCCCCTGTAGGGTCAAATGACCGTAATTCCCCTGTAGGGTAAAATGATCGTAATATCCTTGTAGGGTAAAATGACTCTAATACCCCCAAAGGGTAAAATGACTATTTTGCCCCTCGTGGGTAAATGACTAATTTGTCTGTAATTTAAATGACTGATTTGTCTGTGATGTAAATGAATGACTTGCCTGTGATTAAAATGACTGATTTTTCTATGAATTAAATGATTGATTCTGAGCATGGCATTCTGTATACACGACATACTGCATGGGGTTGGGGTACTGTTACGGAGGAAGTATACTATACTGGTGGCTTTGCCACATATACTATTCTTGGCGACTTTTTTGCGATACTAACCACAGCGACTTTGCCGCAATATTGGTGTCTTTGGTGGGTGGGTCGATTTTATCCCCACATGGTGTGTTGGTTGGTATGGGTGGTATGTTGGCTGGATTGGGGTGGGTTGCATATTTGCACCATACTGATACTATTTTGTGCTTAGGCCCACACTGTTACTGAAATGGGCTCTGGCCCACACTACACTATTACTGAATAGGGCCAAGGCCCTGCATCATTCTTGCATATATTGTTCTTGGATCGATCGATAGGGGATTACACACTGAGTTTTAATAAACTCACCCATTCTTTTAACTGTACATGTAATCCCCAGCCTTAGGCGATTTGGAGCTGCGAGAGACTCGGAGGTGGCCACACGATCGCTGATGTTCTGCTTTAGACTTATTTATTTAAATTTCTTATTGTGCTATTGATTTTGTAATAAGGCCTCTTAAACCTAAGTTATATTATTTTGGCTTAATTTATTTGATACTTAACTTATAGTGATAGAACGCTGGTTTTCAAAAAGATTAATTATTTTCAAAACACCGCATTTTCTCAACATTTTGGATACTGCTTCCGCAACAAACAATGTTTTTAAAGTAAAGACATTTTAATTGGTTAGTAAATGGTTAAGATAATTTGAGTTTTAACAAAGAGATTTCAACTCAAAAACGAATTTCTACCAACAAGTCCAATTTTCGAATGACAGATCAACGTGACACGCCAGATTCGGCCATAACGTCTAGGCCGCATAATGGGACATGGGCCTATTTGCACTGTATTGACTGTTAAGGTAAAATGACCGTAATGCCCCTGTAGGGTAAAATGACCGTAATGCCCCTGTAGGGTAAAATGACCGTAATATCCTTGTAGGATAAAATGACCATAATACCCCCAAAGGGTAAAATGACTATTTTGCCCCTTGCGGGTAAATGAATTATTTGTCTGTGATTTAAATGATTGATTTGTCTGTGATTTAAATGAATGATTTGTCTGTGATGTAAATGACTGATTTGTCTGTGATTTATATGACTGATTTGTTGTGATATGAATGACTGATTCTGAGCATGGCATTCTGCATACACGACATACTGCATGGGGTTGGGGTACTATTACAGAGGAAGTATCTTTGTCTTTGGTGGCATTGACACATATCTGCATTCTTTGGAAGCTTTCTTTGCGATCATGTTATTGGTAGCTTTACTGCTATATTGGTGTGCTGGCTGGGTGGGTGGATTTTATCCCCACATGGTGTGTTGGTTGGTATGGGTCGTTTGCTGGCTGGGAGAGACTTGGAGGTGGCCACACAACCGCTGATGTTCTGCTTTAGACTTATTTATTTAAATTTCTTATTGGGCTATTGATTCTGTAATAAGGCCTCTTAAACCTAAGTTATATTATTTTGGCTTAATTTATTTGATACGTAACTGATAGTGATAGAACGCTGGTTTTCAAAAAGATTAACTATTTTCAAAACACCGCATTTTCGCAACATTTTTGGATATTGCTTCCGCAATAAAAAAATGTTTTTAAAGTAAAGACATTTTAATTGGTTAGTAAATGGTTAAGATGATTTGAGTTTTAACAAAGAGATTTCAACTCAGAAACGAATTTCTACCAACAAGTCCAATTTTCGAATGACACATAAACGTGACACGCCAGATTCGACCATAACGTCTAGGCCGTATAATGGGCCTTGCGCCCATTTGAAATGTATTGACAGTTAAGGTAAAATGACCGTAATGCCCTTGTAGGGTAAAATGACCGTAATGCCCTTATAGGGTAAAATGACCGTAATGCCCCTAGAGGGTAAAATGACCGTAATGCCCCTGTAGGGTAAAATGACAGTAACATCCTTTTAGGGTAAAAATGACCGTAACACCCCCAAAGGGTAAATTGACTATTTTGCCCCTCGTGGGTAAATGAATGATTTGTCTGTAATTTAAATTACTGATTTGTCTGTGATGTAAATGACTGATTTTTCTATGAATTGAATGATTGATTCTGAGCATGGCATTCTGCATACATGACATACTGCATGGGGTTGGGGTATGCTTTATTACGGAGGAAGTATCAGATCTTGGTGGCTTTGCCACATATCATTCTTCGCGGCTTTTACGGGATCTTTGTTATTGGCAGCTTTGTTGCAATATTGGTGTGCTGGCTGGGTGGGTCAATTTTATCCCCACATGGTGTGTTGGTTGGTATGGGTGGTGTGTTGGCTGGATTGGGGTGGGTTGCATATTTGCACCGTACTGATACGGTATCGGGCTTAGGCCCACACTGTTACTGAAATAGGTTATGGCCCACATTGCACTGTTACTAAATAGGGCCAAGGCCCAGTCTGTTACTGGATATATTGTTACTGATTGACTGATAAGGGATTACACACTAGTTTTCGTAAACTCACCCTTTCTTTTAACTGTACATGTAATCCCCAGCCTTAGGCGATTTGGAGCTGCGAGAGACTCGGAGGTGCCCACACGATCGCTGATGTTCTACTTTAGAATTATTTATTTAAATTTCTTATTGGGCTATTGATTTTGTAATAAGGCCTCTTAAACCTAAGTTATGTTATTTTGGCTTAATTTATTTGATATTTAACTGATAGTGATAGAACACTGGATTTCAAAAAGATTAACTGTTTTAAAAACACCGCGTTTTCTCAACATTTTTTATATTGCTTCCGCAACAAACAATGTTTTTAAAGTACAGATGTTTTAATTTGTTTGTAAATGGTTAAGATTATTTGAGTTTTAACAAAGAGATTTCAACTCAGAAATGAATTTCTACCAACAAGTCCAATTTACGAATGACACATCAACGTGACACGCCAGATTTGGCCATAATGTCTAGGCCGTATAAAGGGCCTTGCGCCCATTTGCATTGTATTGACTGTTAAGGTAAAATGACCGTAATGCCCCTGTAGGTTAAAATGACCGTAATGCCCTTGTAGGGTAAAATGACCATAATACACCCAAAGTGTAAAATGACTTTTTTGCCCCTCGTGGATAAATGAATGATTTGTCTGTGATTTAAATGACTAATTTTTCTATGATTTAAATGATTGATTTGTCTATGATGTAAATGACTGATTTGTCTGTGATTTAAATGACTGATTTGTTGTGAATTAAATGACTGATTCTGAGCATGGCATTCTGCATACACGACATACTGCATGGGGTTGGGGTACTATTACAGAGGAAGTATACTTTACTGGTGGCATTGCCACAGATATCATTATTGGCGGCTTTCTTTGCGATATCATATTAGCGGCTTCTTTCGCTATATTGGTGTCTTTGGTGGGTGGGTGGATTTTATCCCCACATGGTGTGTTGGTTGGTATGGGTCGTTTGTTGGCTGGGAGAGACTCGGAGGTGGCCACACGATCGCTGATGTTCTGCTTTAGACTTATTTATTTAAATTTCTTATTGGGCTATTGATTCTGTAATAAGGCCTCTTAAACCTAAGTTATATTATTTTGGCTTAATTTATTTGATACGTAACTGATAGTGATATAATGCTGGTTTTAAAAAAGATTAACTATTTTCAAAACACCGCGTTTTCGCAACATTTTTGGATATTGCTTCTACAACAAAAAAAATGTTTTTAAAGTAAAGACATTTTAATTGGTTAGTAAATGGTTAAGATGATTTAAGTTTTAACAAAGAGATTTCAACTCAGAAACGAATTTCTACCAACAAGTCCAATTTTCGAATGACACATCAACGTGACACGCCAGATTCGACCATAACGTCTAGGCCGCATAATGGGCCTTGCGCCCATTTGCAATATATTGACAGTTAAGGTAAAATGACCGTAATGCCCTTGTAGGGTAAAATGGCCGTAATGCCCCTGTAGGGTAAAATGACCGTAATGCCCCTAGAAGGTAAAATGACCGTAATGCCCCTGTAGGGTAAAATGACAGTAATATCCTTTTAGGGTAAAATGACCGTAATACCCCTAAAGGGTAAATTGACTATTTTGCCCCTCGTGGGTAAATGACTGATTTGTTTGTAATTTAAATGATTAATTTGCCTGTGATGTAAATGACTGATTTGTCTGTGATTAAAATGACTGATTTTTCTGTGAATTAAATGATTGATTCTGAGCATGGCATTCTGCATACACGACATACTGCATGGGGTTAGGGTACTGTTACGGAGGAAGTATACTGTACTGGTGGCTTTGCCACATATACTTTTCTTGGCGGCTTTCTTTGCGATATATTATTAGCGGCTTTCTTTGCGATATTGGTGTCTTTGTTGGGTGGGTCGATTTTATCCCCATATGGTGTGTTGGTTGGTATGGGTGGTGTGTTGGTTTGGATTGGGGTGGGTTCCATATTTGCACCGCATCGACATCGGGCGGGCTTAGTCCCACAGTGTTACTGAAATGGGCTATGGCCCACACCGCATTTATTCTTGAATAGGGCCAAGGCCTAGTGCATTCTTTGCATATATTATTCTTGATCGTGATAGGGGATTACACACTAGTTTTCGTAAACTCACCCTTTCTTTTAACTGTACATGTAATCCCGAGCCTTAGGCGATTTGGAGCTGCGAGAGACTCGGGGGTGGCCACACGATCGCTGATGTTCTACTTTAGAATTATTTATTTAAATTTCTTATTGGGCTATTGATTTTGTAATAAGGCCTCTTAAACCTAAGTTATGTTATTTTGGCTTAATTTATTTGATATTTAACTGATAGTGATAGAACGCTGGATTTCAAAAAGATTAACTGTTTTAAAAACACCGCGTTTTCTCAACATTTTTGATATTGCTTCCGTAACAAATAATGTTTTTAAAGTACAGATGTTTTAATTTGTTAGTAAATGGTTAAGATGATTTGAGTTTTAACAAAGTGATTTCAACTCAGAAACGAATTTCTACCAACAAGTCAAATTTATGAATGACACATCAACGTGACACGCCAGATTTGGCCATAACGTCTAGGCCGTATAAAGGGCCTTGCGCCCATTTGCAATTTATTGACTGTTAAGGTAAAATTACCGTAATGCCCCTGTAGGGTAAAATGACGGTAATGCCCTTGTAGGGTAAAATGACCATAATACACCCAAAGGGTAAAATGACTTTTTTGCCCCTCGTGGATAAATGAATGATTTCTCTGTGATTTAAATGACTGATTTTTCTGTGATTTAAATGATTGATTTTTCTGTGATGTAAATGACTGATTTGTCTGTGATTTAAATGACTGATTTGTTGTGAATTAAATGACTGATTTTGAGCATGGCATTCTGCATACACGACATACTGCATGGGGTTGGGGTACTGTTACGGAGAAAGTATATCAGATCGTGGCTTTGCCACATATCTTTCATTCTATCGCGGCTTTCTTGCGATATCATTCTTCGCGGCTTTCTTGCTGCGATATTGTGTGTCTTTGTTTGGGTGGGTCGATTTTATCCCCACATGGTGTGTTGGTTGGTACGGGTGGTGTGTTGGCTGGATTGGGATGGGTTGCATATTTGCACCGTACTGATACTTTATTGGACTTAGGCCCACACTGTTACTGAAATGGGCTATGGCCCACACTGCACTGTTATTGAATAGGGCCAAGGCCCAAACTGTTACTGCATATATTGTTACTGGCTGACTGATAAGGGATAACACACTGAGTTTTCGTAAACTCACCCTTTCTTTTAACTGTACAGGTAATCCCCAGCCTTAGGCGATTTGGAGCCGTGAGAGACTCGGGGGTGGCCACACCATCGCTGATGTTCTGCTTTAGACTTATTTATTTAAATTTCTTATTGGGCTATTGATTCTGTAATAAGGCCTCTTAAACCTAAGTTAAGTTATTTTAGCTTAATTTATTTGATACTTAACTGATAGTGATAGAACGCTGGTTTTTAAAAAGATTAACTTTTTTCAAAACACCGCATTTTCGCAACATTTTGGATATTGCTTACGCAACAAACAATGTTTTTAAAGTAAAGACGTTTTAATTGGTTAGTAAATGGTTAAGATGATTTGAGTTTTAACAAAGAGATTTCAACTCAGAAATGAATTTCTACCAACAAGTCCAATTTTCGAATGACACATCAACGTGACATGCCAGATTCGGCTATAACGTCTAGGCCGGGTTTGGGGTGTTACATTAAGTGGTATCAGAGCCAAGTTACAAAACTCAGCTGTGGAATGGGCTTTCAATTTTTCTTTGGATTTGAAAAGGTTATTTTCGAATATGTGAAGTGTTTTGAGATACTTCTTCTGAAAAGTATGGCACACCGAATCTCCGGCGCCGAATCTATAAGTTTTCCGAATACTTTTGTTTGTTTAGAAATTGAAATGCGGTAAGTTAGGAAATACTGTGGCTACTTAAAAAATTAGACTATACCACTCTAGATAGAGCAAACTGAAGCTAAAGGGGACTGAAACTGTAGTGAAACTCCAATCTGCATAAAACTATTAGTTCTGATAAAATGTGAATAGACAATGGGCACAAGAGATACACGCGGACGCGGTTCAAGAGGCTGTAATAATGTTTTGAAATCAGAGTGCGTAGCGAGAGCGTCGTGGTGAAGTCTGTGTGGTGCGACTATACTGATAGTTGGAAATTTCAAGGATAAAATTTCTTTAAGGAGGGGTGAATTGTAACGCCCCAAATTTGGGCCTAGAAGGAATGGGCCTTGAGCAGGGGAACAGTGAAGGTTGCACATAAGTATTTGGATGTGCAAGGGAAGGACACAAATAATTAACTGCTTGAGTGGATAAGGGTTCTGAGAAGTGTTGGAGAAGTCATGGGTTCAAACCTGGGCTTTAGCAAAAATTTTAGTTTTTAAGTGAATAAAACCCTTGGTGCTTGACAGTAGGCCTTTTAGATATGTGTGGTTAAAATATGACCCAAGGAGCTGGTTGGTAAGGTGGTTAGTGGCATGGTTTAAGTTACAAGGGAGCTTGGGTTCGAGTCTCATGTTGTGCAAGGGAGTATTTATTTTACTTCCTTGCTGCATGAGAGGTGGAGCTTGACTGAAACTCTGCAAATTGGAATTTGAAATGGTCATGGAGGAAGTTAAGGAGAGATTCGGGGAGTTAATCTGGGTTGTTAGGAGAGAGTATCATGGAATTTTGAAATATGAGGTTGGAGGAAATTGTGGAGCAAATCAAGGAATTCAAAATTGGGAGTGGTGTAACCGAATGGGGAAACTTGTGTATGAGAAATTCGGCTAGGAGGGGGAGTTTATGAGCATTATCGGTTTTGGTGGTGTTCTTTTGGTTTTGTTTCATTTTTGGGTTTTTTGGCAAAATAGTGTCGGCTCTTGTCAACTCTGTTCCCTACTGTGCCGAATTTCTCCTTTTGTTTTTTTATTGCTCTCTGTTTCCGACTTGTCGTTAGTCCCTCCTCTTTGGCCAAATATACTGTTCATTCCATCGGTTCTTTTTGGTTATAGTTGTCTTTCTCTCCATTTGACAATGGTGACCGAATACACATTACCTTTTCCCTCCTCTGTTCTTTTCAAACATTCCTGCTATCATCCCTTCTTTTTAGTACCCAAGCCGTTTTACTGCATCCCTTACTCCTTTCTATCTTCGATTCAAAAACTAATCTCTGGCAACCGGTCGATCTCTCTATCGCAACTTTCTTTTCTTTGGTTGTTGATTTTGGGTAGCCGAATCTTCCATCTCTGGTGTGTGCGTTTCTTTTCGTGCCTTGGTTTAGGGCATACTCTTGTAGCCCGATTCTTCCTCCTCTTAATATTAACTCTGCGATTTGGTAAGTATGTGTTTATTAAGGATCAAGTATTGTCACATATGTGCGTTAATGAGAGGTTCGATTCGTATGCAGATAATCATTGAGGGGTCTATAATCCTCTTTCGTCAGCTATCTAAGAAGGTTAAATCCACGCTCATTCAAGCAAGGGATAGTAAGTAATCTTTTGAATAGGTTTTGGTTAGTGTCTCTTTCAACTCGTGTTTTAAGTATTTAACCGAAGCTTCTATTGTAATAGGTTGGAGTGCACGTGGGCTAGTTTACTTGTTATCACGAACAGGTGTGTAACTGTTTTCTGTAAATGATAATGGGCTTAAAAGCCGAAATGGTGTGTAACCATACACAAAATTTGTTACTGGCAAAACCCGAAAAGGTGTGTAATCACACCCTCCTCTACTGTATATCGGCAAAAGCCAAAAAGCCAAAAAATACGGCGTTTGAGGCCATATGGGCGTGCGATCGCTCGTGTGGTAAGCTGAACCCACGATATATGGGTGTCTGACTAGAGAGGCCGCCATGAGCGTTCTCATGGGTTTGGGCCGATCTGGGCCACGTTGGGCCAAAATGGGCCGTGTGGGCCCGATGGGCTCGTGGGCTCCACACGGATAAATTCTACCAAAATGTGGTAAATACTTGACCCGGCTGTGTCGTTCACACGGCCAAGGTCATTTCTGGCTTTCGTGGGCCACACGGTCTTGCAGGCCCATATAGGCCGCATAATGTGCCTTGGGCCCATTTGTACTGTATTTGACTGTTAAGGTAATATGACCGTAATGCCCCTGTAGGGTAAAATGACCGTAATGCCCCTGTGGGGTAAAATGACCGTAATGCTACTGTAGGGTAAAATGATCGTAATACCCCTGTAGGGAAAAATGACCGTAATGCCCTTGTAGGGTAAAATGACCGTAATGCCCTTGTAGGGTAAAATGACCGTAATGTCCCTATAGGGTAAAATGACCGTAATATCCTTGTAGGGTAAAATGACTATTTTGCCCGTCGTGGGTAAATGACTGATTTGTCTATGATTTAAATGACTGATTTGTTTGTGATTTAAATGACTGATTTATCTGTGATGTAAATGACTGATTTGTCTCTGAATTAAATGACTGATTCTGAGCATGGCATTCTGCATACACGACATACTGCATGGGGTTGGGGTACTGTTACGGAGGAAGTATACTGTACTGGTGGCTTTGCCACATATATCTTCATTCTCGCGGCTTTCTTGGGATCATTCTTGCGGCTTTCTTTGTAATATTGGTGTGCCGGGGTGGGTGGGTCGATTTTATCCCCACATGGTGTGTTGGTTGGTACGGGTGGTGTCTTTGTTTGGATTGAGGTGGGTTGCATATTTGCACCATCACGATCATTGTATTGGGCTTAGTCCCTTGATCATTCTTGAAATGGGCTATAGCCCACACTACACTTATGCATTGAATAGGGCCAAGGCCCGGCATCATTATTGCATATATTATTCTTGACTAATGGACAGGGGATTACACACTGAGTTTTTGTAAACTCACCCTTTCTTTTAATTGTACAGGTAATCCCCAGCCTTAGGCGATTTGGAGCCGCGAGAGACTCGAAGGTGGCCACACGATCGCTGATGTTCTGCTTTAGACTTATTTATTTAAATTTCTTATTGGGCTATTGTTCCTGTAATAAGGCCTCTTAAACCTAAGTTATGTTATTTTGGCTTAATTTATTTGATACTTAACTGATAGTGATAGAACGCTGGTTTTCAAAAAGATTAACTGTTTTCAAAACACCGCGTTTTCGCAACATTTTGGATATTGCTTTTGCAACAAACAATGTTTTTAAAGTAAAGACATTTTAATTTGTTAGTAAATGGTTAAGATGATTTGAGTTCTAACAATGAGATTTCAACTCAGAAACGAATTTTTACAAACAAGTCCAATTTTTGAATGACACATCAACGTGACACGCCAGATTCGGCCATAACGTCTAGGTCGGGTTTGAGGTGTTACATTAAGTGAGATTCCGTATAAGACCATATTCGGGATATGGCATCGGCAGTCAGAGGTGACCCCATATAAGACCACATCTGGGATGTGGCATTGGTTTCGTGTTTATGTTAATGACGATGATTATGCGTCTTTGAGTATCCCTAGTGAATTAGTGGGATAAATAGATAAGCTTGGAAATAGAAATGAGATTAGTACTAAAGTTATGTGATTAAGTGAATACAGGTACCCATGAATAATTCACGAGGAATGTTTACGATATGTGGCATGGTATATGCTAGATAAGAACAAGTACGAGTAAGTTATGGCAAATGCTTCTAACTTTGTGTGGTTATCCAATGCCATGAATTGATGTCATTATGAACTTATTGTTGCTATTTATTTTCATGCAAACTTACTAAACTTTATGCTTACCCCTCTCATTTCCCTATTCCTTGTAGCATTGCCAAGTTAGTTCGAGGGTTCGTGGAACGTCGGAGTTCAAAAATCACACTATCGACTATGTTTTGGTATAGCCAAGTTAGATTTATTTTGAGTATGGCATGTATAGGACTTGGTTACTTTATTATGTCATTTTGATAGCCCTATCAATTTTTCGGCTATTTAAGTTATCAAAGTCATTTTGTAAATGGTCTTTGGAATTGGGTCAATATATGAAAAGTTTATTTATATTCAATGATGATGAAATTATGAAGTTTGTACTTGTGTGGATGCTTTGAATTGAGTTTTTGGAAGTGCCTTAGGGTCATGATCTATGTTGAAATGAATTGGTATAATTATGGTTGCTATGTAGGGTGGCATTTGGCTTGGAATATAGCCTTTTTAATGTCCACACGGGTAGATACACGGGCGTGTGTCTAAGTCATGTGTGGCACACGGCCAGCCCCATGGGCGTGTTGTTCGGCCGTGTGTCCTCTTGCATGCTAGGTTTTCAAGTCAGTATTGTAACACCCCAAACCCGGCCTAGTAGTTAGGCCCGAATCTGGCGTACCACATTGAGGTGCTTTTCGAAAACCAAGTTTTTTGTAGGGAACCTTTATTGTGAATAAAATCCCAGTTGCAACGGTTTATTACTAATATTATTCGAGATTTATTAATGAGTTATTACCCTCAAAACCTAGTTCATTGCGGAAGCTTAATTTAAAACAATTGACTTATGAAAACGTGATATTTACAATTTTGTTGCGAAAGCATGGTATTTTGAAAACAGATATTGTTTTGGAAAATCGCGATTCAATGTTTAGCAGTTTTAAAATATAATAAGCTAAAAATCCCAAATTAAAAACCAGAATTTAAGAGAGGCCTTATTGCAACCCAAATAGAAAACGATTTAAATAAAGTAGAATAAAATACTAAAATTTAAGCTGCTCGTAGTGTGGCCACCTCCGAGTCCTCCTGCACGTCGAACCGCCTATTGAGGATTACGTAAAAAAAATTAAAGAGAGGGGGTGAGTTTACGAAAACTCAGTGTGTACAACCCTCATTAGTAAGAACATGAATCACAACAATCCAGGCCGAAGCCCATTTCAGTAACGGTGGCAATTGGGCCTTAGCCCATAAAAGCCTCAGTTGGGCCTTAACCCATATCAAATGTCACATATAATAATTATCTGGCCCTAAGCCCATCTCAATATTAAAAACCATATATGCAATGCATTAATGCCCATACCAACCCTGCACTCCGTCTCCTGTCCAACCCTGCACTCCTGTGGGGATTTAATCGACCCACCCATCCCTACACTCCTTATGTAGCACCGGTTGCAGCACTAACTTATCGGTGCAGCAAGGCTGCTCGATGGCTAAAAAGCCTTCAGTAACGGTATTACAATTGGCACAAAGCCATCGATCCATCAGTATTATGTTTGGCACATAGCCATCAGCGACGGTAATATAATCGGCACACAGCCTTGGGTAAATATGATCAACACAGAGTCATCAATATATAAGTTACGCACATAGCCACGATAAATACGATTGGCACAAAGCCATAATATTGGCACAAAGCCTTCGGTATTGGCACAAAGCCCATAATTACGGCACGAAGCCCATATTAATGGCACACAGCCCTCGGTAACATTATCGGTGCAGCATGGCTGCTCGGTGGCTAAAAAGCCTGCGGTGGCTATAAAGCCTTTGGTGGATCCACGGTCGTCAAGCGACTATGCGATCCTCACATATCTTCCTCCGTATTAATGTCCCAGTCCCATGCAATATGTCGTGTATGTCATGCTCAATCATTACACGTGTATGCAAAATGGCCATGCTCAGTAAAAATCATTTAAACATGTAATAAAAGCATATCAGTCATACAACCACAGCCAAATTAGTCAACTCATTGCACAAGTTGATCATTTATCTACAAGGGCAAATCAGTCATTTTACCCTATAAGGGTATTTCAGTAATTCTACCCTACAGGGGTAGTTCGGTAATTCTACTCATAACCAATCCATGTATGCAGTGCATCTCAACCATAATCAATCATACAATTAACACATACAACACTAGTACTACCACGATGGTACAACGATCATTTTGTCGTTTAGGGGTAAAACGATAATTTCACCCCTTAGGGGTATTTCAGTAATTTTTCAAACCGAGGGTATTTTGGTAATTTTGCAAACCAGAGGTATTTTGGTAATTTTGCAAATCGGGGGTATTTTGGTAATTTTGCAAATCGGGGGTATTTTGGTAATTTTGCAAATCGGGGGTATTTTAGTAATTTCGTAAACCGAGGGTATTTTAGTAATTTTGCAAATTGGGGGTATTTCGGTAATTAGCCGATTCACATATATGAGATTCACATAGACCAGTATAATATCCACTACACAATCATACAATTTATTCATATAGGCCCACGGGCCCATCGTGGCCCAAGCAGCCTCAACCCACAAGAATACTCATGGTGGCCTCGACTGTCGCGTCGGAGCTCCCACATATGCGCTCGCACGCTCGTGTGGCTACCATCGCCGTGTAACCGGCACTTCGGTATTTGCCGCTCTACAACTAGAGTAGAGAGAAATACACACCTGATAGGAATCTGGTGCTAATCCGCGCTCCGACCACTCCTATGCCCAAACGCCAACCAAGGTGTCCTTCCTCTCTTCATAGACAGCTCCATTTATAGCCAGCTTCTCACCTTCCCTCTTGTTATCTTTTCGATGTGGGATCCCTCCGTCAGGAGAGTTTAAATCCAACTCAAACTCTTGCCGTCCAATCCGCAAAATAAATACTCCCTTGCTTGTCATGAGATTCGAACTCAGGCTCCCTTGTAACATAATCCACGCCGCTAGCCACTAAGTCATAAGCTCCTCTTGTGTCTAAAATCATGCGCAACTAAATATAAATCTATGGCTAAAGTCCAAGTTCATTTAAAAAGAAAATCAAAATGCAAGCGCCAAGACTTGAACCTTGGACCCCCTTCCTTCCTTGTGGCGTCCTTCCCTTGCTCCCTAAGTGGCGTCACTTTGCCACCACACCACACTCCTTTTTGTGTCATTTTTCTCCACATTTTATTCTTAAAGCCTACTTTCTAACTCCTAGGGTTTTATTCACCTAAAACCAAAATTTTCCTAAAGCCTAAATTTGATCCTGGGACTTCATAGAAGCCCCCTAACCTTCCAAAATCACTCACCGAATAGGTCCAACTCGTATTAGAGTCATTCTCTTGTTCTTAAAAATTTTAAACGCTACTACGCCCAAGGCCCATTGGGCCCAATTCTCTTAGGCCCAATTTCGGGATGTTACAAGTATGCTCCGTAGTAAACACACGGGCAAAGACACGACCGTGTGTCTCAGCCGTGTGGGAGGCACGACCATGGACATAGATGTGTGCCCAGGCCGTGTGAAGTCTGCACCTAAAATTAGGAATTTAATTCGACACACGGTCTAAGGACACGGGCGTGTGCCTTGGCCGTGTGACTTTAGTGATGTGATGACATCATAAACAGAATGCCAAGGTTTTGGGACACGGGCTGAGACACGGGCGTGTCAAGGCCGTGTGAGGCACACGGATCAGGGACACGGGCGTGTGTCTGGTCATGTGAAATTAGTCAGTGTCGACCACGAGTGAAGAACACGGGCATGCCTCAGAAGCACACGGGCGTGTCCCTTAGACAACATGGGCGTGTGGCCCCTATTTAGGCAAAATTTTCTAAGTGTTTGAAAGTTTTCGGTTTGGTCCCAAAACATTACGAGTATACGTATAGGGTCTCGTAGACCCATAATAGGGAAGTTACAATTGTAAACGAAAAAGATTTAAGTTAGAACGAAATTTTATAGCCCAAAGTTGTAAGTTTAAGCAAGATAAGTTCGGTAATGCCTCGTATCCAGTTCCAGCGTTGAATACGGGTAAGGGGTGTTACATTTAGTGGTATCAGAGCTACGGTTTAGTCGGTTCTCGGACTAACATAGCGTAAGTATGAGTCTAGCTATACATGCCATACGTAAGAGTATTTGTGTAATGATAGTGTGACGACTCCTGACAGTTTGACTTGTATTTTTATATAGTAATGGACCTCGATCAGACTGCAGCTGATGATGCTGCGAGTAATGCGCTGACTTCCGCTCAAGGGATCACACCAGTAGATAGTAGACCCGAGACCTTGGGTCAGGGGGAAGAGGTTCGAGATGCCTTTCTCTATATGATGAGGAATTGGTACACTGAGTACATTCAAGCAAATCGTAATGCTCAACCCCCTCAACCTCCACCTATTCCTCAGCCCGCTCCTATAGCTCATCAGGTGGTAGAGGTGGTAAGGAGAGAAAGGCCTTCGATCGACAAGATCCGGAAACAAAGAGCCGAGTAATTTTGGGCTAGTAAGGATGATGATCCGGAGAGGGCGGAATTCTAGCTTGAGAATACCATCAGGGTATTCGATGAGCTATCATGCACGCGTGAAGAGTGCATAAAGTGTGCGGTATCTCTCTTAAGAGATTTAGCCTATCAGTGGTGGAACACCCTTGTGTCAGTGGTACCAAGTGAGAGGATAAGTTGGGAATTCTTCCAAGAGGAGTTCCAGAAGAAATATGTTAGTCAAAGATTCATTGACCAGAAGAGGAAAGAGTTCTTAGAGCTAAAGTAGGGCCGAATGACGGTGACTGAATACGAACGCGAATTCGTAAGGCTTAGTAAGTATGCCTAGGAGTGCGTGTCTACTGAGGCTATCATGTGCAAAAGGTTCGAGGACGGGTTAAATGAAGATATTCGTTTATATGTTGGAGTCCTCGAACTAAAAGAATTTGTGGTGTTAGTAGATAGAGCCTGTAAAGCTGAAGAGTTGGCCAAAGAGAAAAGAAGAGATGAGATTGAGTCTCGTGACTCAAGGAAGAGACAACTGAGTAAGTCCTACCAATCCTCATCTAAGAAATCAAGGGATTGTGCTACTCGATCAGCCACTTCGGCTGGGTTTTCAAACCGAAGTAAGGGCAAACAATTATCGGGGTCTAGGGCTCAGACTACTTCGGTTGCTAGTGTTGGCAATGCCCGACCGAGTAGACCGGAATGTCCGTAGTGTGGCAAACATCATTCTGGTGAGTGCCGAGCAAACGAGAATGCTTGTTTCAAGTGTGGGTCTCTAGACCACTTTACCAGAGATTGCCCTGAGGCAGGTGAGAAAGAGAAACCTCATAATGTAATACCGAGAAATACTGCTAGAGGAAGACCACCAAGAAACCCGGGAAATGAGATAAGTGGCAAGAATTTATCTAGAGAGCAGACTGCTAGAGTGGAAGGCAGAGCACCGGCGAGAACATATGCCATTTGTGCTCGCGAAAAGGCGTCCTCCCCTGACGTGATCACGGGTACATTTTCTCTTTATGATACTTGTGTTATAGCTTTAATTGATCCGGGATCTACCCACTCGTATATTTGCATGAAATTAGTCTCTAGCTTGAGCGTGCCTATAGAGTCTACTGAATTTGTAATAAGAGTGTCGAATCCCCTAGGCAAATGTGTATTGGTTGATAGAATATGCAAAGGTTGCCCTTTGATGATTAGGGGTCATTATTTTCCTGCAAATCTCATGTTATTACCGTTTGATGAGTTCGATGTCATCCTTGGAATGGATTGGTTAGTTACTCATGATGTGATTGTAAATTGTGGAAAGAAGTTTATTAAGTTAAAATGTGAAAGTGGGCCTCTTATTCAGTTGAATCAGATAAGCAAGACAGATCACCAGTAGTGATATCACCCTTGTTGACTCAGAAGTATTTAAGAAAGGGGTACGAAGCTTACCTTGCCTTCGTAATGAATGCAAAAGAGACTGAGTTGAAAATTGAGTTGGTACCCATAGTGTACGAATATCCGGATGTTTTCCCGGAGGAATTGCCAGGGTTACCTCCAGTTAGGGAGATTGAATTTGGGACTGAGTTAGCTCCGGGTACCGCCCCCATTTCTATTGCTCCATATAGGATGGCTCCAACCGAGCTAAGAGAATTGAAAGCACAGTTGCAAGAACTAATGGATAAAGGCTTTGCAAGATCGAGTTTTTCTCCGTGGGGTGCTCCCGTATTATTTGTGAAAAAGAAAGATGGTTCTATGAGGTTATGCATAGATTATCGGCAACTTAATAAGGTAACTGTGAAGAACAAGTACCCGTTGCCAAGAATCAATGATTTGTTTGATCAATTGAAAGGAGCCACGGTGTTTTCCAAAATAGACTTAAGGTCCGGCTACAATCAGTTGAGAGTCAAGGACTCGGATGTTCTGAAAACTGCATTTCAGACGAGGTATGGCCACTACGAATTTTTGGTTATGCCTTTTGGTTTAACAAATGCCCTAGTCGTTTTCATGGACTTGATGAATCGCATCTTTCGGCCATATTTGGATAAATTCGTCGTGATCTTCATTGATGATATACTGATCTACTCTCGAGATGAAAACGAACATGCCGAGCATTTGAGAAAGTTTCTGCAAATTTTGAGAGATAAACAATTATATTCCAAGTTTAGTAAAAGTGAATTTTGGCTTAAGAAAGTTGGATTTTTGGGACACATTGTCTCAGGAGATGGAATTAGAGTCGACCCGAGTAAGATTTCGGCAATTGTTGAATGGAAACCGCCAAAGAACGTAACTGAAGTGAGGAGTTTTTTGGGCCTAGCCGGCTATTATAGGCATTTTTCAAGGGGTTTTACAAGATAGCTACTCCGATGACGAGATTATTGCAAAAAGATGTGAAGTTTGATTGGACAGAAAAGTGCCAACAGAGTTTTGAGAAACTAAAGGCATTGTTGACTGAGGCTCCTGTTTTGGTGCAACCTGAGCCGCGAAGAGAATTTGTGGTTTACAGTGGTGCATCCATGAATGGATTGGGTTGTGTGCTTATGCAAGAGGGCAAGGTGACTGCATATGCTTCTAAACAATTAAAGCCGCACGAGAAGAATTATCCGACCCATGATTTAGAGTTGGCTACCATTGTGTTTGCATTAAAGATATGGAGACACCATTTATATGGTGAAAGGTGTCGGATATTCACCGATCATAAGAGCCTAAAGTACTTGATGACTCAAAAAGAGTTGAACCTTAGGCAACGGAGGTGGTTAGAGTTGATAAAAGATTACGAGTTGGTAATTGACTACCATCCGGGAAAGGCGAACGTGGTCGCCGATGTTTTGAGTAGGAAATCATTGTTTACATTGAGAGCCATGAAAACACGGATGGCTTTGTCAGATGATGGTTCTATTCTAGCCGAGTTGAGGGCTAGACCATTGTTTCTCCAAGAGATATTCGAAGCTCAGAAAGATGACAGCAACTTACAAGCCAAAAGAGTTCTAAGCGAGTCAAATGTTGAGTCAGACTTTCGGGTAAGTCCTGATGGATGTTTGATGTTTCGAGATAGGGTCTGTGTACCCAGGAATGATGAACTTATTCGAAAGATTTCGCATGAATCACATAGCGGATGTTTAACTGTGCACCCAGGCAGCACGAAGATGTACAATGACTTGAGGAAGTGGTATTGGTGGCCGAGTATGAAGAAAGACATTTCTGAGAATCAATAGGTCTTTAATAAGGTTGTAATGTGGCTGGGCTTAGGGGTAGGTAAACGATAAATAAATTTTGGCTTTAAAACCCTAGACTCAGCGTAAATCGAACCTTCAGAATTTTTACCTTTGATACACCAACATGCTCTTTTGTACATCTATTTTCTTTTGAGTACATGTGTTTTTTTTTTCAAATTCTTGCTTCATGTACTACAATTTTCGAGCAATTGATACTTCCTTTCAACTCCCCCAATCTTATTTTCAAACGATATTCTGAATAATGCTGAGTCTAGTTTTTGGGACAATTTTAAAGGTAATGAAGAGAAAAGTGATGGCTAAATATTGAAAAGGTCCAACTAAAATTAGGCCATATAGTCTCAAAGTTGGGTTTCAACGGATAATTTTATCAAGGTTGGCTTGAAAGGCTCAAACGGTCCAAACACTAGTTGCCTAAATCATTTTCAATATTCCATGCTTCCTAGGATTTCGCCTCAAGAAATTACTAAGTCAATTCTAAAGACTTAAACTTTCATGCATGCCTAATTTTTTCAGTAGGGAACTAAAAATTTTATGGTACAATTTGCATGTTTTATTAAAAATACATTCATATCATTATTAAGCTAACATAATAACTTATTGAGATAATGTAACTTTATTAATACTGAAGTTTAGCGTACTTAACAAAATTCAAATTTATTGAACAAAATATATCCTAATCATAATTAAAAGAAAATTTTATTCGAGTGGAATCAATTCAAATTTCGGCCTTCTTACTTAATGTGAACAATGTCCTCATTGTTTAAAGTGAATAGATACTATACACTGTAGGATATTTAGAAAAGAGGAGGTGAGTCAAATTGATTGCTTAAGTACTGTGCTCTCTCTAAAATCCAATCCTAGACATGTATATATCTATTGCCACACTTTAACCTTTGTGACTTGTTTGATTTTATTCATGATTCCTATCTCTTGTTTTATTGCGCAAAAATAAAAATTCCTAATTAACCTAATCCTAAAATAACTTAAGAATAAAAATAAGCTAAAGTTGAAGTCCTCCCTTTTTATTTGTTTGCCGATCCTTCCGAATTCGACTCATCTTTTACTCCATCAGTATTGCCTTTGCATGAATCACCTTTCTCCCTCTTTAATGATGAAATCCATGGTTCAAATATGAAATCTGGAAACCCAGGCACAAAAATAAATGGGTCATTATAAATTTTCTTGAGGGCACTCCTCATCGAGTCATCTCTTATTTTTGAGTATCTCCAGTAGGCTTGTTGCTGCCATTGCATGTGTTGCATTAAGTCCATCAGCTTTGATAGCTCATTACGAAGATCGAGGCTAGGCGGTGGAGATCCAAACATTGAGGTTTCGATATCAGGTTCAGCTTCTGGTTCCATTGATTCTGCCTCAACAGGGACTTCAGTTGATTGCTCTGGAGGGATTTCTGTGGGTTCCTCCTCTGCTTCTTCGGGATCCTCACTCTCTTCAACTCGTTGTCAAAGAACAGAATCTCTGGCTACTCGGTAGAGGTCCCAACCGGTGATTGTGCCTTGATTATACTCTGTCTTTTTCACTTCCGCGAGGAGTTTTGCTTTTAAGCATAAAATTGTTATCGTAAAGGGGAAATAGGCCAGGCCAGAACGTCTAACAGCACAATTTCGTATTTCTCTTAGGATGATTTTGCCCACATCAATGGTCTTTCCAGTTAGAATTGAGTACAATAAGACCATTCGCTCTAATGATATTGTAGTCCCATGTGAACTAGGCATAAGGCTGAAACGAATGAAATAGAACCATACCTTCGCAAGTGGTGTCAAATACTCTCTTCGGCACGTGTGGGTTCCTTGCTTTGACACAGTCCACTTAGAACCTTGAACTGTGAGTTCCTCGAGAATTTCTTGCAAATTTTTAGGCTTAATGTTGCTTGATTCCGCGGACTGGAACTTCGGTCAATTCACTTGAGGTTAAGTTCGTGTAGAATTCATGAACTAGTTCCTCATCCACACTTGGTCTCTTTTCAAAAAACAATTCCCAATTGAGGGCTTCAAAGAACAACAGCGAATACGTGCCATAAAGTCTCTGTAGTTGCTTTCCTTCAGTGTGAAGCCTTTCTCTGGATGCATCTGTTGATCTTTGAAAATACTTTTGTATCTTACTTTGGCTTCTTCACAGTGAATTTTTTTTTGTGTTTCGTCAGTTTGGGCGGAGGCACGAGTTCTCTTGTGAGGCATGATTAACCTGAACATAAGATGGAAAAAAAAATATTTTCTTAAAAAATTAATTAATAAAAATTACTAATTTTTCAAAAAATTGAAAAATTAAATAATTGAATAAAAGTTAAACTTAAGGGAAGAAAATTGTTCTTACCACCTTCTTCGTAAAAATTAAGAACTCCTAAAATAAAATATACTAATGAACAAAAGATGGAATTTTAAAAGGAAGGTTGAAGGCTTTTGGCTTAGGTTGGGCGGATGGGTGCGTGGTAGGGGCTGCACGCAAGTAGCAGCGCACAAGGCCTTGCGGCAGGTAGGCCACGGGCTGGTCGGGTGTACGGGGAGATGGTGCGCAGCAAGCAACGCGAGCTGGAGGTAATAGGCGTGAGGCCAAAACCTGGGCAACTGCTGGAGCTGGGGCGTGCGGCGCACTGAAGTTGGCTGCTGGTCGGATGGTTGTTGTGGCTAGGGACGTGCGACACTTTGATGAGTTGGTGATTTGGGGTTTAGAGTGATGAATGTATGGGGAGAAGCAAGGGTGTAATTTATAGTGGGAGAAGTAGGAATTAGAGTAGAACTCTTAGAGCAATTTAATAATAAAAATATTCTAATTCTAATTCTACTTAATGTTAACAACAATTAATAATATGCATGTGTAATTATCAATTGCTATTAAATTATTAAGATAAATATGAAATATAATTAAATAAAGTAATCCTAATTCTAAGCTAAGTTGATAAAAATTAATATATAAGTTATAAGAGATATAATTATATATTAAAGTTTATCATATTATTATTAAAATATATATTAAGTAGAAATAATTATTTTAGATGCCTTTTGGAAATAATTACAAAAAGAGTCACCTAGTTTTTGTTATTTATTTAAACTAGCAACCAAATTTTAAAATAATTCAATTAAGTCCCTAGACTTAATGAAAATTTAAAATTGAGTTGCAATTTAAGACAGGTCAAAATTGACCTTTTATTTGGAAAACCAAAAATTTATTTTGTCATTTAGGGGCTAATTTCTCGGAAAATTATGTAAAAATCAATTCCCATGAAAGATTGGAGGGGTCACAAGCGGTCCCGTTTAAGTTCCAATCTCCTAGACAGAATTTCTTTAAACATAATAAACCCAAAAATATACCCTAAATAATTTATTGAAAACAAGAAAATCTAAAGATCAGATAAACTGAACAAGATTTGATCTCGTTCAGGTCTTTCTCCGTAGTAATGTTTCAAACGCTGAGCATTGACTTGGAAATTACCTCCCTTACCTTGGAGTTCAACAACTCTGTATGGATAGACGCGATGAATCATAAATGGACTGGACCAACGTGATTTTAACTTACTTGGAAAGAACTTCAATCTGGAATTAAATAACAAGACTTGCTGACCTGCTTCAAACTCTCGAACTCGAATATGCTTGTCATGCCATTTCTTGAGTCTTTCTTTAAGTAATTTGGCATTTTCATATGAGAACATTCGAAATTCCTCTAGCTCGTTGAGTTGGAGCATCCATTTCTCTCTAGCAAGCTTAAGATCCAAGTTGAGTCGTCGAAGGGCCCAGTAAGCTTTGTGCTCTAACTCCAGAGGTAGATGACAGGTTTTTCCAAAGGTTAACCTGTAGGGTGACATTCCTAAAGGTGTCTTGTATGCTGTTCTGTAAGCCCATAAAGCATCATCTAGTCTCTTGGACCAATCTCGTCGGTTCGGGCAAACTACGTTATCAAGTATGCCTTTGATCTCCTTATTCGCTAGCTCAGCTTGCCCATTTGTCTGCGGATGGTAAGCTGTAGCAACCTTATGTTTCACTCCATGTTTATCTAACAACCATTTTAACCACTTATTCACAAAATGGGTCCCTTCATCGCTAATAATAGCTCTTGGGGTTCCGAACCTTGTGAACACATGTTTTTGCAAGAACTTCATCACAACCTTAGCATTGTTCATCGGATAAGCTTCAGCCTCGACCCACTTGGACACATAATCTACTGCTACCAATATGTATTTGTGACCGAAAGACTGAGGGAAGGGACCAAGAAAGTCAATACCCCAAACATCGAACAATTCTACCTCAATGATATTTGTTCGAGGCATCTCATTTCTGTGGGTGACATTTCCAACCCTCTGACATCGATCACAACTCTTTACGTAAGCGTATGCATCCTTGAATAGTGTTGGCCAAAAGAATCCGGCTTGTAATACTTTGGCCGCTGTACGAGTACCTCCGAAGTGTCCCCCACTCGGAGCTGAATGATAGTGGTATAAGATCTTCGGTATTTCATCTTCTGCCACACATCTCCTAATCATCTGATCTGCACACTTTTTAAACAAATATGGCTCTTCCCAGAAATAGTACTTCACATCGTGAAGAAACTTTTTCCTTTGCTGATACGTTTTATCAAGCGGCATCAAACCACAAGCTAAATAGTTAGCAAAATCAGCAAACCAAGGAATATTACGGACATGATTTACCTTCAATATGTGTTCATCTGGAAATGTCTCTTGGATCGATAAAAGTCGAAAATTTCCCTCTTGCGACTCTAATCTGGATAAGTGATCCGCTACTTGGTTTCTAATCCCCTTCGATCTTAGATTTCTAGATCGAACTCTTGAAGTAGAAGCACCCACCAGATCAATCTCGGCTTAGCATCTTTCTTTGCTAATAAGTACTTAATTGCAGAGTGGTCCGTATAGACAATCACTTTGGTACCTACAAGATAAGATAGAAACTTGTCGAAAGCAAACACAATAGCCAGTAACTCTTTTTCTGTTACTTTATAGTTCAGTTGAGCCCCGGTTAGAGTTCTACTTGCGTAGTAGATGGGATGAAAAACTTTGTTCCTTCGCTGGCCCAACACAGCTCCAATGGCGAAGTCACTTGCGTCACACATCAACACGAATGGCGAATCCCAGTCTGGTGTGACGATTATGGGTGCCGTGACTAATCGACTCTTCAGATCATTGAATGCTTTTACACATTCCTCATCAAACTTGAATATCGAGTCTTTCTCCAATAGCTTACATAAGGGTTTAGCCACTGTAACACCCCAAACCCGGTCTAAACGTTACGACCAGATCTGGTATGTCACAGGGAAAGGTTGAAAAAGATAAACGAATTTGCTTTATAAGTTTAGGAAAAATACCGTAAGTTTGAAACCTCTCGTTTAAGGTGTTGTTTTGAGAACAGTGGTTTGTAGTTTAAGGAAAAATTTTCTGAGTTGAGTTAGTCGATCACCTGTCATCTTTGTTGACACTTGAGAGAAAATAGTTGCTTATATTACTTATGTTTGAAAACTCTATTTTAATTATCATGTGAAAATATATAATAATGTCATATCATAAATAAGTAATAATAATAAAAAAAACAAATATTAACTTAAGAAGGCCTTATTACATAACAATATCCCAATTTAAAACCATTTAAAGAAAGAAAACGAGTTTACGAAAAGAAACATTTTATGGCCTCTGCGAGTCCGCCTCGGCTCCCAAATCCATGATCTAATGTTTACCTGCAAAAATTAGGCAGAGGGGTGAGTCACCACGACTCAGTGTGTAAATCCCCTCATATCACATAAACGGCTTCAAGCCCACAATCGCACATTGGGCCTTAGCCCACTCAAAATAGCATACACAAGATATGATTGTAATGTAACCCAGCCCCAATCTAATTTTCCATCCTCTACACGCCACCCGTACCAGCCCAACACACCGTGGGGATTTCTACAATCAACCCTCCATCCGCTACACGTCTCATATGTGGCACCAAGCCACTGGTGACAATCACGATAATCATATACGTGGGGCCAAACCTTTGTGGTACCAAACCACCGGGACAAGTCACGGAATCAATATATATACACGTGGTGTCAAACCACCGTGGTACCAAACCACTAAGACTTAGTCATCAGATCAAATGTGTGGGGCCAACCCATTGTGGTACCAAACCACTGTGGATGTCTTTAACAACACTTCCCCTTCAGTATCATATTCCAAACCCATGCAAGACATACATATCAAATGAATGCAACATGCTCTCAACAAAGTGACAGACATAAAGATACATTCATATACTTATAAACAAACACATTATAGTCACTTACCCGTGACCCCAAATTTACCCACAAACGTATTACGACTTTCTAATCAGCCACTTCAGCTTTTCAGCCCATACAGTTAATAACACAAATAATAGCAGAGTGTGAAATTTACACACCTGATAACACGTAATACTAAGCTTTCTACGTCAACACTTTCACTAGCAGGAACAACGGATATTTTCCTATTCCAGGCAGATGTTGGTTCTCTACCACAGCCTGGTGGAAAATCCCAAATTGCCGATACAGCTCGCTTCTTAAAGTTTGGAATGGACACTATGGTTACACTCCCCTCCTCAACTTGGCCGCTTCTTGCATCCATTAACAGACTTGATCAGAGATTATCGTTGTCTAATATGAAAGCGTTGATTAAGCCACTAAAACCAAGAGGGAAAGTTAATCATGGGATATAATAAGATAATCCCTTACCTTGACTACTGGTGATCCGCACCACAACTACTTCACCCTAAAACTGAGATGATTTGTGAAAGTGAGATGTTTGTCCCTGCGTTGGAACGGGTGAAGAAAACCCAAGCAGATTTAGCAAAGCGTAACCCTTCACACCCTAGGCTACTTAACGCCAATGATTCGGAAAGAAAAGATGAAAGAAATACCCGATTAGCGAAAATGGAGACTGAGGGGTTTAGAGAAGAAAAGAAGTAAATGCCACAAGGAAATGTAAAGAGAGAGATTCGGCTTTTGCAGTACTAGAGAAAGGAGCATTACCTTCAATTATCTCGTGTTAGGTGGAGTCGATTCAATAGACCAAAAGGCTATTCGGCTAAGAAAGGAAGAAACAAGGGTCAAAGGAAGATGAAGTACAAGAAGTGATATGGTGTTTTCGGTTGTGGGGTTAAAGGGAATGGGAAAAGAGAGAGAAGAGATTCGGCAAGGGATCAAATGGTTTCGGCTTAAAAGAAAAAGAAGGAGAATGGGAAGAATGCACTAAGGTTCGGCTGAATAAGGAAATGAAGAAAAGAAATGCTCGAATGGTCTTCTCAAATTCGGCCAAAGGTTCAAAGAAGAAAAGAAGTAAAAGTTTGCTAACACTTTCGGCATATAAGGAATAGGAACTTTAAAGAGAAAAGAAAAAAGAGCTCAAAAGGGTTTTAGCACAAATCGGCACTCCACCCTCCCTCGATGACCGAATTCACTCCCAAAAACCAAAAGAAAAGCCTAAGACCCTAAAATGATTTTTGGCACACCCCTCTCCAAGTACAAAACCGAAATTCTTCCCCCCTTCTAACACTCCAATTTCAGCCAACAACTCAACTAGCCACCACTCCCTTGTTCAGCTCCTACTTTTACTCCCATTCACCCATTCGAAACAGTTGACCAATTCAAATTTCCCCCAACACCTCCTAGCCACTTATTTCAAACTCTTTGACTCCTTCCACCAACCACCCTGAAGAGTCCCAATGGAAGCCACCTCCTTAGCTCCCTGACGCAAAAAGAGAACTCCCCCGTGCTACCATCGCGACTTGAACTCCTTCCCTCAGCTGCCCCCTTATTGACGCCACCTTCCTTGCTCTCTAAGTGGCGTCACTTGCCACTCTACCACACCATCTTTTTGTGTCAACAAAACACAAGAAAAAGCCATTAAATCATGCCTCCGCTGGCTCTCCTTAACAAGGCTTAAAAACAAAAATTTTTCCAAGGTCCTGGCTTAACCCCGGGCTTTTCCAGAACCCCCCAAATGCACCAACTTAACATGTAGCACAAACCAAACACACAAACACACACAAAATGTATAACCCCTAATTTAGGATGTTACAGTTCTACCCCCTTAAAGAAATTTCGGCCCCGAAATTTACCTTATCAAAAGAGGTGAGGGTATTGTTGACGCATAACATCCTCCGGCTCCCATGTAGCTTCCTCTGAACTGTGATTCTTCCACAAAACTTTAACCAACTGAACTGCCTTCCTTCTTAATACCTTAACATCTCGATCTAAGATCTGAACTGGTTCCTCTTCAAATGATAAATCAGGTCTTACTTCGATCTCTTCAATCGGCACCCCGTGAGATGGATCTGAACGGTAGCGCTTTAACATCGAGACATGAAACACGTCGTGTATTTGTCTCAACTCCAAAGGTAGCTCGAGCTAATATGCTACTGGTCCCACACGCTTCAACACACGATACGACCCGATGAATCTGGGGCTCAATTTACCCTTCTGCCCAAACCTTAAAACCTTTTTCCATGGTGAAACTTTTAGAAAGACCTGCTCACCCATTGCAAATTCTATATCCTTACGCTTCAGATCCGCGTAAGATTTTTGCCTGTCGGAAGCTTCCTTCAACCGAGCTCGAATTAATCTAACCTTTTCTTCTATTTCCGACACCAATTTCAGACCCAACAACTGTCGCTTGCCTAGCTCTGTCCAGCAAGTAGGGGTACGACACTTCCGACCGTACAACGCTTCATAGGGTGCCATCTTAATACTGGATTGGTAACTATTGTTATATGCGAATTCTGCCAACGGTAAAAAGTTCTCCCAATTACCCCTGAAGTCGATAACACAGCCCCTCAACATGTCTTCCAAGATCTGAATTACTCTCTCAGACTGACCATCAGTCTGTGGATGAAATGCAGTGCTAAAATCCAACCTTGTACCCAACGCTTGATGTAACGCTTTCCAGAACCGCGACGTAAACTTGGGGTCTCTATCTGATATGATAGACACTGGTACGCCATACAACCTCACAATATCTGATATATACAGCTTGGCTAACTTCTGTAGAGAGTAATCAACACGTATCGGTATGAAATGAGCAGCCTTCGTCAATCGATCGACAATTACCCACATTGAATTTTTCCTCGCAGGCGTAAGAGGTAGCCCGCTAACAAAATCCATCGTTATCCTCTCCCACTTCCAAAGTGGAATCTTCACTGGCTGCAGTAATCCTGACGGCAATTGATGCTCCGCCTTCACCTATTGACACGTCAAACACCTACTCACAAACTTGATCACCTCTTGTTTCAGTCCCGGCCACCAAAATTGTTCCCGTAGATCCCGATACATCTTACTCCCACCAGGATGCATAGCATATGGACTACTATGCGCTTCCTGTAGAATCTTCTGCCGTAACTCCACATCCCTTGGCATACACGCTTTACCATGAAAACACAAAACCTCATCACCGTTTAAACTGAAATCGTCTGTCTCACCTCTTGCCACTAACTGGAACTTAGAACTCAATGATTCATCTGACAACTGCTTTTCTTTAATCTGGCTGACCCAAGAAGGTTTCACTTGAATTTCGGCTAGCAAACTTCCATCGTCATACAAGATGAGATGAGCAAACATTACTCTTAAGTCCGATACTACCCTACGACTCAACGCATCAGCTACTACGTTAGCTTTACCCGGGTGGTACTCGATTGAACAGTCGTAATCCTTCAACAATTCAACCCACCTTCGCTGTCTTAAGTTCAACTCCTTCTGGGTAAGGAGGTACTTAAGACTCTTGTGATCAATGTAGATGATGGACTTCTCCCCATACAGATAGTGTCTCCAAATCTTCAGAGCAAACACTACCGCCGCTAACTCAAGGTCATGGGTGGGATAATTCACTTCATGAGGTCTCAACTGCCGAGACGCATAAGCTACCACTTTCCCCTCTTGCATCAGAACACACCCTAAACCTGTGTGTGACGCATCGCAGTAAACAACAAACTCCTTCCCTGCTTCAGCCGAATCAACACAACGGTGCCTCGATCAGAATCTTCTTCAACTTTTCAAAACTTTCCTCTTGCTTATCTGACCAAACAAATGGTACCCCCTTTCGTAACAACTTAGTTAGCGGTGTAGCTATTAACGAAAATCCCTCAACAAACCTTCTATAGTACCCAGCTAGACCAAGAAAACTCCAAATTTCTACCACAGTCCTAGGCGGTTTCCAATCCAACACAGCTTCAATTTTTCGGGGATCCACCTTAATCCCCTCCGCAGAAACAACGTGTCCCAAAAAGGTAACTTCTTTCAGCAAAAATTTGCACTTGCTGAATTTGGCATACAGCTGCTTTTCTCGCAAAACCTGCAGGACTAAACGAAGATGCGAATCATGCTCCTCTTCCGTCTTTGAATAAACCAGAATATCGTCTATAAATACCACGACAAACCGATCCAGATAGGGTTGGAATACTCGGTTCATCATATCCATAAACGCAGCTGGTGCATTCGTCAATCCGAACGGCATCACCAAGAACTCGTAAGGACCATATCAAGTTCGAAAGGCTGTCTTTTGAATGCCCGTCTCTTTAACCTTAAGCTGATGGTATCCCGATCTCAAATCTATCTTCGAGAAGATCGAAGCACCTCGTAACTAATCGAATAGATCGTCAATCCTCGGCAATGGATACTTATTCTTAATTGTCAACTTGTTCAACTGGCGGTAGTCAATACACATACGCATCGACCCGTCCTTCTTCTTAACAAATAACACCGGAGCTCCCCACGAAGATACACTTGGTCGAATAAATCCCTTATCCAATAGTTCTTGGATCTGAGCTTTAAGTGCTACTAACTCCTTTGGTGCCATTCTATACGGAGCAATGGACACTGGCGCTGTTTCTGGAAGAAGGTCAATACCGAACTCTACCTCTCGATCTGGAGGTAACCCTGGAAGCTCTTTTGGAAAAACATCAGAAAACTCCTTCACTGTTCTAGCGTCCCCCACCGACAACTCTTTGGCTTCCAATGCGCTGACAAAAGTTAAGAAATCCTCGCATCCTTTCCTCACCATCCTTTCAGCCTTAGGAGCAGACACCACACTGGACAGATAATTCCGTTTTTCGCCTAACACAAGCACCTTATTATCCTTGGGAGTTTTCAACACCATGCGCTTAGCAGCACAGTCTAAGTTTGCTCGATACTTCACTAACCAGTCCATGCTTAAGATCAAATCGAACTCGCCGAACGGAAATTCCATCAAATCAGCCGGGAAAACTACCCCTTGGACCTCTAAAGGCACATCTCTAAAGAGTTTATTTACTACTACGGATTGTCCTAAAGGGCTAAGTACAGTAATCTCCCTAGAAGCAATCTTAGAGTCTATGTTCAGAGTTCCCGACACGGTACTAGCAATATAAGAATGTGTTGACCTAATATCAATCAATGCAGTAAAAGGCAACCCAAAAATTAGGAACGTACCAGTTAAGACGTCCGGTGCATCGCTCTCCTCCCGCCGTCTGGGCCGCATAAACCAACCAGTCGTCTTGCATCCGTGCTCCCAAAGACTTCCGCCGGTGCTCCACGCCCTCGGCCAAAACTATTTCCTCCTCTGGCGGGGCCACGACCTCTCTGTGGTTGCTGACCTCCTCTACTAGGCTGCGCATAACTCTGACCCACTGGCCGCGCTCTACCCAACTCCTATGGGCAATCTCTTACCCGATGATCAGTAGACCCACACCTGAAACATCCTCTACTATTCGTCCAACACTCACCCAAATGAAATTTACCTTATCTAGCACAACTCTGAGGCCAATTATCAACAACAGGTCTCACAACATGACTCGGCCCATCCAACCTAGGCCTCTTCTAAAAACCCCCAGCTGACCCTGACGATCCAAAATTCCTTTTATACCTACCTCTATCACTATCTTGATTCTGCTTTTCGGACCGCTTCACCTCCTCGGCTATCTTAGCCTTTTCCACTAAAACAACAAATTCTCTTTCTCGCTGTGGAGCTATCAGCACTCGCAACTCATCCCTCAGACCATCCTCAAACCGCACATAACGCTCATGGTCTGTGGCAACAATACCCCGGGCATAACAGCTAAGACGTAAAAATTCCGCCTCATACTCGGCCACTGACTTATTTCCCTGAACCAAATTTAGAAATGCCTTACGTTGTGCGTCCACATAACTTGGTCCAATGTATTTCCCTTGGAATGCCATTTTGAAGAAATCCCAGGTAATACGGTCAGCTGCTGTACCATCCCTAACCGTGAGCCACCACTGATACGCCTCGTCCCGAAGAAGAGACACAACTCCTTTCAGCTTCTCGTCCACCATAAGGTCAAGGTCATCCATAATGCGTTCAACTGCCTCTAGCCAATACTCAGCTACATTAGGAGCTACACCAGATACGCCCCTAAACATTTCCGCTCCATTGGCTCGAAGTCGTTCAGACACAGATTTCTGAGCCCCTGATCTCGAGCTTGCTCCAGTAACTCTCTCCAACACACGTAGCATCGCCTGAGACACAGCATCGTGTGTTTGATCCTGAAAATCCGCTTCCACAACTGGCGGTGCTGGCACATCACTTTCTGACCCATGTCCTGATTCCAAGGGTTCAAACCCAACACTCCGGCCTCTACCACAGCCGCGTATGACACGTCCACGTCCCCTAGTACTCATGGCTACTGATACGACTTAATCTGATTAAGAGTTTTATGAATTAGTATTTTCTTTCATTGTTTATTACCGAGCAGTCTTATGAAAAATAGCATTAAAAGTAATTCTCGCAGATTCATATCTATACCTAGAGGTTTCAGTCTCTAAAGTTTGGATCTCTTAGTACTAGTAATCATAACACAACATAATTATTTCATGCAAAAACAATCAACGATTAGAACACTTACCACGTGGATTGGGTGCCGGTAGACTCGGGTGCCATACTCCAAACTAAAACATTTCCTTAAATAACATTTTAAATTGGCTTTATATAGTGTTGTTGAATCCATTCCACAGCCAAGTTTTGTAACCTTGGCTCTGATACAAAAATTGTAACACCCCAAACCCGGTCTAGACGTTACGACCAGATCTGGTATGTCACAGGGAAAGGTTGAAAAAGATAAATGAATTTGCTTTATAAGTTTAGGAAAAATACAGTAAGTTTGAAACCTCTCATTTTAGGTGTTGTTTTGAGAACAGTGGTTTGTAGTTTAAGGAAAAATTTTCTGAGTTGAGTTAGTCGATCACCTGTCATCCTTGTTGACACTTGAGAGAAAATAGTTGCTTATATTACTTATGTTTGAAAACTCTATTTTAATTATCATGTGAAAATAAATAATAATGTCATATCATAGATAAGCAATAATAATAAAAAAACAAATATTAACTTAAGAAGGCCTTATTACATAACAATATCCCCATTTAAAACCATTTAAAGAAAGAAAACGAGTTTACGAAAAGAAACATTTTATGGCCTCCGCGAGTCCGCCTCGACTCCCAAATCCATGATCTAATATTTACCTGTAAAAATTAGGCAGAGGGGTGAGTCACCACGACTCAGTGTGTAAATCCCCTCATATCACATAAACGGCTTCAAGCCCACAATCGCACATTGGGCCTTAGCCCACTCAAAATAGCATACACAAGATATGATTGTAATGTAACCCAGCCCCAACCTAATTTTCCATCCTCTACACGCCACCGTACCAGCCCAACACACCGTAGGGATTTCTACAATCAACCCTCCATCCGCTACACGCCTCATATGTGGCACCAAGCCACTGGTGACAATCCCTGATAATCATATACGTGGGGCCAACCCACTGTGGTAACAAACCACTGGGACAAGTCACAGAATCAATATATATACACGTGGTGTCAAACCACCGTGGTACCAAACCACTAAGACTTAGTCACTGTATCAAATGTGTGGGGCCAACCCATTGTGGTACCAAACCACTGTGACAGTCTTTAACAACACCTCCCCTTTCGTATCATATTCCAAACCCATGCAAGACATACATATGAAATGAATGCAACATGCTTTCAACAAAGTGACAGATTACGTCATACATTCATATACTTATAAACAGAACATTATAGTCACTTACCTGGTGACCCCAGCCTTACCCACAAGCGTATTACGACTTTCTAATCAGTCACTTTGGCTTTTCAGCCCTTACAGTTAATAACACAAATAATAGCAGAGTGTGAAATTTACACACCTGATAACACGTAATACTAAGCTTTCTACGTCAACACTTTCACTAGCAGGAACAACGGCTATTTGCCTATTCCAGGCAGATTTTGGTTCTCTACCACAGCCCGGTGAAAAATCCCGAACTGCCGATACAGCTCGCTTCTTAAAGTTTGGAATGGACACTATGGTTACACTCCCCTCCTCAACTTGGCCGCTTCTTGCATCCATGAACAGACTTGATCAGAGATTATCGTTGTCTAATATGAAAGCGTTGATTAAGGCACTAAAATCAAGAGGGAAAGTTAATCATGTGATATAATAAGATAATCCCTTACCTTGACTACGGGTGATCCACACCACAACTACTTCACCCTCAAACTGAGATGATTTGTGAAAGTGAGATATTTGTCCCTGCGTTGGAACAGGTGAAGAAAACCCAAGCAGATTTAGCAAAGCGTAACCCTTCACACCCTAGACTACTTAACACCAATGATTCGGAACGAAAAGACGAAACAAATACCCGACTAGCAAAAATGGAGACTGATGGGTTTAGAGAAGAAAAGAAGTAAATGCCACAAGGAAATGTAAAGAGAGAGATTCGGCTTTTGCAGTACTAGAGAAAGGAGTATTACCTTCAATGATCTCGTAGTAGGGTGGAGTCGATTCAATAGACCAAAAGGCTATTCGGCTAAGAAAGGAAGAAACAAGGGTCAAAGGAAGATGAAGTACAAGAAGTGATATGGTGTTTTCGGTTGTGGGGTTAAAGGGAATCGAAAAAGAGAGAGAAGAGATTCGACAAGGCTCAAATGGTTTCGGCTTAAAAGAAAAAGAAGGAGAATAGGAAGAATGCACTAAGGTTCGGCTGAACAAGGAAATGAAGAATAGAAATGCTCGAATGGTCTTCTCAAATTCGGCCAAAGGTTCAAAGAAGAAAAGAAATAAAAGTTTGCTAACACTTTCGACATATAAGGAATAGGAACTTTAAAGAGAAAAGAAAAACTGAGCTCAAAAGGGTTTTAGCACAAATAGGCACTCCACCCTCCCTCAATGACCAAATTCACTCCCAAAAACCAAAAGAAAAGCCTAAGACCCTAAAATGATTTTCAGCACACCCCTCTCCAAGCACAAAACCGAAATTCTTCCCCCTTCTAACACTCCAATTTTGGCCAACAACTCAACTAGCCACCACTCCCTTGTTCGGCTCCTACTTTTACTCCCATTCACCCATTTGAAACAGTTGACCAATTCAAATTTCCCCCAACACCTCCTAGCCACTTATTTCAAACTCTTTGACTCCTTCCACCAACCACCCTGAAGAGTCCCAATGGAAGCCACCTCCTTAGCTCCCTGACGCAAAAAGAGAACTCCCCAATGCTGCCGTCGCGACTTGAACTCCTTCCCTCAGCTGCCCCCTTGTTAACGCCACCTTCCTTGCTCTCTAAGTGGCGTCACTTGCCACTCTACCACACCATCTTTTTGTGTCAACAAAACACAAGAAAAAGCCATTAAATCCTGCCTCAGCTGGCTCTCCCTAACAAGGCTTAAAAACAAAAATTTTTCCAAGGTCCTGGCTTAACCCCGGGCCTTCCCAGAACCCCCCCAAACGCACCAACTTAACATGCAGCACAAACCAAACACTCAAACACACACAAAATGTATAACCCCTAATTTAGGATGTTACAGCCTCTTTAGAGAAGTCCTTGATAAATCTTCGATAAAAATCGGCGTGACCCAAAAAGCTCCTAACACCTTTTACAGATGTTGGAGGTGGGAGTTTCTCAATAACGTCTACTTTTGCTTTGTCCACCTCGATCCCATGTCTCGTTATCCGATGACCTAAAACAATTCCTTCTCGTACCATGAAATTACACTTTTCCCAATTGAGTACGAGATTCGTTTCTTCGCATTGCCTTAGTACCGTAGCTAGATTGGATGAGCAATCATCGTAAGTATCTCCGAATACTGAAAAATCGTCCATAAAAACTTCCAAGTACTTCTCAACCATGTCAGTAAAAATAGACATCATACATCTTTGAAATGTAGCTGGTGCATTACATAAACCAAATGGCATGCGTCTAAATGCAAACGTACCATACGAGCAGGTGAATGTCATTTTGTGTTGATCTTCTGGTGCTACTGTAATCTGATTATACCCTGAGTACCCATCGAGAAAACAGTAGTAATCTCGTCCTGCGAGTCTATCCAACATCTGGTCCAAAAACGGCAGAGGAAAGTGATCTTTCCTAGTCGCCTTGTTCAGCTTCCGATAATTGATATAGATTCTCCATCCCGTAACGGTTCTAGTTGGTATCAACTCGTTGTTCTCGTTCTCCACGATCGTGATACCTCCTTTCTTCGGCACGCACTGGACTGGACTCACCCATGAACTGTCTGAGATGGAGTAAATTATACCCGCATCCAACCACTTGATAATTTCTTTTTTCACTACATCTTTCATGATGGGGTTCAGTCTCCGTTGTCCATCAATCGTTCCTCTCTCGCCATCTTCTAATATGATCTTGTGCATGCATACAGATGGGCTAATACCGCGAATATCGGCTATGGTCCATCCGATAGCCTTCTTGAATTGTTTCAAAACTAAGATAAGTTTTTCTTCTTGTTCAGTAGTTAGTTCTGCTGAAACAATCACAGGCAGAGTAAAGGCGTTACCTAAATAAACATATTTTAATTGTGAAGGTAATACCTTGAGTTCTAACTTAGGTGGCTCTTCGATTGATGCTTTTGGCTGGATGTAATCTCTTTTCTCTAATTCCAAAGATTCAAAATGGGATTGCAGATTAAATCCCTTTTGATTAGCTTCTAGCACAGCTAAGTATTCATCCTCCTCTTCATCATTTGGGGAATCCGATGTCAAAATTCTTTCCAGTGGGTCCTCAACGCATTTAAGTTCTTTCTCTACTATTAATTCCTCTAAATCAGATACTGCAGAGCAATCATCCATTGTGTCAGGAAATCGCATTGACTTAAAAACATTAAATGTTACCTGATCATCCTGAACACGCATAGTCAACTTGCCCTTTTGTACATCGATAAGGGTCATTCCAGTTGCTAAGAATGGTCTTCCTAGGATAATTGGCTCTTCTTTGTCTACTTAAAAGTCTAAAATTACAAAGTCAGCAGGAAAAATAAATTTATCTACACGTACCAATACGTCTTTGATTTTTCCTTCTGGATGCACTAAGGATCGATCTACTAGTTGAAGTGTAACCGTAGTTGGTCTAACTTCTCCTATCCCCAACTTCCTAAATATTGACATAGGCATCAGGTTGATACTTGCACCTAAGTCACATAATGCCTTACCGCAATATCTTGATCCAATGTTGCATGGTATGGTGAAACATCCAGGATCCTTTAATTTTGGGGGTAGTTTATCCTGAAGATATACACTGCATTCCTTCATCAGAGCTATCGTCTCAAATTCTCCAAGTCTTCGGTTCTTAGACAAGATATCTTTCATGAACTTGACGTAGTTCAGCATTTGCTCAAGTGCTTCGACCAACAGGATGTTGATGTGAAGTTTCTTGAGTACGTCAAGGAACTTCTTGAATTGAATCTCCTACTTCGGCTTCTGAAGTCTTTGAGGGTAGGGTGGTGGTGGTTTCATTACGGGAACTGATTCTGGTTGTTTTGCCTTTGGCGGTAATTCTGCATCTAACGAAGTTGTTGGTTGATCAGAATTGACTGGTCCTGAGGTTACTTTGCCGGATTTTGCAGATTTCGGTTCTGGTGAAACTGGGGTTTCAACACTTTATTGAACTTCTTCTGAGTCTTGAGCATCAGCTTGCTCCTTTTAAACTTCAACAGTGTTGGGCTCTACTATCTTTCTGCTCCTCAATGTCAACGCCTTGCAATGTTCCTTCCCCGAATTTCTCGGATTTTTCGTGTCACTAGGTAGGGCACCTTGTGGTCGACTCTTGAGTTCAGTAGCAAGCTGACCCACTTGATTCTCCAAATTCTTCAATGTAGCTGTTTGGCTCTGGATTAGGGCATCATTCTTTGCCATGTATGCCTTCAGCAAACTCTCCAAGCTATTGGATGCTTCAGCTTGAACTGGTTTCTGAACTTGTTACGGGAAATTAGGCGGCTGGGTTGGTCTGGGTTGGATGTACGTGGTACTGGTTCCAGCCCCTTGGTTACTCCAGGAGAAATTTGGGTGGTTTCTCCACGATGGGTTATAGAAATTTGATTGCAGCTCTTGCCTTCCTCGATTTTGGTTTTAATTACCCATGTAGTATACAGATTCTGGGTTCGACGGACATTCTTCAAACAAATGTCCCTCCCCACAATAGACACAGGCTACATTCTCAAATTGATTCGGCAGCTATGCTGTAAAACTATTAGACCCATTAGTAGTAAGGTTTTTAAGCATTGAGGATATTGATGATACCTGAGATGCGAGTGAAGTAAGAGCATCTACTTCATGAATTCCAGCGACTCGTCTTCCTAACGCTGCACGACTGGTTGGCCATTGATAATTGTTGCTGGCAATCCTCTCAATAATTTTATAAGCCTCATTATAAGACTTAGAAAGGAGAGCACCATTAGCAGAGGCGTCCATTACCATCCTTGTGTGAGCGTTGAGACCATTATAGAATGTCTCAAGTTGAATGCAATGTGGGATTCCATGATGAGGGAATTTTCGTAATAATTCTTTAAATCTTTCCCATGCCTCATACAAGGACTCGTCATCCATTTGGTGGAAGGCAGTGATCTCGTTCCTCAGCTTAGCATTCTTGCTTGGCAGAAAATACTTTATGAGGAATCTCTCGGCTAACTCTTACCATGTAGAGATGGAGTTCGGTGGCAATGAATTTAACCAGGCATGAGCTCTGTCCCTTAACGAATATGGGAACAACTTCAATCGTAAGGCATTTTTGGGTACTCCGGCTAACTTGAAAGAATCGCTCACCTCCATGAATAGTCTCAAGTGTAGATGAGGGTCTTTGGTAGGCATTCCACTAAATTGGCCCACTGTCTGAAGCATTTGGAACATGACTGGCTTTAGCTCGAATTGTTGTGCCTCAATTTCGGGTCTCCTAATACCCGGATTAAGATCGTTAAATACTGGCACAGCATACTGTCATAAAGCTCTGTAACATCTCGATTCAGGGCCTAGTCAGAATAGTGGTGCGAGACCACAAATTCGAGTTAGTAAATTGAGTTCTTAAGGTTTGTGACATGCTTGCATGATAGTATTAAAGTTCCATGTAGAAATTTTGTGAAAATGACATGGAATGATCAAATAGGACTAAATTGCAAAAGTTGCAAAATATGAGTTTCTAGAAGCTTTTTGTATGAAATAGCTTTAGAATATTAATTAAAGTCCTTAAATAGCAATTTTCCCAAATTATAAGTTTTTGACAAAAATGGACATGAGTTAGTAATTTGTAAATTTTTAAAGAGAAGGGCATTTTGGTCATTTACCATTTAAATGATTAAAATAGGAAAAAGATGATAAAAATTTCATTCATCTTTTTCCTCATTGCCGAAATTTTCAAAGAACCCATAGCTAGGGTTTGTTCATCTTTCAAGCTTGCTAGTAAGTTCATCTTAGCCCCATTTTTAATATTTTTCGTATTTTTGAAGTTCTCGTATTATGAATTAGCTATTTTTAGCTATAAAATAAGCTAAGATGCATGTTCAAAAATCTACCCAAGAGTGACATGCTTGTAAAATGATATTTTATGGAAGTCTATGAGAGTTTGATGTTAGATAAACATCTTTTCCTTAGTGAATTTCATGAAAAAATGATAGTATGGACTAATTTGTAATAGTTATGAAATTAGTCATATCTATTAGAAATAGTGAGAATTGATGATGGTTATAGTAGAGAAAATGAATCATCTAAGCATGAAGTTTAAGAAAGTTGAATGAGATTCATTTTACGAGCCTTGGGGCAAAAATGTAAATATGAGAAAGTATAGGGGCAAAATAGTAATTTTGCCAAAGTATGTGTTAAGAGTCATTTTAGTCAATGTGAGTATTAAATGATCTATTTGTGATTATAGATTAAGAAAAATGAAGCCCGGATCGAAACCGAGGCAAGAACAAAGTCGAGAACTAAATTGCATATCTACATACATTTTTGTATATTGAGGTAAGTTTGTATGATTTCTAAGCTCTATGATTTCTATTATTGAATTGCTTAGTATAATGTACATTATTTCGACGGAATGCTTAATGCTATGATAAACAAAGAAATCAATGAGATTAAGTATGAGTAAGTCCCGATTGAAGATGAATTTCCCAGGATACTCGATCCACCACATGAGATAAGAAAGTCCGTATAAGACCAAGCCAAGGCATGGCAACGGCAATCAAGCAGAGTTATCATGTAAGTCCAAGGCAAGCTTGGCATTGAGTAGAGTTATCATGTAAGTCCAAGGCAAGCTTGGCATTGAATAGAGTTATCTTGTAAGTCCAAGGCAAGCTTGGCTTTGAACAGTTGTCATGTAAGTCCAAGACAAGTCTTGGCATTGAAAAGTTATCAAGAGAAAGAAATTTCATGTAAGTCCCAGCCAAGGCTCGGCATTGACCAGTTCACGAGTAAAGACTTTGTATAAGTCCATGTCAAGACATGGCCTCGAAACCGAGATGAGAAATTCCATGTAAGACCGTAACTAGGATATGGCTTTGGCATCAAGTTACGATGGATGAGATTTAGTATCCTCAGTTATTCGTAGAAATTCATCGGGTAAAATGAGTAAAGCTAAAATGAGATGGCAAGAAAGTTAAGTAAGCAAAGCTATTATCAAGTTAGAAATAAGTATTACTCATATTATGAATGATGAGCTAGAGATTATAATTATTTTTGTAGAGTATGTTGATCTATGTGATCAAGTGATACAGGTACCTTGTTTACCTCACGAGTATGAGACTAGTAAATATCATGAGATATGTAAGAATCAGTATGAGTAAGTAAGCTTAAATAGCTGAAATTTATGATACCATTATTTATGCTAAATGGGTTATATTGAACAAGTATGTTGCTATGTGCATTATATGCAAACTTACTAATCTAAACGCTTACGTCCTTTATTCTTTCTTTCCATGTAGTCCCGCCAAGCTAATCTCGTGGATCATCGTCATCGGAGCTCGGAGCACACTATCAATCGCTATTTTGGTATAGCCAAGTTGTTTATATTAAGTATGGCATGTATAGGAAACATTTCATTTTGAGTTATGTTTTAAAACTAGCCAAAATGTTGGCTATCAAGCTTAGTATTCTTTTTGTACATGGCCAAAGAGATGAGTCATGAATGATTAAGTATGTATGTTTTAATCTATCAATGAGGTATGCATCCTTGTTCATGTTAGATGTAATACTTGAGTTCTTTGAATTGAGCTTGAGTTTGGTCTTGATTTGTGGTGGCAATTGGCTTGGTAAATAGCCTCTAAGTGCCCACACGGATGGACACTGCAAGGCGTGTGTCTAGGCCGTGTGCACCCTGCACCATTGTATCTTAAGTCAGAATAGACCATGGACTAGTCACACAGGCGTGTGTCTAGACTCTAGGCCGTGTTAAGGTAGTCAGTGTGCACCACGGGTGGTAAGCACGGGAGTGTGCCTTGGCCGTGGGGCATTGGCAGAATGCTGGGGTTTTAGGCATGGTTTGGGGCCACGGGCGTGTCCAGGCCGTGTGCAATTTGCCAGTATCCACCACGGGTGAAAGACACGGGCATGTTTTAGGGGTGCACGGGCGTGTCCCATACAACATGGGCGTGTGACCCCTACTCTAAAGAAAAGTTTCTGAATAAGTTTTGAAAGTTTTTAGATAAGTGTTTAAGGCCTCGTAGGCTCATGAAAGGTATGAATAGACTGAGAAAGAGAAGCTTTTAATTCGAAACAAAATTTTATAGCCCGTAAGTACATGTTTAAGTGAGTTCAAGCATGGTAATGTCTCGTACCCAGTCTTGGTCTCAGACTCGGGTATGGGGTGTTACATTTAGTGGTATCAGAGCTACGGTTTAGTCAGTTTTAGGACTAACGTAGCACGAGCACGAGTCTAGTTATACATGCCATACGTATGAATGTTTTTCTAATAATAGTGTGATGACTCCTGACGACTTAAATTATGTTTATACATTTAGTAAATGGATCCCGATAGAGCTGTGGCAGATGACATAGAAAGTAACGTGCCGGCTCCTCATTGAAGGCGGTCTTGTCTAACGATCATGAGAATAGACCCACTACGGTGAGTCAAGAAGGAGGAGAAGAGGCTAGAGAAGCCTTCCTCCATAAGATGAATACATGGTATACGAAGTTCGTTCGTATGAACCCGAATGCGCAACCCCCTCCACCCCCACCTATTCCTCAACCTATCCCAGTAGCCCCTCAAGTAGTAGAGGTGGTAAGAGGAGAGAAGCCTCCGGTTGATAGGATTAGGAAACATGGGGTAGAAGAATTCCGGGCTAGAAAAGATGATGATCCGGAAAAGGCTGAGTTCTGGATAGAAAATACTATCAGGGTATTTAATGAGTTGTCATGCACACCTGAGGAATGCATGAAGTGTGTAGTCTCTCTTTTAAGAGATTCTACTTACCAATGGTGGAACACCCTTGTGTCGGTGGTACCGAAGGAAAAGATCACATGGGAATTTTTCCAAGAAGAATTCAAGAAAAAGTATATCAGTCAAAGGTTCATGGACCAGAAAAGAAAGGAATTTCTAGAGTTAAAGTAAGGCAAGATGTCTGTGACTGATTATGAGCGTGAGTTTGTACGGCTCAGAAAATACGCTCGAGAATGGGTGTCCACCAAAGCCATCATGAGTAAGAGATTTGAAGATGGGCTAAATAAGGACATCAAATTGTTTGTTGTTGTCCTAGAACTAAAGGAGTTCGTTGTGCTAGTATAGAGGGCTTGTAAAGCCGAAGAACTAGTAAAGGAGAAGAGAAAATCTGAAGTAGAGTCTCGTGACTCTAAAAAGAGACAGTGGAATAAATTATTCCAATCCTCATCCAAAAAGTCAAGAGATTTCTCCACCCGATCGGCTACTTCCACTGGGTTTTCAAGGAAGGACAAGAGTAAGCAGTATTCGGGAAGTAAGGCACAGACGACCTCAGTTGCTAGTGTGGGGAATATCTGATAGGATAGACCCGAATGCCCCAAGTGTGGCAGACGTTGTAACACCCCTTACCCGGGTTCTATGCCGAAACCGGGCCCGAGACGTTACCGTACTAAAACCTCACGGTCGCCACTGAGGCTAATCGTGACTACTCTCTTTAGTCTCCTCAATCACCTCATTCTTGACTTACGAGGCCTCACTCATACACACGAGGGCTCTCGAGACTAATCCGAAACTTTTTCCAATCTTAAAATTTTTCTCTTCAATACAGGTCTTACATGCCCGTGCAATATTAGACACATCCGTGCATAGACACACACGCCCATGTCCCCGGACCGTGCCTAAAAACCCAAGCATTCTACCAAATGCCCCACAGTTAAGGCACACGCCCATTCGGTTTAGGAAAACGCCCGTGTACCCTATTACAAGTACGTGCCTTCCACCCGTGGTCAACACTGACTAATCACACACGGTCTTGACACGCCCGTGGGTCTAAACCGTGTGCTATACCTTGATATACTGACTTACTCAACACGGCCTAGGCACACGCCCATGTGCTGGCCGTGCGTATCACACGACTAGAACAAACGGCTGTGTGATCAGCCCGTGGTCTATTCTGACTTAAGGCACTAAGGTGCAGGGTGCACACGGCCTAGACACACGCCCGTGTGTCTATCCGTGTGGGCACTTAGAGGCTACCTTGCCAAGCCTCTTTCTACTCTCACTTGCATACATTCATATATTTCTTCAAAACATTCTCAAATCATTTAAGGGATAGAGTCATCCATCCCATACACTAGGGAGAACTATTCCAATATAATTACAAACAACATAAGCCACCATCTATGTCTATATAAAATTGTCCCATAACTCATTTAGGCCAACGCATTTGGCACATTAACAATGACTAAATCAACCTTATGTACTAGCCCTATACATGCCATGACTCAAAAAGACTTGATACCTCATACCAAGTGTCTCCTCGATAGTGTGAAAACATCTCCGGCGGTCTTCAACCCGAGCTAGCTAAATTAACATATAAGAGATGAGAAAGGAAGTGGAGTAAGCAATAATGCTTAGTAAGCTCATACGCTTATAATGATCAGATATTGATAATCGTATATTATACTTAACCATAAGGTATTATAATGAGTTTTTCATCTTAAACTCATAGATACCTACACAATAACCTTTGACGCTTACTCATTCTGTCTCTTACCATATTCTTACCATACCATAATCGAAATGCTCGTCTAATCAGCATACATTCCTACACTGATCATCACAAGATCATATAAAACAACACATCACGCATTCTCAATACATCACTCATACTACTAATCTCTCGGTGGTTACGCACTTAGCCCACCATTGAATCTCTTATAGGGTGGTATCACACACAGCCCACCAATCATTTATACCTATGGTGATTTCACACTTAGCTCAGTAATCATTTATAAGCGATGGTATCGCACACAGCCCATCGATTTCTAATTTATCAGGTGGTAACGCACACAGCCCACCGATAATAATAAAGTTGATTGTAATGCACACAGCCCATCAATTAATAATATTTTAGGTGGTAACACACACAGCCCACCGATATTATACACTCACAAATACTTATCCACACACATTTTCTCTAATTCAAACGTTCATTCGTAAACATCCTTACTCACTATCATTCTTACTTAACTTTCTACGATTCTCATTCGCGTTCACACAATACATTAACAAATCTCTCTCGCATACACTAAGGTGTGTTGAATACACCCATCCCACCAAAGGTTCACCATATACTGAATTCATCTCAACTATTAAATAATACTATTAGGTCTCATACACATATTGTCACATTGACATCATACCCCTGATAGGGTCATACATGAATTATCATATCGATGCCATGTTCCCGACAAGGCCTTATACGAAATATCACATCGTTGCCATGTCCTTGACATGGTCTTATTTAATATCTCTCACCGAAGCCATATTCCAATATGGTCTTACACGGAACCTTAACTATCATCATTTCATACTATTTACATTTCTTACCATTCTTAGGTTCAATTCTCTTAACAACTCATCGAAAAATATTTAATACATTCATTTCATAATTATACATTCTATACAACATTGGAATATTAAAATAACTCATACGTAATTACAACTCTTGCACATGAACTTACCTCGATGCCGAAAGGGCCGAAAAGGGACTTTTGCCCACCTTTCTCTTTTCACCCGTTCTAGGTCTGAAACTCAATTTCTTTAATCTAGAACAACGGAATTTACCGATTTAATCACTTATAAATCATAATATATCATAATCTACACTCTAGGCAAAAATAACTATTTTGCCCCTACACTTTGGCAAAAATAAATTTTTATCACATTTTCTCGATAAATAAGCCTAGCTGAACATTTGATCCTCTTACAACTATCCAAAATTCCAACTATTTCATGCCTAAATGAACAAAGTACCACATTTACATCTTAAACCATTTTAGGTATTTTTCATGAAAATCCTTTCACAAAAGTTGTTTATCAAACAACTAGGATTCACTTTCTTTCATAAAAACTCATCAAACAACATAAACTCTCTCATTGCAAGTCCCTAGACTTTCAACCATATTGCAAACTAGTCCCCTCTTTAGAAAGCTTAAGCTTTGGGGACTCCAAAAGTATAATTTTTATCAAGAAAAATCATCAAAATCACTTACTTGTGAGGAGAAATGTTTGCTGAAATTTTTGAGCTCCATAGCCCTTGTTTCTCTTCAATTTTCGGTGGAAGAAGGTGAAGGAATAGTAAAAACATGATAACATCTTTATTCATCTTATTTTATTCATTTAAAACACCTAACATCACCAAATTTTTGACCATCATTTAATGTCTTTGTCCCCCTTGGCCGGCCATCATATTCTAGATGGTCTAATTGTCCTTTAAAGACCTCCACATTATGCTCATAACTATTTGGAACCTCTACCAAATAAAATAGAACTTTCGCACTTTATGCGATTTAGTCCTTTTTCACAATTTAGCTAGAAATCGCTAAAATTAAGGTACCAAAATTTTCATGCATCCTTAAAAACATGTTATAACACATAACATAACATAAAAATAATTTTATCTAACCTTGAATTAGTGATTCCAAGATCACTGCTCCGACTAGCCCCTAAATCGGGCTGTTACAATTCTCCCCCCTTAGGGATTTTCGTCCACGAAAATCTTATCAGAAGGAGTTGCTACCAACATTCTTAAAACGTTTCCATATACTCTTCAAAATCACAAATCCACTTATCCTCAAGTTTCTCTTGTCATCAACCTTTAAGCTATCACACACAAGGTTGAAGCATCACTTGCGACCTAGGTATTTCTTCCCCCAGATCGTATACTCAGTAATCTACTAATTTAGAACTCTGCACACATCCAAATGATCATTCGGATCTTTACCGGTTGATTTACTACAATTCGAAGGACATTCCCCTTCATGGGAATTTTGTCAAACCAAATTTGAAATCTATAAGGTTTTATCTCGCTTTCTCATTAAAGCATTTACCGACTGTAATAATCTTGACTTGTACGCTTTGAAAACTTAGCTTTTAGTGGTCAACTACTTCTGACCCTAAGCTCAGTCATATCGTGAAATGTACTCTACTGTCAAAACATTTATGCACCTAACTGTACTTTCTTATTCTTGTATCAGTAGACATGCTACTACCAATTCTCATACTAAAACTTATGTATAAGTTCTGGGTTCATCATTACTCAAAGTCTATCTCGAGGAAGCATCAACAACAGGAATCTTATCCAACATGGATCTATCATTCAGACATATGTACTATGTCTATTATCTGAGAAGTATTACACCAACTATATTTGTAACAACCCGAACCCGGCCCAAACATTATGACCGAATTTGGTTTGTTACGGAGAAAACTTTTTGAAAACCATTTTAAAACCAATTTAAGTTTTGTTGAAAACTTCTCGTTTTTGGTTATCTTGCCGAAACCATACTTAGATTTAATTTGGAAATTTAACTGAGTCCGGTTATTATACAAATTTCAAATGTGCCCGATGGCACGATAAAACCTTTTCGTGTTAATTTTAAGAAAACATGTGATTTTAATTTAATTTTAATAATATAGTTTAAACAAAGTGTCCAACATATGAGAAATAACAAAGGTGAAGTATATGGAGGCCTTATTACATCCAAAATAAACATAAACCAATAATAAAATAAAATAGCTAAGTTTAAAGTTCAATTTATTCAAGTCCTTTGCATGGCCACCTCGAGTCCAACCTGGCTCCTCAACCGCCATCTACGAGTCACCTGAAAAATGTTAAAGGAGAAGGTGAGTCACCAAGACCTAGTATGTAACCCTTCCCCCGTTTTAAAAACATTTCCATACACAACATATAACTTACTTAATATGCGAGAATATTATGTGCCCCAACCTAGCCAACCAAACGCCTTTGTCTACCCCATGTGGTACCAAACCACTTTGGTGACCGTAGTCACAATGTGTTACCAAAACACCGGTGGTGCCAAACCACTTTGGTGACATATAGTCACGATGTGTTACTAAAACACGGTGTCCGTAGACACAAATCGGGTGATGGGGCCAACCCATCGTGTGATACCAAATCACCGCGGCAGACGATCCCATATCTCAAGTGGGGCCAACCCACGGTGGTGTTAACCACGGGGACGAGTCGCTATGAGGTACCAAACCTGCGGAGGTACCAAACCTCGGTGATCGTAGTCACGGTGTGTTACCAAAACACCGGTGCTCGTCAAGCACAAAATATCATGCGCCCTCCACTCATTTAACCCACGTAGTCAAATATTCATGAATAGATCTCATACATTTATCACATGTAACACATGAACCATGCTTCCCAAAAGCATAACAATCTCAGATAACAGAGACTTACCGGGATCCTCGCTTGTACCCTTGAGGTACTAGATCCAGTAACTATATCGAAGCGATTTACAGCAACATATATTTAACACAAACGTTAATCGCTATAAGTGTGTATGTACACACACGATGTCGATGAGAAGTCTAATTCTCGAGGAGAGAAGTCGGCCTCCCAAGATCCACTTGTTCCTATATTCGCCAATCGCCAATGTTAGTATCCAAAGGCCTATTCGCCAAACCCAAAATTTAAGAGGGTTCTCCTATGGATCCCAAAACCTTACCCGCGTGTCTTGAGTACTAGCCTTTTGTTTCACCACCCTAAAATCGGCACTCAACCAAGTTAGTAGCCTTCTGGCTTAAATGAATATCATGAATAAAGAAAGTCGATCTTACCACCTTACCCCAAAACCGATTGCTTTAGGTTTGAAGGATTCAACCTCATCGCATGGAGATCCCAAGTTCTAGGTGAAATCGGCTTCAACCAACAAGATTAGCCCATCATTAGCTTATGCCGAATTTCGGCTTTTCCTTAAGTCCAAATCGATAGATCATAAGAGTGAACACTAGAAACATTCGGTTAGTACCCCTTACCTTCTCAACCGATTGGAAAGAAAGTCCCGAAAAGTCTTGTATCACCTTTGGTATTCGGCCAAAGTGCCTCCAAGTAAGAGAAAAGATTTTCTCAGACCTGCAAGGGGGTGTATTCGGCCTAGGGGAAAAATAATGGAAGAAGGAGATGAAGTCTCGGCAATAAGGAGTGGATGTTCGGCTAGCAAGGAAAAAGAAGAAGATGGACTTGAGGATGGGAATTCGGCAAAAGAGGGACAAGAATTGGAGTTTTGGAACCTTGGAACAAGTTGTAAAAGCACAAAAATAACAAAGTTACTTACTAGAGAATTCGGCTATGCACAATAGTGAAGAAAGGGAGATAAGATGATAGCTAAGAGCCTTAAAAGAATTCGGCCTCCCCTAGTTGCCTTGTCAGTCCATCTTTCCCTTGAGCAAGGAGTTCAAATTCCCCTCAACTTCCTTGAATTACTCCATGCCACTTAATTTAAAACCATTCAAATAATTTGAATACTCTAATAAAAATCCAATTAAAAACTCATATTATCCTATTATCTTAATAGATAATAAAAAGAATTTAAGGAGAGAAAATCTCTCCCCCTTGTGCCGTCCAAATAAAGAACAAAAGGAAGGATTTCTGTGACTCGAACCAAGGTTCTCCCTTGCTCCTTGGTGGCGTCACAAGCAGCTTTTAAGTGGGCTTACTTTGCCACTTATTCTAGGCTCATCTTATGTCCAAATTATCCCCATTTATTCTTATAACCCCCTTCTGCTAAGGCTCCCTACCTTAAATATTAAAAACTAAAATTTTCTACCAAACCGAGCCAACACAATGCCTTAAATTAAACCAAATATTCCCATAAATAATATCACAGCAGTTCCAACATACCAAATAATTATTCAATCACCAATAGCCCCTAATTTAGGATGTTACAGTTCTACCCCCCTTAAAATAAATTTCGTCCTCGAAATTACCAGTTAAAAGAGGTGGGGGTATTATCGCCGCATCACATCCTCGAGTTCCCACGTAGCTTCCTGCACTACCATGGTTCCGCCATAGCACTTTTACTAAGGGCACCGACTTCCTACGTAGAACCTTCACGTCTCGATCTAAGATCCGAACCGGTTCTTCTTCAAAAGATAAATCCGAGTTCACCTCAATCTCTCGCTACCGCACAACGCGTGCGAAGGATCTCGACCGATACCGTCTCAAAGATCGATACATGAAATACGTCATGAATCGATTCGATTCTGCCGGCGACTCTAGGCGATAAGCTACCGGTCCTACTCGCTTTATAAATCAGATATGGCCCGGATGAACCTTGGGCTTAGCTTTCCTTTTCGTCCAAATCTCAACACCTTTTTCCAAGGCGACACTTTCGGAAAGACTTTGTCTCCACAAAGATACTCCATTTCCTTGCGTTTGAGATCGGCATAAGACTTACGCCTATCGATGCTTCTTTGAGACGAGACCGAATCACCTTGACTTTGTCTTCCGTCTCCGTTACCATTCTGGACCGGAACTTGTCGTTCCCCAACTCCGTCCAACATGTAGGAGTACGGCATTTTCGTCCATATAGGGCCTCATATGGAGCCATTTGAATACTCGCTTGATAACTATTGTTATAAGCGAATTCCGCTAATGGTAGGTACTCCTCCCAACTACCACTAAAATCCAAGACACAACCTCTTAACATGTCTTCTAAAATCAGTATCACCCTTTCCGATTGTCCGTCGATTGTGGATGGAAAGCCGCATCGAAATCTAACAGTGTACCCAAAGCTTGATGCAACGCTTTCCAAAACCTTGACGTGAATCGGGATCCCTATCCGAGATAATCGATCTTCGCACACCATGCAACCTCACTATTTCACCCACATACAACTTCGCTAGCTTCGGAGTGAGTAATCCATTCTCACCGGCATGAAGTGAGTGATTTAAAAGCGATCCACAATTACCCAAAGCGCATCCTTCTTGTTGGGCGTAAGGGTAGCCCACTAACGAAATCCATGGTGATCCTCTCCCATTTCCATTGAGGGATCTTTATCGGTTGAAGTAGTCCCGATGGTAACTGATGTTCAGCCTTAACTTGCTGGCACGTCAAACACTTCCCTACGAACTCAGTTATCTCACGCTTTAACCCCGGCCACCAGAACTGTTTTCGCAAATCTCCATACATCTTGCTTCCTCCCGGATGCATGGCATATGGGCTGCTATGTGCATCCTGGAGAATTTTCCGCCTCAAATCCTTATCCTTCGGCATGCATGCTCGCCCTTGAAAACATAGCACTCCATCCCTAGACAGACCGTACCCTTTCAAACCACCATCCTGAACTTGTACCCTCTTAGCACTCAAGCCTTCATCCACTAACTGCTTTTCCTTAATCTCCTCAATCCAAGTCGGCTTTACTTAGAGTTCCGCCAAAAGACTCCCATCATCATATAGACTCAACCGAGCGAACATTGCTCTTAAGTCCGTCACAACCTTAGGCTCAACGCGCTACTACCACATTAGCCTTACCGGATGGTACTCGATTGAACAATCGTAGTCCTTTAGTAGTTCAATCCACCGACGCTGTCTCGATTCAGATCCTTCGAGTCGGAAGATACCTCAAGCTTTTGTGATCCGTGTAGACTATCGACTTCTCCCCATACGGGTAATGTCTCCATATCTTGAGCAAAGACGCATCGCCGCTAACTCCAAGTCGTGCGTTGGGTAGTTAACCTCATGTGGTCTTAAGCGACGGGATGCATAGGCTACTACCTTCCCATCTCGCATCAACACACATCCCAAACCGGTGTGAGATGCATCACAATAGATCGTGAATAACTTTTCCGCTTCAGTCGTACCAAAACCGAGCTCCAGTCAAAATTTTCCTTAGCTTATCAAAGCTTCCTTGTCGCTTCTCCGTCCATACAAATGGAACACCTTTCCTTAGTAACTTGGTTAATGGCGCTGCTATTAGAGAGAATCCTTCCACGAATCTCCGATAGTACCTCTGCTAAACCCAGAAAACTTCGTATTTCGACCCACCGACCTAGGTGGTTTCCAATCCAATCTTTGCTTCAATCTTGCGAGGGTCTACTCTAATTCCTTGGTGATACTACATGACCTAAGAAAGCCACTTCCTCGGCCAAAATTCGCATTTCATTGAATTTGGCATATAATTGTTTCTCCTCAATACTTGCGAGTAACTATCCGTAAATGCTTGTCATGCTCTTCCTCGTCTTTGAATAAACCAATATGTCGTCTATGAACACCACGACGAATTGGTCCAAGCATCGTTGAAATACCCTATTCATTAAGTCCATAAATGCCGCGGTGCATTGGTCAACTCGAATGGCATCACCAAGAACTCGAAATGCCCATACCGAGTTTGGAATGCCGCCTTGTGAACATCACCGCCTTTACCCTTAATTGATGATAACTCGACCTAAGGTCAATCTTTGAGAATACCGACGCGCACCTTTCGGTTGGTCAAACAAATCATCGATCCGAGGCAGCGGGTACTTGTTTTTGATCGTTAACTTGTTTAATCGACGGTAGTCGATGCACATCCGCATAGAACCGTCCTTCTTCTTGACAAACAACACAGTGCTCCCCACGGAGATATACTTGGTCGAATAAACCCTCTATCCAAGAGCTCCACGAATTTGAGCCTTTAGCTCCACCAATTCCTTTGGTGCCATTCGGTATGGTGCTATAGACACAGTGCCGTTCGGTAGCAAGTCTATACCGAACCGACTTCCGATCCGGGAGGCAAACCGGAAGCTCTTACGGGAATACATCAAGCCAAATTCCCCAACCGTTCGGACCTTTCCAACTACTAACCCCTTAGCTTCCAAAGCATGATTTGAACCAAATACGCCTCACAACCCTTCTTGACCATCTTTTCACCTTCAAGGCGGTCACTACATTGGATAGGTAATTCCTTCTATCTCCTATCATAACCACTTCATCACCTTCACCGTCTTAAGAACCATGCGCTGGTCGCGCAATCCAAATTCGCTTGATACTTAACCACCCGGTCCATTCCAAGGATCAAATCGAACTCCCCAAACGGTAGTTCCATCGATCGACTACAAATACTACCCTTGAAGTTCTAGGGTACGCCTCTATAAAGTTTGTCTACTATTACAGAGTGACCTAAAGGGCTAACTACGATCATCTCCCTAGAAGCGTTTGAGTTTAGGTCCATAGTTCCTACCACACTACTAGCAATGTACGAGTGCGTCGAGCCCACATCAATCAATGCAACATAAGGAAAACCAAAAATTAGAAACGTACCGGTTATGACATCCGGTGCGTCACCTTCCTCGCGACACCTCATTTGCGTAAACTAAGCCGTGCCGCCTAGCCTGCGTGTCGCTGAACCTCGCCTCGAGTTCCACGACCTCGATTAGGACCGTTGTTTCCTCTCGCCATTACCACGACCCTCCGTGGTCCCACACTTCTATTCTCGAGTGCGATTACGCCTCCGGCTGATTCTTAGCTAGTTTCCGGGGACAATCTCTGACACGATGCTCCAAAGACCCACACTCGAAACATCCTTTATCACCGGTCCAACAACCTCCCCAATGGGTCTTTCCCACAACGATTACATCGACTTGGCCTCGATTAGTAGTCGTGGGCCTTGCCGCCTGATTTGGCCCACTTGGCCTAGCCTTTTTCTGAACACTACCGCTTGATCCGGTGACCCAAATCCTCTCTTACGATTATTCCTACTATAACTTTGCCTCTGGCCTCCTTGATCCCTTGGCTACCTTAGCCTTTTCCACTAAAGATGAGAACTCACGAACTCATGCGGGGCAATCAGTAACCTCAAATCATCTCGGAGTCCATCCTCAAAGCGGACACAGCGCTCATGTTCAGTAGCCACGATGCCTCTAGCATACCTACTCAGCCTTAAAAATTCCGCCTCATATTCCGACACGGACTTAGTTCCTTGCACTAATCCCAGAAAAGCCTTTCTCTGCGCGTCAGTGTAGCTGGTACCCACATACTTCTTCTGATAGGTGGTTCTGAAATACTCCCAAGTCAAATCATCTGCTGTAGCCCCATCTCGAACCGTAAGCCACCACTGATACGCTTCATCCTTTAGAAGCGACACGCGCCCTTTCGCCTTTTCTTCCTCGGCCAAAGTCAAGGTCATCCATAATTCTTTCGGTTGACTCTAGCCAAGATTCTCACTGACTGGGTGCCACTCGACACACCTCGGAATACCTCCGCTCCGTTAGATCGGAGTCGCTGGGGATAGATTTCCGAGCTCCCACATTTCCACCAAGCCCCACCACCATCTCCAAGACTCAGAAAGCGACTTGCGATACCGCCTCACCACCTGGCCCGATCCGCCTCGCCTCTAAAAGTAGGAGGTGGTGGTGGCGGTGGTACCTCATTTTCGTAACCTTGTCACGACTGACGGGTTGCACACCGTCATCCTACCCCTACCACGCCCACGGCGCCCACGTCCTCTAGAACTCATTCTATCTACCGCGCTTTTAATCTGATTAAGAAAAATTTTATGCGTTAGCATTTGTTTCACTTTATTACTCGCGAAGAAATTTTATGGATAAGGTTTAATCAGAGATTCTTTCGAGCAAACAATGTTTCAGTCTTCTTTCCTAGTTCACACAAAGAAGTTCATGCATCCATTCCTTAATACTTTCCATACCTATTCGCTCATCGGACATTTCTGCCCATTTCTATCCCAAGGGTATTTTCGTCTTTTTCCTACAGGGGTATTTTTGTAATTGTCCAGAACCAAAATATTTTGCTGATGATTTCCAAAGCTAAGTTGTTGAATATTTGTAAAATAGTTGAAATTTTTGAGCAAAACCATTGAACTGATATTTTATGAACCGAGGGCATTTTAGTAATTTTACCCCCTAAGGGCATTTCTGTAATTTTCCACCATCAAGTTTTTCGAGAAATAACGTTGTAAAAATAATGTTCTTGGATTTGAAAAAAAGTTATTGGACAAGTTTTGAAAACATTAGGGTTTGTTGTTTCATTCTTTTTTGAAAACATGGCTAATTCCCTTTTCGGGTTTTAATCATTGTGTTTAGCCTATGACCGAGCCCTCCCGGTCGGGGTGAACCAAAGCTACGCACTGTGCGAGAATGCGAGTGAAGAGGAGGTGGGTCACGCGGACCGCTTAAATACCGTGCTCTCACCGAATCTTTCTAGACATGCGCACGAGAGGTTACCACACCACCGAGCCCTCCGAGTTAGGGTGAACCAGGAAGCTACGCACTGCAGGATACCGCGAAGAGGAGGTGAGTCACGAGGACCGCTTAAATACTGTGCTCTTCCGAATCCAATCCTAGACATGCGTGCATGTGGGTTACCACACCCTAGCTCATTGACTAAGTCATAGGTTGGTTTAGTTCCTTAAGTCTTATGCTTCGTTTGTGTGTTTGAGTAGCCTAATCCTAGGGTTCAAGCTCCTATAGGTCTATCTACGTTCCATGCTTCCTACCCTTCTACAGAATATAATTCACCAAGAGGCTTAGATGTACTTACCTGGGCAGATTGGTGCCGGAGACTCGGGCCATGCTGCTTAAAAACCCAAAAAAATAATTCAGAAGGCCTACTAAAACATTTTTGGGCCTTGGGCCCCCACAGCCGAGCTTTGAACTGGGCTCTGATACCAATTTTGTAACAACCCGAACCCGGCCCAAACATTATGACCGAATTTGGTTTGTTACGGAGAAAACTTTTTGAAAACCATTTTAAAACCAATTTAAGTTTTGTTGAAAACTTCTCGTTTTTGGTTATCTTGCCGAAACCATACTTAGATTTAATTTGGAAATTTAACTGAGTCCAGTTATTATACAAATTTCAAATGTGCCCGATGGCACGATAAAACCTTTTCGTGTTAATTTTAAGAAAACATGTGATTTTAATTTAATTTTAATAATATAGTTTAAACAAAGTGTCCAACATATGAGAAATAACAAAGGTGAAGTATATGGAGCCCTTATTACATCCAAAATAAACATAAACCAATAATAAAATAAAATAGCTAAGTTTAAAGTTCAATTTATTCAAGTCCACTGCATGGCCACCTCGAGTCCAACCGGCTCCTCAACCGCCATCTACGAGTCACCTGAAAAATGTTAAAGGAGAAGGTGAGTCACCAAGACCCAGTATGTAACCCTTCCCCCGTTTTAAAAACATTTCCATACACAACATATAATGATTAATATGCGAGAATATTATGTGCCCCAACCTAGCCAACCAAACGCCTTTGTCTACCCCATGTGGTACCAAACCACGGTGACCGTAGTCACAATGTGTTACCAAAACACTGGTGGTGCCAAAACCACCGGTGACATATAGTCACGATGTGTTACCAAAATATCGGTGTCCGTGAGACATAAATCGGGTGATGGGGCCAACCCATCGTGTGATACCAAATCACCGCGCGCAGACGATCCCATATCTCAAGTGGGGCCAACCCACGGTGGTGTTAACCACGAGGACGAGTCGCTATGAGGTACCAAACCTCTGGAGGTACCAAACCTCTCGTGACCGTAGTCACAGCATGTGTTACCAAAACACTTGGTGCTCGTCAAACACAAAATATCACCGCCCCCTCCACTCATTTAACCCACAGTAGTCAAATATTCATGAATAGATCTCATACATTTATCACATGTAACACATGAACCATGCTTCCCAAAAGCATAACAATCTCAGATAACAGAGACTTACGGGATCCTCGCTTGTACCCTTGAGGTACTAGATCCGTAACTATATCGAAAGCGATTTACAGGCAACATATATTTAACACAAACGTTAATCGCTATAAGTGTGTATGTACACACCGATGTCGATGAGAAGTCTAATTCTCGAGGAGAGAAGTCGGCCTCCCAAGATCCACTTGTTCCTATATTCGCCAATCGCCAATGTTAGTATCCAAAGGCCTATTCGGCCAAACCCAAAATTTAAGAGGGTTCTCCTATGGATCCCAAAACCTTATCCGCGTGTCTTGAGTACTAGCCTTTGTTTCACCACCCTAAAATCGGCACTCAACCAAGTTAGTAGCCTTCGGCTTAAATGAATATCATGAATAAAGAAAGTCGATCTTACCACCTTACCCCAAAACCGATTGCTTTAGGTTTGAAGGATTCAACCCCATGCATGGAGATCTGAAGTTCTAGGTGAAATCGGCTTCAACCAACAAGATTAGCCCATCATTAGCTTATGCCGAATTTGGCTTTTCCTTAAGTCCAAATCGATAGATCATAAGAGTGAACACTAGAAACATTCGGTTAGTACCCTTACCTTCTCAACCGATTGGAAAGAAAGTCCCGAAAAGTCTTGTATCACCTTTGGTATTCGGCCAAAGTGCCTCCAAGTAAGAGAAAAGATTTTTGGCATCGCAAGGGGGTGTATTCGGCCTAGGGGAAAAATAATGGAAGAAGGAGATGAAGTCTCAAGCAATAAGGAGTGGATGTTTGGCTAGCAAGGAAAAGAAGAAGATGGACTTGAGGATGGGAATTCGGCAAAAGAGGGACAAGAATTGGAGTTTTAGAACCTTGGAACAAGTTGTAAAAGCACAAAAATAACAAAGTTACTTACTAGAGAATTCGGCTATGCACAATAGTGAAGAAAAGGGAGATAAGATGATAGCTAAGAGCCATAAAAAGAATTCGGCCTCCCCCTAGTTGCCTTGCCGTCCATCTTTCCCTTGAGCAAGGAGTTCAAATTCCCCTCAACTTCCTTGAATTACTCCATGCCACTTAATTTAAAACCATTCAAATAATTTGAATACTCTAATAAAAATCCAATAAAAAACTCATATTATCCTATTATCTTAATAGATAATAAAAAGAATTTAAGGAGAGAAAATCTCTCCCCCTTGTGCCGTCTAAATAAAGAACAAAAGGAAGGATTTCTGTGACTCGAACCAAGGTTCTCCCTTGCTCCTTGGTGGCGTCACAAGCAGCTTTTAAGTGGGCTTACTTTGCCACTTATTCTAGGCTCATCTTATGTCCAAATTATCCCCATTTATTCTTATAACCCCCTTCTGCTAAGGCTCCCTACCTTAAATATTAAAAACTGAAATTTTCTACCAAACTGAGCCAACACAAGGCCTTAAATTAAACCAAATATTCCCATAAATAATATCACAGCAGTTCCAACATACCAAATAATTATTCAATCACCAATAGCCCCTAATTTAGGATGTTACAATATTCACCACTGTAATAGCTCAAGCCGTTTCACTATTTCATCTTCAAAATATTCTGTAGCATAAGATACCCTCACTCATTAAAATTTAGAAAATACACATCGATTTTCCCCATGGATCATTACAAAACATCTAGCTCACAACACAGATACAAAAACCGATCGTCTCTCGGATCACCAACTCACAACTCTTTTTCTCGATTCGATGAACTCAATACTAGAACTTTCAATTACTAATTCCTTTTATAGCTTCCAACACAACTATCGCGGTTTGAACATTTCAATGAGAATATCTTCGTACCATGCTCTCTACTCACGAACACACGAAAATTTACTCTCTTTGTTGATTCATGCGTGAATATACATAGAACTCGAATCATATCTCAATACATTAATCTACTCTTTTCTCCACACTGAGAACATATTTCAAGCACACTCTCATCTGAGTTTCTCTTGCTATACTAATCTAAAACCTTTACCATCGTCACATCTCATAATAGTAGGTACAATCTTGATCAAATCAATAATTCTATTTGGCTTGTCCGAAAACCCATCACACGACGTGAAACTCATGATTTCACTCCTTATACTAGAATCATCTCTAGCTTTCCCCTCAAAACACCCGAATAGGGTTACGAGGAGAATAAAGAATGTCAATTCCAGTTACTAAACCGACAACTGTTTAATCTAATTTCACAATCGGCTAACATTCTCATACGATCTTGATTCATGAGATAAACAACCCCATCGCCCCTGAAAGGCAAAAGATATTAACACGTAATACTTAAAGAGATCATTATGATCCATACAACTATGGTTATCATAATTGAATACTCTCACAGTTCAAACATTGTTTCTTTAACCATTTCGTCCTCAACTCTTTAACAATTTCTTTCGTTAATGAACATCAACTTAAGAAGATCTCGATAAACATACACCTCAAGCTTCCTATTCACTTGAATCAAATAGCCTAGGCTAACTTTCTCTTTGTTCTTAACATTGCATAATCAATACAATTGTCAAAGTATTCAGACATACTTACTCACAATTGCCTTTATTACACACATACCGTGCCACACTCCGTACTCATTTCCCTGCGACTCGTTCACGAGTGCCTGTATTCACTCATTCACATGACTTTAGTGCAATTCTCCTTTCTACCTCTAGACTCATCTATCTATCCCAAGGACCACTAGGGATACTCAAAGATGTATATTCATCGTCATTCATGTAGGTACGAAACCAATGCCACATCCACGAAGTGGTCCTATATGGTGTCACCTCTAAATGCCAATGCCATATCCCGGATAAGGTCTTATATGGACTTCCACATCAGGTATTGATGCCATATTCTGAATATGGTCTTATACGGAATCTCAACTTGGTCCCGAGGCCATGTCCCGGACATGGTTTTATACGGGACCGTATCTATCTCATATCTCAATGATAGCCTTTTTATTATAGTCCCCTAGGACTTCACCCTCATGTTCAACAACAATTTCTCTATTTAATAGGGTATCATGTATCAACGTGATACAAAACATTCTCAATTATGCTAACATAATTATTGCATTAATCGAATACAAACTTACTCAACTTAACTCTCATAACATCTCATCATAATTCAACAGTGGTAAGGGGGTGGGGTCGTAGCATCCCATAACTTGACTCTCGTGACCACATACATATGATTTAACATTCATCATCAATGAGATATCATCATAGTCACACAACTCACTCCAAGTGAGTTTTCACATTTTTCATGCCACAATTGTTTCTATCTCTCATACTTTTGAACAGTGACTTTACTTACTCAAGTTCCACATTAATATCTACTTGAGTATTCAACATTTGATTCTACTTCCTCTTACTATTGCTTATCAATTTAGAGAGTGTCTTACAGGTTTTGAGTACGTCATTTACTTGATTGCCATAGTCCAACTATGGACTTACTCGTATCACAACATCATAGCCCAGCTATTACTTTACATGTCATCACGATGCCATAGCCTCGCTATGGTCTTACACGAAATCTCATATCAATACCAATGCCATATCCCAGATACGATTTTACATGGAAACTCATATCGATGTCGATTCCATATCCCAGATATGGTCTTACACAATCTCATACCGAAGCCAGGTCCTAGACGTGGTCTTACATGGGATCGCTATTTGTCACCAATGCTATGTCCCAGACATGGTCTTATATGGGATCACATGTATCGCCATGGTCCAACCATGGTCTTATTCATCATATTATCATTGAACGACTGTACTCATCCCTGCATTCTACTTAGTCAACTTCCCAGTTTAACTCTCACACCATAATACTCGTAGTTTCATACAGAGTCACGAAATAAAACATTATACATCATCTATTTTAATAGTCACACATGAGATTCAACTATGTGGACATATTGATCATACATCATTCAAACAATTATACATACACATATACCCCGTTCTCTAGGTAAATTTACTCACTATATGCACCTAACCCATTAGGTTGAGTATATAACACCTTATGCACATCCAGCCAATGCAGATAAGCTTCTCATTTCATGCATTATCACACACATGTCATATATTTCTACTCATACCTCTTTGAATCTCATCATTGCATAAGAGCATTTCAATTTTTCCATTATCACCTACAACATTATTGGATTTAGCTCGGTTGGGAACCATCCCTGTCTTAACAAAACAATTTCGTTAGAGCCGGGAGATATCACACTATCACAGTCCACCTATGGCATGTATAGCTAGACTCTTACTCACGCTAGGTTAGTCCGAGAACTGACAAAACCATAGCTCTGATACCACTAAATGTAACACCCCTTACCCGGGTTCTATGCCGGAACTGGGCCTGAGACGTTATCGTACTAAAACCTCACGGTCGCCACTTAGGCTAATCGTGACTACTCTCTTTAGTCACCTTAATCACCTCATTCTTGACTTACGAGGCCTCACCCATACACACGAGGGCTCTTGAGACTAATCCGGAACTTTTTCCAATCTTAAAATTTTTCTCTTCAATACAGGTCTTACACGCCCATGCAAGATTAGACACACCCGTGCATAGACACAAACGCCCATGTCCCTGGACCGTGCCTAATAACCCAAGCATTCTGCCAAATGCCCCACAGTTAAGGCACACGCCTATGCGGTTTGGGAACACGCCCGTGTACCCTACTACATGTCCGTGCCTTCCACCCGTGGTCGACACTGACTAATCACACATGGTCTTGACATGCCCGTAGGCCTAAACCGTGTGCTATACCTTGATATATTGACTTACTCAACACGGCCTAGGAACACGCCCATGTGCTGGCCGTGCGTATCACACGACTTGAACAAACGGCCGTGTGATCAGCCCGTGGTCTATTCTGACTTAAGGCACAAAGGTGCAGGGTGCACACGGCCTAGATACACACCCGTGTGTCTATCCGTGTCGGCACTTAGAGGCTATCTTGCCAAGCCTCTTTCTACTCTCACTTGCATACATTCATATATTTCTTCCAAACATTCTCAAATCATTTAAGGGATAGAGTCATTCATCCCATACACTAGGGAGAACTATTCCAATATAATTGCAAACAACATAAGCCACCATCTATGTCTATATACAATTGTCCAATAACTCATTTAGGCCAACACATTTGGCACATTAACAATGACTAAATCAACCTTATGTACTAGCCCTATACATGCCATGACTCAAAAAGACTTGATACCTCATACCAAGTGTCTCCTCAATAGTGTGAAAACATCTACGGCGGTCTTCAACCCGAGCTAGCTATATTAACCTATAAGAGATGAGAAAGGAAGTGGAGTAAGCAATAATGCTTAGTAAGTTCATATGCTTATAATGATCAGATATTGATAATCATTTATTATACTTAACCGTAAGGTATTATAATGAGTTTTTCATCTTAAACTCATAGATACCTACACAATAACCTTTGAAGCTTACTCATTCTGTCTCTTACCATATTCTTACCATACCATAAACGAAATGCTCGTCTAATCAGCATACATTCCTGCACTGATCATCACAAGATCATATAAAACAACACATCATGCATTCTCAATAAATCACTCATACTACTAATCTCTCGGTGGTTACGCACTTAGCCCACCATTGAATCTCTTATAGGGTGGTATCGCTTTACGACCCACCAATCATTTATACCTATGGTGATTTCGCACTTAGCTCACCAATCATTTATAAGCAATGGTATTGCACACAGCCCATCGATTTTTAATTTATCAGGTGGTAACGCACACAGCCCACTGATAATAATAAAGTTGATGGCAACGCACACAGCCCATCAATTAATAATATTTCGTGGTACATGCATACACTTCACTCGATATTATACACTCGCAAATACTTATCCACACACATTTTCTCTAATTCAAATGTTCATACGTAAACATCCTCTCTCACTATCATTCTTACTTAACTTTCTACGATTCTCATTCGCGTTCACACAATACATTAACAAATCTCTCTCGCATACACTAAGGTGTGTTGATTACACCCATCCCACCAAAGGTTCATCATATACTGAATTCATCTCAACTGTTAAATAATACTATTAGGTCTCATACACATATTGTCACATTGACATCATACCCCTGATAGGGTCATACATGAATTATCATATCGATGCCATGTTCCTGACAAGGCCTTATACGAAATATCACATCGTTGCCATGTCCTTGACATGGTCTTATTTAATATCTCTCACCGAAGCCATATTCCAATATGGTCTTACACGGAACCTTAACTATCATCATTTCATACTATTTACATTTCTTAACATTCTTAGGTTCAATTCTCTTAACAACTCATCGACAAATATTTAATACATTCATTGCGTAATTATACATTCCATACAACATTGGAATATTAAAATAACTCATACGTAATTACAACTCTTGCACATGAACTTACCTCGATGCCGAAAGGGTCGAAAAGGGACTTTTGCCCACCTTTCTCTTTTCACCCGTTCTAGGTCTGAAACTCGATTTCTTTAATCTAGAACAATGGAATTTATCGATTTAATCACTTATAAATCATAATATATCATAACCTACACTCTAGGTAAAAATGACTATTTTGCCCCTATACTTTGGCAAAATTACGATTTTGCCCCTAGGCTCGTAAATAAATTTTTATCACATTTTCTCGATAAACAAGCCTAGCTGAACATTTGATCCTCTTACAACTATCCAAAATTCCAACTATTTCATGCCTAAATGAACAAAGTACCACATTTGCATCTTAAACCATTTTAGGTATTTTTCATGAAAATCCTTTCACAAAAGTTGTTTATCAAACAACTAGGATTCATTTTCTTTCATAAAAACTCATCAAACAACATAAAATCTCTCATGGCAAGTCCCTAGACTTTCAACCATATTGCAAACTAGTCCCCTCTTTAGAAAGCTTAAGCTTTGGGGACTCCAAAAGTACAATTTTTATCAAGAAAAATCATCAAAATCACTTAATTGTGAGGAGAAATGTTTGCTGAAATTTTTTAGCTCCATAGACCTTGTTTCTCTTCAATTTTCGGTGGAAGAAGGTGAAGGAATAGTGAAAAGATGATAACATCTCTATTCATCTTATTTTATTCATTTAAAACACCTAACATCACCAAATTTTTGACCATCATTTAATGTCTTTGTCCCCCTTGGCCGGCCATCATATCCTAGATGGTCTAATTGTCCTTTAAATACCTCCACATTATGCTCCATAACTGTTTGGCACCTCTAGCAAATAAAATAGAACTTTCGCACTTTATGCGATTTAGTCCTTTTTCACAATTTAGCTAGAAATCGCTAAAATTAAGGTACCAAAATTTTCATGCATCCTTAAAAACATTTTATAACACATAACATAACATAAAAATAATTTTATCTAACCTCAAATTAGTGATTCCGAGATCACTGCTCCGACTAGCCCTTAAATCAGGCTGTTACAGACGTCATCTTGGAGATTGTCGAGCACATGAAAATGCATGTTTCAGATGTGGTTTCCAGGACCACTACATAAAATATTGTCCAGAGACAATGAAAGAAAATGGAGCTCAGAACCCGAGGTCCGGGAGTGTGGTCAGAGGAAGACCGCAGAGGAACCCATGAAGTAGGGCAAGTGGAAGAGGTAACCCTAGAGAGCATGCTGCGAGACCCCAGTGTAGGGCGCCTGCGAGGACTTATGCCATTCGCGCTCGCGAAGAGGCATCTTCTCCTGATGTTATTACGGGTACCTTTTCTCTTTATGATATCAAAGTTATTGCTTTAATAGTTCCCGAATCCACACACTCTTACATTTGTATGAAACTAGTATCTAGTATGAATATGCCTATAGATTCTACAGAATTTACGATTAAGGTGTCTAATCCTTTAGGCAAAAGTGTGTTAGTTGATGAAGTATGTAAAGATTGTCCCTTAATGATTAGAGGTCATTACTTTACAGCAAATCTTATGTTTCTACCATTTGATGAGTTAAATATCATTCTTGGTATGGACTGGTTGACCACTCATGATGTAATAGTTAATTGTGGGAAGAAATATATTGAGATGAGATGTGAGAATGGGGATACTCTCCATATAGAATCAGATGAGCAAAGTAAATCACCGGTAATGATTTTTCACATGACGGCACAGAGATACATAAAAAAAGGGTATGAGGCATATTTGGCCTTTGTGATGAATGATAAAGAAACAGAGTTAAAGATTGAGACAGTACCAATAGTATGTGAGTACGTGGATGTTTTTCCCGAAGAATTACCAGGACTACCACCAGTTAGAGAGGTTGAGTTCAGTATTGAGCTAGCTCCCGGTACTGTACTAATATCTATTACTCCTTACAGAATGGCTCCAACAGAGTTAAAGGAGCTGAATTTATAGTTGCAAGAGTTGACAGATAAAGGCTTTGCTAGGTCAAGTGGTTCTCCCTGGGGTGCTCCCGTTTTATTTGTAAAAAAGAAAGATGGCACCATGAGATTGTGCATAGATTACCGTCAACTTAATAAAGTGACAGTAAAGAACAAGTACCCATTGCCAAGGATCGATGATTTGTTCGATCAATTGAAGGGAGCCACTGTGTTCTCTAAGATAGACTTGAGATCGGGTACTACCGGTGAGAGTAAAGGATTCAGATGTGTCTAAGACAGCTTTTCGAACAAGGTATGGGCATTATGAATTTTTAGTCATTCCCTTTGGTTTGACCAATGCTCCTGCGGTATTCATGGACTTAATAAACCGCATTTTTAGACCATACCTCGACAAGTTTGTAGTCGTTTTCATTGACGACATACTGATTTATTCCCGAGATGAGAATAAGCATGCTGAGAACCTACGGACAGTTTTACAGACTCTTCGAGAAAATCAATTATATGCCAAGTTCAGTAAAAGTGAATTTTGGCTCAAGGAAGTAGGATTTCTGGGACATATTGTCTCGAGAGATGGAGTCCGAGTACATCCAAGTAAGATTTCGGCCATAATGGATTGGAATCCACCAAGAATTGTCTTAGAGGTTAGAAGTTTTCTAGGCCTAGATGGCTATTATAGACGATTCGTCAAGGGGTTTTCTAGGATTGCAACCCCGATGACTAAATTGTTACAGAAAATGTGAAGTTTGAGTGGACAGAAAGATGCCAACAAAGTTTCAAGAAACTGAAAGTGATGTTGACAGAAGCTCCAGTTCTGGTACAACCTGAGACATGGAAAGAATTTGTGATTTACAGCGATGCATCCTTAAATGGATTAGGCTGTGTACTTATGCAAGAAGGCAAAGTGATTGCTTACGCCTCAAGACAGTTGAAGCCACATGAGAAGAATTATCCGACCCACGATCTAGAGTTGGCTGCCATAGTCTTTGCATTGAAGATATGGAGACACCACCTATATGGTGAGAGATGTCGGATCTTCACCGATCACAAAAGTTTGAAGTACTTGATGATGCAGAAAGAGTTGAACTTAAGGCAGAGGAGATGGTTAGAGTTGATAAAAGACTATGAATTGGTCATTGACTACCATCCCGGGAAGGCGAATGTGGTCGCCGACGCTTTGAGTAGAGAATCCTTATTTGCATTAAGGGCAATGAATTCACGGATGACTTTATCCGATGATGGTTCTATTCTAGCTGAGTTGAGAGCTAGACCAACTTTCCTCCAAGAGATCATTGAAGCTCAAAAAGATGATAGTGGATTGCAAGTCAAGAGAGCTCAGTGCGAGACAGATGTTGAGTCTAATTTCCAGATTAGTCCCAATGGAACTTTGATGTTCAAAGATAGAGTTTGTGTACCGAGAAAGGAAGAGCTTATTCAGGGAATTTTGTGTGAGGCCCATAACGGATGTTTGTCTGTACATCCGGGTGGTACCAAGATGTATAATGATCTGAAGCAACAGTATTGGTGGCCGAGAATGAAGAAAGATATTTCAGAGTTTGTTTCCAAATGCTTGACTTGTCAGCAAGTAAAGGCTGAACATCAAGTACCTTCGAGTTTGCTTCAACCCATTTTTGTTCTGGAGTGGAAATAGGACCGTATTACTATGGATTTTGTAACGGGTCTACCATTATCTCCGAGCAAGAAAGATACTGTATGGGTTATAGTTGATAGACTCACTAAGTCACTCATTTTATACCTGCATGAGTTGATTACTCACTAGACAAGTTGGCAAACTTGTACATTTCGTAAATAGTAAGGCTTCACGGTGCTCAGTTGTCAATCATCTCGGATAGAGATCCGAGGTTTACATCCAGATTTTGGAAGAAGTTACAAGAGGCCTTGGGTACAAAGTTGAACTTTAGTACCGCTTTTCATCCTCAAACCGACGGTCATCGGAGAGGTTAATTCAAGTACTCGAGGATATGCTCGGATGTTGTATTTTTGAATTCGAGGCGGTTGGGAAAAGTTTCTCCCATTGGTAGAGTTTGCCTACAATAATAGTTTTTGATCGAGTTTAAAGATGGCGCCTTATGAGGCTCTATATGGCCGAAAGTGCAGAACGCCTTTATTTTGGACTGAACTCAAGGAAAACCAAATTCATGGGGTTGATTTGGTTAGAGAAGCTGAAGAGAAAGTAAAAGTGATACGAGAATGTTTAAAAGCTGCATCAGATAGACAGAAGTCCTATTCAGACTTAAAGAGAAAAGAGATAGAGTATCAAGTCGGAGATAAAGTTTTCTTGAAAGTGTCACCATGGAGAAAAGTTCTCAGATTTGGCCGGAAAGGCAAGTTGAGTCCACGTTTTATTGGACCATATTAGATTACCGAGAAAGTTGGGCTGGTAGCTTATCAATTGGCTTTTCCATCAGAGTTAGAAAAGATTCACGATGTGTTTCACGTGTCCATGTTACGACGCTACAGATCAGACCCTTCACATGTAATTACCCCGTCAGAGATAGAGATTCATCCTGACATGACTTATGGTGAAGAACCAGTTAAGATTTTAGCTCGGGAAGTCAAGCAAACTAGGGAACAAAAGTATTGCCCCGTAAAAGTATTGTGGCAAAGACATGGAATAGAAAAAGCTACGTGGGAACAGAAGAAATCATGAGAAACCAAAGATCCAAACTCGTTTCTTTGGTAAGATTTTCGAGGACAAAAATTCCTAAGAGGGGAGAATTGTAACATCCCGATTCAGGGGCCTAGTCGAATAGTGGTGCGAGACCATAAACTGAAAGTTAGTAAATTGAGTTCTTAAGGTTTATGACATGTTTTCATGATAGTATTAAAGTTCCATGTAGAAATTTTGTGAAATTGACATGGAATGATCAAATAGGACTAAATTGCAAAAGTTGCAAAATATGAGTTTCTAGAAGCTTTTTGTATGAAATAGCTTGAGAATATTAATTAGAAGTCCTTAAATAGCAATTTTCCCAAATTATAAGTTTTGGACAAAAATGGACATGAGTTAGTAATTTGTAAATTTTTAAAGAGAAGGGCATTTTGGTCATTTACCATTTAAATGATTAAAATAGGAAAAAGGTGATAAAAATTTCATTCATCTTCTTCCTCATTGCTGAAATTTTCAAAGAACCCATAGCTAGGGTTTGTTCATCTTACAAGCTTGCTAGTAAGTTCATCTTAGCCCCGTTTTTAATATTTTTCGTATTTTTGAAGTCCTCGTATTATGAATTAGCTATTTTTAGCTATAAAATAAGCTAAGATGCATGTTCAAAAATCTACCCAAGAGTTACATGCTTGTAAAATGATATTTTACGGAAGTCTATGAGAGTTTGAAGTTAGATAAACATCTTTTCCTTAGTGAATTTCATGAAAAATGATAGTATGGACTAATTTGTAATAGTTATGAAATTAGTCATATCTATTAGAAATAGTGAGAATTGATGATGGTTATAGTAGAGAAAATGAATCAGCTAAGCATGAAGTTTAAGAAAGTTGAATGAGATTCATTTTACGAGCCTTGGGGCAAAAATGCAAATATGAGAAAGTATAGGGGCAAAATAGTAATTTTGCCAAAGTATGTGTTAAGAGTCATTTTAGTCAATGTGAGTATTAAATGATCTATTTTTGATTATAGATCAAGAAAAATAAAGCCCGGATCAAAACCGAGGCAAGTATAAAGTCGAGGACTAAATTGCATATCTACATACATTTTTGTATATTGAGGTAAGTTTGTATGATTTCTAAGCTCTATGATTTCTATTATTGAATTGCTTAGTATAATGTACATTATTTCGACGGAGTGCTTAATGCTATGATAAACAAAGAAATCAATGAGATTAAGTATGAGTAAGTCCCGATTGAAGATGAATTTCCCAGGATACTCGATCCACCACATGAGATAAGAAAGTCAGTATAAGACCAAGCCAAGGCATGGCAACGGCAATCAAGCAGAGTTATCATGTAAGTCCAAGGCAAGCTTGGCATTGAGTAGAGTTATCATGTAAGTCCAAGGCAAGCTTGGCATTGAACAGAGTTATCATGTAAGTCCAAGGCAAGCTTGGCTTAGAACAGTTGTCATGTAAGTCCAAGACAAGTCTTGGCATTGAAAAGTTATCAAGAGAAAGAAATTTCATGTAAGTCCCAGCCAAGGCTCGGCATTGACCAGTTCATGAGTAAAGACTTCGTATAAGTCCATGTCAAGACATGGCCTCAAAACCGAGATGAGAAATTCCATGTAAGACCGTATCTAGGATATGGCTTTGGCATCAAGTTACGAGGGATAAGATTTAGTATCCTCGGTTATTCGCAGAAATTCATCGGGTAAAATGAGTAAAGCTAAAATGAGATGGCAAGAAAGTTAAGTAAGCAAAGCTATTATCAAGCTAGAAATAAGTATTACTCATATTATGAATGATGAGCTAGAGATTATAATTATTATTGTAGAGTATGTTGATCTATGTGATCAAGTGATACAGGTACCTTGTTTACCTCACGAGTATGAGACTAGTAAATATCATGAGATATGTAAGAATCAGTATGAGTAAGTAAGCTTAAATAGCTGAAATTTATGATACCATTGTTTATGCTAAATGGGTTATATTGAACAAGTATGTTGCTATGTGCATTATATGCAAACTTACTAAGCTAAACGCTTACGTCCTTTATTCTTTCTTTCCATGTAGTCCCGCCAAGCTAATCTCGTGGATCATCGTCATCTGAGCTCGGAGCACACTATCAATCGCTATTTTGGTATAGCCAAGTTGTTTATATTAAGTATGGCATGTATAGGAAACATTTCATTTTGAGTTATGTTTTAAAACTAGCCAAAATGTTGGCTATCAAGCTTAGTATTCTTTTTGTATATGGCCAAAGAGATGAGTCATGAATGATTAAGTATGCATGTTTTAATCTATCAATGAGGTATGCATCCTTGTTCATGTTAGATGTAATACTTGAGTTCTTTGAATTGAGCTTGAGTTTGGTCTTGATTTCGGTGGTGGCAATTGGCTTGGTAAATAGCCTCTAAGTGCCCACACGGATGGACACACGGGCGCAGTGTTCAGGCCGTGTGCACCCCGCACCATTGTATCTTAAGTCGAATAGACCACGGACTAGTCACACGGGCGTGTGTCTAGACTCTAGGCCATGTTAAGGTAGTCGGTGTGCACCACGGGTGGTGGCACGGGCGTGTGCCTTGGCCGTGGGGCATTGGCGAATCGTTGGGGTTTTAGGCACGGTTTGGGGCCACGGGCGTGTCCAGCCGTGTGTAATTTGCCGCGATTCACCACGGGTGAAAGACACGGGCATGTTTTAGGGGTGGTGCGGGCGTGTCCCATACAACATGGGCGTGTGACCGCTTCTAAAGAAAAGTTTCGAATAAGTTCCAAAGTTTTTAGATAAGTGTTTAAGGCCTCGTAGGCTCATGAAAGGTATGAATAGACTGAGAAAGAGATGTTTTTAATTCGGAACAAAATTTTATAGCCCGTAAGTACATGTTTAAGTGAGTTCAAGCATGGTAATGTCTCGTATCCAGTCTTGGTCTCGGACTCGGGTATGGGGTGTTACAAGCTCTATCCCTATCATCAGCAATAAGGATAGGATTACGAGCGTGGTTTGCTCCGTTTCCTTGATTCATATTCTCAAGTTCATCTCTTCGGTCCTTCTGCAGGTTGCTTGTCTTTCTTCGTTGTCGAAAGGTTCGTTTCTATTTTAGGGTCCACAGGGAGTAAGTCAATAATCTGGTCAATACTCATTAACACCTGAAATAATCACAGAAAAATTGAGTAAGTAAAAATTTCAATACGAAAATAAACCAAACTGTAAAATAGATTCACAAATAATGGCTTTTGAAAACAAATTCCAGAAGCGGTGCCAAAAACTTGAACGGTGAAAATGTGCGAGTGTACACAATCGCAACAAGTAATAAAGTGACAAGTAAATGTCGAGTTATCGTACCCACAGTGGACCTCAGAAAAGACTTATTTATGAAAATGATTTTTAAACACTTTGATGAGAGAAAAATATTTGGTTTTGAGAAATGATTAAAAACTAGAAAAAAAAAGTAAAATAAAATAAAGAAATTCTAATGCAAGATTTCAAAAGCTGATTTTAATCAAGATGATATAATTGTGTTGGATTAATTACATTTCTTAACTTAGAATCATTAAATTCATGCTTATACTTGTTATGAATAAATCACGACAACTCGATAATTTGCTAACTTATGAACATATTTACAAATCAAAAATCCATTTATCTCTTGTACATATCCCTATGTCAATTCGACCGATTAAACAGATTTATAAAAGTAAACATGTTATTGCACATACATACTTATTAAATTAAACAATATCTCGCATATTCCTATGTCGATTCAACCGATTAATTCAACCTAATAAGCATATAAAAGACTATGTAAGGTAACAAAGTATCCTTACCTTGAAACAGTTTAATCACAATAATCCTGCAAGTTATGCAAGGCATATGTATCGCCAAATACAATGCTAACTTAATCTTCAGCTACCTTAGAAGAATTAAACATGCACAGATTAAGTATTGTGTCCATTAATTACAAATTCAATGCGTTTAAATAATTAATTCTTTAGTTATCTAAACAATTAAAATGCCAGAATAACTTAAGCATGATTTTACTTAATCAGACATTTTACCGAGGCATATAACAGTATAAACACAATCTTAATAATTTAAGAGGACGAAATGCAATCAACCCAACATGAATTAAATTCAAGCTAAGCTGATTAAATTAACCATTCCAATAGCATAAATATTCATAAACATGTTTGTCAAAACAACAACGAAATTTAAAGAGATAGGGAACAAGAAGCAAATTCGGTGTTTCTCCGTGGCTTGATTGATTGCTCCGTTCTTCATTCTCCGTTGTCCTCAGCTATTAAGGTGGCTTATGAACACTCAAATTTCTGCTCCAAATGGTTGAGAAAACACCTCTTTTCCAAGAGGAGAGATCAGCACAAGAAGGCTTGGTTTGTTCTTGGAAATAAAGAGAGAATGGAGAGAAGAGAAGTGAGGAGAGAATGAGAATGTTGAAGGATTGATGGATGATTTGAATGATCAGCCAAGGGTGGTATTTATAGCTGAATGTGGCTGTTAAATATAGCAAATCCCATCAGCCAAAGAGCCCTCCCTTGGCCAACCATCTATGTGGCAAAGTTGATGGCTTCAACTTTGCTAAATATGGCATGGGGCAAATCTACAAAGCCACTATATTTGGAGGGGGTTGAATGCAAATTTGAAAAGTCCTCAAGGGCTTCTTTGCAAGCTTAATTAATCAGCTAATAAGCTGATTTGGGGTCAGCATATGGACGGTTTGGGCTGCCCTATTCTTTGCTCGGTTTGGTTCAATCGGTTTGGTTCAACTGATGCGGTTCAACTGGGCCTTTTTCATAATTAATTAAGATTAATTTATTTAGCCCAAATTAAATTGGGAATAAATTAAAATTAATTATATTATGATTAAATATTCATAATTGGACCGTCTTGGGCTGGAAATAAATTCGCCTTGATACTTCAAATTGCTTCTCAGGTTTATTCTTCAAGTAGTGTCTGCCGAGCCAATTTTTGCCCTTTGTGCGAATCTGTCGAAAATAGTCAAAATAAATAAAAAATTAACTATAAAATTAATTAAAATTCATCATGTTCATATTTTTAGCACAATTTAATTATTTTTTGACAAGAATTTAATCGAAACTGCATAAATTTGAGTTAAACAAGGCATGAAAAAGTGTATAAATTTTCATGTTTCCACATATTCACTAGCCTATACATGCCATATACCAAATATACAACTTCCAAAAGTACCAAAATAGATGGCCGATAGTGTGATTGAGTCGCTGACGATTCCTAGATCCGAGCTAGCTTTAATGACACTATAAAACAGAGAAATACTTCACACAGTAAGCTTAAAAGCTTAGTAAGTTCGTCATATAATACATTTAACTCAACATATCTAATTCAATATACAAAATAAACTATCACATGGCTCAATTCACAATGATACACAATCTCATTCATAGACATTACTCACATAGTCATCCATTTATCCATGTATGATATCATCAACCACAGAGGTTCCATACGTACCTGTACCAACACTTAATTATCGATCACTTTTGCTACTCAAGCTCAATACCGCAATTCGAACCATCTCATTAATTATTCATTATACTCGCACAAAATAGCCCTCACATTTGCACATTTTGACATTCTAATCCCTATTTCATAAAATCATCAAATACACATAATTTCCATTTACCCATGCTTAGCCGAATTTTCCCTTAGCTCATACAAGCCCACATATTTCATTTATTTTACATTTTAGTCCTCCAATTTCTCATTTTCACAATTTAGCCCAAAATAGTCAAATTCATCAAAAATTCAAAGACAAAATATGTTAGTCTATCACATATCTTTCATATTTCATCATCAACTATCACAAATCTCAAGCATTCATCAATGGCACATCTCAAAATCATCATTAATTTCTAAAATTAAGGCATGGGCTTGATAATACACTAAGCAAAGATCACAAAAATGTAGAAATTATCAAAAACAGACCAAAACACATACCTTAATCAAAGATTCTCAAAGCCGAACCCTAAGAACTCTTTTTCTTTTCTTTTTCTTTGTATTTTCGGCAATGGTGAATAAAAGATGAACAAATATAGTTTTGTTTTATTTTTATTCATCTTTATACACAAATTACCAAGTTACCCCTTTTAATAACATTTAAAATCCACTAACCTTCGGCATTTTTGTCCATCCAATCTATTAATGGTTTAATAACAACATAAGGACTTCTCATTTAAGAAGCCATGCCAAATAAATACTTTAACAATCAACACAAAACTTTTGCATTTTATGCGATTAAGTCCTTTTCACAATTTGGCACACAATCGATAAAATTTTCACACAAAATTTTCACACATGCTTAATCACATACTGTAAACACCAAAAATAATATTAAAATATTTTTTTGACCTCAGATTTGTGGTCTCAAATCCACTATTCTGACTAGGGTCTAAACCGGGCTGTTACAAAATTTGTTTCTCTAATCTACCTTACTGAAATTGCACAATTAAGCCGAAAAATAAAATTCATCAACTAAACGACCTTCTCAGCACCACAAACCACTTCTAAACTTCATTCCTAGTCCATTAACATAAAACCTAAGTGTTAATTTCATCTATTAAATCATTTTAAATTTTTTTGAAAAATCAACTCATCTTCTTGATTAAAAATGAATTTATCAAAATTGATCAACCAAATGAGTTTGATCTCTTGTTTTATGATTAAAAACCTAATAAACATATTTTGAGCTTAGAAATCCATTAAAACTTGGATTCCAACTGAAAATCATGGATTCACCATTGTTGAGTTCCATGTTCAAGAAAGAAGAAATCAAAACTTGAAAATCCATTTTAATCAATTTAAATAGAAAATAATGATTGAAAACAACTTAAAAATGAATTTAGAGTTGAGAATTACCTTCAATAAATCTCAAATCATCAATTTAGAAGATTGAATGAAGATCCTTGAAGAAATTTTGGATGACTTTTGCTCAACTTTGGAAACTTTTTTGGAGATTTTGGAGAGAATTTTGAGAGAGTAAAAGTTTATATCTATTATCTGATATGTGGTCTATGAAAATGAGCAAAAAAAAAAAAACGAGAGAAAAAGCTCTTAATTCAGGTGAAAATGGTGTGCAAAGTGAGATAGTTGCAGTGTTTTTAAAACTGAAAACCCCCACCTGATTTTCAAAAATTGGGGAAATTGCCATCAGGCCACTCCCACATTTCCCTTGTTTTACAAAATACTCCTTTCCCTCCAAAATTATGAAAATAAGGATAATTTGCTATAAAACCACTCTTACATTTCCCTTGTTTTGCAAAATGATCCTATTTAGCTAATATTTTAAATTCTCTCAATTAAACCCCCATTTTAATTTATTTTTCAATTCTAATTAAACCCAAAATATTTATTTTACCCAAAAATTATTTAAGACCATAAAATTAAATTTTCTAAAAATATTTTTATTTTCCGAAATATTATTTACCAATTTTTAAATGAAATTAAGCTAACTAAATTTAAAAAATACTAATAAACCCAATTAACTCCTAATTTTCACTCGAAACCCGGTAAACTTACCCGAAACTACTAGACCTATTTTCAGGGCCTTGCAGAAGTTATATTGAGCCTGGCCCACTTAAATTGCAAAAGTACTCAAACTTTGGTATAGTGAAGTCACCACACTCCGGGTGGATGGACGGAGTGATAAGACAAAAGATGAACGTCAAAAAACCTTAAGTTTTGATAAGTTTGATAGTTCAATGAAGAACCGAGAGAGAAATATCTCACAAAGAAAATATATATTCAAGATGTTGTTGTATAACCTTACAAATGACCTAACTTGATCTATTTATAAAACTAGGGAGCTAAGGAGCCACATTCGGCCATAAATGGATGTTCATGCTTGATTAAATACATTCATGTATAGTTTTAGGTTCAACGAACTCTTGAAGGGACACATTCATCTTCCTTTTGTCGTGCATGTATTCTTAGGTAAGAAGAAACCTTCAGATGCTATGAATGATTAACAAAGGCCTCCTCCACCCCTTTTGACCGCACATATATTTTCATGGGACATGCATCCTTCATAAATAGGTGCATTAATGAGATGCATGTTCATGAACTTGTTACATGTATCTTTTAGATTCATCTTCCAACTTGTGGAAATTCAATGTACCGATTTTATGGTAGCTCTTCCTCGTTGGATGTTCATGCATGTCTGGAAGCTGATTGGTCAAATTAATCTCCCTTCAAGCCACCGTCCATGCACCATGCCCATCCCCTGAATTCGGCCAAGTAACAAATGCATGAATCCATGTATTTGGCCCTTTCATATGAATGGTGGCATGCACCAAAAATAATGGCATGTGTTTGAATATTCCATGAATGTACTTATGCATGCATTCAACTTTAATGAGAATTCATGATGATCTTTCAAATGGCTAGCCGAATAGTCTCTACAAAACAAGTATAAATAGATGTTAGATCATTTCAAGCAAGCACATTTCAAATAAGCAAAAGACACTAACTCATGACATTTAAAACATGACAACCTTAAACTCTTAATATGAATAAATGACACACACTAAACTAATATGATAATTAAAAAAAAAAACCAATTGAAAACAACTTAAACACACGAATAAAAGCATGACACCATAACACAAATAGTTGAAACATAGGAAATAATTAAATATGTGAATTAAAATGTAATGGAAACTTATTAAATAAAATAAAACTAAAATTTATGTAAAAGGTTCAAGGTGGCCCATTAGAATGCTCGACCAATAATTTGACCATGTGAACCAGAATAGGACTTGGGCTTGACCCAATTTGAACAATATTGACTTGGGCTTGATTCCAAAGTCCATGCATCAACCCATTAAGAGCCTCCTTGAAACGATTTGCTCGGGCTCTTGTAATTGGCCCAACATGAATTTGCAAAGGATCTTGCATGGTCTTGGTGTAACAGCACGATTTAGGGGCTAGTCGGAACAGTGGTCTCGGGATCACTAATTCGAGGTTGAAGAAAAATATTTTGATATTATTTTATGTTTTATTAAATGTTTATATAGAGGCATGATAATTTTGGTGCTTTAATTTTAGCGATTGAGGGCTTAATTGCGAAAAAGGACTAAATCGCATATAGTGCGAAAGTTCTATTTTATTTGCTAGAAGTGCCAAATAGCTATAGAATGTGAATTGGAGGTCTTTAAAGTTCAATTATGCCTTCCTATAAGTGATGGATGGTCAAGGGGACAAGAAATTAAAATTTGACAAGGGTTGGTGACATTAGTTGACTAAAGGAATAAAATAAGGGGAAAATAAAGAAAAGAAAGCTATCATCTTTTCTCCATCTTCTCTCCACCAAAAATGAGCAGAAACAAGGGGGTTTTTGAAGCTTAAAATTTCAGCAAGCAATTCTCCTCTCTAGTAAGTGATTTTGATGATTTTTCTTGATAAAAATTGTACTTTTGGAGTCCCCAAAGCTTAAGCTTTCTAAAGAGGGGACTAGTTTTCATTATGGTTGAAAGTCTAGGTACTTGCCATGATAGAGTTCATGTTGTTTGATGAGTTTTTATGGAAGAAAATGAATGATAGGATGTTGATAAACAACTTTTGTGAAAGGTGTTGTTGTGAAAACACCTAATTAGGACTAAAATGCAAAAGTTGTAATTTGTTCATTAATGATTGAAATAGATGGAATGGTGGATAGTTGTAAGAGGATTTAATGTTCAGCTATGCTTGTTTAACAAGAAAATGTGATAAAAATTCATTTATGAGCCTAGGGGTAAAATCATAATTTTGCCAAAGTGTAGGGGCAAAATAGTCTTTTTTCCCTAAAGTGTAGATTATAATGTTTTATGATTTATAAGAGATTAAATCAATGAATTCCATTGTTCTAGATCAAAGAAATCGAGTTTCGGACCTAGAACGGGTGAAAAGAGAAAGGTGGGCAAAAGTCCCTTTTTGGCCCTTTCGGCATCGAGGTAAGTTCATGTGCAGATGTGGTAAATACGTATGAGTTATTTTAAATATTCCAATGTCGTGTGAAATGTATAATTACGCAATGGATGTATTAAGTACTTGTTGATAAGTTGTTAAGTGAATTGAATCTAAGAATAGTAAGAGATGTAAATAGTAAGAAATGATGATAGTTAAGGTTCCGTGTGAGACCAGATTGGAATATGACTTCGGTGTAAGAATTCGTATAAGGCCATGTCTTGGACATGGCATTGACATGTTAATGCAGGTGAGACCCCATTGGGGTATGATGTCAAGGCGACACAATGTGTATGAGACTCAAGAGAGTCATTTAACAATTTGAGTGATTCGACGGGTAAGTTGAAGGTGAGAACGTACGTGGTTGTACCATGAGAAGCACAAGTTTGTGTTAGAATTGAATGGATATGAATTCAGTATATAATGAACCCTAGTGGGTTATGTGTAACTAATGCACTTTAATTGCATGAGGTAGATTTATTAATGCATTGTGTGAATGCAAACGAGTATCGTAGAAGGTTAAGTAAGTATAGTAGTGTGTGAGGATGTTCTGGGTGAACATTTAAAAATAGAGAATTTCATGTGGATAATTATCCATGAACGTATAATAACGGTGAGCTAAGTGCGATATCATCTTATTGATGGTTAGTGATGGGTCGTGTAATGCGATACCATCACTATGTTATTCACGGTTGGTATCGTGGTGCGCACACCGGATTAATCATTAATTAATGGGTCAAATGCGATACCATCAACTATATTATTATCGGTGGTAATGTAATGCGTTACCACCTGATAAATTAGTAATCGATGGGCTGTTTGCGATACCATCGCTTATAAATGATTGGTGAGCTAAGTGCGAAATCACCATAGGTATAAATGATTGGTGGGCTGTGTGCGGTACCACCCTATAAGAGATTCAATGGTGGGCTAAGTGCGTAACCACTGAGAGATTAGTAGTATGAGTGGCTTATTGAGAATGCGTGATGCTTTGTTTTATATGATTTTGTGATGGTCAGTGTAGGAATGTATGCTAATTAGACGAGCATTTGGCATATGGTATGGTAAGAATATGGTAAGAGGTAGAATGAGTAAGCTTTATGGATGATTGAGTAAGTAACCATGAGTTCATGAGGGAAGCTCATCATAGTAACTTGCAGTCATGTATATTCAAAGAATATTAGTGTTTATCAGTTGTATGCAGATGAACTTACTAAGAATTTTTGCTTACTCCTTTTATTTTTCTCATCTCTTATTGGTAAATTTAGCTAGTTCGGATTGGAGATCGTCGGAGATGTTTTCACACTATCGAGCATACACTCGGTATGATGTATCAAGTCTCTATAAGTTATGGCATGTATAGGGCTAGTACTTAAGGATGAATAAGTCATTGTTGATGTAGTCAAATTGTGTTGGCCTAAGAGAACTTATGTTTGTTTGTGTATAGCCATAGATGATGGCCTAAGTTGTTTGTAATTATATGAGAATTAGTTCTCCCTAGTGTATGGGTTAAAGGCCTTATTTCTTTTATAATCAAATGTCTTTAATTCAAGAGTAATGTTGATACTATGTGTAGTTATGTGATGAGGTATGAATGTATGCAAATGAGAGTAGAAAAAGGCTTGGTAGATAGCCTCTAAGTGCCCACACGGATAGACACACGGGCGTGTGTCTAGGCCGTGTGTCTCCTACACCTTAGTGTTTTAAGTCAAAATAGACCACGGGCTGGTCACACGGCCGTTTGTTCAGGCCGTGTGATACACACGGTTGGAACATGGGCGTGTGCCAAGGCCGTGTGAAGTCTGCACTTAACACTTAGAAATTTAATTGTCACACGCCCAGGGCCACGGGCGTGTCCAGCCGTGTGGATTTAGTCGATGTCGACCACGGGTGGAAGGCACGGGCAGTCTTATGAGAGACACGCGCGCGTGGCCCTATTTTGTTAAAAAGTTTCTTGAATTCGTAAAAGTTCCTGGAATAGTTTCCAAACTTCTCGGAAGTATGTTTAGGGCCTTTTTGGCCAAGTTTGTTCAAATGATGGGTTTAAACGAAAATTTTTTTATAACCCTAATTGAGATGTTTAAGTAAGATCAGTTAGGTAATGCCTCAAACCCTGTTCTGGCTCGAATACGGGTAAGGGATGTTACATTTAGTGGTATCAGAGCTATGGTTTAGTCGATTCTCGGACTAACCTAGCGTGAGTAAGAGTCTAGCTATACATGCCATAGGTGGACTATGATAGTGTGATATCTCTCGGCTCTAACGAAATTGTTTTGTTAAGACGGGGATGGTTCCCAGCTGAGCTAAATCCAATAATTTTGTAAGTGATGATGGAAAAATTGAAATGCTCTTATGCAATGATGAGATTCAAAGAGGTATGAGTCGAAGCATATGACATGTGTGCGATAATGCATGAAATGAGAAGCTTATCTGCATTGGCTGGATGTGCATAAGGTGTTATATACTCAACATATTGGGTTAGGTGCATATAGTGAGTAAATTTACCCAGAGTATGATTGTTTGAGCGATGTATGATCAGTATGCCCACATAGTTGAATCTCATGTGCGACTATTAAAATAGATGATGTATAATGTTTTATTTCGTGACTCTGTATGAAACTACGAGTATTATGGTGTGAGAGTTAAACTGGGAAGTTTGACTAAGTAGAATGTAGGGATGAGTACGGTCGTTCAATGATAAAATGATGAATAAGACCATGGTTGGACCATGGCGATACATGTGATCCCATATAAGACCATGTCTGGGACATGGCTTTGGTGACAAATAGTGATCCCGTGTAAGACCATATCTGGGATATGGCATCGGCAACGACATGAGTTCCATGTAAGACCGTACCAGGGGTATGGCATTGGTACTGATATGAGATTTCGTGTAAGACCATGGCAAGGCTATGGCATCGTGAGGACATGTAAAGAAATATTTGGGCTATGATGGGTGATACGAGTAAGACCATAGTTGGACTATGACAATCAAGTAAACGACGTACTCAAAACCGTAAGACATTCTCTAGATTGATAAGCAATAGTAAGAGGAAGTAGAATCAAATGTTGAATACTCAAGTAGATATTAATGTGGAACTTGAGTAAGTAAAGTCACTGTTCGAAAGTATGAGTGATAGAATCAATTGTGGCATGAAAAATGTGAAAACTCACTTGGAGTGAGTTGCGTGACTATGATGAAATTTCATTGATGATGAATGTTAAATCATATGTATGTGGTCATGAGAGTCAAGTTATGGGACGCTACGACCTCACCCCTTACCACTATTGAATTATGATGAGATGTTATGAGAGTTAAGTTGAGTAAGTTTGCATTTGATTAATGCAATAATTATGTTAGCATAATTGAGAATGCTTTGTATCACGTTGATACATGATACCTTAGTAAATAGAGTAATTGTTGTTGAACATGAGGTTGAAGTCCTAGGGGACTATAATAAAAAGGTTATCATTGGGATATGAAAAAGATAAGGTCCTGTATAAGACCATGCCCGAGACATAGCCTCGGCACCAAGTTGAGATCCCGTATAAGACCATATTTGGGATATGGCTTCAGTAAAGAGTATGAGAATCGTGTAAGACCATATTCAGAATATGGTATCTGTAACATCCTGAAATTTAGAATTTTATGTTTTGCATTATATCATGCGATAGGCTAGTTAAAAATATGAATTTTGTATGTTTAGGGGTCCTAAGAAGGCTTGGGATTGAATTGAGCCTTAGTAAAATTTTTGTGTTTAAGCACTTTAAGGAGAGAAGGTATGTGACATCAAGATTTAAGGAAATAAGTGTGCATTTTGCTAGCACAAGTGAAGCTAGTAGAGGAGTGGTGTGGCGTTGCATGTATGGGCTTGAGGGGTGGAGTTCGAATCCTACCTAGTGAAAATTTTGGATTACTTTTTTCTGCTTCCTTTCCAAGTGTCGGCCAAGGTTCTAATTATGGTAAGGAAGACTTTTTATTGTTGGTAAGAAGAATAAGAAAATATGGTAAGGAGGTAAACAAAAGAAAAGGAAGGAAAGAAATAAAAGAAAGGGATAAGGTGGGGGAAGCATGTGGCCGAATTTTAGGAGTTGCCTAAGGGAGAGAATTTTGGTCAACACTCACCTTTTGGTAATGAGGATACACGGTTTTGGTTAGGGGATTAGGGAGAGCCGAAATTCCTATTGCATTTTGCAAATATTGTGCATGAAAAGTTTTGTTTCTTCTTAACATTTTGGCATTTTCTTTTTCCAACTTCTTTTCCTTTGTTTTGGCCGAATCACTATAGCCTTCTGTTCTTTTCTCCTTTCTTTTGTTTTGCCAAAATACTCAATCCAATTTGGTTCATTTTCTTTTGGTAATAGCCGAACCTCTATACTCCCTTGTCCATCACTTCTTTTCTTCTTCACCATCTCCTCAACCATTTTTCCTTTCTCTTTAATCGACACAACTTTGTTTGGCCGAATCTACTTTGTTCTTTTCTCATCAATAGCCGAATTTTATCGTCTTCTCTTCTCCATATTGCGAGTTGAGTATCTCTTCTTTGATCAAATCGGTAAGTGGCTCAATTCTATCATTGTATTTTCTTTTCTTCATGCCGAATATGTACCTTCTCTTTGGATGGTTCTCTAAACCAAAACATTCCTCTCTTCTACTCCCTCATTTCGTGATCATCTCCTATTTTGTAGTGTTCTTGTGGGGTTGCCCGAATCTTTCATTTTGTCGATTCATCCGTAGTCGTAAGCCCAATCGGTGGAAATCGGATCTATTAGCATAAGGTAAGAAGTTTCTTTATGGATTTCGATCTCGCTCATTGTTTGATTAGTTTGCTAAATGGAATGATGGTTGTGAATAAACGGTTATTATAGGGATTATATCGATCGTTTTTATTCACTTGTTGATCCTACGGAAATAGTGGTAAGCCGAACCTTTTCCTTAAACAATCGATTATATCATCGTAATATCGTTTTGATTAAGACTTTTTCCAATGGAAGCAACTGGTATCGATTCGAAAGGAAAAGCGATAGGAGAACACAAAAGGAGTGGATTTGCAATTCCTACTCCTAAGTACAAATGTAACACCCCTTACGCGGGTTCTACACCGGGAACCAGGCCCAAGGCGTTACCGAACTCAAACCACTTAATCGCCACTTAGGCTCAACGTCATTACTCACTATAACCTCATTCTCAACTTACGAGGCCTCACTCATACACACGAGGGCTCTCGAGACTAATCCGGAACTTTTACGATCCTTAAAAATTTTCTCTTTTATACAGGTCTCACACGCCCGTGCAAGATTAGACACGCCCGTGCATGGACACGCACGCCCATGTTCCCTAGCCGTGCTAAAAACTTGAGCATTCTACCAATTGTCCCACGGCCATGGCACGCCCGTGCTCCCCAACCGTGGTGAACACTGACTTCCCTCGCACGGCCTAGAGTCTAGACACACGCCCGTGTGGCTAGCCCGTGGCCAACACTGATTAATCCCACACGCCCTAGGCACACGCCCGTGTGACTAGTCCGTGGTCTATTCTGTTTTCAAATATTAACATGCAGGGGACGCACAACCACAGCAGATGCCCGTGGGCTGACCGTGTGTCACACATGGTCTAGACACACGCCCGTGTGTCTATCCACATGGTCAAGAACAAGACTAAGTGTCAAGTTCTTTTCACCCTTCTAACATACGCAACATATACTCATCTAACACCATCATAATCAACTCAAATTGAAGTGCATTCTCACATAGAAAACTACATCTTTCTTTCATATAATGTGATAGCCAACAACCATGGCATTATACAAAATAAGCTATCCATCTAAAGACCAACACATCTTAGACATTTACAAAAAAATTTACTAACTTATCTAGCCCCTATACATGCCATATAAAAAATATTAATTTTCATGTACGAAAGTGTGCTGATATATAGGCTATCTTCTGATGATCCTCGTCTCTCGATTCAACGCTTTTAATCTATAAGACAAGGGAAAAGAAAGAGAGTAAGCTTTGAGCTTAGTAAGTTTACACATAAAAAAATAAGCAACATAGTATAAGCTAAGCAACCATTAGCATTATACCAACAAGTAATTCACAACTATGCTTACTCTTTCCATCCCTTACCACATTTCCAACACATCATGAGTCACATACTCATAACCATTGAAATGCACCCCTGCATTCAATATCACATTTACGTAATATACAACACATCATTATTTATCGTAATACATCCACATAGTCAATCCACATAACTTATCAACACAGCTCATCCACACAGCTAGTTTACATAACTAATCCACACAGCTCATCCACACAGTTAATACACACAGTTAATCCACACAGCCAATATCTTGGTGGTTTCGCACTTAGCACCCCACATTTGATTAATAAGGTGGTATCGCACTTAGCCTACCACAATGGTATTCGTAGTGATTCAGCACATAGCTCACTAGATGATAAACCTCACGATAGCATCGCACATAGCCAGCTCATCGTCAATATGCATTTGGATGGTATCGCACTTAGCCCACCATCTAGCATTATCACAACACATGCACAAGTCTATTTACTCAATTATTCATCCATTCAAATCTATATTACATTCATTGTACTTGAACCACATAGGTTCCCAATCATTCTCATTCATTCTCATTCATGCTACACCCTAGCTAGCATTATCAAATTGTAAGTATGAATGCATTGTTTATGCATAGACTTACCTCGATACTCAAAAGTATTAAAATGTGCAATTTAGTCCACCACTTTGCTTTTGCCTCGAGTTCGATTCGGGCTTCGTCTTTCTTGATCTATAATGAATAAATCAGCTTATTCAATACACACATTGACTAAATTGACCCACATCTCATACTTTAGAAAAATTACTATTTTGCCCTTAAACTTTCTCATATTTACACTTTAGTCCCAAAGGCTCGTAAAGCGATTTTTATTCAACTTTCTAGCCTTTCATGCTTAGCCGAACCACTTACTCAACTAAAGCATTCAACAATTCTCACTAAATCACCCATGTATGACCAAACTTAAGATTTTCACAACTAAGTCCCTACATGCATTTTCATGGAAAATCACTCAGCAAAAGATGTTTCTACAACATCAAGCTTTCATATTCTTCCATAAAACATCAAAATACATGCATGTCATACATATGTACATTTTTGAACATCCATAATAGCTCACCAAATAGCTATAAATAGCTTACTCATGCTACTAGGACTTCAAAAATACGAAGAATATCAAAAACCGGGCTTAAGAGCACTTACTAGCAAGCTTGAAAAATTGAAGGAGCCCTAACAATGGCTTCTCAAATTTTTGGCAGCTATGGGAAGAAGATGAATGAATTTCTATCATCTTTTCACCTATTTTAATCACTTAATTGATAAATGACCAAAATGCCCTTTTTGATAAACTTCAAATTTTGACTCATCCATGCCCATTTTTGTCCAAAAATTAGAATTTCGATAAATTGCTATTTAAGGACCTCTAATTAATAATCTAAAGCTATTTCACACATATAGCTTCTAGAAACACACATTTTGCAACTTTTGCAATTTAGTCCTTTTGGACAATTCAATCACAATTTCACAAAATTGTTTCATGAAACCTTCACACTAGTATGCATCCATAATATAAGCCTCAAAAACTCATTCATGACCCTCAGATTTGTGGTCTCAAACCACTATTCCGACTAGGCCCTAAACCAGGATGTTACAACTCTCCCCCCTTTAGAGATTTTTGTCCCCGAAAATCTTACCAGTAAAGAGGTTTGGATGTTGCTCTCTCATAACTTCTTCCGTTTCCCACGTAGCCTCTTCCACACCATGTTTCTGCCATAACACTTTCACTAGTGCTATGCTCTTATTTCTCAACTGTTTCACTTCTTGAGCCAAGATCTTAATCGGCTCCTCTTCATAAGACATACCTGGTCTTATCTCAATTTTCGTTGAAGGAATCACAGGTGAAGGATCGGAGCGATACCGTCGCAACATCGATACATGGAACACGTTATGAATCTTTTCTAACTCTACCGGCAAAGCCAACCGGTAAGCTACAGGCCCAATTCTGTCTGTAATCTCATACGGTCCTATGAACCTTGGACTCAATTTCCCTTTTCGTCCAAATCTCATAATCTTCTTCCACGGCTATACTTTCAAAAATGCTTTGTCGCCTACCTCAAACTCAATTTCTTTTCTTTTCAAATCCGCATACGACTTTTGTCGATCCGAAGCAGCTTTCAGACTATTACGGATTACTTTCACTTTCTCTTCGGTCTCTTTTACTAGATCGACCCCATGGATCCGCTTCTCGCTAAGCTCGTCCAATACAAAGGAGTCCGACACTTACGGCCATACAAAGCCTCATACGGTGCAATCTGTATACTCGACTGATAACTATAGTTATAGGCGAATTCGACCAAAGGTAGATATCTCTCCCAACTACCTTCGAATTCTAACACACAGCATCGAAGCATATCTTCAAGAACTTGAATTACTCTTTCAGATTGACCATCGGATTGCGGATGGAATGCAGTAATGAAATTCAATCTCGTACCCATGGCCTCTTGCAACTTCTTCCAAAATCTCGAAGTAAACCTCGGATCTCTATCCGATATAATAGACACAGGTACACAATGTAATCTCACTATCTCTGCCACGTACAACTCAGCTAACTTATCCGGTGAATAATCAACACGTCATTGGAATAAAGTGAGTCGACTTCGTCAATCTATCCACAACAACCCACACAAAGATCTCTCTTTCTGAGTCGCCGGCAACCCGTTACAAAATCCATGGTAACCCGATCCCACTTCCATTCGGGAACCATCACTGGCTGAAGCAATCCCGAAGGCACTTGATGCTCAGCTTTCACTTGTTGGCAAATTAGACACTTAGTCATAAACTCTGAAATATCTCTTTTCATACCCGACCACCAATACAACTTCCTCAAATCGTTGTACATTTTCGCATCTTTGCCGGATGTCTTGACAAGCATCCATTGTGGGCCTCATACAAAACCTTTCGAATCAACTCCTCATTTTTAGGAACACAAATTCTGTCACAATACATCAGACAACCATTCAAATCCACTCAAAAATCAGGATCACTTTCTGATCCGCACTTAGCTATCTTAGCTTGCATCTCGCTATCATTTCTCTGAGCCTCACATATTTGTTGAACAAATAGTGGCCTAGCTCTCAACTCTGCCAAAATAGCACCATCATCAGACAATGCTAAACTCGCTCTCATAACTCTTAGAGCATACAGGGGATTTCTACTTAAGGCATCCGCAACCACATTCGCTTTTCGGGTGGTAATCAATGACTAACTCATAGTCTTTCAACAACTCAAGCCACCGTCTCTGTCTCAGATTCAGATCCTTCTGATCCATCAAATACTTTAAACTCTTGTGATTCCTAAAGATTCTGCACTTTTCGCCATACAAATAATGTCGCCAAATCTTTAACGCAAACACAATCGCAGCCAACTCCAAATCGTGAGTCGGATAATTCTTCTCGTGCAGTTTTAACTGCCTCGAGGCGTAAGCGACTACCTTACCCTCTTGCATCAACACGCAACCGAGACCATTAAACGACACATTACTATATACCATGAACTCTTTCCCCTATTCTGGTTGAACCAAAACCGGTGCCTCAGTCAACATTGTTTTCAGTCTCTCGAAGCTCTGTTGACATGTCTCGATTCATTCAAACTTGACATCTTTATGCAATAAGCTTCGTCATCGGGGTAGCAATCACAGAGAACCCCTTTACGAAAGCGTCTATAATATCCTTCTAATCCCAAGAAACTTCGATTTACGACACGTTCTCGGCAGCTTTCAATCCATAACGGTACCGATATCTTACTCGAAGTCAACTCGACACCATCACGACACTATGTGTCCTAGGAATCCGACTCTCTCAGAGCCAAAACTCACTCTTGCTAAACTTAGCATACAACCGCTTATCTCTCAAAGTTTGCAAGACAATTCTCAAGTGCTCTTCATGATCATTCTCATCCCGAGAATAGATCAATATGTAAATCAATAAAGACAACCACAAACTTGTCCACATATGGTCTGAAAATACGGTTCATCAGATCCATAAAAATCGCAGGTGCATTTGTCAAACCAAACGGCATAACCAAAAACTCATAATGGCCATACCTTGTCCGAAACGCAGTTTTCAACACATCTTGCTCTTTCACTGAAATGATAATAACCAGACCTCAAGTCTATCTTGGAGAACATCAGTAGCTCCTTCAGATTGATCGAAAAGATCATCAATCCTTGGTAAAGGATACTTATTCTTAACCGTCACATTGTTAAGATGTCTATAGTCTATACACAACCTCATAGACCCATCTTTCTTCTTTACAAACAATACCGGAGCACCCCACGGCGAGTAGCTCGGTCTTACAAAACCCTTATCTGTCAACTCTTGTAATCGAACCTTGATTCTTTCAACTCTACAGGTGCCATTCTCATGCGGAGCAATCGAAATAGGTGTCGTTCCGGAACCAACTCAATTCCAAACTCGACCTCTCTCACCGGAGGTAATCGGGTAACTCTCTTAGGAGACACATCTGGGTACTCACATACCACTGGCACTGTTTCAAACTCTACTCCAATATCTTGAGTATTCAACACAAACGCAAGATAGGACTCACACCCTTTTCTTAAACATTTCTCAGCCACTAAAGAAGAAATCATCACGGGTAGATGGTCCGATCCACACGATTCAACCCAAGTACATCTCCACTCTCACATTTCAATTCAACGTACTTACTACCATAGTTCACTAAAACACTATGGGTAGTCAACCAATCCATGCCTAGGATTAAATCGAACTCATCAAACGGCAACAACATAAGGTTTGCCAGAAAACAATGATTCTCAATCAACAAAGGACAATTTTTACACACTTTGTCCACTAACACATACTTTCCTAACGGGTTTGACACCTTAATCACAATGTCCGTAGACTCAACGGTCATACTCAAACTAGATGCTAATCTCATGCAAATATAAGAGTGAGTAGACCCTGGATCTATTAAAGAAATAACAGAGGTGTCAAAGAGAGAAAAAGTACCCGTTATCACATCAGGGGAGGATGCCTCTTCGCGAGCACGAATGGCATACGTCCTCGCAGGTGCCCGACCCTCTGGTCTCACAGCAGAGTCTCTGGACGCACCTCTACCACTAGCCCCACCTCTTGGGTTCCTTGGTGGTCTACCCCTTGTAGACACATCACTAGGTCTCACTTCTTGCCTCTCTTCCTTATCATCCCTCTCGGGACAGTTACGGATAAAGGGGTCAGGGGAACCACATTTGTAACATTTCCGACTGTTTCCCCAACACTCTCCGGTGTGACACCTACCACAGCTTGGACACTCCGGCTTACTCTTTGTATTGCCCACACTTTCCATCGATGGGGCTCGGACTCTCAAACCCTGACAAGTATTGTGCAAGTCTCGATGCGAATATCCCACTGAGGCTGACATCCGAGGATTCACTTCCTTGGATCTTTTCGACTGGGCTTGATACGACTTGCCCATCGGTCTCTTTCTCGCATCTCGGGCTTCACTCATAGCCCTCCTCTTATCTGAACTCAACTCTTCGGCCTTACTTTCCCTCTCAACTAATACCACGAATTCTTTCAACTCCAAAATGCCAACGAGGAGTTTGATATCCTCATTCAGCCCATCTTCGAACCTCTTACACAAGATAGTCTCTGTCGACACACATTCTTAAGCGTATTTGCTAAGCCTAACAAACTCACGCTCGTATTCAGCTACTGTCATCCTTCCTTGCTTTAGCTCAAGGAATTCTTTCCTTTTTTGGTCAGTAAACCTCTGGCTTATATACTTCTTCTGGAACTCTTCCAGAAAGAAGTCCCACGTTACCCGCTCTCTCGGGACCACTAATGTCACCGTCTTCCACCAATGGTATGCTGAATCTCTCAGCAATGATACGGCACACTTCAAACTCTCCTCAGGTGTACATGAGAGCTCATCGAACACCCTCATCGAGTTCTCTAACCAGAATTCTGCCCTCTCAGGGTCATCATCTACCTTAGCCCTAAACTCCTCAGGTCCGTGCTTCCTAATCTTATCCACCGGGGGTTTCGATATCCTCACTACATCCATACCTTGAGGAACCACTGGATTTGGCTGAGGTATAGGAGGAGGTGGAGGAGGTTGAGTGTTAGGGTTCCCTCGAACGTAGTCCGAGTACCAATCACTCATCATATAGAGAAAGGCTTCTCGTGCCTCTTCCCCTTGACCCCTCGCCTCGGGTCCACTTTGCACCAGCATGGTTCCTTGCACAGGAGCCGGCGCATTACTAGCTGCTTCATCAGCAGTCAATGGATCGAAATCCATATTCTATATAAAACAAGATTTAAAATCATCAGAAACCACCACACTATCATCGTACACTTATGGCATGTATAGCTAGACTCTTACACCTGCTATAGTAGTCCTAGAACCGACTAAACCATAGCTCTGATACCACTAAATGTAACACCCCTTACCCGGGTTCTACGCCGAGAACTGAGCCCGAGGTGTTACCGAACTCAAACCACTTAATCGCCACTTAGGCTCAACGTCATTACTCATTATAACCTCATTCTCAACTTACGAGGCCTCACTCATACACACGAGGGCTCTCGAGAATAATCCAGAACTTTTACGATCCTTAAAATTTTTCTCTTTAATACAGGTCTCACACGCCCGTGCAAGATTAGACACGCCCGTGGATGGACACACATGCCCATGTTCCCTAGCCGTGCTAAAAACTTGAGCATTCTGCCAATTGCCCCACGGCCATGGCACGCCCCTGCTCCCCAATCGTGGTGAACACTGACTTTCCTCGCACGGCCTAGAGTCTAAACACACGCCCGTGTGGCTAGCCCGTGGCCAACACTGATTAATCCCACACGCCCGTGTGACTAGTCCGTGGTCTATTCTATTTTCAAATATTAACATGCAGGGGACGCACGGCCACAGCACACGCCCGTGTGTCTATCCACATGGTCAAGAACAAGACTAAGTGTCAAGTTCTTTTCACCCTTCTAACATACACAACATATACTAATCTAACACCACCATAATCAACTCAAATTGAAGTGCATTCTCACATAGAAAACTACATCTTTCTTTCATATAATGTGATAGCCAACAACCATGGCATTATACAAAATAAGCTATCCATCTAAAGGCCAACACATCTTAGCCATTTACAACAAAATTTACTAACTTATCTAGCCCCTATACATGCCATATACAAAAAATTAAGTTTCATGTACCAAAGTGTGCTGATATGTGGGCTATCTTCTGATGATCCTCGTATCTCGATTCAACGCTTTTAATTTATAAGACAAGGGAAAAGAAAGAGAGTAAGCTTTGAGCTTAGTAAGTTTACACATAAACAAATAAGCAATATAGTATAAGCTAAGAAACCATTAGCCTTATACCAACAAGTAATTCACAACTATGCTTACTCTTTCCATCCCTTACCACATTTCCAACACATCATGAGTCACATACTCATAACCATTGAAATGCACCCCTGCATTCAATATCACATTTACGTAATATATAACACATCATTATTTATCGTAATACATCCACACAGTCAATCCACATAACTTATCCACACAGCTCATCCACACAGCTAGTTGACATAACTAATCCACACAGCTCATCCACACAGTTAATACACACAGTTAATCCACACAGCCAATATCTCGGTGGTTTTGCACTTAGCACACCACATTTGATTAATAAGGTGGTATCGCACTTAGCCTACCACAATGGTATTCGTAGTGATTCAGCACATAGCTCACTAGATGATATACCTCACGATAGCATCGCACATAGCCAGCTCATCGTCAATATGCATTTGGATGGTATCGCACTTAGCTCACCATCTAGCATTATCACAACACATGCACAAGTCTATTTACTTAATTATTCATCCATTCAAATCTATATTACATTCATTGTACTTGAACCACATAGGTTCCCAATCATTCTCATTCATTCTCATTCATGCTACACCCTAGCTAGCATTATCAAATTGTAAGTATGAATGCATTGTTTATGCATAGACTTACCTCGATACTCAAAAGTATTGAAAAGTGCAATTTAGTCCACCACTTTGCTTTTGCCTCGGTTTTGATCCGGGCTTCATCTTTCTTGATCTATAATGAATAAATCAGCTTATTCAATACACACATTGACTAAATTGACCCACATCTCATACTTTAGCAAAATTACTATTTTGCCCCTAAACTTTCTCATATTTACACTTTAGTCCCAAAGGCTCGTAAAGTGATTTTTATTCAACTTTCTTGCCTTTCATGCTTAGCCGAACCACTTACTCAACTAAAGCATTCAACAATTCTCACTAAATCACCCATGTATGACCCAACTTAAGATTTTCACAACTAAGTCCCTACATGTATTTTCATGGAAAATCACTTAGCAAAAGATGTTTCTACAACATCAAGCTTTCATATTCTTCCATAAAACATCAAAATACATGCATGTCATATATATGTACATTTTTGAACATCCATAATAGCTCACCAAATAGCTATAAATAGCTTACTCATGCTACTAGGACTTCAAAAATACGAAGAATATCAAAAACTGAGCTTAAGAGCACTTACTAGCAAGCTTGAAAAATTGAAGGAGCCCTAACAATGGCTTCTCAAATTTTCGGCAGCTGTGGGAAGAAGATGAATGAATTTCTATAATCTTTTCACCTATTTTAATCACTTAATTGATAAATAACCAAAATGCCCTTTTGATAAACTTCAAATTTTGACTCATCCATGCCCATTTTTGTCCAAAAATTAGAATTTAGATAAATTGCTATTTAAGGACCTCTAATTAATAATCTAAAGCTATTTCACACATATAGCTTCTAGAAACACACATTTTGCAACTTTTGCAATTTAGTCCTTTTGGACAATTCAATCACAATTTCACAAAATTGTTTCATGAAACTTTCACACTAGCATGCATACATAATATAAGGCTCAAAAACTCATTCATGACCATCAGATTTGTGGTCTCGAACCACTATTCTGACTAGGCCCTAAATCGAGATGTTACATCAAACGTAGGGCGATATCGGCAGTTCAGGATTTTCCACCGGGTTATGGACCATCATCCGGTGAAAATAGACAAATCGTGGTTATTCACGATACTAAGGGTAAGCGTTTCATTAGATCGTCTGATTTAGATACTAGATTAATAAAATCTCGTTTATTGGTTAATCGAGTGTAATGGTGATTTAGGTGCCGACGATCAATAAGGTTTAGTCCTTACCGTAATCAAGTGTGTAATCTCACACCGAAATCCCGCAGATTCATGATTCGATAACATGTTGAATAATAAGATCGTTATTATTATAAGGCTAAAAATCGTAATATGGCACAAATCGAGAAGTTTGCTTAAATTACATTATTTCTATAGATTTGTCAAAATCGGTATTAAAATTGTTAAATTTACCAAAATGCCCCTATGGGCCGATTTACAAAAATGCCTCTATGGGCCATTTACTAAAATGCCCCTATGGGCCGATTTACAAAAATGCCTCTATGGGCCGACTTACTAAAATGCCCCTATGGGCCGAATTGCTAGAATGCCTTAGTGGGTCGAATTAAAAAGTTCTATAATGGACCGATTCATCGTAATAAATATTGGATTAATGGTCGATTATATATGTGGATATTATCCTATGTATATTGCATTTCACATTTTGCATGGGATGGGAAAATTGTATGGAGAGCAGTGTAGCCTGGTGGCATTGCCACAAAATATTCATTATTATGCTTACTTATGATTTCGATGGCTTGGCCACAATATAAATATATGATAAGCAGCTTGACTGGAAATTTTGGTGTGAGCGGCGGGGTGGGTTGACTTGGTCCCCACAGGTGTGATTGGCTGGTCGGGGGTGTGATGGATGGATGGGTTGGGTTGCATGCATTCACTTCATTTTAATATTGTTATGTTAATGGGCTTCGGTCCAAGATGATGCTATGCGGGTTCAGGCCCAGTGGATGACGGTAAGGGGATTATGCACTGAGTTCTTGTAACTCACCCCTCCTTTCTTTTTCTTAATCCCCTCAGGTAATGCTCAGTGACGAGGACTTAGGGCCATGGATGACTCGGTGGAGGCCATACTTTAGAAATGGTATTTTCGAACTTAGTAAATTCCTTTTTCGTTTATTTTCGTTACTTTTACTATATTAGGTTAAAGTTGTAATAAGGCCTCTGGGATTTTAAATTTGGATTTTATGTTTGACTATTTATTTTCTATCATGGTTTGATTTAAACGGGGATTTTTTTGAAAATTATAAACAACGATTTTTCATAAAATTTATCAACAAACGGATTTCATAACAAATATGTTCGAATAATTTAACTTGGACTTTCCTTCGAAATATCAATATTATTTTCAAAAAAAAATTACGGATTTAAAAGATCACTAATTCAATTATCGACTCTTCAATTAACCTTTCAAGAATTGTAGTATTTCTATTAAATATTTTTTATCCAAATTTGTTTTCTTAAACTAAATTCTAATCTTTAGTAAGAAGCATAAGTTCTTTACTCGTTTTCTTCATGTGACATGTCAGATCCGGTCATACCGCATAGGCCGGGTTTGGGGTGTTACAGTATCGATACCTGATGTGGAAATCCATATAAGACCACCTCAGGGATGTGACATTGGTTTCGTACCTATATGAATGACGATGAATATATGTATTTGATTATCCCTAGTGATTAAAGGGACAGATGGATGAGTCTAGAGGTAGAAATGAGAATTGTATTAAATCCATGTGAATGGGTGAATACAGGTAATCGTGAATGAGTCAAAAAGAAACCAGTACGATGTGTGGCACGGTATGTGCTAAATAAATGGCAAGTTTGAGTAAGTTGACTCGAAACCTGTAGCTTGTGCATGGTTAGTGGATGCCATGGATAGATTATAATAATCTCCTTGAGTATTAGGAATAAAGATCTGTTGCCTTTCAGGACTGATGTAGTTGTTCTTTGCATAAACTGTGATTGTGTGAGGATGTTAGCTGATAGTAAAAATCAGACAAAACGGTTGTCGATTTAGAAAATTGAAATCAACATTCCTTTACCTCCTCGTAATCCTATTCGGGTACTTTGAGGAGGAAGTTGCTGCTGAAACTTCCTGTGAGATTTCTTTTATATTTCCGTTGATCATGGTTATTTATAAAGGGTGTGTTCTTTGAGTTGCGATATTCATATTTATTATGATTACGCTTTTGATTTGATCAAAGAAAAGTGATAATTCTAGTACAAGAAATGAAATCACAAGTTTCATGTTGTGCGATGGGTTTTCGAGTAAGCCGAATAGAGTTAATGAATTTGATCGAGATGTCCCTGCTATCGTGAGATATGACGATAGTAAAGGTCTTAGATTAGTACAGTAAGAGAAACTCAGATGAGAGTGTACTAGAAATATGTTCTCAGTATGGAGAAAAGAGTAGATTAATGTATTGAGATATGATTCAAGTTCTGTGTATATTCACGCATGAGTCAGTAAAGAGAATGAAATTCTGTGTGTACGTGGGTAGGGAGCACGATATAAAGATATGCTCATCGAAATGTTCAAACCGTGATGGTTGAGTTGAAAGCTATTGAAAGAACTGTTTATTTGAAAGTTCTAGTACTGAGATCAGTCTGAATCGAGAGAAAGAGTTGACAGGTTGGTGATCCAGAGACGATCACTTTTGTGTAACAGCCCGATTTAGGGCCTAGTAGGAATAGTGGTGCGAGACCATGAATCCGAGGTGAATTTATGAGTTTTTAAGGTTCATGCCATGTTTGCATGTTAGTGTGAAAGTTTCATGAAGCAATTTTGCTAAATTGAAGTTGAATGGTCAAAAAGGACCAAATTGCAAAAGTTGTAAAATGTGAGTTTCTAGAAGCATTTTGTATGAAATAGCTCTAGAATAGCAATTATAAGTCCTTAAATAGCAATTTGCCCAAATCATAATTTTTGGACAAAATTGGACATGAGTTAGTAAGTTAAGAAATTTTTATGATAAGGGCATTTTGGTCATTTGTCTAATAAGTGACTTAAAATAGGAAAAAGATGATAAAAATCATTCATCTTCTTCCTTGTGTGTGCCGAAATTTTGAAGAACCCATAGCTAGGGTTTGTTCATCTTTCAAGCTTGCTAGTAAGTTCATCTTAGCCCCGTTTTTGATATTCTTCGTATTTTTGAAGTCCCGGTAGCATGAGTAAGCTATTTTTAGCTACAAAGTGAGCTAAAGTGCATGTTCAAAAATCTACCCATGATTGATATGCATGTTAAATGATGTTTTATGGAAGTTTATGAGAGTTTGATGTTAGATAAACATCTTTTTCTAAGTGAATTTCATGAAAGATGATAGTATGGACCATTTTGTAATAGTTATGAAAATTGGGCATACATGTTAAAAATAGCAAGAATTGATGATTGTTATAGTAGAGAAAATGATTCAGCTCAGCATGAAGTTTAATAAAGTTGAATTAAAATTTTTTTACGAGCCTTGGGGCAAAAGTGCAAATATGAGAAAGTATAGGGGCAAAATGGTAATTTTGCCAAAGTATGAGTTAAGAGTCAATTTAGTCAATGTGAGTATTAAATGATCTATTTATGACTATAGATCAAGAAAAATAAAGCCCGGATCGCAACCGAGGCAAGGACAAAATCGAGGACTAAATTGCATATCTACATACATTTTGTATATTGAGGTAAGTTTGTATGATTTCTAAGCTTTATGATTTATATCATTGAATTGCTTAGTATAATGTACAATGTTCTTATAAAATTGTCTAACGTTAAGTTAAACAATGAAATTAATGAGATCAAGTATGAGAAAGTCCGTATAAGACCAAACCGAGGCATGGCATCGGCAATCAAGCAAGTTATCATGTAAGGCCAAGGACCCAAGCTTGGCATTGACAAGTTTATCATGTAAGTCCAAGGACCCAAGCTTGGCATTGAACAAGTTATCATGTAAGTCCAAGGACCCAAGCTTGGCATTGACAAGTTTATCATGTAAGTCCAAGGACCCAAGCTTGGCATTGAACAAGTTATCATGTAAGTCCAAGGACCCAAGCTTGGCATTGAACAAGTTATCATGTAAGTCCAAGGATCCAAGCTTGGCATTGAACAAGTTATCAAGAGGAAGATTTCATATAAGTCCATGTCAAGACATGGCCTTGAAACCAAGATGAGATATCCCATGTAAGACCATATCCAAAATATGGCTTTAGTATCAAGTTCATGGTAAGAGATTTGGTATTCTCGGTTATTCATAGGAATTCATCGGGCAAATGAGATAAGCTCACAAGAGATAACAAGAAAGTTTAGTAAGCAAAATCATTATCAAGTGGGGACAAATATTAGTCATATTATGAATGATAAAATAGAGATTATGATTACTATGTTAAAGTATGCTGATCAATGTGATCAAGTGATACAAGTCTCTTGTTTACTTCACAAGTATGAGACTAGTAAGTATTACAGGGCATGTAAGAACCAAGTATGAGCAAATAAGCTTTATAGTTGAAATTATGATACCATTGATTATGTCAAATGGTTTATTTAAGCAAGTATGTTGATATGTGTTTCATATGCAAACTTACTAAGCTAAATGCTTACGTAGCACACTATCAATCACCATTTTGGTATAGCCAAGTTGATTTTAAGTATGGCATGTATAGGAAACATTTCATTTTGAGTATATGTCTTAGAAAGTGGCAAAAGTATGGGCTGTCAAGTTTATTATTCTTTTGTAAATGGCTAAGTGATTGGCCAAGTTTGACTAAGAATGTATGTTATTAATATCAATGAAGCATGTTATATTGTTCATGAAAGATGTAATAATTGAGTTTGGTCTTAATTTCAGGATGGCAATTGGCTTGGTAAATAGCCTCTAAGTGCCTACACGGTTAGACACACGGGCGTGTGTCTAGGCCGTGCATAAACTGCACCTTAGTCTTATAAGTAAGAATAGGCCACGGACTAATCCCACGACCGTGTGTTAAGGCCGTGCATATCACAGGGTTAGAACATGGGCGTGTGCCCGATCGTGTGAAATAAGTCAGTATATCAAGATGTAGTACACGGTCTGAGTCCACGGGCGTGCCATGGCCGTGTGTTATAAGTCAGAATGCTAAGGTTTTTCACACGGGCTAGGACCACGGGTGTGCCATGGCCGTGTGAAATTTGGCAGTAAACTCGAGTTTTAAGCACGGTTGGGAGACATGGGCGTGTCTCGAGTTTACAGGCGTGTCCCAACTCACATAGGCGTGTGACCCCTGTTTCCATGAAAAGTTTTTGATTGAGTTCCGAAAGTTTACGGACATGAGTTTAAGGCCTCGTAGGCCCATGAAAAGTACAAGTTGATTAAGAAAGAGAAGTTCTTAATTCAGAACGAAATTTTATAGCCCGTAAGTACATGATTAAGCAAGTTGAAGCATAGTAATGTCTCGTATCCGGTCTAAGCCTCAGACTCGGGTATGGGGTGTTTCATTTAGTGTCTGTGTTGTGAGTTAGATATTATGTATTGATCCATGGAAAGATCGATGTGTAATTTTCTGAATTTTAATAAGTGAGGGTATCTTATGCTGCAGAAGATTTTGAAGATGAAATAGTGGAAACAACTTGAATTATTACAATGGTGGGTATAGTTATTGTGATACTACTCAGATAGTAGACATAGTACAAATGTCTGAATGAAAGATCCATGTTAAATAATGCGAATTAGTTACTCGGTTGATCTTAGTTGGTAATATCCTAGTTTCAGCGAGGTTAATGACTAGAGAGAGTTTTCTTTTTAGAACAAAAAGGGTTCAGAAGTGAGATAGTAAATGGTATTTTAAATAAACTTTGAATGAGTTTATTTAATGTGATAAAATGCAAGTTGGATAAGATTTTCGTTTTTGATGTTTCCTCGAGATAGAATTTGAATGATGATGAATCCCATGTGAAAAGAGAAAGGTGGGCAAAAGTCCCTTTTTGGCCTTTTCGGCATCGAGGTAAGTTCATGTGCAGATGTGGTAAATACGTATGAGTTATTTTAAATATTCCAAAGTTGTGTGAAATGTATAATTACGCAATGGATGTATTAAGTATTTGTTGATAAGTTGTTAAGTGAATTGAATCTCAGAATAGTAAGAGATGTAAACAGTAAGAAATGATGATAGTTAAGGTTACATGTGAGACCAGATTGGAATATGACCTCGGTGTAAGAATTCGTATAAGGCCATGTCTTGGACATGGCATTGACATGTTAATGCAGGTGAGACCCCATTGGGGTATGATGTCAAGGTGACATAGTGTGTATGAGACTCAAGAGAGTCATTTAACAATTTGAGTGATTCGACGGGTAAGTTGAAGGTGAGAACGTACATGGTTGTACCATGAGAAGCATATGTAACACCCCAAACCCTGGTCTATGCATTAAGACCAGATTTGGTATGTCACACAAAACGAACATACATCTAGTCATTTATTGATTGAAATAAATCAGATCCTCAAAACTATTTTGGAATTGAAGTTTATTAAAAACCGAGGTTAGTTTAAAATCTATGATTTAAGACATAAGAGTTTATAAATTAAAACTTAGAAATTAATTGGTAACAAATTTTACGAGAAGTTTAAAAGAGTTCAAAATGGAAATTTGAAAACAAGATTTTTAAAGAATCTTACAGAAAAATTTACGAGAATAAAATATTTAAGAAAAACCCCTTTTTTTGCACGAGAATTTAAGAAAACATTTATTAAAAATAGAGTAGTCCCATTTTAGTATTTAAACATAATTAAAATCCATCCACAAGTAAAAACCCATAAAAATAATACCAGAGGCCTTATTACATCATAGCTGAAATAGTAATTAAATAAAAATACTTAAGAGTAGTTCATAGTTCACAAAAACCATCATTCGAAGTATGGCCTCCACGAAGTCATCCCCCGGCCCAAGCCTCCATTAATGATCGTTACCTGAGATGGGTAAAGGAAACGGGGTGAGTTACTTAGAACTCAGTGTGTAACCCACTTACCAAGTCCACTGGGCCAAAACCATTTAAGCATTTAATTGGGCTTGAGCCCATTTACAAATGTACAATATAACAAGTATAAAATGCATGTGATATGCAATTCCCAACCAAGCCTAAATTTCCAACCGCTACACACCACCCGTACTAACCAACACACCTGTGGGGAGCTTTAGTCACCCACCCCGCCAGCACACCAACTGGGCATTAAGACATATATTAAACTGGGCATGAAGCCATCAACTGGGCACGAAGCCATTGACTGGGCACGAAGCCATTAACTGGGCACGAAGCCATTAACTGGGCAAGAAGCCATCTTCTCTTCGTCAAATATCCCAACCCATGTAATCATGTATATAAAATGCATGACAATTCATTCATATATAATAATTTCAACATAAGGCTCATTATAAAAGTTATCAAAAACTGGCCCATTTCACATTTTGGCCCACATAATCTCATATCACATTTGGCCCATTTAACAATTATCACATATGGCCCATTTACCATATATCACATATGGCCCATTTATCAAATATCACATATGGCCCATTTATCAAATATCACATGTGGCCCATTTATCAAATATCACATATGGCCTATTTACCAAATATCACATATGGCCCATTTATCAAATATCACATATAGCCCATTTATCAAATATCACATATAGCCCATTAAGTCACTTTTATCGATTTAGCCCATTAAGGGCAATTTCGTAATTTTCATAATCTTGATACCAGTTTCATAGTTTTTACGATTCAAGTGATAAAATAAACCATTTTACCCGATTTCACCAACTTTGTGATTTTAATCTAGCATTATTACGATGTGGTTATCTAACCCGCGAGATATGGTGTAAGATTAAACACCTGATTACGGTGAGCACTACACTTTCTTGATCGTCGATACCTAAATATGTATCACGCTTGGTTAGAACACTAATACTTAATATAAATCTATGCTAAAGATAAGCGATCTAGATCCTTACCCTCGGAATCTCAAACAACTACTATTTGGCTGTTCTCCCCGGTTAACGGTTCACAACCCGGTGGAAAATCCCGAATAGCTAATGGCTCCGAACTACGAACAACTTCGAATAATTGATTCTTCCCGGATGAAGGTCCACGACCCGGTGGAAAATCTCGGATTACCGAAATAGCCCTTCACTTGAATCTAGGGGGAATAGCGAATCTGCCCCTCTTCCGAACACTATTCACCACCCTTTTCGACCCTATCTTGCTTGCCTCCATTGACAGAAGAATATTAGTCCAACTAATATTTTGGAAATTTAGTTTATAGGTCTTAAGGGCGAAATCGGCTTACCACGAAATCTTACGTTCACGGGATGAAAATCGAGCGATAACGTTCCTAAGATAAAACCGATTAGTAACCCATTTTTGACGAAATAACGAGTAATAAGGAAATCCTTGATAAAAACCCTTACCTTAACACTTTGAACCGAATCCTAGCGATCCATGATGATTACGAACACTCCGAGTTTCGCCCTTCTCTATATCACTATAAAGACGAGAAAGATTGTCTAAGAGAAAGAGATAGAGGATACTTTCGGTCAAAAGACCCTCCCGAACAAAAGTAGATTCGGCAAAAGAAAAGATGAAAAAAAAGTAAAGAATCGAAGAGGGTTCTTACCGATTGTCCAAAGATTGAATAGAAGAAATGATTGAGATGAAATATATGAGAAATAGAAATTCGGCTATGATGATGTTTATTAACATTCGGCCATGGTGAAAGATTTTGGAAAAGAAATAGTGATGTTAAGAGTTCTTTACAAGAAGAAAGAAAGGAGAAAAATAAATAAAAGAGAAAGCGTTTATGTGTAAATTTTCAATGATGGAAGATGAACAAAGAAATGATCTTGGGGTTGGTGTATATTCGGCCAAAAAGAAAGAAAAAGAATATGACCTTTCAAGATGGTATGGTTTCGGCACAAGGAGGAGAAACTTGGGAAGAATGAAAGATGATATCAATTTGGTCTAGAAGAAATGACCAAAACCAAAACAAAATTTACCTATTGTACATGACACATTCGGCTAGGGAGAGAAGTTGTGGAGAGAAAAGAAAAATGCACTAATTTGCTAAAGCATTATGGCCAACTAGCTCCTAATCCTTACCAATATTCGGCCAACCCCTCCTAACCCCAAAATCGTCCAAGTACATTGGCCAAAAGTCAAAGTTTAGCCACCCCAAAGTTTCCAAAACATCACCCTTGTTTCATGCCTTATGTCCCCCCTTACTTGCCTTTTCCATATGATTCTTTTCCTTAAGTTCACTCTTACCATATCTCTTAGCCATCATACCATAAAATAAAAGTCTAACTTACCAAGAATATGATGCTTGGCCGACACTTGCTAGGAAAGAGCAAAAATTAATATTCACAAAATGCATACTAGGGGATTCGAACCTCTCCCCTCAAGACCATACATGTAGCGCATAACCTCTTCACTAATGGATCTTTTATGCTATCTTTTTATCACTTAATTTCCTTAAACATCAAGGTTACTAGTTCCACTTCAATAAAGTATTCGTTGCTAAAATTTATTCTAATTCCGAATAACTCCCGAGCCTTCTCAAGACTATATTAAACACACAAATTGAATCATTCACAAGCTAAGCACCAAAATTATGCAACATATCGATACTAAATTTTTAGGATGTTACAATTCTACCCCCCTAAAAGAAAATTTCGTCCTCGAAATTTACCTGGTTAAAAGAGGTGAGGATATCGTTGCTGAATTGCGTCCTCAAGCTCCCACGTAGCTTCCTCCGCTCCGTGATTACACCATAGAACCTTAACCAACGGTACTGACTTCTTTCTTAGCACCTTAACATCTCGATCTAAAATTTTCATCGGTTCCTCCTCGAAAGACAACTCCGGCCTTATCTCCACTTCTTCTACCAGTACTATGTGAGATGGATTCGATCAATAACGCCTTAACATAGAGACATGGAAGACACTATGAATCTGACTCAACTCCGGAGGTAATTCAAGCTGATAGGCCACTGGTCCTACATGCTTCAACACACGGTACGGTCCAATGAACCTAGGGCTCAACTTGCCCTTCCTTCCAAATATGAAAATCTTCTTCCAAGGTGAGACTTTCAGAAAGACCTGATCTCCCACCGCAAACTCAATATCCTTACACTTCAGATCTGCATACGACTTTTGTCTATCTGAAGCTTCCTTTAACCGTGCTCGAATCACCTTTACCTTTTCTTCCGTCTCAGATACCATTTCAGGACCCAACAACTGTCGTTCCCCCAATTCAGTCCAACAAGTAGGGGTATGACACCTACGACCATATAACACTTCATAAGGTGCCATTTGGATCTTTGGATTGGTAAGCTGTATTATTATCTGTGAACTCGCCAATGGTAGAAAATCTTCCCAACTACCTCTGAAATCAATCACACAACCCCTTAACATGTCTTCCAAAATCTGGATTACTCTTTCCAGTGACCATCGATCGAGGATGAAAAGCGTCTTTGAAGTTTAACTTTGTTCCCAAAGCCTCATGCAAAGCTTTCCAAAACCGCGATGTAAACTTAGGATCCCTGTCCGATATAATAGACACTGGTACCCCATGCAACCTCACGATCTTCGATACATACAACTTAGCCAACTTCTGCAGTGAGTAATCCGTACGAACTGGTAGAAAATGGGTAGTCTTCGTTAACCGATCCACTATCACCAGACGAAATCTTTCTTAGTAGGTGTTAAGGGTAATCCACTAACAAAGTCCATCGTTATCCGCTCCCATTTCCATAAAGGAATCTTTACCGGTTGTAACAATCCCGACGGTAATTGGTGTTCCGCCTTAACTTGCTGACACGTCAGGCACTTGCTCACAAAATCCGTAACTTCCTGTTTCAACCCTGGCCACCAATACTGATCACGAAGGTCTCGATACATCTTATTTCCTCCGGGGTGCATAGCATAAGGGCTACTATGCGCCTCCTGCAGAATCATTTGTCTCAAATCTTAATCCATGGGCATACAAACTCTTCCACGAAAACACAGCACTCCATCATTGTTCATTCCAAAATCCACTATTACACCACTTTTAACTTGCTGAATTAAGGGTCCCAACTTTTCATCTGATAACTGCTTTTCCTTGATCTGTTCTAACCACAAAGGCTTAACCTGAAGTTCCGCTAGCAGACTGCCATCTTCATACAAACTGAGATGAGAAAACATTGCTCTTAACTCTGATACAACCTTACGACTCAACGCGTCTGCCACCACGTTAGCCTTTCAAGGATGATACTCGATTGAGAAGTCATAATCCTTTAACAGCTCCACCTACCTCCGTTGTCTCAAGTTCAACTCCTTTTGGGTAAGGAGGTACTTAAGACTCTTATGATCCGTATAAATGATCGACTTCTCATCGTAGAGATAGTGCCTCTAAATTTTTAAAGCAAAAACCACCGTAGCCAACTCCAAGTCATGGGTAGGATAGTTGACTTCGTGCGACCTCAACTGACGAGAAGCACAAGCCACCACTTTTCCACCTTGCATCAGCACACATCCTAAACCCGTGTGTGACGCATCACAGTAAACGATAAACTCTTTTCTAGCCTCGAGTTGAATCGAAGATCGCGCTCAGTCAAAATCTTCTTGATTTGTCAAAACTCTCTTGTTGTCTATCGGTCCACACATACGGTACTCCCTTCGCGCAATGACTTAGTTAGGGGTGCAGCAATCAACGAAAACCCTCAACAAAGCGTCTCTATAATAACCAGCCAAACCTAAGAAACTCCGAATCTCACCACTTGTCTTGGTGGTTTTCGATCCAACATGACCTCTACCTTCCGAGGATCAACTCTTATTCCTTCAGCTGACACCACATGACCCAAGAAAGTCACTTCCTTTAGCAAAAATTCACACTTACTGAATTTGGCATAAAGTTGCTTATCTCGTAGTATTTGCAATACTATGCGCAAATGTGAGTCATGCTCTTCTTCATTCCTCGAGTATACCAACTAAATTTGGCATAAAGTTGCTTATCTCGCAGTATTTGCAATACTATGCGCAAATGTGAGTCATGCTCTTCTTCATTCCTCGAGTATACCAAGATATCATCTATGAACACCACCACGAACCGGTCTAGATAGGGTTGAAAGACTCGATTCATCATGTCCATAAATGTAGCTGGTGCATTGGTCAAACCAAACGGCATCACCAAAAACTCATAATGTCCATAACGAGTTCGGAATGCTGTCTTATGAATATCTGCCTCCTTAACCTTGAGTTGATGATAACCCGATCTCAAATCAATCTTGGAGAAAACTGAAGCTCCTCTCAACTGATCAAACAGGTCGTCGATTCTCGGCAATGGATACATATTCTTGATCGTTAATTTATTCAATTGCCTATAATCAATACACATACGCATCGACCCATCCTTCTTCTTGACGAACAAAACCGGTGCTCCCCACGGAGACACACTCGGTCGAATAAATCCCCGATCCAATTATTCTTGAATTTGTGCTTTAAGCTCTACTAACTCCTTCGGCGCCATTCTATAAGGAGCAATGGACACCGGAGCCGTTCCAGGCAAAAGCTCAATGCCAAATTCTATTTCCCGATCTGGAGGTAAACCATGAATTTCTTCGGCAAAGACATCTGAAAATTCTTTCACCGTTCTCACACCTTCCACTGATAATTCCTTGGCATCCAAAGCACTGATGAAGGCTAGGAATGCTCCATATTATTTTCGCACCAACTTTTCTAGTTTTAAAGCAGATACCACATTTGCCAAAAAGTTCCTTCGCTCGCCTATCATTACTACCTCCTTATCATCCAAAGTCCTTATTGACATCTGCTTTTCAGCACAATCCAATTGCGCCCGGTGCTTTACCAACCAATCCATGCCCAAAATAAGATCGAACTCACCGAAAGGCAATTCCATCAAATCCGCCAAAAATATATCTCTTTGAATTTCTAAAGGCACGTCTCTATACAATTTATTCACAATCACAGACTGTCCTAAAGGACTAATTACCGTCATCTCTCTATCGGTAATCTCAGATCTAATATTCAGGTTTCTAGATATGGCACTAGCAACATACGAGTGGGTAGACCCAATATCTATCAAAGCAGTAACAGGTACATCAAAGATGAAGAACGTACCAGTTATCACATCAGGTGCATCGCCATCCTCCCGATGCCTGACCGCATAGACCAATCCCGGCTGTCTTGCCTCCGCGTTACCTCTAAAGCCATTACCTCGACCTGGTGCACCTTGACCACGTCCAGCACCATTACCACCACGACCTGGTCCACGGCCTCTCGGTGGCTGCTGAGCGCCTCTAGCTGGCTGTGCATCAGAGTTATGAGCTTCTTGAGTCGGAGCAGTCCGTCGAGGGCAATTCCTAAACTGATGGTCCTTAGAACCACATTTAAAACAACCACCAGTTCTCTTCCAGCATTCCCCAGGGTGTTGTCTCCCACAGTCAGCACATTCTTGAATCTGATTGGTAGCCACAGGTGCTCTAGCTTGAGCTGGCTCATCATTCTGAGGCCTCTTTTAGAACCTTTTAGCAGAACCCGAGTACTTAAAATCCCTCTTGCCTCTGACTCTTTCCCGATTCTGGCGTTCTGAGTTCTTAGCCTCTTCGGCTATCTTGGCTTTCTCCACAAGCGTGGCAAAAATCCTTTCTTGTTGTGGGGCTATCACTACCCGTAACTCATCGTTTAGCCCATCCTCAAAACGTACACAGTGCTCTTGATCAGTTGGCACTATTGCGCGAGCATATCGGCTTAAGCGAACAAATTCTGCCTCGTAAGCTGCCACATTTTTATTCCCTTAAACTAGACAGGAATTCCTTCCTCCGGGCATCCACATAGCTTGCCCCGACATACTTCCCTTGGAAAGCAGCTTTGAAGAAATCCCAAGTAACACGTTCAGCCTGGGTGCCTTCTCGCACAGTAAGCCACCATTGATACGCCTCGTCCCTCAACAAGGACACGGCTCCTCTTAGTTTCTGCTCGGTAGTACACTCCAGGTCATCCATAATCCGCTCTACAGCCTCGAGCCAATATTCCGCAACATTTGGGGCTACTCCAGAAATACCCCTAAAAGTCTCAGCACCATTAGATCTGAGCCGCTCCGATATTGATCCTCGAGCCACTGGCCCCGTTCTAGCCCCAGCAACCCTTTCCAAAACTCGTAACATTTCCTGAGACAAAGTAATGTCTTCCCTCATACGGTCGTGGGATCCAATATCCGACACAGGTGATGCCGGTGCATCCATTTCCGGCATATGTCCCGATGCCTCGGACACGGCTCTAGCACCTCGGCCTCTACCACGGCCACGTCTACCACGTCCACGTCCTCTAGCGCTCATAATAGCTAATTTGGTTTAATCTGATTACAAGTTCTATGAATCAGAATACTATTTCAGTGTTTATTAACGATATTTTATGAGATATATAAGAGATAGAGTTGTTTTCGCAATCACATCCTATAGTCTCAATCTCTACAGTTTCAACACCTAAAACTAGAAGTTCTAGAGTGTTCCTATGATCATATCACAATAATAAACATTCAATATATGAATACTTACTTGACTTGGTGCCGGATGCTCGTGGTGCCATACTACCTTTAAAACATAAATTCTATAAATTCAAAATAGCTTTAAACAAAAATTATTGTTGAACCCAAACCACAGCCGAGTTTTGAAACTGGCTCTGATACCATAAAATGTAACACCCCGAACCCTGGTCTATGCGTTAAGACTAGATTTGGTATGTCACACAAAACGAACATACATCTAGTCATTTATTGATTGAAATAAATCAGATCCTCAAAACTATTTTGGAATTGAAGTTTATTAAAAACCGAGGTTAGTTTAAAATCTATGATTTAAGACATAAGAGTTTATAAATTAAAACTTAGAAATTAATTGGTAACAAATTTTACGAGAAGTTTAAAAGATTTCAAAAGGGAAATTTGAAAACAAGATTTTTAAAGAATCTTACAGAAAAATTTACGAGAATAAAATATTTAAGAAAAACCCCTTTTTTTGCACGAGAATTTAAGAAAACATTTATTAAAAATAGAGTAGTCCCATTTTAGTATTTAAACATAATTAAAATCCATCCACAAGTAAAAGCCCATAAAAATAATACCAGATGCCTTATTACATCATAACTGAAATAGTAATTAAATAAAAATACTTAAGAGTAGTTCATAGTTCACAAAAACCATCATTCGAAGTATGGCCTCCACGAAGTCATCCCCCGGCCCAAGCCTCCATTAATGATCGTTACCTGAGATGGGTAAAGGAAACGGGGTGAGTTACTTAGAACTCAGTGTGTAACCCACTTACCAAGTCCACTGGGCCAAAACCATTTAAGCATTTAATTGGGCTTGAGCCCATTTACAAATGTACAATATAACAAGTATAAAATGCATGTGATATGCAATTCCCAACCAAGCCTAAATTTCCAACCGCTACACACCACTCGTACCAACCAACACACCTGTGGGGAGCTTTAGTCACCCACCCCGCCAACACACCATTTGGGCATTAAGCCATATATTAAACTGGGCATGAAGCCATCAACTGGGCACGAAGCCATTAACTGGGCACGAAGCCATTAACTGGGCACGAAGCCATTAACTGGGCATGAGGCAATCTTCTCTTCGTCAAATATCTCAACCCATGCAATTATGTATATAAAATGCATGACAATTCATTCTTATATAATAATTTCAACATAAGGCTCATTATAAAAGTTATCACAAACTTGCCCATTTCACATTTTGGCCCATATAATCTCATATCACATTTGGCCCATTTAACAATTATCACATATGGCCCATTTACCAAATATCACATATGGCCCATTTATCAAATATCACATATGGCCCATTTATCAAATATCACATATGGCCCATTTATCAAATATCACATATAGCCCATTTATCAAATATCACATATGGCCCATTTATCAAATATCACATATGGCCCATTTATCAAATATCACATATAGCCCATTTATCAAATATCACATATGGCCCATTTATCAAATATCACATGTGGCCTATTTATCAAATATCACATATACCCATTTATCAAATATCACATATAGCCCATTAAGTCACTTTTATCGATTTAGCCCATTAAGGGCAATTTCGTAATTTTCATAATCTTGATACCAGTTTCATAGTTTTTACGATTCAAGTGATAAAATAAACCATTTTACCCGATTTCACCAACTTTGTGATTTTAATCTAGCATTATTACAATGTGGTTATCTAACCCGCGAGATATGGTGTAAGATTACACACCTGATTACGGTGAGCACTACACTTTCTTGATCGTCGATACCTAAATATGTATCACGCTTGGTTAGAACACTAATACTTAATATAAATCTATGCTAAAGATAAGCGATCTAGATCCTTACCCTCGGAATCTCGAACAACTACTATTTGGCGGTTCTCCCCGGTTGACGGTTCACAACCCGGTGGAAAATCCTGAATAGTTAATGGCTTCGAACTACGAACAACTTCGAATAATTGATTCTCCCCGGATGAGGTTCCACAACCCGATGGAAAATCTCAGATTGTCGACACAGCCCTTCGCTTGAATCTAGGGGGAATAGCGAATCCGTCCCTCTTCCAAACACTATTCACCACCCTTTTCGACCCTATCTTGCTTGCCTCCATTGACAGAAGAATATTAGTCCAACTAATATTTTGGAAATTTAGTTTATAGGTCTTAAGGGCGAAATCGGCTTACCACGAAATCTTACATTCACGGGATAAAAATCGAGCGATAACGTTCCTAAGATAAAACCGATTAGTAACCCATCTTTGATGAAATAATGAGTAATAAGGAAATCCTTGATAGAAACCCTTACCTTAACACCTTGAACCGAATCCTAGCGATCCACAATGATTACGAACACTCCGAGTTTCGGCCTTCTCTATATCACTATAAAGACGAGAAAGATTGTCTAAGAGAAAGAGATAGAGGATACTTTCGGTCAAAAGACCCTCCCGGACAAAAGTAGATTCGGCAAAAGAAAAGATGAAAAAAAAAGTAAAAAATCGAAGAGGGTTCTTACCGATTGTCCAAAGATTGAATAGAAGAAATGATTGAGAAGAAATATATGAGAAATGGAAATTCGGCTATGATGATGTTTATTAACATTCGGCCATGGTGAAAGATTTTGGAAAAGAAATAGTGATGTTAAGAGTTCTTTACAAGAAGAAAGAAAGGAGAAAAAGAAATAAAAGAGAAAGCGTTTATGTGTAAATTTTCAATGATGGAAGATGAACAAAGAAATGATCTTGGGGTTGGTGTATATTCGGCCAAAAAGAAAGAAAAAGAATATGACCTTTCAAGATGGTATGGTTTCGGCACAAAGAGGAGAAACTTGGGAAGAATGAAAGATGACATCAATTTGGTCTAGAAGAAATGACCAAAACCAAAACAAAATTTACCTATTGTAGATGACACATTCAGCTAGGGAGAGAAGTTGTGGAGAGAACAGAAAAATGCACTAATTTGCTAAAGCATTATGGCCAACTAGCTCCTAATCCTTACCAATATTCGGCCAACCCCTCCTAACCCCAAAATCGTCCAAGTACATTGGCCAAAAGTCAAAGTTTAGCCACCCCAAAGTTTCCAAAACATCACCCTTGTTTCATGCCTTATGTCCCCCCTTACTTGCCTTTTCCATATGATTCTTTTCCTTAAGTTCACTCTTACCATATCTCTTTGCCATCATACCATAAAATAAAAGTCTAACTTACCAAGAATATGATGCTTGGCCGACACTTGCTAGGAAAGAACAAAAATTAATATTCACAAAATGCATACTAAGGGATTCGAACCTCTCTCCTCAAGACCGTACATGTAGCGCATAACCTATTCACTAATGGCTCTTTTATGCTATCTTTTTATCACTTAATTTCCTTAAACATCAAGGTTACTAGTTCCACTTCAATAAAGTATTTGTTGCTAAAATTTATTCTAATTCCGAATAAATACCGAGCCTTCTCAAGACTATATTAAACACACAAATTGAATCATTCACAAGCTAAGCACCAAAATTATGCAACATATCGATACTAAATTTTTAGGATATTACAAGTGTGTGTTAGAATTGAATGGATATGAATTCAGTATATAATGAACCCTAGTGGGTTATGTGTAACTAATGCACTTTAATTGCATGAGGTAGATTTATTAATGCATTGTGTGAATGCAAACGAGTATCGTAGAAGGTTAAGTAAAGTAGTGTGTGGGGATGTTCCTGGGTGAACGTTTAAAAATAGAAAATTTCATATGGATAATTATCCATGAACGTATAATAACGGTGAGCTAAGTACGATATCATCTTATTGATGGTTAGTGATGGGCTGTGTGCGATACCATCACTATGTTATTCACGGTGGGTTGTGTGCATTACCACCGGATTAATCATTAATTGATGGGTTGTGTGTGATACCATCAACTATATTATTATCGGTGAAATTTGTGTGCGTTGCCACGGATAAATTAGTGTCGATGGGTGCGTAATGCGATACCATCGCTTATAAATGATTGGTGAGCTAAGTGCGAAATCACCATAGGTATAAATGATTGGTGGGCTGTGTGCGATACCACCCTATAAGAGATTCATCGGTGGGCTAAGTGCGTAACCACCGAGAGATTAGTAGTATGAGTGGCTTATTGAGAATGTGTGATGCTTTGTTTTATATGATTTTGTGATGGTCAGTGCAGGAATGTATGCTAATTAGACGAGCATTTGGCTTATGGTATGGTAAGAATATGGTAAGAGGTAGAATGAGTAAGCTTTATGGATGATTGAGTAAGTAACCATGAGTTCATGAAAGAAGCTCATCATAGTAACTTGCAGTCATGTATATTCAAAGAATATCAGTGTTTATCAGTTGTATGCAGATGAACTTACTAAGCATTTTTGCTTACTCCTTTTATTTTTCTCATCTCTTATAGGTAAATTTAGCTAGTTCGGATTGGAGATCGCCGGGGATGTTTTCACACTATCGAGCATACACTCGGTATGATGTATCAAGTCTCTATAAGTTATGGCATGTATAGGGCTAGTACTTAAGGATGAATAAGTCATTGTTGATGTAGTCAAATTGTGTTGGCCTAAGAGAACTTATGTTTGTTTGTGTATAGCCATAAATGATGGCCTAAGTTGTTTGTAATTATATGAGAATTAGTTCTCCCTAGTGTATGGGTTAAATGCCTTATTTCTTTTATAATCAAATATCTTTAATTCAAGAGTAATGTTGATACTATGTGTAGTTATATGATGAGGTATGAATGTATGCAAATGAGAGTAGAAAAAGGCTTGGTAGATAGCCTCTAAGTGCCCACACGGATAGACACACGGGCGTGTGTCTAGGCCGTGTGTCTCCTACACCTTAGTGTTTTAAGTCAGAATAGACCACGGGCTGGTCACACGGCCGTTTGTTCAGGCCGTGTGATACACACGGTTGGAATATGGGCGTGTGCCAAGGCTGTGTGAAGTCTGCACTTAACACTTAGAAATTTAATTGACACACGGGCCAGGGCCACGGGCGTGTCCAGGCCGTGTGGATTTAGTCAGTGTCGACCACGGGTGGAAGGCACAGGCAGGTCTTAAGGGCACACGTGCGTGTCCCTATACCAACACGGGCATGTGGCCCCTGTTTTGTTAAAAAGTTTCTTGAATTCGTAAAAGTTCCCGGAATAGTTTCCAAACTTCTCGGAAGTATGTTTAGGGCCTTTTTGGCCAAGTTTGTTCAAATGATGGGTTTAAACGAAAATTTTTTTATAACCCTAATTGAGATGTTTAAGTAAGATCAGTTAGGTAATGCTTCAAACCCTGTTCCGGCTCGAATACGGGTAAGGGGTGTTACACTTGGTCGTTTCTTGCATAATTGGACCTTGATGGTTCGACCCATTCTCATCATTCAATGATCCATCAAAATTTGCCTTATTGCTTTATCTTGAAATCAATCAGCATAAGCCTCCACTTATATCAAAGCACATGAGTTACATACACATGGTTAGTGACTAACTCAAGATCTAGGTAGATCACACCACGAATGTCACAAGTGAATTAATTCACAAATGGATTCAGAATTAATTAATCTTGGGTCCAGTCCAATGTATTATTCTGCCAATGAATACATCTATGTCTCTACCTGTGGAGTCAACTGCTCCGATAGCCAAGACTAGTCATCTCCTTAATTGAAATTGTAGAAAACATAATAGTCCTTCTCATTATTTGAATCAAATGCTCACTTTGATTGTTTTACGGGATTACGGAACTGAAGTAAGTTGTCTTGCTCGTAATGTAAACCTTCTTACAATGCCACTTATCATCAGTTTGAGCTTAGGCAATCAATGTGCTAATATTTGTTTGTCATAATTTCGCTATGCATGCAAAATATGAAAGACAAAAATACAAATGACATAACAGTGAAATGTGAAATTTATTTATTCATCGTTCAAATACATAGAAAATAGTTACATGTTTACTATAATATGGGCATATTTCCCAACAGTGTTGCCCACCCCATTCTACTTAGAGTAGAATATTGTTTTCTAATAAATAAATAATATTTATGTTACTAATTCAACCAGCACTCTCCTATCTCTCATTTTAAATAGATGACTCTGGTGGAGCTATTAATATAAGTTTTTACAAGCAAGTTTCAAATATTGTTATTCTGCCAGAAATTGGTCATAATCTATTTTATTAGAATAAATTTTATTTTATGGGAATTACAATTCTATCAGTTTCCGTTGAGAGAGAACTACTTTCCTAATAAAAGTAATAAATCATTTTCAGTTCAATGTTTGGTTTGTGATTTTTCGAGCCCACACTCAAAGCAACGCGTGGTATGAGAACAGTGGAGAAGGTCGTCCAGTTGAAAGTCGGGAACGTCTAGGATCTGTCTCGTACAAATCACAAGTATTTTTCAGGAAAAATATTATTACTATAAATATCACAAACCGACTCGATTTTCAAAATTTTAATTTTTCACTATGGCAAAAAAATCATTTTCCAAACCAAATATTTCTAACAGCAACAACTTCAAATATTTCAATAGTTCTCATCATTTTATTATGTTTGGGAGAAAAATGAATCAAATTAAACTCAATTGGGTCAGTTAAACGACTAAACAATCTAAAAATGTGTCGGTAGAGTTTTTTGGTTTCTCTAAGAAGTCAGTTCAATTTCGATTTTTGAAAAAAAGGAAGTCGGTTAAATCTGTTTTCGATTTTTCAGCACCAAACCAACCGATTGCACACCCCTAATCATTTATATTGATGGTATACATAAATTTTTAAAATTATTTATAATTATTCTATTTTTTACTAATTTACAATTATTAATTCCATAAATTATCAACTGTCCAAAACTTTATTATAACAAATTAAAAAAATTAAAAGTATAAAATAAATTAATAAAAATTTCATGATCAAATAAAAAAGTTAAATAATTTTAAATTCAAATAAATTACAATAAATTATACATTTAAATTCTATTTATTTTAACATAAATTAATATTATGATAACTCTATTTTAAATATTTATTAATTTAAGTATAAATAAAACAAAAAAAATTACACATACATAAAATAAATTATTTCAAGGGGATTAATAATATAAACAAGTCTAATAATTAAAATTTTTAATAGAAATATATATATCAAAATATTTTAATATAATTAAATATTTTTATTTGAAAGGGTATTTTTATTGATATATATATATATATATATACTATTGATTTAATTAGTAAAGATCATGTTCGAAGTTTAGTCTTATTTTAAAGGGAGAGGTTTATCTACCCTTAGGAATATTTAATTTGTTGAATACAACATTATTACCCATAATGTTATATTTTGAAATAAAATTATAGTGTTTAGATTGTCAATATTCTAGTCATGCCGTAATCTAACATTATAAAATAGTCTTAAGATGTTGAAATATAGGTTGTAATTTCATTATGCACATTTCTTAGATTATCTTAGATTACGGGCGTAATAATAAATTTTGGATCGATTTGTCCATTATTTTTATTATTTTAATCAATTTAATTTTTTTCCTTATATTAACTATAAGACTAATTAAAAATTAAAAAATATTTTTTTTAATAGTGAACTAGATGTCACACATTACAACCACAATTATTATATTTTATTTAATAATTTATTTATTAATATATTAATTATAATTATAATTATTGTTGGTGTTGCAATCATTTTTCATGAATTATTATAAATAAGATTTATAAAATTTTTTCAACATCATATATTTACTTATTAAAATACAAATTTTAATAAAAAATATATCATTATTTTATGGCAATTAGAATAAAAATATTAAAGAAATTAAATTTGTTAAAAAAATACTATAACAAGATTAATTGAATAAAATTTGCTTTTAAATAATCAAACACTTAAATGTTACATTCTAGTAAAATGAACAATTATATTTTTAAATTTTCGTAATTTTATTACGTAAGATAATATAAAATTCGGAAAACTAAATGGACCTTTATTGTAGAACCCAATTAGCTAATTTAGGCTGGCATTCCGTCACACCTTTGCCTAATTTAACATTCATATTGATTTGTATAAAACAAAATTCATATTGAAAATATTGACTTTTAATGATGACCATTGTTCCGTCTACTAAATAAGTTTTTTTTTTTTTTTTTTAAGTAAATCCTATTAAATGATTTAAAAACCAATCATTTGCAACTGCAATCTTTCGAACTCAAATTTATGAAAAAGAATAATTGAACATTACCATATAAATAAAAAAAGAAGACATAAGGAACTCTTGATAATGTGTTTTGTTCCCAAGAACATGAAAATTACAAAAAAAAAAAAAAACTCCGAAACAGTTCATATTTATAGGTTCAGAAAGCTTAACCATGTTTTCAAGTTCAAATTGGCTAGATTCTTAGACCATCTTTGGCTGACGCTGAAGCTGAACCACCCGAACCATCAGCATCGGTGTGATCATTGTGTCTCCTTGATGGACCTGAAGGAGGAATGGGGACACCTTTGGTGAGAAGACTGAATGAAGTTTTGTTGAAGTTCATCACCTCACTCTTATTCATCCTATTATTATCTTTCTGTCTGTTTCTGAAGCTTAAATCATTGATTCTGTACAAAGCTCCGTTGCTTAAAGGAAACAGAAGAAAAAGAAGTAACATAAACAACACAAAAATGGTTAAAATAACCTGTCTTGTAGCCATCGAAATGGAGAAAAAAAAAACAGATTACTATTAAATTGTGGGGTTTGCAGGTTATTGAATTTGTATAATGAAAATGCAGCGACAGACGTTAATGGAGATTTGATTTTGATTAAAGGATGGAAATTATATTTATATATATGTGTGTGTAATATACACGTATATTATTTGTATCAAAAGCAAAGTAATCTGAGAGGTTTTGCAGAAATCGGGATATGTAGGAAAATGTCAAAGATAAAAGTGGCAGAGTAACGGATGCTTAAAGAGAAAGCAAAATATAATTACAAAAAGCAAAGAAAAAAATATAAGTAGAGAGTTGAGTTAATATATTATTATATATGTAATTCTGTATGTGTGTTTGTGTCATATGATGTTACAAATATTATATATTTAACATATTTTGATATTTATTAATTTATATTTTAAAATTTAAACAGGATGATATATTAATATCGTATTATTGTATAAAAATTTAATTGTTTTTATAATTATTTTTGGACGCAACTCATCAATGAGAAAAAAAAAAGAGAGAATAAAAGACATATTAATTTATAAGTTTAAATAAATTATTCGGTATTTATTTATAAACCCTTGTTATTTTTTTAGTTTATTCTTTGATAAGATGTTTTGTTATGATTTATTAATTTTGCATGAGACTCAAATACCCATAATGTATTAAATATTAATTTTTATGTATAATATATTTTCATTTTAAAAGTGAAGCAATAAGAGACAAATTGTATGCAAGGTTGGAGGCAGGCAGGCAGGCAGTTATAAAGAAAGTCTTTTTTTCGTTGTTTAGGGAAGCACATTTATGTATTTGTTACCTCATTCGGACTCTCGTGCTCTCGTTGTATAAGACGGTAGAAAAGTATATTATAAATACATCACATACACAAAATATATATAAAAATATATCTAAATAAATAATAACTCAAATATAAGTTCAAACATGTAAAAGTAATTTTGGTTAAATGAAAAGTAATAATTTTCTTAACAATGTAATTAGAGGTGTTCATGGGTTAGATCGGGTCTAACTAAAAATTTAGGTCCGTTTGTTAGGTTTGGGTTCGGCCCGGCCCGAAAAATGGGCTTAAAATTTATCTAGATCCGGTCCGGATAAAAATGCTAAAACTCGGACTCAGTCCGGCCCGAATGTAATAATTTTTTATATTATTTTTTATATAATTGTTAAATATATAATACATAAAAAATACTAAAAAATCAAAATAATTATTTCCCAACAAATTGAAAATAAATTTTAAAAAATATGTATACTTAGATAACATTAAGATGCAACTTAACAAGCAAATGTCTCTAAAATAATAACAAAATTAACAAATGTCTCTACAATAATAACAAAATTAACAATAAAACAAATTTTATACAATATCCAAATAATAACAACAAAATGGTAGCAACATAATAGTAAAATTGTAGCAAAATAGGGAGAAAACAACAAGAAAATAACATAAAAAAAGCAGATTTTTTTTGTCCTTTAATGAAACCGGGCCGGGATCAGGCCAAAAATGCCTTACCCGAGGCCCGGCCCGTTTTTTTAACAGGCCTTATTTTTTTGTGCATGCCCATTTTTCGGGCTTATATTTTTTTCTCAAACTCACCTACATTTCGGGCGGGCTTTTGGGCCGGACTGGATGATCCGACCCATGAACAAGTCTAAATGTAATTGGTGGAAAGTAATTTTCATGTTTAGAATGTTAAAAAAGTATTGAAGTTTGTGATGATTTAATTTACTTCAATCCACCTTAATAATTGGAATGCCATTCTTTGAATAGTGGTGTGAAAGATAGCTTTCCCAATTAAAATTTATCTTTGAGCATTATTGTAACATTTTAAAAATTTTCAGCTAGAGATGTGGCACTATTTTAAGAGTAGATATAATGAATTTTTGAAAATGTTGGAAAATTTGTCAGAGAAAGAAACTCATGAAATAAAGTTGATTTTGGATATGATAAATAACAAACATAATTTTTAAAGTGAAAGTGTGGCAAAATGTAAATCATAAAATTTGAAAAGTTTTACCAAAATGAGAATTTTGATTATAATGGATTAATTGGCTTAACAATAAGTTGGAATATGTAATGGTTTTGGGACCAAATTGGAAAAGATTTGAAGGTATAGGGGCTAAAATGAAAATTTCTCATTTTTGCCGGAAAAAGGGTAAAAGTATATTTTTCATTATCCAAGGATGTTTAATAGCTATCAAATGAAAATTAAAGAATTTTGAGTTGATTTATAACTATTTGTCGTGAAGAAATCGTGTTTAGAAGTATAAAGGAGGAAAAAAGGTAATTTTATCCTGAAAGGGCATTTTGATCAATTCTAAAAAATTTCATGATGAAAATATTATCTGGTTGAGATATTTGATTAATGGAATAAATTTGGACATGTAGATATTAGATCATGATAGTGGATCACCATTAATAAATTGTTGGACTTGAAAGTTATTAGATTTGGGCCATTAGCCAATTAAAATTATTTTTAAGAGGGAAATAGATGGAGAGGCAGCCACCATCAAGTCTTCTTCCCCCTTGCTTCTTCTGTCCACCTCTCCCATGGCCTTCCTCTACTCTTTCTCTCCATCTTATTGCATTCGTCTTTAAATCTTTCAAAAAGACAACATTCCAACTTTGTGTTTTTGTTGAAATCATGTTGGAAATCACCACCTAAACTCATTTCCTCCTTTTAATCCTTTCATTTTAGCTTAGGGTTTAGGTAATTTTAGTGAGAGAAGATGAATCTTGAGAGACAGAGCTTCATCAAGGTAAGAAATGGTGATTTCATCTTTCCTATCTTGTTAATTGATTTTGAATGTTAAGTAAAAGTTTGGAAATTTTGGATTTTAATTTTTGATATATTCTTGTTGCATGGAAAAATGAAGATTGATGAGAAATATGTTTTCAAGCTAATTGAGGATGGAATTAAGTTTATGGAGGATTGATTATATGTTATAGAGCATCGAAAGGTAAGTACCTTGGATATTCACACTTCTCTTATGCTTTGGAGTTTGGATTAGGATAATAAAATTTTAGAAATGAGTTTGGTTATGTAGTAAAATATGTGGACTTCATAACTTAAAAGGTATGAAATAAGTCATTAATGTGTTATAGTGAAAATGCTTAACAAGGGAATGTTATAAATTGATTATGTGATATGGAAATTTTTGTTACTTTAAAGGTACTAATGAGTATGTTTGGGTCTGTGGAAACATGTATGAATCATATTGATTGGATGAAAATATAGAGAAATGTCATTATGGCAAAAAATGAGATTAATCTGTTAATTTTTACAAATTGTCTATAAACTCAAAACTAGGTAAAAACATGGGAATGACTATATGTAAGTTAGTGAAATCATGATCCCCCACCAATAGATACCATTAAATAGAAATGAATATGTTTATAAGTCATAGTCAAGGTCATGAATTTTTGTTATAATATAGTTTGGAAATGAAGAGGTGTTAATGACTCTTCTCGATTTGACTATAAAAATGTTAGTAAATGAATCTAATGGTATATGACAAAAGATATGTGTGAATATATGAAAATGTATATGCATGGGTATGATCGTGTAACACCCCAATCCCCAACGGTCGACTAAGGCATTACATAGAAAACAAACTTAAACTTAGTTCCAAAGCATTACAATTGAACTGGGAGTTAACTCGAAAAATAAATTTCAAAAAAATAAGTAACCAAACTGATATACGCCGTAATGTATACGCAGATGAGTTGAAAACTGTTAGAGTATGCCCAAAGACCAATTATGAGATGATTGTAATAACATACTTGTTTTACCTCGTTTATTAATATAAAGCATTGCCATTATTATTTTAGTGTATTTTCTGCGTATATAAATAAACTGTTTTATAATAATATCCTAATAATAATATGATTATTTTTAAAAGGTCCTTAGTCGAGTATTATTGAGGGCTTGGACAACAGTAATGCATTAAGACTAACATGTAGTTGATTGATGACAAAGTGTTGTCATTGACATAAGGATGTCAAAATCAATACATGAGTATATGTTAGAGAATGACATATTGGAGTAACCCACTATGAGTATGTTTCGTGGATTATTATATAATAGTCACAACATTACTCATAGTGATAACTATGTATACGATCCTTAGACTTGAGATCATCATTGTCCCAACATAGTGAGTCGTTATTTTGATACAGTCAAACGTCTACTGTAATAGGTTGTACTATAATGACTGATGTTGGGTATGCCACAATCTATGTAGTGGGATATGATTGATCAAGATAGGATTTGTTTCTCCTACATAATGGGAGCAATATCTTAGGCCACTTGATGAAGTGAGACTAGAAATGCATGGCCATGCTCAAATAAGTTAATATGAGATATTACACTTATTTGTTTATTGTAGTCTACTTCGGGTATCAAGAAACATGAGATTGGACTTTACAAGTGTGACTATTCCATGACTTGTGTCCAATCGCGATATAAAGGACAAAAGGATATAATACATGAAAATTTATCACAGAAAGGTTATGTTGAACCACGACTTCTTGTAACGTGGGTAGTGATGATGCATTACTAGATACCACTCATTGCTTGTAACATTAGAAATATTCTAGTATTACTACCAATGTTATAAGAGCCTATAGGGTCACATCCTATGGTTCAAACGAACAGAATCTAAACACTATTGGTGTTAAATTTAATTGTCACGAGAATTATATTAATTATTGAATTAATTTAATTTGACAGTTAAATAATAAACACAATATATGTACAAATTTGTTGTACAAGAATAGAGAACATAATTAAAATAAATGTATGAATTTGATTCATATAAAATATTGATTATGATTTGTTTACCAAAATTATTAAAATAAAGTATTATAATAATTAATTTCGATAAAACAAAAAATATATAGGGATATTAATATCCTTTTGGAAATGATATTACACTGTGATATGTTCATATATATTCTGGCACTAAAAAGGGGATCCCGTTTTTTTAGGGAATATTAAATAAAAGGAAAGAAATCATAAAATAAAACCCTAAGGTGCAGAAGAGTGTTAACCAACATTAACCAAAAAAAGAAAAAGAACCTAGGTCTAGCAGCCACATTACTTTTCGGAAAAACCCTCTGAAACGTTCAGTGAGAGGTTTTGTTCGTTCGTTCGCAGCAGGGTGGACTACGTAAAGGCCGGGACGATTTTGTTGCGGCTTTGGATCGGCAGCATGCGAAGGGGATTAAAACAACAGTGATTCCTTCCTATTTTTCATCGTATGAAAGGTATATTTTTCAAAACTTTTCTTCCCGATTTGTTCCTCGTGCATGGATTCCTGGTTTGGATTGCTAGAATAATTTTTCTGCTGAGCCACCGGATGTCCCAATGATCCAACAAAAACTTCTAGTTGAAAATCTTTCTTTTGAAAATACAATATTACTTGTAGTGGTCCATAACATATAAAATAGTTTGGCATATACGAGCAGAAAACACTTCACAAAACACAATTCATTAAATTCATCCAATCCTTCAAGGGGTTACATTCTATTAAACTGTAGTTAAACAAAAGGTATTTTATTATAGATTCAGATTCAAAACAGAAATACACACCACCTGCAAAGATCATATGCATGTTACAAAACTAACATAGGCGAATCTCACTGCAGAGGTCGCTCTTTCTGGCTGAGTCCCTTCTACAAGGCAACAACGAAGTTCCAGCTGGAAGAGGGAAAAGAAAAAAAGGGGTAAGTTCATAAGAACATAGTGAGTTCTAGAAAGGAAAAGACTCAATCCTTTAGACGAATTAAAAAAGTGAGGATATTACCACAACTGCATATACATACACTTAACTAATAAATCAATACCCTACTTACAAAGACATTTGAGCGTGTACTCTAAACTAATGATAGATACTTAACCATGGCAGATAACATTTGAGCGCGTACTCTCAACTAACGGCGAATACTTGTAACAGCCCGATTTAGGGGCTATTCGGAATAGTGGTTTTATAACTACTAATCTGAGGTTAGAAAAAATTATTTTAGTATTATTTTATGAGTTAAAGCATGATTATATAGGTGCATGAAAATTTTGGTGCTTTAATTTTAGCGATTGCATGCTTAATCGCGAAAAAGGACTAAATCGCATAAAGTGCAAAAGTTCCATTTTATAAGCTAAAGGTGTCTAAAAGCCATAGAATATTAATTGGAGGCCTTTAATGGGAAATTAGACCCTTAGATATAGGGTGGCTGGCCATAGGGGGACAAAGAAGTCAAAATTAGTCAAAGTTGGTGTAGTAGGTGGATTAAATTGATGAAATAAAATAAAATAAAGAAAGAAAAGATATCATCTTTTCTGTCCATCTTCTCCACCAAAAAATACAAGCAAAATAGGGGCTTGAAAGCTCAAAAATTTCAACAAACTCTTCTCCTTGCAAGTAAGTGATTTAGTGATCATTTCTTGATAATAATTGTACTTTTGAAACCCTTAAAGCTTATGCTAGCTAAAGAGGGGACTATCTTGCAAAATGGTTGAAAGTTTAGATTTTTTCCATGTGAGATTCTAAGTTGTTTGCTGCATTTTTATGGAAGAAAATGAGTCTTAGTTGTTAGATAAACAACTTTTGTGAAAGGTGTTATCATGAAAACACCTAAAAGGACCTTTTTGTAAATGTTGTAAAATGTATGGTAAATGTGTGAAATAATGAGTATTGAGGGCTTCCATAAGAGTAATAAATGTTCACCTAGGCTCGTTAAAGAAAGAAATTTTATTAGAATTGATTTCCGAACCTAGGGGTAAAATAGTCATTTTGTGAAAGTCTAAGGGCAAAATGATAATTTTGCCAAAGTATGATTATTGAAATGTGTTGATTAATGTGGTTATTAAATGAGCTAATTTGCTATTATATAGATCAAGAAGAACGTAGAATTAACCTTGACCGAGGAAAAGGCAAGGTATCGGATTAAATCAGCAAGTGACCTATTTTGAAATCGAGGTAAGTTTGTATGTGATAAATTCAACATCATGCTAGTATATTTGAGAATGTTTGATATTATAATGATGCATATATTGCTATGAAATTGAATGATGGTGTTGAATGAGAAAAATGATGAAAGTTGTGATTTTGAAGTCCCAGTTGGACTATAATAAATGTGAGAATACTATTGTCGAGACATGAGATGAATAAGGTCCCATGTAAGACCATGTCGGGGACATGGCCTCGGCACCGAATTGAGATCCCGTATAAGACCATATCTGGGATATGGCATCGGCATTGAATATGAAAATCGTATAAGACCATATTCGGGATATGGCACCGATAATTGATGTGAGATCCTGTATAAGACCATATCTGGGATATGGCATCGGCACTCAAAGGTGACCCATGTAAGACCACATCTGGGATGTGGCATTGGCTTAGTATTTATGTGGATGACGATGAATATGTATCTTTGAATATCCCAAGTGATTTAGTGGGATAAATAGTTAAGCTTGAAATAGAAATGAGTTTGGTGCTAAAGCTATGTGATTGAGTGAATACAAGTACCCGTGAGTAATTCACGAGACAAGTTTACGTTATGTGTTATTGCATGTATTCGATAAGAGCAAATACGAGTAAGTTATGACAAGTGCTTGAGACTTTGCGGTTTTATTCAATGCCATGGATGGATGATATTATGAGTTTTATGTTGCTATTTATTTTCATGCAAACTTACTAAGCTTTATGCTTACCCCTCTTATTTCCCTTTTCCTTGTAGCATTGCCAAGTTAGCTTGAGAATTCGTGGAACATCGGAGTTCGAAAATCACACTATCGACTACGCTTTTTGGTATAGCAAAGCTAGATTCATTTTGAGTATGGCATGTATAGGACTTGGTCATTTTGTTATGTCATATTTGCTAGCCAAAGTGTTGGCTATTAATGTTGTTCCATTTATTTTGTAAATGGTCATGGGAAGTTGGCCTATACTAGACATGTTCATATATTCAATGATGATGAATTTCATGAAATGTATGCTTGTGTGGATGTCTTGATTTTGAGTTCTTAGAGGTGCCATATGGTCATAATATGTGTTGAATTGATTTGGTATAAGTGTGGTTGCTTTGTAGGGTGGCAAATGGCTTCGTAGATAGCCATATAATTGTCCACACGAGTAGACACACGGTCAGCCCATGGGCGTGTGGAGAGGCCGTGTGTCCCCTTGCATGCTAGGTTTACAAGTCAGTATGCTCAGTAGTAAACACATGGGCAGAGACACAGCCATGTGTCTCAGCCGTGTGGGAGGCACGACCATGGACATGGGCGTGTGCCCAGGCCGTGTGAAGTCTGCACCTGAAATTTGGAATTTAATTCGACACACGGTATAAGGACACGGGCGTGTGCCTTGGCCGTATGACCTTATTGAGGTGATGACGTCATAAACATAATGCCATGGTTTTTGCACACGGGCTAAGACACGGGCGTGTCGAGGCCGTGTGAGGGACATGGGCCAGAGACACGGGCGTATGTCTGGCCGTGTGAAAACCCCTGTAGGTTCGAATTGAGAAATAAATCCATACGGGTGTGGAACACGGGCATGTGATATGCCACACGGGCGTGTCTCATCCTTCACACGGGCGTGTGGCCTTATTTTAAACCAAATTTGTCTTTGTGTTTCAAAGTTTTTGGTTTAGTCCCGAATCATTTTGGGTGTAAGTTTTGGGTCTCGTAGGCCCATAATAAGGACATTATGAGTAAGAATTAAAAGTCTTAAGTTGAAACGAAATTTTATGGCCCGATGTGGTACGTTTAAGCAAGTTGAGTTAGGTAATGCCTCGTATCCGGTTCAGGCTTTGAACACGGGTAAGGGGTGTTACAATACTCTTCCTTATATCCATAGAGAACTTTAACCTTAACAGAGCTAACATTTTCCTCATCAAACACAATCTTATCTAACACATACCTTTTTTGCATCTCAAACGTCTCATCAGACTAATTCATATACACTTTCAAAATCTCTTTTCCACTAGGGCGGATCTTATACGCAAATCACCAACACTTAATAATTACATAATCATCCTAGAAAATAGATCTTATTGAATTAACATAATCATCCTAGAAAATAGGATTTAAAATGTCATTGTTGATGTCAAAAATAATAAACTCAAAGCAAACACGATTAAAATAAATAACAAGAAGAAAGAGTAAACTCTATTTAGTTTAGCAGCCTTTCGGATCTATTCTGATTGATTCAGTTCAACAGCCTTTTGGATCTATTCTGACTGATGCGCTACTCTGTTCTGCTCGATGCTAAGGAGTTCCTAAGGTGGCCGGGCAAAGAATGCTTTTGACAAAGCTTTTGTGGCTAAAGGATGAAAAGGAGATGGGCGGCTATGCAAGGGAAGGAAAAGGGAAATGAAATGTAGAGAAAATGCTAATGAGAGAAGAGAAATGAGTTGTGAGGGATGATAGATTAAGGGATTGGTGCATGGTATTTATATGTGAAGGTAAGGGGTAGAGTTAGCTAAAAATAGTTTCAAAATTCCTTCTTTTTCCACCACAAATGGTCGACCATATTTCAAGGAGAAGGGGATGACTAAGTCTCCTCATTTTGAATTCAAAACGAGGCTATTAATAGCCATAGGGTGGACGATTTCAACAGTAAAGTATTTGGGCTGATTTCTGATTATTTTCCAACTGTGAGGACCTTCAATTAAATACCCCAATGCTTGCTTTTGGGCTACCATCTACTTGTGCCGAAACTGGGCTTCAGTTCCCCTTTGTTGGATGGTTTCTCGGTCCAATAACTTAGCAGACATATCCATCTTTTAGCACCTCTTTTATTGGGTCAAATTACCAACCTCATGACCCAAATTGCATGGTCCTACCATCCACATGAATTAATTTTTGCATGTCCATGTTTCACTCACATTAATCACATCTTTAATGGCCCTCCTACATATTGAAAAATCACATATTAATAAATTAACGTGAAATAATATAAAATATGTACAAAAATCATGTAATTAAGCACAACTTCACATACTTTATAAATTCATGCCCAGTATTACTAATTAAGTAAAACTCACTTATTTTAATAACAATTACTCAAGATAAACATAATTATTAAGTAAAAAGGTGGTAAAAATACATATAAAAACCCTATATAATTTCGAGTTTACACACCCCCAAACTTAAACCATTGCTCATCCCAAGTAATGCTCATGCATAGCACAACTTTTGCAAAGGCAATTTTGCAAAATGATAAAGTAGCATTAATCTTCACACATAATCATGCATAAACAAAATTATGCTCAAAAATACTTTTTTATTGATAAGTAGCTCGAATGCAAATATTATTTCCAAACTTTATACTAAGAACATGTAACAACCTATTTTCAGTGAAATCGGAACAGTGGCTTCTGGACCACAAATTCGACGTCAAAATATTTATTTTATTAATATTTTAATGTCTACAGCATGTTATTAATGTCTTATAAAAATTTTGTTAAGAAATTTTATTGTTTGCATGCTTAAATTGATAAAAAGGACTAAATTGCATAAGGTGCAAAATTTGAGTACTATAAGTAAAAGGTGTCAAATTGCTATGAAATTAGAATATGAGTGGCCTTAAATGGTAATTAGACTATTAATATAATTAGTGGACAAAGATGGACATCTTTTTAATGGTTTTAAAGGTTATTACTTAAGGTTAATTTGGCTATAGTCCTTCTATGCATGTAAGTGCATGTTTATTCCCTTTTTAATAATTTTTATATTTTTGGAGTCGTTGTAGCTTAGTCTAGCTAGCTTAGGGAATAATTTGCAAAATTGTTAAAATTTTAGGGTTTTACCATGAATGTATATAGGTTGTTTTTTATGTTTGATGAAAGAAAATGAATAATTGTTGTTAGATAAACAACTTTTGAAAAGGAAATTTTGATGAATTTGTCAATTAGGGATTAAATTGAAAAATAAAAAATATTCATGGTGAAATTGTGAAAGAAATGAAATGTAGGGCTTACTAAGGACCTCAGTAAAATTCGGCTATAGTCGGTTGGCACCAAATTGCATGAATTTCATTTTATTTAATTAAGGACTAAATTGTAATGAATATAAAATTATAGGGGCAAAAGCATAATTTTTCCAAATTAAGATTTTTGGATTGAAATGAATATAATAAAGTTTGAATGAATTAAATTTGATTATTTAGATCAAGAAAATCATCGTACGAATTTAGATCGGGGAAAGGAAAAAGTGTTGGATTAGCTGATCGTATTTCTTCGTTTGTGATCGAGGTAAGTTCGTACATTTAGTTAACATTTTAATATGCTTGAATTAAATGCTATTATGATGTATTGTGATATTATGACTCTATGGAAATATCCAATGAAGTTTCGACGACTTTCGAATCCCATTTGGACCTTAGGAATATATAGGATACAAATGACATGTCATTAGGGGTTACCGTGTTTCGGGTGCTAGTCCTGAATGTCCTACCGATGGCTGAGTTTTTGGCATGTGTTACGGTTACTTGATAGCTTGTGTGAGTAGCACTATGTAGCTACGTTCTAACCTACAGCTTGTGTGACCAGACCCACTTAAGGCTCGAGAGAGAGCATTTATATGAGAAAAGAGAAAGAAATGGTTTCGACCATATGTTAGCACACAGTGTGTAAGATTCCTGCGTATCTGATATTATTCTAGTGGTTCAACGGGTATACAAAAGGAAAGGATCGACAGATATTTCGATTAGTAATACTATGAAAGCATGAAAAAGGCATAAGTTGATGATGCTTAAAATATGCTTAGCCATGTTTATGAATGTACAAGTGCTTATATATTATGTACATAAAAGCTAATATGATATACAATGAATTTGCTAATTAATGTGGTTATCACTAACTTGAATGGTTGATATTGCTTAGACTTGTGCCAAGCTATGTTGGATTAATTCATTAGTTGCTTTAAGCTCATATATATTGAAATGGTAAGGTTTATTTATGAATTATGAACTTACTAAGCATTAAATGCTTACTTTGTGTTATTTCTCTCATGTTTTTAGATAATCGGAAGCTCGTTCGATTAGGAAGCTTGTCGGAGATCCATCACACTACCCATCAGCTATATCGGTAGATTTTGATGATTTTAAGTCATGGTTATAATGGCATGTATATGTGTCTTTGTTTGTTGAAATTAGCCATTATGCTTGGCTTGTATATATGCTAATTTGGGTGATGAAATGGTTGCTATGATATCATGTATATATGGTACTTTTAATGGTTGTTATGTTGGCTTCTAAGTACTAAAATGATGGTAGTGAAATGGTGATTATAATGGTATGCTAGGAAATGTTGGTTGGTATGGAATGAGTGAGTGCATTAAGTTGTTAATGGCTAGTTTTGGTAGCTTGAATGTTATTGGCATTTGGTAAATTTATTATGGTAAATGGTAATAGTGGAAATGGTCTTAATGATAGTTGTTGAGCCTGAGAATGGTATGTGAACATTACGGTTAATGTAGTATTTAAGTTGTTCAATTAGTTGATTGAGTCTTGGATGAATTTAATAAGTGTGTAATTAAGTTTGATTGTTAAGATTGAGGTGTCATTTTCGCATATTGGTCGAATGGTTAGTTTCTATAACGTTTAAGCTTGAATATGCATAAGTTAGATGTGTTTTGAATGCATGATTATAGGTACATTTGGGTTGTGCAAGTGGCTATATTTTGGGTGAGAAAAATGGCTTGGAAATGGCCTATTTTTCATCCACACGGTCAGAGACACGGACGTGTGTCTAAGCCGCGTGTAACACACGGCCATGTGTCCCCTGTAGCTTACAAAGGGTTGCAAGTCAGACAATTACATGTCCTAGCACATGGCTTGGTACACGGGCGTGTGAGATCATTTCGAGGGGTACACGGCCTGGCACACGGGTGTGTGGTTTGGTCGTATGACTCAAGTCAGAGAGTTATACGGGCACGAACACGGTCTGGGACACGGCCATGTGTCCCTACTTCAAATTTCCACACGGCCGTGTGAACCCTGCAATTTGAAAAATTTCATCTTTTCCTGAAAAATTCTAAGTGTTTCTGATTTAGTCCTGACTCGTTTCTAATGTCTTTTTAGGGCCTCGAGGGCTCGTAAAATGGACTATATGTGTGAGTTTGAATAACATTTCTATGTTTTATGTTGTGTTTTATATATGGTGAATAGATGTTCGTTTTATGATGTTATCTTCCGGTAATGCTCCGTAGCCCTAATCAGGCGATGGATATGGGCTAGGGTGTTACAACACATCATAATATCAACATGAATCATACTTTGCATGCATTTTCAAAGTCATACATAACATTCACCAGTCAATATGCTTTTCTTATCAACTAAACATAACAATCCCAAGGTTTAATTAATGGTCTTCATAAGTTGAGTTTAGTAATTCCTCTCTACTAATGTAGTAGGTATAATCATCCAATTAATAAGTCTTTTATTAGGTTGTAATGGGGCTAAGCTAAAGGTAGGGATAAAGAGAAGTGAATTTTGAGGTTCAATGTTAACCCTAACCTGTCTTGGATCTTTCTGTGTCACAACATTCATAAAATTGGGTCTTCGAGCTCATACTCAACCTTTATTATTTTTCAGATTTTGAGCAAACTTTGCTCTTTATTTTTGAGAACTTGAGCAATCTTTTCTTTACTTTTTATTGTTTTGAACACACTTGTAACACCCCAAAACCGGCCTAGACGTTATGGCCGTATCTGGCAATGTCACACGATAGTGTTTTTGAAACCTCGTTGTTACGATGAAAACATTTCATGTTATTATCTTTAGTAAACCTTTGTTAGAACTTAGGAAGTCATCTTTATTCATTTAAAACATTTGTTTTGAAACATCCCTCGTTGCGGAAGCTTTAATAAAATAGTCTAGGTGATCATGCGTTTAGAAATTACTTTAACTTTTTGAAAACTGAATTTCCTACGACCAGCAGGTATAAATCCATAATGTAAAATAAATAAATAAAAACTCAAATTTAAAACCAAAGTCCCAAAGGGTCCTTAAATTACAACCCATAATCAATAATAATCAAATCATAAATCGTAAATTGAAAACCATGAAGTCCAAAAATTACTGTGGTCACCGCTGAGTCCTCCGTCGCACCGATCCGTCTAAGTCTGGGGATTACCTGTGCACATTAAACAAAAAGGGTGAGTTTACGTAAACTCAGTGTGTAATCCCGCAGAAACAAACAAACAATCAGTATTAATAGTGCACAGTTGAACAGTCTTGGGCCTAAGCCCTTTTTAGTATCAGTGATAGTTTGGGCCTTAGCCCATCTCAATACAGTGTCAAAAATGCAGTAGGGCCTTAGCCCATCACAATATCGAGAGTGAGAATGATTATGAAGTAGCAAAATCCTACCCAACCAGCCTCTACACACCATCTCCGTCCAACCCTAAACTCCGTGTGGGGATATAATCAACTCACCCATACCTACACTCCAAGTAGTACCAAATACGGCACAATACAGTAGTTTGCAGCTGAGCTACCAGTAAATTAGGCTTAAAGCCTTTCAGTACACTTCCTCCGAATAACAACCCCCAACCCAATGCAATGGAACACACAATGGATGACATGCTATTATGCAATTTTAGTACATATATTCAGTTCAGATATTAACATGCCCAGTACAGATATAATTCAGTCAATTTCACACATTTAGGGGTCTAAGTAGCGCTTACCGACCCTACACTAGGTTCACAGTCGACTTGGGTGACCCATGCAACCTTAAAAACATTTCGGTAAAAATGGGCCCACACGCCCATGTGATCTGCCCGTGTGGGCCCACACGTCCGTGTGGCCCACTCGGCCCAAATTGGCCTTGGCCGTGTGATCCATTTTTAAAGTAACCCATGCTAGCTCAATACTCATATATGTTTTCACTATTTACTTATATGTTCATTCAAAGTTGTCTACTTGAGTCATTATCACTAAATTATTTATATCTTGAGCTACTGAATTCCAAATTAAGATACGCTTGATGTTTTTGAAACTAGACTCAAATACCTTTCTACCATAAAATTTTCAGAATTTATAGTTTATCAAATAAGTATAGTAAAATCTTTAAAGTTATCCCTATTCTGCTGTTTGACAGCTTCATCCTTTCTTTACTAAAAATTATTTATCTCTTAGTACAAAATTTAGATAATGTTTCCGTTTGTTTTTCTTAAAAATAGACTCATTAAGGATTTAAACATATAAATTTAAGCCCCTAAATATTTTTTTTACATTTTTTGATGATTTTCGTAAGTCAGAACAAGGGAACCCGGAATCATTCTGACATTGTCTCTCAAAATTTATTATATCTCATGATTTACAATTCCATTGCTTACACTTTTTCTTCCATGAAAAACTAGACTCAATAAAATTTAATTTCATATTTTATTCAACCTCTAACTCAATTCCCACTATTTTTGATGATTTTTAAAAATTAGACATGTAATACCCCTCATCCGTGTCTAACTCCGGGACAGGGTTCGAGGCGTTACCGGACTTAAACATTCACAATCGTACAAAATCAGGTTACCAAATTTCGCCCAAAATTAAAACTTTTCAAACACATGCATTTGACATTGTCATCTATTTAATCACTTATACCGCATAACAAGACATTAACACATACCATGGACAAATAGGCTTACAAGCCAAAATCATCATAAGCCATATCTCATGGCTATAATCAACAAATCAATATAAGCCAATACATTTGACTAATCACAACAACTAAGTCCCTATACATGCCACTCACTTGAAAACATTTAACATACACATGTCAATACTCCAAGGATAATGGCTCGATAGTGTGATCTTTGCCTCAAAGCGATCTCAACCACGAAGTGACGACAAAGCTAAAAGAAATGGAAAGGAGGGATTAAGCTTTATGCTTACTAAGCTCGCATGAAAATAATAAGCAATGCGATAACATGCTATTTTCATATTCTTTCTATTTAATCAAATTCCAATTAAGCTGTTTTCTTAAGTCACAGTCATTAAATAATTTATATCTGGAGCTACGCAACTCCAAATTAAGATCCGTTAATTTTACCTGAAACTAGACTCATTTATTTTCTTACCATAAAATTTCCAGAATTTTTGGCTTAGCCAGTTAGTAAAGTTTATTCATTAAAGTTTTCTAGGTTTTACTGTTCGACTATTCTGACCTCTCTTCACTACGAATCAATTTTCTCCTTGTACAGAGTTCATATTACCTTCTTGTTTAGTTAACTTGAAAATAGACTAATTCAGGATTTCAGGAATATAAATTATATCCCATAATTATTTGTTTTCAATTTTTACTGATTTTTCCAAGGCAGAACAAGGGATCACGTAATTATTCTGAACCAGTCTCACAGAAATTCAAATATCTCAAAATATATGAATTATTTCTATTCTATGTTTCTTTTATATGAAAATAGACTCAATAAGATTTAAATCAATATCTCATCCAACTTATAATTCAATTTCTACTATTTTTGGTGATTTTTCAAATTCATGTCACTGCTACTGTCCAAAGCAGTTCTATTGTAAATTTTTGCTCTCTCTCACTTTAGTTGTGTTCATCACTTGCCTATACCAATCTTTCAAATTTCCGATTACATATCGAGCATATTGTTCATACGTACATTTGCCACATTTCTCAATTGGTCACATTCACACTTGCACTTATTCATAACATGATCGTATTCAATTACACTTAGTCGTTACACAATCACGTGTATTTTCACTTAGTCAATTTCCCGTTGAACTCATCGGAATAATAACAGATACACGGTGGCCTGCACATAGTACCACCCTTGTAGCCGAAGTTATCTGGTGCACATAGTAGCCTGCACTTAGTACTACACATGTGACCAAAACCATCACTTACACATAGTGGTCTGCACTTAGTACCACACATGTGATTGAAACTATCGGGTACGCATAGTAGCCTGCACTTAGTACTACACATGCGACCTATCCGTCTGGTACACGTAGTAGCATGCACTTAGTACTACACACGTGACCTAAAACCATCTCGTAGCTCTCTTGTACACATAGTTGCCTACACTTAGTACCACACATGTGACCTAGCTACCTCATTCATATCTTTTCTATTCCGAAGGTTCAACTGGGAATTCTCACTTTTCAACATTTTACCAATTCATAAATTTTCATGCCATCATTTTATACAACTATCATACATTCGTAAAACATGCATTTAGGCATATTATGGGTTTACTTTAGGTTATTCGAACTTACTTGTCGAAATCTCGTCAAGTACAACCGTGTAGCAACTCATACAACCCATGTAATATTAATTTAACATTCAATTCATGTAACATTAATTTGCCATTCGATTTCTCATAACACAACAAACATCACATTTTCCATACCATACATACCATCCATCAACTTCTCCTAAACATATTAAATCATACAATTTATGCCATATCAATAGAGAATTTCAATTCAAGCATGGTGTTACATTATTATTAACACACGAACTTACCTCGGACACGAAAATAATAAATTTTCCAATTCGGTCCACAACCTCGATCTAAGACCGAACCTCATTTTCCATGATCTATAATATCACAATTAGCTCATTTATTAGTCACATTATTCAATGTGACCCAAAAATCATAAATTTTTATAATTTGCACTTTGACCCTGAAACTTTCACATATTTACACTTTTTCCCCAATACTCGAAAATTAAACTTCAGCCCTTATTCTTATGTTTTATAACATGCTGATCATTTTTCTCTTCTATGGCAACTTCAATTTCTCACTAATTCACACACTTATGACCAATTTATAACTTTTACAATTTAACCCCTTTTATACGATTTCATCGAAAATCATCTAATAAAACTCGTTTCTCTAATCATAAACATGCATAATCTACCAAAATTCATCAAAATACACAATTATTCAACATGGGTCAATTTTTAAAATTAAACTCTAGCTCAAAATAATGGTAGAAATAGCTAAACTAAGTTATCAGGATTTGAAAAATACGATGAACATTAAAAACGGGGCTTAGACACACTTACTATGAAGCTTGAAAAGCTTGAAACCCTTAGCCATGGAGTCTAGAAATTTTCGGCAGCAACTTGAAGAAGATGAGCAGATTTTTTTCTTGTCTTTTGTCTTTTTTATTCATTAAAACACTAAATGACTAAAATACCCTTAAGGCTTTTCTTTCATTTTTGTCCTATTCATGCCCATTTTTTTCCATCAAGTTATCCAATGGTCTAATTGCCTTTTAAGGACCTCCAATTTAAAACTCATAGCAATTTGACACCTCTAATATATAGAACTCAACTTTTCCACTTTTTACAATTTAATCCTTTTGACTAAATTGAGTGCCCAAACGTCAAAATTTTCGAATGAGTTTTTCACGAAGTCATTCCGTAAAATTGTAGACCATAAAAATATAAATAAAATAAAATTTTCAACATCGTATTTGTGGTCCCGAAACCACTGTTTCGACTAGGCCCTAATTTGGGATGTTACATTTCTCCCCCCTTTAAAGATTTTCGTCCTCGAAAATCTTACCAGAAGAGTGGTTTAGTTCTTTCTCATAATTTCCAACATAACTAAATAATCTTTTTCAAGACGATACTTTTAGAAACACTCTGTCATCGATCTGAATCCTAATAGAACTCAGTGAATTCTGTCAAACAAAGAATCGATACATATTGAAATTATTATGCTAATTCCATCAAACGTTTGAAAACAACCCACTAGCATTTCTCTTGGCTCCCCACAAATCAATCAATAATCACTCAAAATCTTTCAATAGCTTAATTCATCACCACTGTCTTAAACTCAAATTTTGTTGTGCCATCAGATATATTAAACTCTCGAAACTAGGAAACATATGACAATCCATGTTAAACAAACAATGTCATCAATTTTTTATTTTTATTTTATATACAGACATAATAATAACCATGTCTAAATTACTAACCGAACAGCTCTTTTTAATGTAATATTAACCGTCTGAAAACATGAACCATTACTTTACATTCTAGAAAATATACACATTCAAATCCATTCACTAGTGCGTCCTTTGAAAAATCATAATTCCATTGCTCAATGCAAACTAAATTCAGAACTAAAGCTTGATTAATCATACTTTCAACTACTTCAACCTTGTTAGCATGCCTAAATTGTTCAAACTTTCACAATTGGAATAACTTGAGCTTCTTGAAAAATATCATAATTACCCGAGAAAACAAAATCATTATATCATTGGAAATTTGATCATCACAATTCACACTTTTGTCGATACCAATTCAATGATAAGTCACACTTGATAAGTAAACAATAAGGATGGAAAAGAAAACAAAGATAATGAAACCCGAGATACAAGACCACTTGAATATTCAGAATACCATTCATACTAAATAATAGAAATTACAGCGATTCCGTAAAGAAATCCAGAAGAAAGAGAAACACTGTTCATACATTTTGAAATCAATTGTGATAGATATAATATATATTCCATACAGATATAAACAGAATAATAACCAGAAGAAATAGTAAAATCATTTCATATAAGTTCACTGTCAACTCTTATCTCAGATGTAACGGAATTGAATTCCAATAAAAGATAGTGAAATACCAATCATAGATCAATCAAACTAACGTTTTTTTTTTATTCAGAAAACAAGCAATCATAATTGTCTCTGAAAGATACGAACACATAGAATGCCCAGAAGAGATAGTCGTAAATTGCTCAATTATAACTGTCATACTTAAACATCTTCACATGTCAAACATCATTCTTCTGACTAATTCTACCCTCACTAATTTCCACATTATTCCTTTCACTAAAGAAAATCAGTTCAGAAAAATTTCAGTTAATACTTCCTTTCAGTATCTTATCTGAATAAGTCGATTTATCAAAGTTAAAATTTTCACTAATTATGATATTGTATAAATCAAATAATTCTTGAGTCAATCTGATATTTCTCTAACTCTGTCCTTCACTTGTCAACCATCCTCAGTCTCTGATTATATCTATAGTTATTCTATAACTGAACTCTTTGATTCCACACTTAGGAACTTAATCAACATGATTCTCATGAATTTCTGTTATAAACACCTCATCGGTAAGGGGGTGAGGTCGTACAGCCCCTAACTTGATTCTCACACATATATATACATATGACACAACTTTCATTATCAACATATGTCATTATAACTATACTACCCACTTCGAACAATTATCATTCATATTTGCCTTACATAAAAATTTCCAATTATCTCATTCAAACAAGTGCACTCATTCATACATTCTACGAAATTTGAATAACTTACTTATCACATTCACTAATCAATTTTAGTCAAGCACGCTACAGTATGTGAAGGTCAGAAAAATATGAATAAGCATATTACTGTATAAACTTTCATTTCACACATTATCACATATACACATTATGAATTCTTATTCATACTTTTCCGGGTTTAACTCATCATAGCTACCCTTTATTCAAATACTTCAGTATCACTATCAAATGGTCGGATATAGCTCGGTTGGAGAGTACTTCTCTTTTAATAAGATTGTCCTCAATCGCGTCGGAAGGCATCACACTATCACATATTGGTGGCATGTATAACTAGACTCTCACACTTGCTATGTTAGTCCGAGAACCGACTAAACCATAGCTCTGATACCCCTAAATGTAATACCCCTCATCTGTGTCTAACTCCGGGACAGGGTTCGAGGCGTTACCAGACTTAAACATTCACAATCGTACAAAATTGGGTTACCAAATTTTGCCCAAAATTAAAACTTTTCAAACACATGCATTTGACAATGTCATCTATTTAATCACTTATACCGCATAACAAGACATTAACACATACCATGGACAAATAGGCTTACAAGCCAAAATCATCATAAGCCACATCTCATGCCTATAATCAACAAATCAATATAAGCCAATACATTTGACTAATCACAACAACATCCATCATAGAAAAACTAAGTCCCTATACATGCCACTCACTTGAAAACATTTAACATACACATGTCAATACTCCAAGGATAATGGCTCGATAGTGTGATGTTGCCTCTGACGATCTCCAACCCTGAGCTGACCTGACAAAGCTAAAAGAAATGGAAAGGAGGGAGTAAGCTTTACGCTTAGTAAGCTCGCATGAAAATAATAAGCAATGCGATAACATGCTATTTTCATATTCTTTCTATTTATTCAAATTCTAGTTAAGCTATTTTCTTGAGTCACAGTCATTAAATTATTTATATCTGGAGCTACGAAACTCTAAATTAAGATCCATTAATTTTCCCTGAAACTATACTAATTTATCTTCTTACCATAAAATTTCCAGAATTTTTAGCTTAGCCAATTAGTACAGTTTATTCATTAAATGTTTCCCTATTTTACTGCTTGACTATTCTGACCTCTCTTCACTACGAATCAATTTTATCCTCGTACAGAGTTCATATGACCTTCTTGTTTAGTTCATTTGAAAATAGACTCATTCAGGATTTTAGGAATATAAATTATATCCCATAATTAATTTGTTTCAATTTTTACTTATTTTTCCAAGGCAGAACAAGGGATCACGTAATCATTCTGTACCAGTCTCATAGAAGTTCAAATATCTCAAAATATATGAATAATTTATTTTTATGTTTCTTTTATATGAAAATAGACTCAATAAGATTTAAATCAATATCTCATCCAACTTATAATTCAATTTCTACTATTTTTGGTGATTTTTGAAATTCACGTCACTGCTACTGTCCAAAGCAGTTCTATTGTAAATTTTTGCTCTCTCACACTTTAGTTGTGTTCATAACTTGCCTATACCAATCATTCCAATTTTCGATTACATATCGAGCATATTTTTCATACGTGCATTTGTCACATTTCTCAATTGGTCACATTCACACTTGCCCTTATTCATAACATGATCGTATTCAATTACACTTAGTCGTTACACAATCACGTGTATTTTCACTTAGTCAATTTACCGTTGAACTCATCGGAATAATAACAGATACACGGTGGCCTGCACATAGTACCACCCTTGTAGCCGAAGCTATCTGGTACGCATGTGACCAAAACCATCACTTACACATAGTGACCTGCACTTAGTACCACACATGTGATTGAAACTATCGGGTACGCATAGTAGCCTGCACTTAGTACTACACATGCGACCTATCCGTCTGGTACACGTAGTTGCCTGCACTTAGTACTACACACATGACCTAAAACCATCTCGTAGCTCTCTTGTACACATAGTGGCCTACACTTAGTACCACACATGTGACCTAACTACCTCATTTGTATCTTTTCTATTCCGAAGGTTCGACTGGGAATTCTCACTTTTCAACATTTTACCAATTCATAAATTTTCATGCCATCATTTTATACAACTATCATACATTCGTAAAACATGCATTTAGGCATATTATGGGTTTACTTTAGGTTATTCAAACTTACTTGTTGAAATCTCGTCAAGTACAACCGTGTAGCAACTCATACAACCCATGTAATATTAATTTAACATTCAATTCATGTAACATTAATTTGCCATTCGATTTCTCATAACACAACAAACATCACATTTTCCATACCATACATACCATCCATCAACTTCTCCTAAACATATTAAATCATACAATTTATGCCATATCAATAGAGAATTACAATTCAAGCATGGTGTTACATTATTATTAACACACGAACTTACCTCGGACACGAAAATAACAAATTTTCCAATTCGGTCCACAACCTCGATCTAAGACCGAACCTCATTTTCCATGATCTATAATATCACAATTAGCTCATTTATTAGTCACATTATTCAATGTGACCCAAAAATCATATATTTTTACAATTTGCACTTTGACCCCTAAACTTTCACATATTTGCACTTTTGCCCCAATACTCGAAAATTAAACTTCAGCCCTTATTCTTATGTTTTATAACATGCTGATCATTTTTCTCCTGTATGGCAACTTCAATTTCTCACTAATTCACACACTTATGACCAATTTATAACTTTTACAATTTAACCCCTTTTATACGATTTCATCAAAAATCATCTAATAAAACTCGTTTCTCTAATCATAAACATGCATAATCTACCAAAATTCATCAAAATACACAATTATTCAACATGGGTCAATTTTTAAAATTAAACTCTAGCTCAAAATAATGGTAGAAATAGCTAAACTAAGTTACCGGGATTTCAAAAATACGATGAACATTAAAAACGGGGCTTAGACACACTTACTATGAAGCTTGAAAAGCTTGAAACCCTTAGCCATGGAGTCTAGAAATTTTCAGCAGCAACTTGAAGAAGATGAGCAGATTTATTTCTTGTCTTTTGTCTTTTTTCTTCATTAAAACACTAAATGACTAAAATACCCTTAAGGCTTTTCTTTCATTTTTGTCCTATTCATGCCCATTTTTGTCCATCAAGTTATCCAATGGTATAATTACCTTTTAAGGACCTCCAATTTAAAACTCATAGCAATTTGACACCTCTAATATATAGAACTCAACTTTTCCACTTTTTACAATTTAGTCCTTTTGACTAAATTGAGTGCCCAAACGTCAAAATTTTCGAATGAGATTTTCACAAAATCATTCCATAAAATTGTAGACCATAAAAATATAAATAAAATAAATTTATCAACATCGGATTTGTGGTCCCGAAACCACTGTTTCGACTAGGCCCTAATTCGGGATGTTACAAGACTACTATTGCTGTCCAAAATTATTTTAGTGCAAAATGTTGATTTCCAAGTTTATAACACCCTTATTTCCTTTCTCTACAATTTTTTGCATCATTTTCACTTATTTCTCTTATTTCTCGACAGCAAGCAACTTTGGCTTTTCGCTGAATCCCATTTTCTATGTTTCGGGTACAGACCTGGTATCGTTTCTGATGTGTAAGCACTCCTAAGTCTCCAGAACCTAGAAATCGACCAACATATCTCCAGATTAATCACTTAATTCGTTTTTAATCAGCCAATTTCAGAAGGAACTCGACTAAAAACCTAGCAAAACCCTTACCTCGCTTGAGTAACCACGACTTTGCACAATCACATCATTGATTCAAAACCACCAGCCCCTTGATTAACTCCTAAACACCAAAAAGGAATCCCCCTTTTAGAGATTAACCAAGAACGATTAACAATAGACAAAACTGTTACTTACCGAACAAGCGCAACCAATGATGAACAACCGAATCAATTGAAAAAAAAGAGAAAGAAATATAAGGAAAAAAAATAATGGAAATTTCGGCAGCAACTAGGGGAAAGAATCGGCAGAGGAGGGAAAAAAGAAGAAGAAGAAGAAAACGTCAGAAAAAGTTTGGGAATTGGAGCGAAAATCGAAACTCTACTCTCTTTTTTTTGCAACAAAAAGGTAATCAAATTATTTTCTGATAACCCCCCCAATTATCTTCTAAAATCACTCCCTATTAACCCACTAAAACACAACTACTCAGAATTTTGCCCCAACACAACTCTTAGCCGAAATTGGAGCAAAAATATTGTCTCCACGCCATCACAGAGAATTGAACACAGGACCTTCAACACTCCACTTAACCACTAGACCAACAGGCCCATTCTGCTATAAACTTACCAACAATTAAACTTAAGCCCTTTGCACAAGGTTAAGGCTTTATTTAAAAACATACCAAAATTTTCCCAAGTAAGGCTTGAACTTGGGACCTCTCACACACACCCAGAACACAACCACTGAAGTAGATAGACATTGTGTGTCACACATACACGAAATCAAAAATTAAAATTTTGGGGCGTTACAATACTTGCCTATGTTCTTTCATTCAGTTTTTTTTTTTTTTTTTTTTGGAATCATGTGAAGAGCTTGTACATCTTCTCATATCTTTCCTCAAACTTTGATCACCAAGACAAATTCAGTTAAGATAGGTGCAATAGAATAGGATAAAATAAAAAAGATGATAATGTGGCTTATAATGTAGGTACTTTACAATAAATAGGCCATTAAGCTCAAAAATTATGGTTCAAGGGTTAATTTAATAAGATTGGCTTGAAAGGTTCAAACGATCCAAAGAAAGTGTGCCTATATCATATTAGATTTCTATACCTCCTAGGATTTCGCCTCAAGAAAGTTACTAAGTCAATTCTAAAGACTTAAACCTTCATTCATGTCTATTTCTAAAGAAATCAAATTTTCATGGAAAATACTACATAAGACTAAAGATCATACAAGCATTCTATCACTCAAGATAACATACGAAAAACTTAGATAAAATCAGAAGTCATGCTTGCATTTGAACATACTTATGAACAAAAATTCTTTCTGAACATTCATTTATTTCAGCATACTTAAGTAAAAATATTGAAACATACTTTTATAAAAATATTGAAACATACTTTTAAATTCATGTGAAATACCTTATTAAAAATTCATGCGAAATGCCTTACCCCCTTTAAAAAGAAGCAATGTCCTCATCGCAAAAACAAAGTAATTGTAACATCTCTAACCCGTATCCATCACCGGAATAGGGTTACGAAGCATTACCGTAAAATCATAACTTAAAACATTCAATTCCAAACATTTCATAAATCATAGCAAATTCGTTCAAACACATGCATATTTCCCTTATTTGAGCCATTGAGGCCTTAGAAACACTATAGAAACGATTCGGGACTAAATCAGGAACATTTGAAACATTGAGGAAAAAGTTAAAAAAATTCACACTGCAGGGGTCACACGGCCGTGTCTCAGGCCGTGTACCATTCAAAATAGGGACACACGGTCGTGTCCCAGCCCATGTCCATGCCCGTGTAACTCTCTGACTTGGGTCACACGGCCAAGCCACAAGCCCGTGTGCCAGGTCGTGTAACTCTCGAAATGGCCTTACATGCCCGTGTGCTAGGCCGTGTAACTGCCTGACTGTAACACACCAAACCCGGCCTATTCGTTACGGCCGAATTTGAAATGCCACTGCGAAAAAACGTTTGAAGACTGATTTCACTTTTGGGAAAAACATTAAAAATTTTGTCATTTGAAAACCATGTCCAATTAAAAATTCTAAATAATATAAGCTTGATAAAAATATCCAAATTAAAACTTTATTATAAGCTTTTAAAATATAAGTTGTCAAAATTAAAAGCACTTCCCAATAATAATTTAATGGTCGTCTAGCTTAAACATAATAAAAATGTTCAATCACTTTAATGGGCCTTATTACAATAAACACTTAATCAAAATACTGAAAATATAACTACTTAATTAATTAAAATATCTTTCTGCATGGAAATCGTCGCATGGCCACCTTTGTATCCACTCCAACCCGGTCTAAAAATCACGATCACTGCGATGTTTAATAAAAATTGGGTGAGTCATACGGACTCGGTGTGTAATTAGTCCACTTGAATTCCACCCACATGTTAACCATATATTAACTCATATATCGGATATCAATTATCAAATTCACATGTTATCACATTCAGGCTTGGCCCATATTCATATCACATTCATCTAATATGGTAGTTAACCACATAATTTCCACATATTTGGGCTTGGCCCATTTCATCATCAACCCATATGATGATAATGAGTTTATGCAAAGTGCACCCATCCCAACCTAGGGTCCATCCGTTACACCTACCTTGGCGGACTGCGCTGCCCAAGGCCGTGGCTAATCCACCGATCAACTAAGTGATCCCACATATCTTACCTTGGCGGACTTGTTTGCTCAAGGCCGTGGTTTGAGCCACCGATCACCTAAGTGATCCCACATATCATTCAGTCCACGGTGATGCACACGACTATCAACCGCCGAGGTGGGCACCTAGCCAACACCTCCCTTGATGAAGCACATAGCTAACATCAAGCGCTAACGTAGCACAAGGCTAACATTAGACCACGTACATAAAGTACACCCTTTCCTTCGATAGTTACATTCATATCCCATCCCATGCACATGCAACATATGATAATGTCATAACATAGTAAAATAATGCATGCACATGTTATTCGGCATACAAACATATTCTCATTGGCATATTCACATTCTTAATAATGAGTTTATGCAAAGTGCACCCAACCCAACCTAGGGTCCATCCGTTACACCTACCTTGGCAGACCTGCTGCCCAAGGCCGTGGCTAATCCACCGATCAACTAAGTGATCCCACATATCTTACCTTGGCAGACTTGCTGCTCAAGGCCGTGGCTGAGCCACCGATCACCTAAGTGATCCCACATATCATTCAGTCCACGGTGATGCACACAGCTATCAACCGCCGAGGTGGGCACCTAGCCAACACCTCCCTTGATGAAGCACATAGCTAACATCAAGCGCTAACGTAGCACAAGGCTAACATTAGACCACGTACATAAAGTACACCCTTTCCTTCGATAGTCACATTCATATCCCATCCCATGCACATGCAACATATGATAATGTCATAACATAGTAAAATAATGCATGCACATGCTATTCGGCATACAAACATATTCTCGATGGCATATTCACATTCTTAATAATTAACACCGACTGATTTCCGATATACCCCTTAAGGGTAACCATTCACAATCGCCTTTGCACATATTAGCATTTACACAACACACACAATATACCATAAACCCGGAAAACAGTGGGTTAATCACACACTTGATCACTTGGAGAACTATGCTTTCGTCATCGATGCTATCACTAGGCGATACTACGGTTATTTGCCTACTTTCTTGTTTCGACATTTGGTCCACACCCGGTGGCCAATCCCTAACTGCCGAGACAGATCTCTTCTTAAACTTTGGGATAGGGACCTTCCCTTTCCCTTCTTGAATGGTATTCGCCGGAAGGGTCTTGAAATCCCGAAAAGCTTGATCTAATGCTTAGATCCTTAATCCCTTGTTGCCATTTGACTTAAGAATCAAGTCTTGAAATCTCTGCTATACTCTTCTTGCATTCGGCCAAGCATTGAATCAATTAACTTGGTTAGTTTTCGGCTTTTGAATAATTAATGAACACATATATTTACCAAACATGGCCTTGGCTGAATGCTATAGACACTTACCTTGTGGATTTTAAATCCTGAAACTCACCGAATAACTAGGGAACACGTGGCCTATAGTGTACCTTCAGGAAAAGAACTTCTCCTTCCTTGTAGTCGACACTTAGTAAATCCCGAAAGATCTCTTCAAAGTTTCGGCAACAAGATATTAATGGGGTTAGTCCTAGATTTCGGCAAATCTTAAGAAAAAAGGATGAAACCGAATGAGATCTTACCCTTACTTGAAGAAATCGATTGCACCTTCACTTCAACCTTCAGAGATTCGGCTATGGCTAGATGATGATCTCACAACTTTCGGATTTTGGAGGGATTAGAAAGAAAAGAGAAGGAAGAATAAATATGGAGGATTCGGCTAGAACACAAGGTATTTCGGCTTGGCAAAAATAAAAGAAGAAGAAGATTTGGTGAAGAGAATTCGGCAGAGGCTTTCAAAGAATAGAAAATAATGCAGAATGGCCTCTCTTTTCCTTTTATAGCCGAAATTACTAACTTAGAATCCCTTACTTGGCCATCACTCTTCTATTTTAATACCTTTATCTCTTTAATCAAATTAAAAGAATTTAATCCAACAATTATCTCTTGAAAATAATGATAAATAAATCCCTTATTTATCCACTATTTATAAAATAATAAAAGCTCCTAATTTATAGCCATGTGCCGTCCACCTCTCTGCTCCTTGTAGCAAAATAAAATTTCTTTTATTTGCTTCCCATGTGACTCGAACTTAGGCCCATTCCTCTTGCATATGGCGCCATTTCCATAGGCCCTAAGTGGCATCTTGGACCACTTTTCCAAGCCTGTTTGTGTGTCAAATTTCACAAACTTTTTCTTTTAAGGCCACCTTGCCTTAATTTCCCCTTTTAAACCTTAAAACTCGTCATTTCTAGGTCATTTCTAAGTTTCCAAAAATTTTCGATCGGCTCTATAAACTTGACATTTCCTTACATTTCCATGACATTTCCTTACAAGACATTTCCTTACATTTCCAAGACATTTCCTTACATTTCCATGACATTTCCTTACAAGACATTTCCTTACATTTCCAAGGTTCTAAAAATGTTCACTTTTCTCTTTTAAACTTAACATTTCCATACATTTCCAGGTTTCCAAAAGTGTTCAAAATATATTCATAACACATAAGATATGTCATTTCGTACAATTAAACCAAAAATGCATAGGCCCTTTTCAGGATGTTACACTGACTTGCAACCTTTTAAAACCTACAGGGGACAAACGACCATGTCACATGGCCGTGTGTCACACACGGCTGAGACACACACCCGTGTCTTAGGCTGTGTGGACAAGAAATAGGCCAAATTAAAGCCATTGCTTTCACCCAAATCAAGCACACACCTACAAGTCATTTGCACATATAATCAAGCCTTTAAACATACCTAAAACATGCATAATATAGCCAATTCAATAGGTCATTTATCCATACAACCAATATGCCCACAAGGCACCTCAGTTTTATTCTACCAAATATTACCTAAACATGTCAAAACTTATCACAATCAAACATCATAATTCATTATACACTAAGCTATATATACCACATATTTGAAGTATTCAAGCACCAACACTTTGCACCAAAAAGATTGTACATCAACTACATATATATTGATGCGATCCTGGTCGCATCATGTTTCGATACATCTCGACGACACCGAGATTGGCCCAAACTCAAGGGGCCCAAGTGCAAAATGAAGCTTTTAATTTTAGTTTGTTAATTTGGTTGCTGGAATAAGGACTTTGATTTATTTATTTTAGTTACTTTAGTTATTATAATATGAGTCTTTAATTATGTCTTGTTTATTAAATGCATCTTTAATTAATGTCTTGCATTATTGATCTACATCTTTTAATTAAGGCATGCATTATGTGTTCTGCATTTAATAAAGTCATGCATTATGTAACTCTCATGTTAGTTAAGTTTGCATCATAAATTATGACATGCATTATGTAACTCCCATGTTAGTATAAGTATGCATCATTAAATTAAGTCTTGCATTTGTTTATTTAGTTTGCATTTCAAACCATGCATTTAAGCATCTTAGTTTAATAAATAAGTTGTGTTTAATAAGGGGCTTATTTAAATAATCTAGTTACTAGGATAATTTAATGGAGCATGAGTTTAAGTTTATTAATTCTGCTTCTATAATTAAACTAGTTGCTGCATTAATTGAAGTCTTAACTTTTAGTTCATTTATTAAGTCAAGTGTTTAATGTGTTAAGTTAAATTAGTGTTTAATAAGTGTTTAACGTGTTAAGTTAAATTAGTGTTTAATAAGTGTTTAATGTGTTTAAGTTAAATTAGTGTTTAATAAGTGTTTAAATGTGATTAATATGTTTGTTTAATGTGTTTGAATGTAGGAAACTTTTTAGCTGGAAACCGTTCACTCAAGGGCTGTTACAAAGAGTTTAATGTGACTTTTCAAGTGAGAATCGGTTACACACATGGGGAAGCATTATTCAACATTAAAAGGGGCTGTTATGATAATTGAATGAAGCATTACATATCTATTAAATTTGGCAGTAGCCTATTCTTCTTTCATAACTGTTGATGCTTAAAAGATCACACATGAGTTACAAGTTTTCATTAAGTTGCTGGTGACCATTCGGCTTTCTTCTTCCATAACCGTTGATGCTTAAAAGATCACACATGAGTTACAAATTTTCATTAAGTTGCTGGTGACCATTCGGCTGCTAAGAGAGCATGAAACCAAGCATTCAAATTCATTTAATCAGCTCATTTGGAGTCATAAAGTTGCTGTTATTTGGCTTGGAGTAACTCAAGAGTTTTTATTTATTAATTAGATATTATTTCAGCCATTTAAATGCATATTAAAGCTGAATTCATAAGACTCTTCAGCTAACCACATGTAAACACTATATATACTTTGTTATTAGCTTGTAAAGAGGACTTTTGATGCTTAATGAAATTTTCAGATTGTGAGTTATCCAATCTCTTAATTCTTCAAGGTTCAAATTGACTTATCTATCAACTAGTGGTGTCAATCTGACTTTGTTTTCAAACTTATCATCCTTTCGGGTTTGGCGTTCAACCCAATACCATTGGTTCCTATCTTACTAGATAGCGGGTCTCAATTTTTATCCAATTTAACCATTCCTTTGAAACATATAAGATTCGGGTCCTTAATCTTCTATTAAGGGTTCTTTCTTGTTTCGAACATCATTCCATTCATCCATCTATTTTTCTTTGTTATTAAACCGCTGCCATTTTCTTAAATCCAACCAATTTTTCCCTTTTAAAACCAATCGAAAGAAACCTCTTTGTAGACGATCAGGCATTTCACATACGACTCGACTCAACCCCGAGGCAGATCGTATTATTTGGTATCAGAGCTACAAAACAAGGAGTTCTGACAACGATCGAGAAGCCGGAATTAGGTTCGTAAGTTGAAAAAAAATATCAAAAAAAATTCGAAAAAAATTTCAAGTTGTAATCTCAAAGTTCTTCTTGAGTTATTTTCGTGCATTTGAAGTGAAAAAAAATGAAAATATAAAAAAAAAGGTGTTTGAAAGTTTTGCAAGTACCTGTTGTGTATGTTCTTCTCCTCTGTTTCCGATTTCAAAACCAACATTCTACTTTCATTCTTCTTTCTACCCTGATCATTCAAGAAGCATTTTAACCATCATCTTGTACCATCCGTTCAATCCCAACGCCACCATCCCCAACATTTTATTTTTTTCTATTCAGCCTACCTTTACCCAAAATGATTTTTCCTTTGTTTAAATCCCTTGAAGCCGACCTACAAGTTGTTAATAAGTCTAAGGTAACCTTCCAGAATTTTGAGAGGTGGATTCAAGTGGTAAAAGGCACGAGTGACTCATTAGAGAAAAAGCCGAAATTGAGTGAAACACGAGTGTGAGTGCTCAATATTTATTTTTTTCCTTTGTGAGCGACTTGTGAGTTTTGTAGTAAGGTATTGCAATTTTTCTGTTTATTTCTCCTTGATAACATTTTCTTTTCAGCAATAAACATGTTTCAAGAAGAACTCTCCGCCGATGACTTCCAATTCTTGGTGAACGAAATGGGCTGAATGCTCGAGAAAAAGCTATGTCCAATACAAAAGTGTTTGGACTGAGTGGAGGAAAAGGCTCGATGGAAGCACACTACATCAAGTCGAGAAACAGAGTTGCGACCATCTCGAAGACCCACTTTCGATGATTATTCGAGAAAAGATTTCTGCCATGACTTCCATTCATCATCGACTTCAAGATCAAGAGATTTCCATCAATATTCCTCTTCATTAAGGATTTCATCGTTCAATGACTATGTGAGAAGAGATTATTATCAAGACTCGTATTCGTCAATGCCTCCGAGACAACGAGAAGAAATCTACAAGTTCGAGGCTCTCTGACATAACGAACGAGAAAGCACAAGCCGTTCTTTAAGAAATTCATCCATGAAGAACCCATCACGAAGAAATGACCATCTTTTGCAAGACGCTTTTTTCTCTTCTTCACAACGAAGTGTTTCTCATCTTGATGATTCTTTTATATTTCCCTCTTGTAATAAAATCGAAAAAGAGTGTGAAAGAAAAGAAAAAGAAATAGAAGAAGAAAATGAAAAAGGAGAAAAAGAAAAAGAAGTTGAAAAAAAATTGAAAAAGAAAAGAAAGAAAATAACGAGCAAGAAAAAGTGAGGAGTGTTTCAACTAACCCCCTTGAAGTTTGCTCTTGTTCTATTTCTACTTTTCAGGTTTTCGAAAGACCGAAAGAAGTTTTTCAACTTCAATACCTTCTGGAAAAACGTCGTTTCCATATGACCAATCAAGGTAAAGTTGAAAATGAACCACACGAGCTCGAAGGTAAGCAAGGTAAGGAATTTTTAAACGAGTCTCGGTAATCTGATTTGAAAGTTGTCAATGAAATTTCTGGTGACTTAGTTTTTAAAAGTTTCTCTTATTCTCCTTCGATTAGCTTTTACTTTTTGAATGTGGTTGATATCTTTCCCTCTGTTCGACAAACCCACTTGATTTTGCAGCATGACACGTTATCATGAAAAGCAAATAAATTATTTAAATATGATAATTTCGTGAGTCAATCTTTACCTTTTGGAAAATCTTTGAGTTTGTCAGTTTTGATGAATCCAAAAAGATTTGATTACACGTTGTCGAGTATGCAAAATTTTTCTTGGTTTAACATGTTTGATTTAATGAAATCGTTGAAACATTTTGACTCAAATAATCAAACACATGTTTTTAAACCGGGAATTTGTTTTGATTCATCTTGTTAGAAAATCAAGCAACATCAATCATGTGCAAAAAATTTATATCTTTTTTATACGAGGTTTTTGAATAAGGTAACGAACTTTGCCAATTTTGTTTTCAATTTTTATTCGTTCCTTAAGCAAGTTTTATGGTTGTACATGGAGTTCGTGTACATGGAGTTCACGTTTTGTTTGAAAAGGTTGATTCGCGTGCGAAGCCTCGACTACACTACAATCCCGAGGAGAGAAGGTTTGTAATGTTCGAGCAAGGTAAGAATGATCTTAGTCTTTCTGAGCATAAAGGTATGTCACTTGAAGACTTTGAGATGTTTTCGTTCTCCTCAGATGTTGATAGAACTCATGATACTGATTCCCCTTTTATAAATCATTTAGATCATGAATTGTTTGAATGTCCTACTGATAAACCGTAATAGTAACATATTTTATCTCCACATTTAGCATGCTTTTGGATGATTTATCCCTTGAATTATGGAATTTGGTGCTATTAATCCTTTAATTTCATGTTTTATACTCAGGAGAGCATCGGAGGATGAAAAGAATGAAAAAGGGGCCAAATGGGCAAAAGTGAGAAATCGACACGGCCTGGGGTTTCACCACATAGCCGTGCCCCTTTAGCAGCCTCGAACACGGCCTGAAGTCGATTCACACGGGCGTGCCACACGGGCGTGTCCCTATCGTGGAAAAGAAGAATTTTATTCGGATTAGGGTACTTAGAGGCAAAGAAACACATTCCAAAAGCCTATATAAACACCCTAAAGGCCAACCTTTAGGGGGCTTCCAGCTAGGCCAATGAGCCAAGCCGGAGAGGTTAGAATCGTGGGATTTACTCGAAGAAAGCCAGTTGATTCATCTCAAAAAGCCGGAGTCATACTCAAGACGAAATATCTTCTCTTCAATTCCTTCAGGGGGTTTTAGGGTTTTTCTTATGTTTTTTTTATCTTTTCTTCTGAGATGTATATTTTTATGATTATGAACTAAACCCTCAAATACCTGAGGGGGATGAAACCTAAGACGGATCTTGTTATTGTTTTTTGAACTATATGATAAATACTTGATTTGTTCTTAATTATGTTTTCTTAATTCTTGTTTTGATATTTCAGGATATTGATTCAAGTATTGATGTGCTTAGGCAGTGGAGCAAAAGTCCCTGTCTAAGAGTAGATCTAGCATAGTTAAGCGGAGTTGCTCGTGCGCCTAGAGATAGGGTGACAAAAATTTGCCAGATTAGGGTCAAACGTAATATGGGAGTCCATAGATCGAGTTAATGCAATTCTAGGGGTTTTAATTAGAAAAAGATTTCAATTAATCAACCTAGGGTTAGACGTTAGTAGCCTCGACAGAGGTATTAATATACATTAGGGAATCCTACGGATCAGGTCAAGTGAATAAATCGTCTGGTTCAGAGTTAGATAACATGTGAAGTCTAGGTGGATTCCTCCTTGGGTATTGTCTTAATCAATTGGTTTTTCCCACAAGTATTTCCCCAATTCATTCCCTTCATCTTAGCATCGTTAACTTAGTAGTTAGTTAATTTTAGATTAAACAATATTTCACTTCAATTCTTAGGCTAAATAATAGAAAGAAAGTTAGTATTAGTACTTTTGGTTCCCTTGGGTTCGATAATCCGGTCTTGCCGCTAAACTATACTACTGTTCGATAGGTGCGCTTTCCTCAATCGTTGTCATTGTTAGTTTCTAGCCTAGATCATTCGTTATATAAATTTTTAAGACTCTGACACACGATCACCTGCTCTGTTTATTGATGATCTATCTGTTTTGTTCATTGACAAAAGGAATCTTGTGTAACAGTTCGATTTATACCCTAGTCGAAACAGTGGTTTCAGGACCACGAATCCGAGTCTGAATAATATTTTAATAGTATTTTCCGTGTCTCTGATAAGTGATTATGCATGTGCTAAAGTTTCGTAAGTTAATTTGTCCGTCTGTGTGTTTAATTTGATAAAAGGATTAAATTGCATTGAATGCAAAATGTGTATGCTTTATGAAAAGTACCTAATTGTGGTGGTTTTTAATAGGTGAGGGATTTAATTGGCAAATAAGCCACTACTATGGTTAGTGGACGGCATTGAATGTTTTTATATGCTTTATATGTTAATTTTTATAAGTTAATATTAATATTATCATATTATAAGTTATTATATTATAAAAATAAACATAAAATAAAACCATAGTGCTCATTTTTACTTGTTCTTCCATCGTATATATTGAAAGAAAAAGAAAGAACAAAACTTCAAGGGTTTCGGCCATTCTAAGTTCAAATTAAGGTATATTTTGGTTTTAGATTTTGATGATTTTTATGTTTTTGAGAATATTGCGTGGTCTACTATTAAGCCCATGTCTCAATTTTGTGTATTGATGATGTTTGTGAGATATGCCATTGATGATATGTTGAGCTTTGTGATAATTTATGGTGTTAAATGAAAGATTGAGCTAGATGAACATACTTTGTTCTTGAAATTTTGATGAATTTAGCTAAATAGGGCTAAATTTAGAAAATAGCAATTTGAAGGACTAAATTGCAAATTTGTTGTAAAATATGGGCTTGTATGATATACATAAGCATTTGGCTAAGCATGGATGTATGATGAATTTGTGTATCTGATGTATTGAGAAAAATGGACTAAATTGATCAACTATGCAAATGTGAGGGTTAATTTGCAAATAGCCCTAAATGTGTGTCCTTGGATTGAATTGAATTAGTTAGTGAATAAAAGGGTTAATTCTGAATATGTATAGATCAAGAACCAAGGAAAACGGACTTAGACCGCGGAAAGGCAAAAGTAACTGAGTAGCCGTTTCCATTTTCGATAAATCGAATCCGAGGTAAGTCATTATGCAAATAAACGTATTCATATTAAATTATGTATGTTTATATGACTATTGATAACAATGAACGCTTATGAGATGTTATGTACATGAATTCCGAGATAAGATCAATATAGTGACATTGTCCGAGAAGTCCCGTATGAACCTAGGAATAGATAGGATTAGCTATGTCATGACATAGGTATACATTTCGTTTTATCATGTAAGACCACGTCCGGGATGTTGGCATTGATTTGATATTCGAGTAAGACCACGTCTGGGACATTGGCACCAATATGAGCTTTATGAGTAAGACCATGTCTGGGACATTGGCATCGATATGAGTTTTATGTGTAAGACCACGTCTGGGACGTTGGCATCGATATGAGCTTTACGTGTAAGACCATGTCTGGGAGAGTGGCATCGATATTGGAGTGCATGTAAGACCTCGTCTGGGACGTTGGCATTGTACGATCATTCTGAGTTTTCGAGTATCCCATTAGATTCCGAACAGTTCAACGGGAAAATCCGAGCTATAAACCATTATGTGAATGTATATTCATTTCAGGTACGTTTGGTATGTACACTAAGTGTGTGTAAAGGGTAAGTACCTATATGACTTTGATTTGAAGAAAAGTATGTTTGAATATGAGAATGTGAATGAGATGTAAGAATGGTTATGAATGTGGCAATATGACCAAGAATATGGACCAAAGCATATATGTGAGAAATTTGCTATGAATATGAATTGTACCAATGTTTCTACATGCTTATAGGCTCTTCATGTTGAGTTTATTTGTATTATGACTTACTAAGCTTTTAGCAAGCTTACTTTGTGTGTGTTTTCTCTATTATATAGGTCGTCAAAGCTACTGAAGGCTCGGGACCGTTGAGGATCGTTATCACACTACTCAACTTGTGTTTGGTACATTTTGGAAATGTATATAGCTAAATTTGGCATGTATAGGCTAGTTTTTAATATAAGTTTGTTATATGAACTTAGCCATGTGATTTGGCTAGATATGAGTTGAGAATTTGCTTAAATGAATGTGATGTGTGAAGCATGTTTTTGGCATGGTTAGATGACACATGAGATGGTCAAGTTTTGAGGAAGTAATAGATGAATTATGCTTGTGATGAGATGAGTTTTAGTCTTGTAAGTTGGTATAGTTGAGATTGGTTTTGAATGTATAGATTGAATGGTTATCTTAGTATGTTATGGTTGTTATTTGTGCATGAAATGTGTTGGTAAATTTCTTGCAGAATTGACCCTAAGTGGGTGGCATTTTTGCCTTGCAAATGGCCTATAATGTCACACAGTTGTGGCACACGGGCGTGGCTAGTGACCGTGGGGCTAAGTCAGTAGCTAGCTTAGGAGCACACGGTCAAGACACACGGGCGTGTCTAGTAGCCGTGTGAAAAAGTCAGTATATGGCCTAAGAGTACACGTTCTTAGCACACGGGTGTGCTTGGTGACCGTGGATGTAAAGTCAGATTCGACCACGGCCAAGGTACACAGGCGTGCTTGGTGGCCGTGGATGTAAAGTTAGATTCGACCACGGTTAAGGTACACGGGCGTGCTTGGTGGCTTTGGAGTAAAGTCAGATTCGACCATGGGGAGGACACACGGGTGTGTCCAGCAGCCGTGGGAGGCACACGGCCTGCCTACACGGCCGTGTAACCCCTAAAACTTAGAAAAGTTTTAAATTTCCGTGAAATTTTGTATGTGTTTCGGTTTAGTCTCGACCCGGTTTATAAGCATATTTTAGGTCTCAATGACCTACTAAGGGGACACTATGTTTGAGGTTGATATACAGTTGTATGACATTTTTGTAAATGTTTCCGATCTGTCCGGTAACGCTGTTAACCCTAGTCTGGCGACGGATATGGGTTAGGGGTGTTACATTTGGTTGGTATCAGAGCCAGGTTTAGCCGATTCTCGGACTAACGTAGCATTTCAGAGTCTAGCCATACATGCCATATTTCTGAATTGTGATAGTGTGATGAATCCTAATGTATAAAATGTGATTTCTGTATAGTAATGGATGCCGAAAGAGCCGTAGCTGACGACGTAGAAAGTAATACGCCTGGTCCCACGCAAGGGACAGTGCCCTCTGATCTGAGACCGGCTACGAGCGGTCATGAGGGAGAAGCTAAACAAGCTTTCTTCCAGATGATGACTGAATGGTTCACTCAATTCGTAAAGAATAACCTGACTGTTTCACAACCTTCATCCCCGGTTAATCCCCCTCAGACTACAGTTGTGCCACCGGTTATGTATCCGAGTCTATTGAATAAGCCTCCGGTTGACAAATTCTGTAAGTATGGGGCTGAAGAGTTCCAGGCTACTAATGATGATGATGCTGAGAAGGCAGAGTTTTGGTTAGAAAACACGATTCGAGTATTTGATGAGATGTCTTTGACTCCGGAAGAATGCATAAAGTGTGTTGTACCTTTGCTCCGAGATGCAGCTTATCAATGGTGGAAAACTTTGATCTCTGTTGTTCCAAAGGAACGGGTGACATGGGAATTCTTCCAGATTGAGTTCCGGAAGAAATATATTAGTGAGAGGTTCATTGATCAGAAACGGAATGAATTTCTGGACTTGAAATAGGACCGTATGTCTGTTACAGAATATGAACGAGAGTTTGCCAGACTGAGTCAATATGCTCGTGAATGTGTATCTACTGAGGCAATAATGTGTAAAAGATTCGAAGATGGCCTTAATGAAGATATCCGTTTGTTTGTCGGGATCTTAGAAATAAAAGAGTTTGTTGTACTTGTTGATGGAGCATGCAAAGCTGAGGCACTCGGGAAAGATAAAAAGAAAGTTGAGTCAGAAGCCCGAGAAGTGAGAAAGAGATTTCAGAGTAGATCATTTCAGTCCGCTTCAAAGAAATTTAGAGATGATCAAAGAAATTTCAGAGATAATATGGGATATTCAAATAGAAATCAAGATAGATCACAAATGAGCTCCAAAGCTCCAGCAACTTCAGTGGCAAGTGTTGGAAATGTACGATCCGAGAAACCAGAATGTAAGCATTGTGGAAAAAAGCATCCGGGAAGTTGTAGAATGAATGATAGAGCTTGTTTAAGATGTGGATCGCTTGATCATTTTATTCGTGATTGCCCTGAGCCTGTCGAGCCAGAGACTGTTCAGAATCTAAGATCTGATAATGCACCTGTGAGAGGTAGACCTTCGAAGAATGTAAGAAATATCAGTAGTAGTCAAAGAACTACGAGAGATACTGTTGCAAGATCTAAAGTTAGAGCGCCTGCCAGAGCATATGCTATTCGAGCTCGTGAGGAAGATTCATCTCCAGATGTTATAACGGGTACTTTTACTCTTTATGATACTTCTGTGATTGCATTGATAGACCCTGGTTCTACGCATTCGTATATATGCATAAATTTAGTGTTCAGTAAGACTTTGCCTGTAGAGTCTACTGAGTTTGTTATAAAAGTATCGAACCCCTTAGGTAAAAGTGTCCTTGTTGACAAAGTATGTAAAATTGCCCGTTAATGTTCTGAGATATCTGTTTCCCTGCTGATCTGATGCTATTACCATTTGATGAGTTTGATATAATTCTGGGTATGGACTGGTTGACATTTCATGATGCTGTTGTGAACTGTAAGAGAAAAACTATTGATTTGAGATGTCTAAATGATGAAATAGTCAAAGTTGAGTCTAATGACCTAAATGGATTACCTGCTGTGATATCTGTATTGAAAGCTCAGAGTTATATGAAGAAGGGTTACGAAGCATACTTTGCTTATGTAATAGAGTCGAAAGTGTCTGAAAAGAAAGTTGATTCAGTGCCAGTCGTCTGTGAGTTTTCTGATGTATTCCCTGAAGAACTACCAGGTTTGCCTCCGATACGTGAAGTTGAATTTGGTATTGAATTGTTGCCTGGTACTACACCTATTTCGATAGCTCCGTATAGAATGGCACCAATAGAGTTGAAAGAATTAAAGTCACAGTTGCAATAGTTGACTGACAGAGGGTTCGCTAGACCGAGTTTCTCACCTTGGGGTGCTCCCGTTCTGTTTGTGAAAAAAAAAGATGGCAAGATGAGAATGTGCATTGACTACCGTCAGTTGAACAAAGTGACCATAAAGAACAAATATTTATTGTTCAGGATTGACGATTTGTTTGATCAGTTAAAAGGAGCTACTGTGTTTTCGAAGATAGATCTGTGATCGGGTTACTATCAGTTGCGAGTAAAAGATTAAGATATACCGAAAACTGCTTTCAGAACGAGGTACGAGCATTACGAGTTTTTAGTAATGCCATTTGGACTAACCAATGCTCCTGCTTCTTTTATGGATTTGATGAACAAAATTTTCAGACCGTACCTAGATCAATTTATTGTTGTATTCATTGATGACATTTTGATTTATTCGCGTGATGAGGCTGAACATGCTGAGCATCTGAGAATCGTATTGCAAACTCTGCGAGAAAAGAAATTGTATGCGCGAAATTCAGCAAAATGTGATTTCAGTTGCGTGAGGTTAGTTTTCGGGACATATTGTGTCGACTCGAATTCGAGTCGATCCGAGCAAGATTTCTGCTATTCTGGATTGGAAACCTCCGAGGAATGTGTCTGAAATCCGTAGCTTTTTGGGTTTAGCTGCTTATTATCATCGATTTGTGAAAGGATTTTTAGTGATAGCTACTCCGTTGACTAGGTTGCTTCAGAAGAATGTTAGATTTGAATGGTCGGATAAATGCTAGAAAAGTTTTGATTAGTTGAAAACTCTGTTAACAGAAGCTCCAGTATTAGTACAGCCAAAATTGGGTAAAGAATTTGTGATATATAGTGATGCTTCGTTGAATGGTCTGGGATGTGTATTGATGCAGGAAGGTAAAGTCATAGCTTATGCCTCGAGACAATTGAAGCCTCATGAAAAGAACTATCCGACTCATGATCTTGAGCTAGCTGCGATTGTGTTCGCACTAAATATTTGGCGCCATTATCTTTTTGGTGAGAAATGTCACGTGTTTTTAGATCATAAAAGTCTAAAATATCTGATGATTCAGAAAGATTTGAACCTGCGTCAGATAAGATGGTTAGAGCTGTTAAAAGATTATGAGCTTGTGATAGATTATCATCCTGGTAAAGCAAACATTGTTGCTGATGCGTTGAGTAGAAAATCATTGTTTGCATTACGTGCTTTGAATGCTCAATTAAATCTGTCTGAAGAGAGTTCTGTGATAGTTGGATCAAAAGCAAAACCGTTGTTCTTACAACATATATGTGATGCTCAGAAGGTTGATAATGAATTGATAGTGAAACGAGCTCAGTGTGATTCGAATTATGAATCTGAATTTTGAGTTGTTGATGATTGCTTGAGATTTCGAGATCGTATCTGTGTTCCGAGAACTCTGGAATTGATTCAGTTGATTTTGAGTGAAGCACATAACAGTCGTCTATCTGTTCATCCGGGAGTACTAAAATGTACCATGATTTGAAGCGACACTATTAGTGGTCTGGTATGAAGCGTGATATTTCTGACTTTGTTTCAAAATGTTTAATCTATCAGCAAGTCAAAGCTGAACATCAAGTTAAAATGCAGGTTGCTACAACCGATTCTGATTCCCGAGTGGAAATGGGATAGAGTATCAATGGACTTTGTTTCTGGATTGCCTCTGACTCCAAGAAAGAAAGATGCGATATAGGTCGTAGTTGATCGATTGACGAAATCTGCCCATTTTATTCCAGTAAGATCTGACTATTCACTTGATAGATTAGCTGAGCTTTATATTTCTGAGATTGTTAGATTGCACGGGGTGCCACTATCTATTGTGTCAGATAGGGACCCGAGGTTTACATCGAGCATCTGGAAGAAATTGCAAGAAGCTTTAGGCACGAAACTGCATTTCAGCACAACTTTTCATCCGCAAACAGATGGTCAATCCGAGCGGATTATTCAGATTCTTGAAGATATGTTAAGATGCTGTATACTCGAGTTTAATGGTTCGTGGGAACAGAATTTGCAATTGATTGAATTTACATACAATAATAGTTTTCAGACGAGCATAAAAATGGCACCATATGAAGCTTTGTACGGTCGTAAATGTCGTACACCTTTGTATTGGACTGAGCTTGGTGAAAATAAGCTACATGGGGTCGATTTGGTAAAAGATTCAGAACAGAAAGTGAAATTGATTCGAGATTTTTTGAAAGCAGCATCTGATCGTCAGAAGTCTTATGCGGACTTAAAACAAAAAGATATAGAATTTAAGATCGGCGAAAAAGTATTTCTGAAAGTGTCACAATGGAAGAAAGTACTTCGTTTCAGACGTAAAGGCAAGTTGAGTTCGAGATTCATCGGGCCATATGAAATCATTGAGTGAGTTGGACCTGTTGCATAACGATTGTTGTTGCCTTCCGAGCTAGAAAAGATACATAATGTATTTCATGTCTCAATGCTCCGTAAATATCGATCCGATCCGTCACATGTGATTGCCCCATCTGAAATTGAAATCCAATCTGATATGTCATATGCAGAGGAACCGATCCGTATCTTAGCTCGTGAAGTAAAAGAGTTAAGAAATAAGAAAATTCTGTTAGTGAAAGTATTATGGAATCGACACGAAATTGAAGAGGCAACGTGGGAGCCGAAAGATTCAATGAGACAGCATTATCCGACTTTGTTTAACGGTAAGATTTTCGGGGACGAAAATCCCTAAGGGGGGAGAATTGTAACAGTCCGGTTTATACCCTAGTCGGAATAGTGGTTTCGGGACCACGAATCTGAGTCTGAATAATATTTTAATAGTATCTTCTGTGTCTCTGATAAGTGATTATGCATGTGCTAAAGTTTCGTAAGTTAATTTGTCCGTCTGTGTGTTTAATTTGATAAAAGGATTAAATTGCATTAAATGCAAAATGTGTATGCTTTATGAAAAGTACCTAATTGTGGTGGTTTTTAATAGGTGAGGGATTTAATTGGCAAATAAGCCAGTACTATGGTTAGTGGACGGCATTGAATGTTTTTACATGCTTTATATGTTAATTTTTATAAGTTAATATTAATATTATCACATTATAAGTTATTATATTATAAAACAAAACATAAAATAAAACCATAGTGCTCATTTTTACTTGTTCTTCCGTCGTATATATTGAAAGAAAAAGAAAGAACAAAACTTCAAGGGTTTCGGCCATTCTAAGTTCAAATTAAGGTATATTTTGGTTTTAGATTTTGATGATTTTTATATTTTTGAGATTGTTGCTTAGTCTACTATTAAGCCCATGTCTCAATTTTGTGTATTGATGATGTTTGTGAGATATGCCATTGATGATATGTTGAGCTTTGTGATAATTTATGGTGTTAAATGAAAGATTGAGCTAGATGAACATACTTTGTTCTTGAAATTTTGATGAATTTAGCTAAATAGGGCTAAATTTAGAAAATAGCAATTTGAAGGACTAAATTCCAAATTTGTTGTAAAATATGGGCTTGTATGATATACATAAGCATTCGGCTAAGCATGGATGTATGATGAATTTGTGTGTTTGATGTTTTGAGAAAAATGGACTAAATTGATAAATTGTGCAAATGTGAGGGTTAATTTGCAAATAGCCCTAAATGTGTGTCCTTCGATTGAATTGAATTAGTTAGTGAATAAAAGGGTTAATTTTGAACATGTATAGATCAAAAACTGAGGAAAACAGACTTAGACCGCGGAAAGGCGAAAGTAACTGAGTAGCCGTTTCCATTTCCGATAAATCAAATCCGAGGTAAGTCATTATGCAAATAAACGTATTCGTATTAAATTATGTATGTTCATATGACTATAGATAACAATGAACGCTTACGAAATGTTATGTACATGAATTCCGAGATAAGATCAATATAGTGACATTGTCCGAGAAGTCCCGCATGAACCTAGGAATAGATAGGATTAGCTATGTCATGACATAGGTATCTGTTCTGTTTTATCATGTAAGACCACGTCCGGGACGTTGGCATTGATTTGATATTCGAGTAAGACCACGTCTGGGATGTTGGCATCGATATGAGCTTTATGAGTAAGACCACGTCTGGGACGTTGGCATCGATATGAGCTTTATGTGTAAGACCACGTCTGGGACGTTGGCATCGATATGAGCTTTACGTCTAAGACCATGTCTGGGACAGTGGCATCGATATTGGAGTGCATGTAAGACCTCGTCCGGGACGTTGGCATTGTACGATCATTCTGAGTTTTCGAGTATCCCATTAGATTTCAAACGGTTCAAGGGGCAAATCCGAGCTATAAACCATTACATGAATGTATATTCGTTTCAGGTACGTTTGGTATGTACACTCAGTGTGTATAAAGGGTAAGTACCTATATGACTTTGATTTGAAGAAAAGTATGTTTGAATATGAGAATGTGAATGAGATGTAAGAATGGTTATGAATGTGCCAATATGGCCAAGAATATGGACCAAAGCATATATGTGAGAAATTTGCTATGAATATGAATTGTACCAATGTTTCTACATGCTTATATGCTCTACATGTTGAGTTTATTTGTATTATGACTTACTAAGCTTTTAGCAAGCTTACTTTGTGTGTGTTTTCTCTATTATATAGGTCGTCAAAGCTACTGAAGGCTCGGGACTGTTGAGAATCGTCATCACACTACTCAACTTGTGTTTGGTACATTTTGGAAATGTATATAGCTAAATTTGGCATGTATAGGCTAGTTTTTAATATAAGTTTGTTATATGAACTTAGCCATGTGATTTGGCTAGATATGAGTTGAGAATTTGCTTAAATGAATGTGATGTGTGAAGCATGTTTTTGGCATGGTTAGATGACACATGAGATAGACAAGTTTTGAGTAAGTAATGGATGAATTATGCTTGTGATGAGATGAGTTTTAGTCTTGTAAGTTGGTATAGTTGAGATTGGTTTTGAATGTATAGATTGAATGGTTACCTTAGTATGTTATTGTTGTTATTTGTGCATGAAATGTGTTGGTAAATTTCTTGTAGAATTGACCCTAAGTGGGTGGCATTTTGGCCTTGCAAATGGCCTATAATGTCACCTGATTTGTGGCACTGCAGGCGTGCCTAGTGACCGTGGGGCTAAGTCAGTAGCTAGCTTAGGAGCACACGGTCAAGACACACGGGCGTGTCTAGTAGCCGTGTGAAAAAGTCAGTATATGGCCTAAGAGTACACGGCCTTAGCACACGGGGGTGCTTGGTGACCGTGGATGTAAAGTCAGATTCGACCATGGCCAAGGTACACGGGCGTGCTTGGTGGCCGTGAATGTAAAGTCAGATTCGACCACGGTCAAGGTACACGGGCGTGCTTGGTGGCCGTGGAGTAAAGTCAGATTCGACCACGGGGAGGACACACAGGTGTGTTGTAACATCCCCAAACCCGGCCTATTCACTACGACCGAATCTGGTTATGTTAGTGAAAATATGTTTCTTTACTTAGAATTTAAAACATGAAAGTTTATTATCTTTGGAAAAGTCATGTCCATTTAAAATTATTAAATAATATAAGCTTGGGTTGAATTAAAACATTGTTACAACTTGCTACAATATGAATCTTTTGCGGAAATATTTCTAAGTGTAGTGTAAACTTCAACATTAATAAATAGAGTACTTTAAGCAAATGTGGCCCTTATTACATCAAACAAATAAACCAAGTACTTTGAATTAAAAAACTTTAAATAAAAATATTCAAAACGTCTACTTCTGCATGAAAATCTGCTTCTGCATGGGCCACCTTGTATCCACTCCAACCCGTCCACTAGTCACGACTCACCTGCGATGATTAAAAAGTTGGGTGAGTCATACAGACTCAGTGTGTAAGATAACCACTGAAATCCACCCACATGCTAGCCACAAAATATCCCAAATATCAAATGCAACAAGTAATATATATATTCATTTTAACAATTTCCACAATCTGGGCTTGGCCCACATTCAAATCATACTCAAATACTGGGCTAGGCCCATTTCTCAATAAACCACATATCAACTGGGCTTGGCCCATTTCCACGTATGTTTCCAAAACATACCTATCCACATGTCATATTGGGCTTGGCCCATTTCCATATTATCACAAAAATAATGCAACATGACTCCCAACCCATCCTAGGGTCCATCCGCTACACACCCCCTTATCCAGCCTACCACACACCAGGGGACTATCGAGTCACCCTCTCCTTTTCCCTCCAAAAAGGCAACCAATGCCATCCACGACGTAGCGTATAGCTAACATCAAACCACGATGGAGCACACAGCAATCCATCAAGCCACGATATGGCATAAAGCCCATATCAACCAAGGTAACCACGCGAACTAAATCGCAAAGATCCACAACGCGACCTCAGTCAGCGCCAATCCACGATGTAGCACAAAGCTGACATCAACCACGTACTCGAAGTACACCCGTACCTTCTTTTCATAACCCACCCATGCACATGTAACATAATATAATGCGTAGATGATGCATGTGCATGCTATTCACAATCATAGGCATACTCCCATATTGAAAATCAATTATCACATATTAGTCGATTTGCTACTAACCTGGTCATCATCATACCCCCTTCAAGGGTATCATTCTCACATATACTGCACTTGTTAGCAACATATAAAACAGGCAAATATCACGCAAATCCCGGAAACAATGGCTAACTACACACCTTATTACTAGGAGTTCTAGACTCTCGATCCTCGACGCTATCGTCCAAATAAACTACGAAGCTTTACGCTTAACGCGTTTCTTCTTTGTTGGCCCACACCCAGTGGCCAATCTCGAACAAATAAACGGATCTCTTCTTGAACTTTGGGATGGGAGCTTTCCTTGCCCACCTTGGTCGGTACTCGAATCCACGTCCATCGTAATCACTTAATTAGAACCCTTTGGTTAAACGTCATAATACAAAATCTCAAGCTTAACAACTACAATTTAACTACTTATCAAACGATCTAAAATCTCAAAGGCTCCCTCTCAGACTTTGTCGATTTGCCCCTTAGATGATCGAATCCAAGAGACTTCCTCAATGCTTCCTTCTTTCGGCTACACACAAGAGAATATACTTAATGGCACTATGACATTCGGCCATGCCAAAACTAAGGCCAACCATTCGGTTTTGGCCACTACAACAAGGAATTCATAAATCGATTACTAAGGGGCGAACATACTTACCACTCTTGCTTAAGGTTCGCCAACCACACTAGGACACCAAGGGAGATCAGCACCACCCTACTATTCGGCCAAGATGACACTAAATAGGGGAAGGGAATTTCGGCACACCAAGAGGGAGAGGCAAAAGACTTGATGAATAACTAGCACTCTACCCTCCCCTATTTATAGCATTCGGCCAACACCCCCTTGAAGACTCCAAGATTTGGCCAACACCTCACTAATTCAATTCCATTTGAATTAGTTCAATTCAAAAACAACTTGAATTGTTCTACTATTATCCCACTTATCAAAATAAAAACCAAATAAATAATAATTATCCCTACTTAATCTAACTAATAATAAATAATAAATAATAAATAATTATCCCACACTTAAATAGATAAATAAATAAAAAAAAATAAAACAAAATCCTCATCAAAATCAAAGTCTTCTAGCCGTCCAACACCTTCAAATTGGCTGCCCAAAATAACAAAAAAATCAAAACTCCAAATGCCACACACCAGGTTCGAACCTGGGACCAACTGCCGCACTCCTTGCCCCCCAACGCCCAGGCCACTCGGCCACTTTGAATTTCATGTTAGAAACCCCCAACGTTTTATTTTAAACCCTTCTTAACTCAAGCCCATAACCACCAACAAAAATAAAACGCCAACTGCAGCTCCAGGTGCTCGAACCTGCGCCTTTGCGCTCCTCCAGCGCCTAAGTGGCGCATGAGAGCCACTCCACCAGCCCATCTTTCTTGTCCGAATCCCTCGCCATATACCTTTAAGGCCTTACAAAGCCCAACGCCCAAAACGAAAAATAAAACGCCAAATGCTTCTGCAGGCCCTCGAAACCGCGACCTCTCCTCCCCTCCAGCGCCTAAGTAGCGCCCATGAGCCACTTCTCCCAATTGGACTTTCATGTCCATCAACTTGGACATTTATTCTTAAGGCCTACTTAGCCCAGTCTCTTGACGCAAAAATAAAACAAAATGCTGCCGCTTGGACTCGAAACCAAGCCCCCCACTGGCGCTACTTCCAGCCCCCTAAAGCAGCGCATGAAGCCACTTTACCAGATCCTTTCTTGTCCACTAACGCCCACAAAATTGTTTTAAGCCCTACTTCCTTAGTCCCTTCCTTTAACGCTAAAAAAATAAAAGCCCAACTGCTTCCCATGTTATTCGAACCCCTTCCCCCTTGGCACTCCCTTTGCATTTAGCGCCCAAGCCACATTGCCAATTCCTTTCTTGTGCCTTAAACGCCCAATTAATTCTTTTAAGGCCTCCCAAAGCCAAGCTCCCCTTTATTACGTAAAAATTCCAAAAATTTTCTAAGGCATTCCTTGCCTTCTAGGGTTCTCCAAACCCCTAAAAATTCCTCCAACATGACCATAAGCCTACTAATCGCTCGAGCTATGCTCCAAGCGCATAACCCCTAAAACCAGTGGTGTTACAATTCTACCCTCCTTAAAATAATTTCGTCCTCGAAATTACTTTACTAACAGACGTCCATACAACCTATCTTACCACCTTACGCTTATGTCTGCGCACTGATCTTACTAAGGCTATCGTGACCTACACAATATCTAAGTTCGTGCTCAAAATTCAAACACCTCTCTTAGCAACACAGAAAAGGCTAACTCATAAGCAAGCAAAGTAATTAAAGCATGTACCAAAGCAAAGGAGCTTACCTAATATCACATCCTTGGTTGACTCTGACTAGAACCATTCCTTCCATGGCTTGAACCACGACCTCTCGTCGCTTGAGGACAATTCTTAACTAAATGTGCCTTAGATCCGCACCGAAAGCATTCTTTACTATTTCCCCAACACTCTCCCGTGTGAGGTCTTCCACATCGAACACAAGAACGATTCCGATCCATTGGTACAAGTACACTTACTGGGTTCTCGGTCCTTGGTCTTTTCGGACATTACCAAGCGTCTCGACGGTCCAATATTTCTCTTATTCTCGCTCCTATTCTTTTCTCGGTTTTCTCTTATAGTCTTCTTAACCTCTTCAACGATCCGAGCTTTCTCTACTAGCACCGCTAAGTCTCTCTCTCTCATGAGCAATCACCATTCGAAGTTCATCTCGCAATCCGTCCTCAAACCGGACGCACCTCTCATAATCGGTGGCCACAATTCCCTTAGCATCTCGACTAAGTCGCACAATTCCGCTTCAGCACTCAGCCTATCGACTTACTTCCTTGTACTAGATTTAGAAACGCTTTCCTTTGCGAGTCCAAATAAGCGGCTCCTACGCACTTTCCTTCAAACTTAACCTTAAAGAAGTCCCAATCTCGCCGATCCGGCTTTGGTACACCTTGCTTGACGGTGAGCCACCAACGATAAGCTTCGTCGCGAAGCAACGAAACAAGACCCTTCGACTTTTCTTCATTGGTGCGGTCCAAATTGTCCATGATTCTTTCGATCGCTTCTAGCCAATACTCCGCCACGTTCGAGCTACTCCGAGATATTCCTCTAAAGATCTCACCCCGTTCAATCTAAGCCTTTCCGACACCGACTTTCGAGTTCCATTTCCTCTACTAGCTCCTCGCTACACGTTCTAAAATTCGTAACATGGCCCGCGATCATCGCGTCATCTTCTCCGTCTGGTCTTGCCCTCTACGCCCACTTTGGCGGCACTTCACTTTTCGACCCATGGCGGCACCCTATCGATTCCGATGTCGCCATTCTACCTCTCATCGCGCCCCTAGAATTCATCTCTATTGTCGCGATTTAATCGATTAACAAATTTTATGCATTAGAAATTTTGTTCCACTATTTAATCGCGAGCAAATTTTTATGAAAGAAGGGTATTCAGAAGTAGTTCTTTCGATCACACAGAGGTTCAGTTCGAGTTTTACTACTCTAATTCAGAGAATCACTTTCACATTCATCAATAGAGACACCTTCATTTCTCAATGAAGACACATTCAGTGGTATCTACCACACACATTCACTATTCGGACCTTTCTGCCCGTTTCCACCCCAGGGGTATTTTCGTCATTTTCCTATAGAGGTATTTAGGTAATAAACCAAAGCGATTCCAAAAACTTTAATGAGTCAGGATCTTTTTGATATACCCAAAACTAAAGAGTATTTCCGAAAATTTCCGCAAATTAAAGGTATAACAGGATTTTGGTAACCAGGGGTATTTTGGTAATTTTGTTAATCAGGGTAATTTTGTGAATTTCCAAAGTCAGGATTATTATTTTTGCCATACAGAAAATTGGGTACTTTTGCAAAGTAAGAAAATTTTATTCAACTTGGGGTTAAACCGGAAATTTTAAAAGTCAGGGCATTTTAGTAATTTTCAACATAGGGTATTCTTGTAAATTTTAAAACCAAGAATTTTTAAAACAAAGAAGGCTAATCCCTTTTGGGTTTTAATAATTGGTTTAGCCTATGAACAAGTCCTTTTGGTTAAGGTGAACCGTAGCTACGCACTGTAGGATTCCAAATGAAGAGGAGGTGAGTCACGAGGATCGCTTAAGTACCAAGCTCTTAGGATCCACTCCTAGACATGCGCACAATGGTTGCCACACCTTAACTCGCGACTTAATCACGTGTTTGTTTAGTAATTTTAAGTCTTATACATATGTTTGAGTAGACTAGTCCTAGGGTTCAATAGATCCTAGTTCACTAATCTCTGAGCCCAACTAAGCCCATAATGAGTTCATAATAGTAAAGCACTTCAAAAGTCCAAGTACTTTACCGTGGACTCGGCCGAGGTACAGTGCCATGCCGTAATACTGAAAAAGTTTCTTAAAAGCCCATTTTGAGAATGTTTTTGGGCCCAAAACCCTCAAAGCCGAGTTTTGAACCAGGGCTCGATATTAAATCAGTAACATCCCCAAACCCGGCCTATTCACTACGACCGAATCTGGTTATGTTAGTGAAAATATGTTTCTTTACTTAGAATTTAAAACATGAAAGTTTATTATCTTTGGAAAAGTCATGTCCATTTAAAATTATTAAATAATATAAGCTTGGGTTGAATTAAAACATTGTTACAACTTGCTACAATATGAATCTTTTGCGGAAATATTTCTAAGTGTAGTGTAAACTTCAACATTAATAAATAGAGTACTTTAAGCAAATGTGGCCCTTATTACATCAAACAAATAAACCAAGTACTTTGAATTAAAAACTTTAAATAAAAATATTCAAAACGTCTACTGCATGAAAATGCTTCTGCATGGGCCACCTTGTATCCACTCCAACCCGTCCACTAGTCACGACTCACCTGCGATGATTAAAAAGTTGGGTGAGTCATACAGACTCAGTGTGTAAGATAACCACTGAAATCCACCCACATGCTAGCCACAAAATATCCCAAATATCAAATGCAACAAGTAATATATATATATTCATTTTAACAATTTCCACAATCTGGGCTTGGCCCACATTCAAATCATACTCAAATCTTTGGGCTAGGCCCATTTCTCAATAAACCACATATCAACTGGGCTTGGCCCATTTCCACGTATGTTTCCAAAACATACCTATCCACATGTCATATTGGGCTTGGCCCATTTCCATATTATCACAAAAATAATGCAACATGACTCCCAACCCATCCTAGGGTCCATCCGCTACACACCCCTTATCCAAACCTACCACACACGAGGGGACTATCGAGTCACCCTCTCCTTTTCCCTCAAAAAGGCAACCAATGCCATCCACGACGTAGCGTATAGCTAACATCAAACCACGATGGAGCACACAAAGCAATCCATCAAGCCACGATATGGCATAAAGCCCATATCAACCAAGGTAACCACGCCGAACTAAATCGCAAAGATCCACAACGCGACCTCGATCGGCGCTAATCCACGATGTAGCACAAAGTCGACATCAACCACGCACTCAAGTACACCCGCACCTTCTTTTCATAACCCACCCATGCACATGTAACATAATATAATGCGTAGATGATGCATGTGCATGCTATTCACAATCATAGGCATACTCCCATATTGAAAATCAATTATCACATATTAGTCGATTTGCTACTAACCTGGTCATCATCATACCCCCTTCAAGGGTATCATTCTCACATATACTGCACTTGTTAGCAACATATAAAACAGGCAAATATCACGCAAATCCCGGAAACAATGGCTAACTACACACCTTATTACTAGGAGTTCTAGACTCTCGATCCTCGACGCTATCGTCCGGTGAAACTACGACTTTTCGCTAACGTTTCTTCTTTGTTGGCCCACACCCTGGTGGCCAATCTCGAACAGCAGAAACGGATCTCTTCTTGAACTTTGGGATGGGAGCTTTCCCTTGCCCACCTTGACTGGTACTCGAATCCACATCCATCGTAATCACTTAATTAGAACCCTTTGGTTAAACGTCATAATACAAAATCTCAAGCGAACAACTACAATTTAACTACTTACCGAAACGATCTAAAATCTCAAAGGCTCCTCTGTACTTTGTCGATTTGCCCCTTAGATGATCGAATCCAAGAGACTTCCTCAATGCTTCCTTCTTTCGGCTACACACAAGAGAATATACTTAATGGCACTATGACATTCGGCCATGCCAAAACTAAGGCCAACCATTCGGTTTTGGCCACTACAACAAGGAATTCATAAATCGATTACTAAGGGCAGAACATACTTACCACTCTTGCTTAAGGTTCGGCCAACCACACTAGGACACCAAGGGAGATCAGCACCACCCTACTATTCGGCCAAGATGACACTAAATGGGGGAAGGGAATTTTGGCACACCAAGAGGGAGAGGGAAAAGACTTGATGAATAACTAGCACTCTACCCTCCCCTATTTATAGCATTCGGCCAACACCCCCTTGAAGACTCCAAGATTTGGCCAACACCTCACTAATTCAATTCCATTTGAATTAGTTCAATTCAAAAACAACTTGAATTGTTCTACTATTATCCCACTTATCAAAATAAAAACCAAATAAATAATAATTATCCCTACTTAATCTAACTAATAATAAATAATAAATAATAAATAATTATCCCACACTTAAATAGATAAATAAATAAAAAAATAAAACAAAATCCTCATCAAAATCAAAGTCTTCTAGTAGTCCAACACCTTCAAATTGGCTGCCCAAAATAACAAAAAAATCAAAACTCCAAATGCCACACACCGAGTTCGAACACGGGACCAACCGCCGCACTCCTTGCCCCCAACGCCTGTGCCACTCGGCCACTTTGAATTTCATGTTAGAAACCCCAACGTTTTATTTTAAACCCTTCTTAACTCAAGCCCATAACCACCAACAAAAATAAACGCCAAGCTGCAGCCTCCGGGTGCTCGAACTGCGCGCTTTGCGCTCCTCCAGCGCCTAAGTGGCGCATGAGAGCCACTCCACCAGCCCATCTTTCTTGTCCGAATCCCTCGCCATATACCTTTAAGGCCTTACAAAGCCCAACGCCCAAAACGAAAAATAAAACGCCAAATGCTTCGCAGCCCTCGAAACCGCGACCTCTCCTCCTCCTCCGGCGCCTAAGTAGCGCCCATGAGCCACTTCTCCCAATTGGACTTTCATGTCCATCAACTTGGACATTTATTCTTAAGGCCTACTTAGCCCGGTCTCTTGACGCAAAAATAAAACAAAATGTTGCCGCTTGGACTCGAACCCAAGCTCCCCACCTGGCGCTACTACTTCCCCCCTAAAGCGCGCATGAAGCCACTTTACTGCATCCTTTCTTGTCCACTAACGCCCACAAAATTGTTTTAAGCCCTACTTCCTTAGTCCCTTCCTTTAACGCTAAAAAATAAAAGCCCAACCGCTTCCCATGTTATTCGAACCCCTTCCCCCTTGGCACTCCTTTGCATTTAGCGCCCAAGCCACATTGCCAATTCCTTTCTTGTGCCTTAAACGCCCAATTAATTCTTTTAAGGCCTCCCAAAGCCAAGCTCCCCTTTATTACTTAAAAATTCCAAAAATTTTCTAAGGCATTCCTTGCCTTCTAGGGTTCTCCAAACCCCTAAAAATTCCTCCAACATGACCATAAGCCTACTAACTGCTCGAGCTATGCTCCAAGCGCATAACCCCTAAAACCAGGGTGTTACATGTGTCCAGCAGTCGTTGGAGGCACACGGCCTGCCTACACGGGCGTGTAACCCCTGAAACTTAGAAAAGTTTTAAATTTTTGTTAAATTGTGTATGTGTTCCGATTTAGTCCCGACCCAGTTTATAAGCATGTTTTAGGTCTCAATGACCTACTAAGGGGACACTATGTTTGAGGTTGATATACAGTTGTATGAAATTTCTGTAAATGTTTACGATCTGTCCGGTAACACCGTTAACCCTAGTCCGACGACGAATACGGGTTAGGGGTGTTACATTTGGTTATTAATATTAACTTATAAAAATTAACATATAAAGCATATAAAAACATTCAATGCCGTCCACTAACCATAGTAGTGGCTTATTTGCCAATTAAATCCCTCACCTATGAAAAACCACCACAATTAGGTACTTTTCATAAAGCATACAAATTTTGCATTCAATGCAATTTAATCCTTTTATCAAATTAAACACATAGACGGACAAATTTACTTACGAAACTTTAGCACATGCATAATCACTTATCAGAGACAAAGAAAATACTATTAAAATATTATTCAGACTCGGATTCGTGGTCTCAAAACCACTGTTCCGACTAGGGTATAAACCAAACTGTTACATCTTGTGTTCAATAATTTTTATAATTCATCTACGAGTGATTTCATATATCGTTCAATGCAAGGTTTGGTTGTTCAATTTCGTGTGCCATGTGCATTTTCTCAACTACCTGCTTGTGACGTTTATGTTTATCATTTGATTCATTATTTGCATGATAATTTTGACTTGTGGAATCCAATTAGATCGTATGCATGCCTTGAAGTCTATCCAATTTTGTTGCAAACGTTTGACAAGGCATTACTTCTCTTATATGATAATTTGGTTTTGTCCATTAGCATGCGATTTACTTGTTTGGTGCTGCTCACATTTGGATTGCAAATTTGTTTGAAACAACTCTTGCTAACTCATGGTTATCCATTTTAGGTAACCCGATTAATATCAGCCCCATTTGACCGAGGAAAGCCGAGCAAAAGGAATCTTGTTCGAGAAAACCAACGGTTCGATTCGAGGACGAATCGCTTTCAAGAGGGAGGGTATGATGCGATCCTTGTCTCATCATGTTTCGATACATCTCGAAAACATCGAGATTGGCCCAAACTTGAGGGGCCCAAATGCAAAATGAAGCTTTTAATTTTAGTTTGTTAATTTGGTTGCTGGAATAAGGACTTTGATTTATTTATTTTAGTTACTTTAGTTATTATAATATGAGTCTTTAATTATGTCTTGTTTATTAAATGCATCTTTAATTAATGTCTTGCATTATTGATCTACATCTTTTAATTATGACATGCATTATGTGTTCTGCATTTAATAAAGTCATGTATTATGTAACTCTCATGTTAGTTAAGTTTGCATCATAAATTATGACATGAATTATGTAACTCCCATGTTAGTATAAGTATGCATCATTAAATTAAGTCTTGCATTTGTTTATTTAGTTTGCATTTCAAACCATGCATTTAAGAATCTTAGTTTAATAAATAAGTTGTGTTAATAAGGGGCTTATTTAAATAATCTAGTTACTAGGATAATTTAATGGAGCATGAGTTTAAGTTTATTAATTCTGCATCTATAATTAAACTAGTTGCTGCATTAATTGAAGTCTTAACTTTTAGTTCATTTATTAAGTCAAGTGTTTAATGTGTTAAGTTAAATTAGTGTTTAATAAGTGTTTAATGTGTTAAGTTAAATTAGTGTTTAATAGGTGTTTAATGTGTTTAAGTTAAATTAGTGTTTAATAAGTGTTTAAATGTGATTAATATGTTTGTTTAATGTGTTTGAATGTAGGAAACTTTTTAGCTAGAAACCGTTACACTCAAGGGCTGCTACAAAGAGTTTAATGTGACTTTTCAAGTGAGAATCGATTACACACATGGGGAAGCATTATTCAACATTAAAAGGGGCTGTTATGATAATTGAAGGAAGCATTACATATCTATTAAATTCGGCAGCAGCCTATTCTTCTTCCATAACCGTTGATGCTTAAAAGATCACACATGAGTTACAAATTTTCATTAAGTTGCTGGTGACCATTCGGCTTTCTTCTTCCATAATCGTTGATGCTTAAAAGATCACACATGAGTTACAAATTTTCATTAAGTTACTGGTGACCATTCGGCTGCTAAGAGAGCATGAAACCAAGCATTCAAATTCATTTAATCAACTCATTTGGAGTCATAAAGTTGCTGTTATTTGGCTTGGAGGAACTCAAGATTTTTTATTTATTAATTAGATTTTATTTCAGCCATTTAAATGCATATTAAAGCTGAATTCATAAGACTCTTCAGCTAACCACATGTAAACACTATATATACTTTGTTATTAGCTTGTAAAGAGGACTTTTGATGCTTAATGAAATTTTCAGATTGTGAGTTATCCAATCTCTTAATTCTTCAAGGTTCAAATTGACTTATCTATCAACTAGTGGCGTCAATTTGACTTTTTTTTTTTGAACTTATCATCCTTTCGGGTGTGGTGTTCAACCCAATACCCTTGGTTCCTATCTTGCTAGATAGCGGGTCTCAGTTTTTATCCAATTCAACCACTCCTTTGAAACATATAAGATTCGGGTCCTTAATCTTCTATTAATGGTTCTTTCTTGTTTTGAACATCATTCCATTCATCCATCTATTTTTCTTTGTTATTAAACCGCTGCCATTTTCTTAAATCCAACCAATTTTTCCCTTTTAAAACCAATCGAACTAAACCTCTTCGTAGACGATCGGGCATTTCACATACGACTCAACTCAACCCCGAGGCGGATCGTATCATATATGGTCCAAAAGGTTTACCTAGTTATGAACATATGTTCAAATGCCATTCACTAGCAACAAGCCTAAACATATCAACTTTTAACATTTACATTTTCACAAAAATAACTTAACACTAGAGACCTTTCCTAATACATGCCACTTTAACCAACTATAGCAAGAACCAAAATGACTACCGAGATGATGATGATAGTGTGTGGGCTTTCGAGTTGATCCAATCCAAGCAACGATTCCAATCGTCCTACAAAAATAAATCAAACTAATAAGCACGAGAGGGCTTAGTATGTTCGATCATAATAAATTGATTTGTTATCAACTACAAATGTCCAATTTGATGATAACTTTCAATATACCGGCACAAGTCTGCTAGGCACGAAGCCTGAATAACACCGGCACAAAGACTGCTAGGCACAGAGCTCGAATATCACCGGCACAAAGCCTGTTAGGCACAGAGCCTGAATAACACCGACACAAAGCCTGCTAGGCACAGAGCCCGAATAACACTATGTTTCTATTTCTTTAAATATAGTTTAATGAAAATTCAAGGATAAATCAATAATGAAATATTATGAAATATTCAGTGCAACTAAAAACAAGCATATAACAAACTTACTGGACTAGATTAAAGAAATTTGTGAAACGCAAGAATTACTCCAAAATCTCCCCGTTTCTGTGATATTCAACTCGTTCGTGACGTAAAAAAATAATTTCATTCAATTGAGTACTTCTAAACATTAATTTAATTCATAATTCGTTTATATGCAAAATTACCGTTTTGCTCCTAACATTTTAACTATTCACAATTTAGTCCTTAAACTCATAAATTGAAATCTAAGAATTTTCATCATTTTCTCAAACTAGTCAATTTCTCTAGGGACCTATATCAATCCATACAAATCATCATTTCACAAATTTACCATGAACTTTTATTACTTTTTCAAATAAGTCCCTAAATAACATTTTCATAAAAAAATCAGTTTACAAAAGTTATTTATTTATCAACAAAGATTCATTTTCTTCCATCAAACATCAAAAATCACATGAACACATTCATGGAAAAACCCTATCCTTTTAATAGTTTTGCAAATTAATCCCTGGGCTAGTAGATTAAGCACAACGACTTCAAAAACATTGAAATCATTAAAAACAGAATCAAAATTCACTCACATGGAAGGATGCAATGGCCGAACCTTCAAATGCACTTCAATGGAGTTTTTTCTTCCTTATTTTCAGTGGAAGATGGACAAACAAAGATGATAGGTTTGTTTTCCATTAATTTACTAACCTTTATTTATTAAATTACATGATTAACCTTATTATTAACCTTTGAAATTACCTATTTAATGTCCATATTTATCCACTCAATATAACAATGGCCTAATTACCACATTAATCCCTTAACTATTTAATTTCACAGCCATTTGGTACCTTTAACTTATAGAACTCTAATTTTGCATCTTTTACAATTTAGTCTTTTTCACCAAACTAAACATGCAAACGATAAAATTTCTTAACGAAATTTTTATACGACCTTGCTAATATTCCATAGACTCTAAAATAATAATAAAATAAATATTCTCACGTCAGGTTTGTGGTCCTGAAATCACTTTTTTTATTTCACTGAAAAGGGGCTGATACAACTCTCCCCCTAAAGAAATTTTCGTCCCCGAAAATCTTACCAGAAAAGAGGTTCTGGTATTGTGATTTCATCAATTCTTCTGTTTCTTATGTAGCCTCTTCAACCCCGTGACGATTCCACAGAACTTTAACGAATGGTACTCTTTTATTACGGGGTTCCTTTACCTAACGTGTTAAAATCTTTATTGGTTCTTCAGAATATGACAGATCAGTCTGAATTTCTACCTCACAGGGAGAAATTACATGTGATGGATCAGACCTATATTGCCTCAGCATCGACACATGAAAAACATTATGAATCTTTTCAGGCTCTAGGGCTAGAGCTAATCTATAAGCTATAGGACCAACTTTTTCGATGATTTCATACGACCCAACAAACCTTGGACTCAACTTCTCTTTTCTGCCAAAACGTAGAATCTTTTTCCACAGAGAAACCTTTAAAAACACTTGATCGCCCACAACAAACTCAATATCCTTACACTTCAAATCTGCGTAAGATTTCTAACGATCCGTCTCGGCTTTTAAGTTATCCCGAATTGATCTGACTATGTCTTCTGTATCTTGAATTAAATCAACCCCTTCAAACTTCTTTTCACTCAATTCCGACCAACATAACGGAGTTCTAGATTTACGCCCATATAAGGCTTCATACGGTTCCATTTTCATGCTCACTTGATAGCTACTATTGTAAGCAAACTCAACTAACGACAAATATTTCTCCCAGCTACCTTCAAACTCAATAATGTAACACCGAAGCATGTCTTCTAAAATTTGAATCACTCGTTTAGTTTGGCTGTTCGTTTGAGGATGAAAAGTCGTACTAAACTTCAAATTTGTACCCAATGCCTCAAGCAACTTACCCCAAAATCTTGAGGTAAATCTCGGATCACGATCCGAAATGATAGATAATAGAATACCGTGTAATCTAACAATCTCATTAACATAGAGTTCGGCTAATTTTTCCAATGAATAATCCATTCGCACTGGTATGAAATGTGCAGATTTTGTTAGTCGATCCACAATAACCCAAATTGCATCTTTCTTTCCCTGCGTTAACGACAATCCAGTGAAAAAATCCATTGTAACTTTGTCCCATTTCCACTCTGGAATCATGGTCAGTTGCAATAACCCAGACAAACTTTGATGCTTAGCTTTTACTTGCTGACACACCAGACATTTCGATACAAAATAAAAAATTTCACATTTCATTCTCGGCCACCAATAAAACTGTTCCAAATTAGCATACATCTTCGAGCTTCCTGGATGAATAGAGTATACACTACTATGAGCTTCTTTTAATAAAATTTGTCTAAGTTTCAAATTATCAGGTACACATAACCTTTTTCAAAAGTACAAATTACCATTATCATGAATGCTAAATTCAATATTTTGACCAGTCCCAACCATCTTCCGTTTGGCTACCAACTTCGAATCAACAAGCTATAATTCTCATGTATTTTGTAAAAACAAAGGTTTAACCTTGAGCCCAGCTAAAATAAAACCATCACACTTCATCTGTAATTCAGTATTCATTGCTCGTAGGGCAAAAAGAGATTTACGACTCAAAGCGTCAGCAACCACATTTGCATTTTCAAGATGATAATCAATCACAAGTTCGTAGTGCTGTAACAATTCGAACCATCTACGCTATCTCAGATTCAATTCTTTTTGGGTCATCAAATATTTCACGCTCTTATGGTCAGTATATACAAGAAATGACGCCACATTTTTAAAGCAAACACAACCGCTGCTAATTCCAGATCACGCGTTGGATAATTCTTTTTATGAACTTTCAGTTGCCGAGAGGCGTATGCGATGACCTTTCTTTCTTGCATTAAAACACATTGCAAGCCATTCATAGAGGCATCACTATAAACAACAAAATCCTTCCTCGATTTAGGTTGCATCAACACTGGAGCTTTTGTCAATAAACTCTTTACTCTTTCGAAACTTTGCTGACACTTATCTTGTAACACCCCTAACCCGTAACCGTCGCCGAATTAGGGTTAAGGAGTATTACCAAAAAAATCGAAACATTAACAATCATTTTACAACACAAAGTATTTTAACATTCAAACATATCAAGATATATACATATAGTCCCTTAACGAGGTCTACGAGACCTTAAACAAGCACTAGAAAGGGGTTGGGACGAAACCGGAATCATACAAAATTTTTCCAAAAATCAAACATTTTTCAAAGTTACTGAGGAGGTCACACACGGTGTGGGCGGGCGTGCTGCGCTTGCGTGTGTCAAGCCGTGGAAAAAGCAGGCGTACATCTCGACTTGTCCACGGCTGAGACGACCGCTGTGTGCCTCACCCGTGGCCGACACTGACTTGCACTACACAGCCAGTCACACGCCCTGTGTGCAGCCCATGGTCGAGTCTAACTTGTTTTAAAATACAACCAAAAAGGACACGGTCGAGCCACACGCCCGTGTGCTCGACCGTGTGGGCAATTATAGGCCATTTGCAAGGCCAAACTTGCCACCCACACTTAGAATCACCTACAAGCATTTTACCATATGCATTTACACCTCAAATGGCAACCAAAACATACCAATATATGCACCAAACAATCATCAACCACACCATTTACTTCATACTCAAATTCATCTCAATTAAATCCATCTAAAATATCAATTTCACACTCCAATTCATTTAAGTCAGACATCATGCAATTCATACCACAAATTCACATTTAAACCACATTTTTCATCAACCATTTTAAGTATAAAACATGCATATCCATTTTCACCAACTCATTTCATATTTATCAAAATACACATATTTAGGGTATTTTACAAAATAGCCCTCACATTTACACATTTCGACACTTAAGTCCCTATTTCATAAAATCATCAAATACACATAATTTCATTTAACCCATGCCTAGCCGAATTCTCCTTATATCCATACAAGCCCACACATTTCATTTATTTCACATGTTAGTCCTCCGATTTCTTATTTTCACAATTTAGCCCAAAATGGCCAATTTCACCAAAAATTCAAAGACAAACTATGTTAACCCAAGATTAAACTTTCATATTCCACCAACTATCAACACAAAGCTCACATATTCATCAATGGCACATCTCAAAATCTTCATCAAATTCTAAAATTAAAGCATGGGTTTGATAGTACGCTAAGCAACTGTAATGCCCCAAAAATGAGGGGTTAGTAATTTTGCTTAATTTCCATGTTGTGCATGAACGACTAGCTGTTTGAGAGTATTTGGGTGTTCTAAGGTGGCTTGGGTTTGAGTCGGAGCTATGGAAAAATTTTAGTTTTTGGCTTTTGGGAGAAAGGAGCTGTAAGCAGTGGGACTTATGTATACATTGGGGTATTTATGTGACACAAAAGGAGCTTGGGATCTAGTGGCTGTGGCGTCACTGGGATAACAAGGAGGAGTGGGATTCGAATCCCATGAATAACAAAAGGGGGACTTTTATTTTATGTCTTGAGGGAGCAAGAGGTAGAGTTTGGATCAAACTCTGCAAGGGAAGTTGAAGACTTGGTCAATAATTTTGAATAGGAGGCTGAGAGTGTTTCAAGGAGGATTCGGTGGAGGGAATCAAGGAGATGGATGTGTGAGGGAGTGTTGGCCGAATGTGGGGAAGGTTGAGTAGGGAATTTCGGCCAAGGGTTGTCATTTGGGGAGTGCATATTCCGTTTGTGATAGGGTGAGAGTGCCGAATTTTGTTTGGATTTTTCGGGGAGTGGTTGCATTTTGGTACTTTTGGAGGTTTTAGGTCTTTCATTTCATTGTTGACCTCTGCCGAATTCACCTCTTCTTCATAATTTCTCCCTCCTTCATTTTTCTTGCTAATTATCGAATTGATAAGCCTCCACCTTCACCTTCTTTTCTTCCTTCTTCTCATTACTCTTCTTACTTTTCATTATCATCTCGCAGTTACTGCTCGCTTGCTGCCGAATCCCTTTTCTCCTTTCAGTTCTCCTTAGCCGAACACAACCTCTCTTTCCCTCTTGTTGCTCCTCTCTTCACTTTGCAAAGCTAGCCGATTCGTGTAGGCTGAATCTATTTCTTTTCTATGTTTCTAATCTTTTCGAATCCCTTCGATTTTGTGGTAAGTGGATACTCTAGCCGAATCTTGGCCGGCTTCTCTTCTATGCTCGGTTCTATATCTCTCGAGCCGAAAGGCTGTTTTGTTTTCAATTGTGGTCGTTGTTATTGTGTAGCTAACACCTCTTTTTCGTTCAAACGTTGCTAGGGACTCGCTTTTCTTAACCAATGAGTCGGCTGATCACCCTTCCCTTGCAGGAGATCTCTTGATTGGTGGTAAGTAGCGTTAGTTAATTAGGCGGGTTTAATTTTATGGAGATGTTTTATCAAGGGTTGAAGCTAATTGATTAGAACTGTTGATTTCATAGGTGCTTAATCTTGGGAGCTTCAACCTACAACCCCAAACAGGTGTGTAATTGTACTCCCATGCTATTACTGTAAAGTGATGAATGAAGGTGTGTATTCACACCCCGAATTCACTGTGAATCGGCTGAAGCCAAAAAATTGATAAGCCAAAACTTCGCCAACTTTGGGCTCTCGAGCGTCCGAGCGCTCGTAGAGATAACCTGAGCCAAAATCGTTGGCAATAGACTGTTGAGGCTACAACAAACATTCTCGTGGGCTTAGGTCGTTGTGGGCCTTATTGGGCCAAGATGGGCCATTGGGCCCATACACTCCATTTGGGTAAGACTCACGAAAGTGATTAATAAGGAATTAGGTTGCGAGATTCGTATAGCCGTCGCTCGAGAGGACTGTAGGCCATCGGAAAGGCCGATACCAAAATACCCTCGATGGGTAAATTACCGAAATACCCTCGATGGGTAAATTACCAAAATACCCTCAATGGGTGAAATTACTGAAATACCCTCGATGGGTAAAATTACTAGAATACCCCTAAGGGGTGACATTACTGTTTTACCCTAACCGACTAAATGACCGTTACACCCTTAGTGGTAGTATCAGTGGTATATGTGTAATATTTCTATGATTGATTATGATTGTGATGCACTGCATATATGGGTTATTTATGACATGACATACTGCATTGGGTTGGGTTATGGATTTTGGAGGGAGCACTGTACTGGTGGCTCTGCCACGTTTTACTGATCTAGTTGCTTTACCACGTATACTGATTTTAGTGGCTCAGCCACGTATACTGTTATAAGCAGCTTTGATGCGTTGTATTAGCAGCTAGACTGCGTTATTGGTGTGCTGGTTGGGTAGGTTGACTTGGTCCCCACATGGTGTGTTGGTGGGTACGAGTGGTGTATTGGCTGGACTGGGTTGGGTTACATGTTTGTTTTGCATTGATATGATTTTGGGCTTAGGCCCAGACTGATACCATACGGGCTTGAGCCCAGACTGTGACTATAATAGGGGATTGCACACTGAGTTCTCGTAACTCACCCTTTCCTTTAACTGTGCAGGTAATCCCCAGCCTTAGAGGATTTGGAGCTGCGAGGGACTCGGAGGTGGCGACACGTCCGATATGTTTTAAAGTTAAACTTACCTACTTTAATTTATTTTATTTTATTTTGATTTACTGGGCTAATATTTATGTAATAAGGCCATTTAGGGAATTTTTTTAACTTTTATTTGGTGTTTTCTTTAATCTCAACCTGCTAGTCTATTAAATATGGGCTTTTAAAACAATAACTACTGTTTTCAAAATATCACGTTTCCGCAACTGTTTTGAATTAAGCTTTCGCAACAAACAAGGTTTTAAGGATAATAATATTTTGTAAGAGAACGACTTTAAGAAAATCTTATTTTGAAATTAAGCAATGAAATCTAAGGTTTTAAATGGTAGAAAGTTTTAAATTATAAGAAGGGTTTCCTTTGAAAGCATGATTTTCAAACGACATGTGATGTGACACATCAGATCCGGTCGTAACGTCTAGGCCGGGTTTGGAGTGTTACATTTAGTGGTATCAGAGCCAGGTTACAAAACTCGGCTGTGGAATGGGTTTTGAAAATTTTTCTGATCTGTTTAAATTTTGGTTTGGAAAGTAATGTTTTTACTGAAAGTGTGGTACACCGAGTCTCCGGCACCAAATCTGTAAGTTCTCTGACACTATACTTTGTTATACACTGAAATAATTATACTGAGAAACTACTAGGGATAGTAGTAGTACACTGAAACTTCTTAGTTAGAGAAACTGAGACTATAGGAGACTGAAAACTCTAGTGAGAATTCGATATGCGAAAACAACCCTAATTACTGTTTGTCATAAAATATCTGTTAATAATTTTGAGAATTATAAGCTGATTCAAAAAAATCTTAAAACAGATAAATACGCTACATCGATATGAGCACAAGAGGTCGCGGAAGGGGTACATGTGGCCATGGTAGAGGCCGAGGTGCTAGGGCTGGGTCGTCAGCATCAGGACACATGCCTGATAGGGAAGCACCAGCCTCACCAGTGACTGAGACGGGGTCTCATGATCGAGCCGGTGGGGATGATGCCCTGTCCCAAGCGATGTTGCGGGTTCTTGAAAGGGTTCTTTGGAGTGAGTCTTTGGGTCGGTGGGCGAGGTCAATTTCTGAACGACTCCGATCGAATGGGGCGGAAATTTTTAGGGGCATCTCTGGTGTAGCCCCGAATGTCGCAGAATATTGGTTGGAGGCTATCGAGTGAATAATGGATGACCTCGATTGTACGGTGGAGCAAAAACTGAAAGGAGTAGTGTCTTTACTACGAGATGAGGCATATCAATGGTGGCTTACCATGAGAGAAGACACGCAGGCCGACTGTTTGACATGGGACTTCTTCGAGACGGCCTTCCAAGGAAAATATGTTGGGGTGAGTTATGTGGATGCCCGGAGGAAGGAATTCTTGAGCCTGATCCTGGGAAATAAGTCTGTAGCAGAGTATGAGGAAGAGTTTTTGCGGTTGAGCCGGTATGCTCGGGGCATAGTTGCGACTGAGTATGAGCGCTGCGTGCGTTTCGTGGATGGTCTCCGGGATGAGTTGCGGTCTTGATAGCCCCACGAGAGGAAAGAGACTTTCTTTGCCACTGGTTGAGAAGGCAAAGATTGCCGAGGATGTGAAAGCGCTCGAGCATCGAGCAGTGAGAAAGATAGGGGTAGAAATAGGAGGGATTTTGGGCCCTCAAGTTCTTCTAGTGGGCCCAAGAAGAGGCCTAGGTTTGATGGGCCGGCCCAGAAATTTGGGGTTCTGTTATTCTTTGTCGGACCCATGACCTTGCATTGAGTGTGGGAGATCTCATGCGGGAGAGTCTTTGGAAAAGAAGCTGGGCGTGTTTCGGATGTGGGTCTAGGGATCATCAGGTTAGAAACTTTACTCAGAGGCCCGTTTAGATGCAAGCTGTAGGTCAAGGCTATGTGCAGCCAGGGAGAGGTGGTCAGCAGCCACCGAGAGGCTGTGGTCCAACCAGAGGGGGAAATAGTTTGGGACGAGGTCGTGGAGCCAGCAGGCGAGAGGTCTTTGGTAACACGAGGCGAGAGGCGAGTCGGCGTTGGTCTATCTTTGCTCGGTGCCAAGAGGATGGCGATGCTCCTGATGTCATAACTGGTACGTTCCTCATTCATAATGTACCATATGCCGCTTTAATTGATATTGGGTCTACGCACTCATATGTTGCATGTGCGTATGCGGAACATTGGGCATCTGATTCAAAATTACTGATAGGGTAATGTCGGTGATTAGTCCACTGGGACAGTCAGTTAGAGTGAATAAACTGTTTAGAGATGTGCCCCTAGAGGTCCAAGGGGTTGTCTTTTCGGCAGATTTGATGAAACTGCCGTTTGGCGAATTCGATCTCATTTTGGGCATGGATTGGTTAGTGAAACACCGTGCGGATTTGGATTGCGTTGCTAAGCATATGGTATTAAAATCTTCGAAGGTTGAGGAGGTGGTCGTGATAGGGGAGCGAAGGGATTATTGTTGGAACGCCGGCACCCCTTGGCGCAGCAAAATAAAATTAATTCCGATGATCCATACCATGAATCCATGTGTGAGGAACGAATTGGGGTGAAATAAAGGTTTCGAAATTACCGAAACTTCAATCTGAGTAGACAGCGATGCCTAGGCAACAAGAATTTTGATCTACTGTCGAACCAAGCCGCAACCTTTTCTGATGTCGGCCTCTACGTAATCCACCCGGTTTGACTATGAATGGAAGAAATCTCCAAAACTATTTTGGAGGTTTATTTGCTTGACGACTGCTAGACCTCACTAGCAATCTCTTAGGGTTTATATTAAGCTCTGTATCTTTTATTACCTTTTATAATTGGTATATCTTTAATGACTCATAAAATTAAATAAATACAATAAAGTTTTTAACCGAAAATTATAATTACATTTATTATATCCAAAAATTATAATTACATTAATTATAACAAGGATTTCGGTAAACTATATTTATTTAAATTTATATACGAACCAAATTCATATATTAATAGAACTATGTTGTCATTATGTGTACAACATCCTTGTACATATAATATGTTCATTATTTGATTGCCTAATTAAATTAATTCTTTAATTAATTTAATTCATGTGACAACCAAACACAATACCAACTATGTTTTATTAGTTCATTTCAACCATAGGGTGTGACCTCGTGAGGTTCTTGTAACGTTAGCGATAATACTAGAACGATTCTAATGTCACAAACAATGAGTGGCATCTAGCAATGCATCATTGCTACCTAAGTTACAAGAAGTCATGATTCGACATAACCTTTTTGATTAACCTTTCATGCATTAATCCTTAAGTCATTTATCTCGAGCGGGCACAAGTCATGGAATAGTCACACTTGCATAGTCCATCCCATGTTTCTTGATATCTTGAGTAGACTATGATATACAAATTAGTATGACATCTCATATCAACTTATTTGAGCATGGCCATGCATTTCTAGTCTCACTCAATCAAGTGGCCTAAGATATTACTCCTATTATGTAGGAGGGACTTATCCTATATTGATCAACCATATCCCTCTACATATATTGTGGTATATCCAACATCAGCCTTTATAGAACAACCCTTTTACGGTGTACATTTGATGTATCAAAATATACAACTCACGATGTTGGGATAATGATGATCTCAAGTCTGAGGATCATATACATATTAATCACTATGAGTAATGTTGTGACAATTACATAACAATCCAAAAAACATACTCATAGCGGGTCAGTCTAATATGTTGTTCTCTAACACACATATTCATGCATTGATTTTGACACTCCATATCAATGACAACTCTTTATCATCAATCAACTACATGTTAGTCTTAATGCATTATTGTTGTCCTAGTCAACAATAATACTTGACTAAGGATCTTTTAAGAATAATCATATTATTCTCAGGACATTATTATAAAACAGTTTATTTGTACACACAGAAAGAAAAACTAAAATAATAATGACAACGCTTTATATTAATAAACATGGTAAATCAAGTATGTTATTACAACATCTCATGATTGATCTTTAGGCATACTCTTACAATTATTTGTCTAATGTAATCTCGGCACTAAGGACCGAGAAACTGGTTCGCAAAGGTTGCGAGGCGTTCCTAGCTTATGTGAGCTTATCTAATTTTAAAGGTTCGTCAGTTGGGAATGTCAGAACGGTAAAGGAGTTTCCGGATGTATTTCCTGAAGAGCTTCCGGGGTTGCCTCAAAATCGTGAGGTCGAGTTCGGCATTGAGCTCCTATCGGGAATGGCTCCGGTGTCCATAGCCCCTTATAGGATGGCGCCGAAAGAGCTGGTAGAATTAAAGGCTCAGATTCAAGAGCTACTGGACCGGGGATTCTGTAACACCCCATACCCAAGTCCTAGACTGAGACTGGATACGAGACATTACCATACTTGAACTTAAGGAAACATGTACTTACGGGCTGTAAAATTTTGTTTCGAAATAGAAACTTCTCTTTCTTAATCAAAACATACGTTTCATGGGCCTACGAGGCCTTAAACACCTATCCGAAAACTTTCAGAACTCAATCGGGAACTTTTCCTCGAAATAGGGGTCACACGCCCATGTGACTTGGGACACGCCCGTGTACCCCTAAAACATGCCCGTGTCTTCCACCCGTGGTCAACACTGACTAATTTCACACGGCTTTGACACGCCCGTGGCTTTGGCCCGTGTGCTAAACTTTGGCATTCTGACTTATCCACACGGTCCATACACACGCCCGTGTACTTCAGCCGTGTGGCAATTCAAATTACAAGTGCAAGGTGTAGACTTCACACGGCCAGGGCACACGCCCATGTGCTAATCGTGTGTCACACACGGCCTAAACATATGGCCGTGTGATTAGTCCATGGTCTATTCTGACTTAAAACACTAATGTGCAGGGGGCACACGGCCTAGACACACGCCCGTGTGTCTATCCGTGTGGGCACCTAGATGCTATTTTCCAAGCCAATTGCCACCCTGAGATCAAGATCAATCCAATACTCAATTCAATAACTCAAGTATTACATCTAACATGAACAAGGATGCATACTTCATTGATAGATAAAAACATACATACTTAATCATTCATGACCCATCTCTTTGGCCATATACAAAAAGAATACTAAGCTTGATAGCCAATACTTTGGCTAATTCTAAAACATAACTCAAAATGAAATGCTTCCTATACATGCAATACTTAATGTAAACAACTTGGCTATACCAAAATAGTGATTGATAGTGTGCTCGGAGCTCCCTATGACGATGATCCACGAGATTAGCTTGGCGGGACTACATGGAAAGAAAGAATTAAAGACGTAAGCATTTCGCTTAGTAAGTTTGCATGTAATGCATATAACAACGTATATATATATATATACTTAACATACTCATTCATCATAAGCAAAGGCATTGCTAAGTTCACATGCTTGAGCTTACTTACTCTTAATGATTCTTACACTTATCATGGTACTTACTAGTCTCGTGCTTGTAAGGTAAACAAGGTACTGTATCACTTAATCATATAGATTAGCATACTTTGTTAAGATAAACATAATATTAACTTCATCATTCATAACATGAATAATACTCTTAGTTAACTTTGACTAGCATACTTTGATGATAGCTTTACTTGCTTAACTTTCTTGCTTCCTCATTTATTCTTTACTCTTTTGCCCGATGAATTACTATGAATAACTGAGGATACTGAATCTCATCTCACATATATCTTGATGCCAAAGCCATATCCTAGATATGGTCTTACATGGGATCTCTCAACTTGGTATCGATGCCATGTCTTGACATGGACTTACACGAAGTCTTCCTTGTGTGTTCCATTGGGAACTTACCATTGCCATGTCTTGACATGGTCTTACTTGGTATCTTTACTCATGAACGGGTCAATGCCGAGCCTTGGCTTGGACTTACATGAAATCTTCCTTGTTACTCACCAATCCCATGCCTTGGCTTGGACTTACATGGGATCTCTATCTCATGATAGCTTTTCAATGCCAAGACTTGTCTTGGACTTACATGACATCTTTACATGGAGACTCACCAATGCCATGCCTTGGTTTGGGCTTATATGGGTCTTCATCTCATAATAACTCTTCAATGCCAAGACTTGTGTTAGTCTTACATGATAACTTGCTTGATTGCCGATGCCATGCCTTGGCTTGGTCTTATACGGACTTCCTTGTCTCATGTGATAGATCGAGTATCCTAAGTAATTCAACTTCAATCGGGACTTTCTCATACTTAATCTCATTGATTTCTTTGTTTAACATAGCATAAAAAATCTCATGGAATTAAGATATATTCTACATCATACTAAGCAATTCAATGATATTAATCATAAAGCTTAAAAATCATACAAACTTACCTCAATGTACAAAATGTATGTAGAAATGCAATTTAGTCTTCGACTTTGTTCTTGCCTCGATTTCGATCCGGGCTTCGTGTTTCTTGATCTATAAGAATAATTTAGCTCATTTAATACACACATTGACTAAATTGACTCTTAACTCATACTTCGGTGAAATTACCATTTTGCCCCTAAACTTTCTCATAATTACACTTTTGCCCCAAGGCTCGTAAAGTGATTTTTATTCAACTTTCGTAAACTTCATGCTTAGATGAATCATTCTCTTAACTATAGCAACAATCAACTCTCACTATTTCTATCATGTATGACAAATTTCACAAATTTTACAAACTAGTCCTTACTAGCATTTTTCATGAAATTCATTTAGGAAAAGATGTTTATTTAACATCAAACTCTCATAATCTTTCATAAAACATCATTTTACAAGCATGTCATACATGGGTAGATTTATGAACATGAATTCTAGCTCAACTTATAGCTATAAATAGCTAATTCAAAATACGAGGACTCCAAAAATACGAAGAATATTAAAAACGGGGCTAGGATGCACTTACTAGCAAGCTTCAAAAATTGAAGAACCCTAGCTATGGAGTCTCTCAAATTTTCGGCACAAGGAAGAAGAAGATGAATAAGATTTTTATCATCTTTTCTCATTTTAATCATTTAATTGATAAATGACCAAAATGCCCTTCTCTTTAAAAATTGACAAATTACTAACTCATGTCCATTTTTGTCCAAAAATTATAATTTGGGCAAATTGCTATTTAAGGACTTCTAATTAATAGTCCAAAGCTATTTTATACAAAAAGCTTCTAGAATCTCATATTTTGCAACTTTTGCAATTTAGTCCTAATGGACCCCTTTAATAGAAATTTTCACAAAATTTCTACATAGAACTTTCATACTATCATGAAAACATCTCTTAAACCTTAAAAACTTAATTTTTTACTAACTCGGATTTGTGGTCTCGCACCACTATTCCGACTAGGCCTTAAATCGGGCTGTTACAATTCTCCCCCTCTTAGGGATTTTCGTCCTCGAAAATCTTACCAGCGAATAGGTTTGGGTACTGGTTTCTCATGCCCTCTTCTGGTTCCCACATAGCTTCCTCTATCCCATGTCTTTGCCACAATACTTTCACTAGGGGAATACTTTTATTTCTTAGCTGTTTGATTTCCCGAGCTAAAATCTTAACTGGTTCTTCACCATAAGTCATGTCGGGATGAATCCCTATCTCTGACGGGGTAATTATATGTGAAGGGTCTGATCAGTAGCGTCCCAACATGGACACGTGAAACACGTCATGTATCTTTTCTAACTCTGATGGCAAATCCAATCGATAAGCTACCGGCCCAACTCTCTTAGTAATCTCGTATGGTCCGATAAAACGTGGACTCAACTTGCCTTTACGGCCAAATTTGAGAACCTTCCTCCATGGTGACACTTTTAAGAAAACTTTATCCCCGACTTGATACTCTATCTCTTTTCTTCGTAAATTCGAGTAGGATTTTTTTCTGTCTGAGGCAGCTTTTAAACATTCTCGGATCACTTTCACTTTCTTTTCAGTTTCTCTAACCAAATCAACCCCGTGAATTTGGTTTTCCTTGAGTTCAGTCCAATACAAAGGCGTTCGACACTTACACCCGTATAAAGCCTCATAAGGCGCCATCTTTAAGCTCGACTGAAAGCTATTATTGTAGGCAAATTCTACTAATGAGAGAAACTTTTCCCAACTGCCTTGGAATTCAAGAATACAACACTGGAGCATATCTTCGAGTACACTTGTATTAACCTCTCCGATTGACCATCGGTTTGAGGATGAAAAGATGTACTAAAGTTGAACTTTGTACCCAAGGCCTCTTGTAACTTGTTCCAAAATTTGGAGGTGAATCTCGGATCTCTATCTGATATGATTGATAAAGGAACTCCATGTAGCCTTACTATTTCTAAAACATACAAGTTTGCCAACTTGTCGAGTGAGTAATCCACTCGTACAGGTATTGTAACATCCCGATTCAGGGCCTAGTCGGAATAGTGGTGCGAGACCACAAATCTGAGTTAGTAAATTGAGTTCTTAAGGTTTATGACATGTTTGCATGATAGTATTAAAGTTCCATGTAGAAATTTTGTGAAATTGACATGGAATGATCAAATAGGACTAAATTGTAAAAGTTGCAAAATATGAGTTTCTAGAAGCTTTTTGTATGAAATAGCTTTAGAATATTAATTAGAAGTCCTTAAATAGCAATTTTCCCAAATTATAAGTTTTGGACAAAAATGGACATGAGTTATTAATTTTTAAATTTTTAAAGAGAAGGGCATTTTGGTCATTTACCATTTAAATGATTAAAATAGGAAAAATATGATAAAAATTTCATTCAACTTCTTCCTCATTGCCAAAATTTTCAAAGAACCCATAGCTAGGGTTTGTTCATCTTTCAAGCTAGCTAGTAAGTTCATCTTAGCCCCGTTTTTAATATTCTTCGTATTTTTGAAGTTCTCGTATTATGAATTAGCTATTTTTAGTTATAAAATAAGCTAAGATGCATGTTCAAAAATCTACCCAAGAGTGACATGCTTGTAAAATGATATTTTATGGAAGTCTATGACAGTTTGATGTTAGATAAACATCTTTTCCTTAGTGAATTTCATGAAAAATGATAGTATGGACTAATTTGTAATAGTTATGAAATCAGTCATATCTATTAGAAATAGTGAGAATTGATGATGGTTATAGTAGAGAAAATGAATCAGCTAAGCATGAAGTTTAAGAAAGTTGAATGAGATTGATTTTACGAGCCTTGGGGCAAAAGTGCAAATATGAGAAAGTATAGGGGCAAAATAGTAATTTTTCTAAAGTATGTGTTAAGAGTCATTTTAGTCAATGTGAGTATTAAATGATCTATTTGTGATTATAGATCAAGAAAAATGAAGCCCGGATCGAAACCGAGGCAAGAACAAAGTCGAGGACTAGATTGCATATCTACATACATTTTTGTATATTGAGGTAAGTTTGTATGATTTCTAAGCTCTATGATTTCTATTATTGAATTGCTTAGTATAATGTACATTATTTCGATGGAATGCTTAATGCTATGTTAAACAAAGAAATCAATGAGATTAAGTATGAGTAAGTCCCGATTGAAGATGAATTTCCTAGGATACTCGATCCACCACATGAGATAAGAAAGTGCGTATAAGACCAAGCCAAGGCATGGCATCGGTAATCAAGCAGAGTTATCATGTAAGTCCAAGGCAAGCTTGGCATTGAGTAGAGTTATCATGTAAGTCTAAGGCAAGCTTGGCATTGAGTAGAGTTATCATGTAAGTCCAAGGCAAGCTTGGCATTGAACAGAGTTATCATGTAAGTCCAAGGCAAGCTTGGCTTTGAATAGTTGTCATGTAAGTCCAAGACAAGTCTTGGCATTGAAAAGTTATCAAGAGAAAGAAATTTCATGTAAGTCCCAGCCAAGGCTCGGCATTGACCAGTTCGCGAGTAAAGACTTCGTATAAGTCCATGTCAAGACATGGCCTCGAAACTGAGATGAGAAATTCCATGTAAGACCGTATCTAGGATATGGCTTTGGCATTAGTTACGAGGGATGAGATTTAGTATCCTCGGTTATTCGCAGAAATTCATCGGGTAAAATGAGTAAAGCTAAAATGAGATGGCAAGAAAGTTAAGTAAGCAAAGCTATTATCAAGTTAGAAATAAGTATTACTCATATTATGAATGATGAGCTAGAGATTATAATTATTATTGTAGAGTATGTTGATCTATGTGATCAAGTGATACAGGTACCTTGGTTACCTAACGAGTATGAGACTAGTAAATATCATGAGATATGTAAGAATCAGTATGAGTAAGTAAGCTTAAATAGCTGAAGTTTATGATACCATTGTTTATGCTAAATGGGTTATATTGAACAAGTATGTTGCTATGTGCATTATATGCAAACTTACTAAGCTAAACACTTACGTTCTTTATTCTTTCTTTCCATGTAGTCTCGCCAAGCTAATCTCGTGGATCATTGTCATCGGAGCTCAGAGCACACTATCAATTGCTATTTTGGTATAGCCAAGTTGTTTATATTAAGTATGGCATGTATAGGAAACATTTCATTTTGAGTTATGTTTTAAAACTAGCCAAAATGTTGGCTATCAAGCTTAGTATTCTTTTTGTATATGGCCAAAGAGATGAGTCGTGAATGATTAAGTATGTATGTTTAAATCTATCAATGAGGTATGCATCCTTGTTCATGTTAGATGTAATACTTGAGTTGCTGAATTGAGCTTGAGTTTGGTCTTGATTTAAGGGTGGCAATCGGCTTGGTAAATAGCCTCTAAGTGCCCATACGGATGGACACACGGTCGTGTGTCTAGGCCGTGTGCACCCTGCACCATTGTATCTTAAGTCAGAATAGACCACGAACTAGTCACACGGGTGTGTGTCTAGACTCTAGGCCGTGTTAAGGTAGTCAGTGTGCACCACGGGTGGTAAGCACGGGCGTGTGCCTTGGCAGTGGGGCATTGGCAGAATGCTGGGGTTTTAGGTACGGTTTGGGGCCACGGGTGTGTCCAGGCCGTGTGTAATTTGCCAGTATCCACCACAGGTGAAAGACACGGGCATGTTTTAGGGGTGCACGGGCGTGTCCCATACAACATGGGCGTGTGACCCTTACTCTAAAGAAAAGTTTCTGAATAAGTTCTGAATGTTTTTAGATAAGTGTTTAAGGCCTCGTAGGCTCATGAAAGGTATGAATAGACTGAGAAAGAGAAGTTTTTAATTCGGAACAAAATTTTATAGCCCGTAAGTTCATGTTTAAGTGAGTTCAAGCATGGTAATGTCTCGTATCCAGTCTTGGTCTCGGACTCGGGTATGGGGTGTTACATTTAGTGGTATTAGAGCTACGATTTAGTCAGTTCTAGGACTAACGTATCACGAGCACGAGTCTAGCTATACATGCCATACGTAAGAATGTTTTTATAATGATAGTGTGACGACTCCTGATGACTTAAATTTTGTTTATACATTTAGTAAATGGATCCCAATAGAGCTGTGGCGGATGACGTAGAAAGTAACGCGCCAACTCCCGCTGAAGGGACGGTGCCAAACGAGCATGAGAATAGACCCACTTCGGTGAGTCAAGAAGGAGGAGAAGAGGCTAGAGAAGCCTTCTTCCATATGATGAATACATGGTATACGGAGTTCGTTCGTACGAACCCGAAGGCGCAACCCCCTCCACCCGCACCTATTCCTCAACCTATCCCAGTAGCCCCTCAAGTAGTAGAGGTGGTAAGAGGAGAGAAGCCTCCGGTTGATAGGATTAGGAAACATGGGGCAGAAGAATTCCGGGCTAGAAAAGATGATGATCCGGAAAAGGCTGAGTTCTGGATAGAAAATACTATTAGGGTATTTAATGAGTTGTCATGCACACCTGAGGAATGCTTGAAGTGTGTAGTCTCTCTTTTAAGAGATTCGGCTTACCAATGGTGGAACACCCTTGTGTCGGTGGTATTGAAGGAAAAGATCACATGGGAATTTTTCCAAGAAGAATTCAAGAAAAAGTATATCAGTCAAAGGTTCGTGGACCCGAAAAGAAAGGAATTTCTAGAGTTAAAACAAGGCAAGATGTCTGTGACTGATTATGAGCATGAGTTTTTACGGCTGAGCAAATACGCTCGAGAATGCGTGTCCACCGAAGCCATCATGAGTAAGATATTTGAAGATGGGCTAAATGAGGACATCAAATTGTTTATTGCTGTCCTAGAACTAAAGGAGTTCGTTGTGCTAGTAGAGAGGGCTTGTAAAGCCGAAGAAGTAGTAAAGGAGAAGAGAAAATCTGAAGTAGAGTCTCGTGACTCTAAAAAGAGACAGTGGAATAAATCATTCCAATCCTCATCCAAGAAGTCAAGAGATTTCTCCACCCGATCGGCTACTTCCACTGGGTTTTCAAGGAAGGACAAGAGTAAGCAGTATTCGGGAAGTAAGGCACAGACGACCTCAATTGCTAGTGTGGGGAATATCCGATCGGATAGACCCAAATGCCCCCAGTGTGGCAGACGTCATCTTGGAGAATGTCGAGCACATGAAAATGCATGTTTCAGATGTGGTTCCCAGGACCACTACATAAAAGATTGTCCAGAGACAATGAAAGAAAATAGAGCTCAGAACCAGAGATCTGGGAGTGTGGTCAGAGGAAGACCGTAGAGGAACCCAGGAAGTGGGGCAAGTGGAAGAGGTAACCCTAGAGAGCAGGCTACGAGACCTGAGGGTAGGGCGCCTGCGAGGACTTATGCCATTCGCGCTCGCGAAGAGGCATCTTCTCCTAATGTTATTACGGGTACCTTTTCTCTTTATGATATCAAAGTTATTGCTTTAATAGATCCCGGATCCGCACACTCTTACATTTGTATGAAACTAGTATCCAGTATGAATATGCCTATAGATTCTACAGAATTTACGATTAAGGTGTCTAATCCTTTAGGCAAGAGTGTGTTAGTTGATGAAGTATGTAAAGATTGTCCCTTAATGATTAGAGGTCATTACTTTAAACCAAATCTTATGTTGCTACCATTTGATGAGTTTGACATCATTCTTGGTATGGACTGGTTGACCACTAATGATGTAATAGTTAATTGTGGGAAGAAATATATTGAGATGAGATGTGAGAATGGGGATACTCTCCATATAGAATCAGATGAGCAAAGTAAATCACCGACAATGATTTTTCACATGACGGCACAGAGATACATAAGAAAAGGGTATGAGGCATATTTGGCATTTGTGATGAATGATAAAGAAACAGAGTTAAAGATTGAGACAGTACCAATAGTATGTGAGTACGTGGATGTTTTTCCTAAAGAATTACCAGGACTACCACCAATTAGAGAGGTTGAGTTCAGCATTGAGCTAGCTCCCGGTACTGTACCAATATCTATTACTCTCATGTAATGGCTCCAACGGAGTTGAAGGAGCTGAATTTACTGATTGCAAGAGTTGTGGATAAAGGCTTTGCTAGGTCAAGTCGTTCTCCCTGGGGTGCTCCCGTTTTATTTGTAAAAAAGAAAGATGGCACCATGAGATTGTGCATAGATTACCATCAACTTAATAAAAGTGTGAAGAAAGAACAAGTACCCATTGCCAAGGATCGATGATTTGTTCGATCAATTGAAGGGAGCCACCGTGTTCTCTAAGATAGACTTGAGATCGGGGTACTACCAGCTGAGAGTAAAGGATTCAGATGTGTCTAAGACAATTTTTCAAACAAGGTATGGGCATTATGAATTTTTAGTCATGCCCTTTGGTTTAACCAATGCTCCTGCGGTATTCATGGACTTAATGAACCGCATTTTTAGACCATACCTTGATAAGTTTGTAGCTGTTTTCATTGATGACATACTGATTTATTCCCGAGATGAGAATGAGCATGCTTAGAACCTACAGACAATTTTACAGACTCTTCGAGAAAATCAATTATATGCCAAGTTCAGTAAAAGTGAATTTTGGCTCAAGAAAGTAGGGGTTTTGGGACATATTGTCTTGAGAGATGGAGTCTGAGTAGATCCAAGTAAGATTTCGGCCATAATGGATTGGAATCCACCAAGAAATGTCTCGGAGGTTAGAAGTTTTCTAGGCCTAGCTGGCTATTATAGACGATTCGTCAAGGGGTTTTCTATGATTGCAACCCCGATGACTAAATTGTTACAGAAAAATGTGAAGTTTAAGTGGACAGAAAGATGCCAACAAAGTTTCGAGAAACTGAAAGCGATGTTGATAGAAGCTCCAGTTCTGGTACAACCTGAGACAGGGAAAGAATTTGTTATTTACAGCGATGCATCCTTAAATGGATTAGGCTGTGTGCTTATGCAAGAAGGCAAAGTGATTGCTTACGCCTCAAGACAGTTGAAGCCACATTAGAAGAATTATCCAACCCACGATCTAGAGTTGGTTGCCATAGTCTTCGCATTGAAGATATGGAGACACCACCTATATGGTGAGAGATGTGGGATCTTCACCGATCACAAAAGTTTGAAGTACTTGATGACGCAGAAAGAGTTGAACTTAAGGCAGCTGAGATGGTTAGAGTTGATAAAAGACTATGAATTGGTCATTGACTACCATCCCGGGAAGGCGAATGTGGTCGCTGACGCTTTGAGTAGAAAATCCCTATTTGCTTTAAGGGTAATGAATTCACGAATGACTTTATCCGACGATGGTTCTATTCTAGCTGAGTTGAGAGCTAGATCAACTTTCCTCCAAGAGATAATTGAAGCTCAAAAAGAAGATAGTGTATTGCAAGTCAAGAGAGCTCAGTGCGAGACACATGTTGAGTCTAATTTCTGGATTAGTCCCAATGGAAGTCTGATGTTCAAAGATAGAGTTTGTGTACCGAGAAAGGAAGAGCTTATTCAGGGAATTTTGCGTGAGGCCCATAACGGATGTTTGTCTGTACATCCGGGTGGTACCAAGATGTATAATGATTTGAAGCAACGATATTGGTGGCGAGAATGAAGAAATATATTTTGAGTTTGTTTCCAAATGCTTGATTGATTTGTCGCAAGTAAATTTGAACAAGCAAGTACCTTCAGGTTCGCTTCAACCCATTTTGGTTCCGGAGTGGAAATGGGACCGTATTACTATGGATTTTGTAACGGGTCTACCATTATCTCCGAGCAAGAAAGATGTTGTATGGGTTATAGTTGATAGACTCACGAAGTCAGCTCATTTTATACCCGTACAAGTTGATTACTCACTAGACAAGTTGGCAAACTTGCACATTTCAGAAATAGTAAGGCTTCACGGTGTTCCGTTGTCAATCATTTTGGATAGAGATCCGAGGTTTACATCCAGATTTTGGAAGAGGTTACAAGAGGCCTTGGGTACAAAGTTGAACTTTAGTACCGCATTTCATCCTCAAACTGACGGTCAGTCGGAGAGGTTAATTCAAGTACTCGAGGATATGCTCAGATGTTGTATTCTTGAATTTCGAGGCAGTTGGGAAAAGTTTCTCCCATTGGTGGAGTTTGCCTACAATAATAGTTTTCAGTCGAGTTTAAAGATGGCGCCTTATGAGGCTCTATATGGGCGAAAGTGCAGAACGCCTTTATTTTGGACTGAACTCAAGGAAAACCAAATTCATGGGGTTGATTAGGTTAGAGAAGCTGAAGAGAAAGTGAAAGTGATACGAGAATGTTTAAAAGTTGCATCAGATAGATAGAAGTCCTATTCAGACTTAAAGAGAAAAGAGATAGAGTATCAAGTCGGAGATAAAGTTTTCTTGAAAGTGTCACCATGGAGAAAAGTTCTCAAATTTGGCCGGAAAGGCAAGTTGAGTCCACGTTTTATTGGACCGTATGAGATTACCGAGAAAGTTGGGTCGGTAGCTTATCGATTGGCTTTGCCATCAGAGTTAGAAAAGATTCACAATGTGTTTCACGTGTCCATGTTGTAACGCTACCGATCAAACCCTTCCCATGTAATTACCCCGTCAGAGATAGAGATTCATCCCGACATGACTTATGGTGAAGAACCAGTTAAGATTTTAGCAGGTCAAGCAGCTAAGGAATAAAAGTATTGTCCTGGTAAAAGTATTGTGGAAAAGACATGGAATAGAAGAAGCTACGTGGGAACCAGAAGAAATCATGAGAAACCAGTATCCAAACCTGTTTGCTGGTAAGATTTTCGAGGACGAAAATTCCTAAGAGGGGGAGAATTGTAACATCCTGATTCAGGGCCTAGTCAGAATAGTGGTGCGAGACCACAAATCTGAGTTAGTAAATTGAGTTCTTAAGGTTTATGACATGTTTGCATGATAGTATTAAAGTTCCATGTAGAAATTTTGTGAAATTGACATGGAATGATCAAATAGGACTAAATTGCAAAAGTTGCAAAATATGAGTTTCTAGAAGCTTTTTGTATGAAATAGCTTTAGAATATTTATTAGAAGTCCTTAAATAGCAATTTGCCCAAATTATAAGTTTTGGACAAAAATGGACATGAGTTAGTAATTTTTAAATTTTTAAAGAGAAGGGCATTTTGGTCATTTACCATTTAAATGATTAAAATAGGAAAAAGATGATAAAAATTTCATTCATCTTCTTCCTCATTGCTGAAATTTTCAAAGAACCCATAGCTAGGGTTTGTTCATCTTTCAAGCTTGCTAGTAAGTTCATCTTAGCCCCATTTTTAATATTCTTCGTATTTTTGAAGTTCTCGTATTATGAATTAGCTATTTTTAGCTATAAAATAAGCTAAGATGCATGTTCAAAAATCTACCCAAGAGTGACATGCTTGTAAAATGATATTTTATGGAAGTCTATGAGAGTTTGATGTTAGATAAACATCTTTTCCTTAGTGAATTTCATGAAAAATGATAGTATGGACTAATTTGTAATAGTTATGAAATTAGTCATATCTATTAGAAATAGTGAGAATTGATGATGGTTATAGTAGAGAAAATGAATCAGCTAAGCATGAAGTTTAAGAAAGTTGAATGAGATTCATTTTACGAGCCTTGGGGAAAAAGTGCAAATATGAGAAAGTATAGGGGAAAATAGTAATTTTTCCAAAGTATGTGTTAAGAGTCATTTTAGTCAATGTGAGTATTAAATGATCTATTTGTGATTATAGATCAAGAAAAACGAAGCCCGGATCAAAACCGAGGCAAGAACAAAGTCGAGGACTAAATTGCATATCTACATACATTTTTGTATATTGAGGTAAGTTTGTATGATTTCTAAGCTCTATGATTTCTATTATTGAATTGCTTAGTATAATGTACATTATTTCGACGGAATGCATAATGCTATGTTAAACAAAGAAATCAATGAGATTAAGTATGAGTAAGTCCCGATTGAAGATGAATTTCCCAGGATACTCGATCCACCACATGAGATAAGAAAGTCCAGTATAAGACCAAGCCAAGGCATGGCATCGTGAATCAAGCGAGTTATCATGTAAGTCCAAGGCAAGCTTGGCATTGAGTAGAGTTATCATGTAAGTCCAAGGCAAGCTTGGCATTGAGTAGAGTTATCATGTAAGTCCAAGGCAAGCTTGGCATTGAGTAGAGTTATCATGTAAGTCCAAGGCAAGCTTGGCATTGAACAGAGTTATCATGTAAGTCCAAGGCAAGCTTGGCTTTGAACAGTTGTCATGTAAGTCCAAGACAAGTCTTGGCATTGAAAAGGTATCAAGAGAAAGAAATTTCATGTAAGTCCCAGCCAAGGCTCGGCATTGACCAGTTCACGAGTAAAGACTTCGTATAAGTCCATGTCAAGACATGGCCTCGAAACTGAGATGAGAAATTCCATGTAAGACCGTATCTAGGATATGGCTTTGGCATCAAGTTACGAGGGATGAGATTTAGTATCCTCGGTTATTCGCAGAAATTCATCGGGTAAAATGAGTAAAGCTAAAATGAGATGGCAAGAAAGTTAAGTAAGCAAAGCTATTATCAAGTTAGAAATAAGTATTACTCATATTATGAATGATGAGCTAGAGATTATAATTATTATTGTAGAGTATGTTGATCTATGTGATCAAGTGATACAGGTACCTTGGTTACCTCATGAGTATGAGACTAGTCAATATGAGTAAGTAAGCTTAAATAGCTGAAATTTATGATACCATTGTTTATGCTAAATGGGTTATATTGAACAAGTATGTTGCTATGTGCATTATATGCAAACTTACTAAGCTAAATGCTTACGTCCTTTATTCTTTCTTTCCATGTAGTCCCGCCAAGCTAATCTCGTGGATCATTGTCATCGGAGCTCGGAGCACACTATCAATTGCTATTTTGGTATAGCCAAGTTGTTTATATTAAGTATGGCATGTATAGGAAACATTTCATTTTGAGTTATGTTTTAAAACTAGCCAAAATGTTTGCTATCAAGCTTAGTATTCTTTTTGTATATGGCCAAAGAGATGAGTCATGAATGACTAAGTATGTATGTTTTAATCTATCAATGATGTATGCATCCTTGTTCATGTTAGATGTAATACTTGAGTTGCTGAATTGAGCTTGAGTTTAGTCTTGATTTCAGGGTGGCAATTGGCTTGGTAAATAGCCTCTAAGTGCCCACACGGATGGACACACGGGCATGTGTCTAGGCCGTGTGCACCCTGCACCATTGTATCTTAAGTCAGAATAGACCACGAACTAGTCACACAGGCGTGTGTCTAGACTCTAGGCCGTGTTAAGGTAGTCAGTGTGCACCACGGGTGGTAAGCACGGGGCGTGTGCCTTGGCCGTGGGGCATTGGCGCGAATCTTTGGGGTTTTAGGCACGGTTTGGGGCCCACAGCGTGTCTAGGCCGTGTGTAATTTGCCGGTATCCACCACGGGTGAAAGACACGGGCATGTTTTAGGGGTGCACGGGCGTGTCCCATACAACATGGGCGTGTGACCCCTACTCTAAAGAAAAGTTTCTGAATAAGTTCCGAAAGTTTTTAGATAAGTGTTTTAGGCCTCGTAGGCTCACGAAAGGTATGAATAGACTAAGAAAGAGAAGTTTTTAATTCGGAACAAAATTTTATAGCCCGTAAGTTCATGTTTAAGTGAGTTCAAGCATGGTAATGTCTCGTATCCAGTCTTGGTCTCGGACTCAGGTATGGGGTGTTACAGGTATGAAATGGGCCGACTTCGTAAGTCTATCAACCACAACCCATACAACATCTTTCTTGCTTGGTGACAACGGTAAACCCATTACAAAATCCATGGTGATACGGTCCCATTTCCACTCGGGAACTGAAATGGGTTGAAACAAACCCGAAGGTACTTGGTGTTCAGCCTTTACTTGCTGACAAATCATGCATTTGGAAACAAACTCTGAAATATCTTTCTTCATTCTTGGCTACCAATACTGTTGCTTCAAGTCATTATACATCTTGGTACTACCCGGATGTACAGATAAACATCCGTTATGTGCCTCATGCAAAATTCTCTAAATAAGCTCCTCCTTTCTCGGTACACAAGTTCTATCTTTGAACATCAAACTTCCATTGGGACTAATCTGAAAATCGGACTCAACATGTCTCGTGACCGAGCTCTCTTAGCTTGCAATTCACTATCTTCTTTTTGAGCTTCAATGATCTCTTGGAGAAACATTGGTCTAGCTCTCAACTCAGCTAGAATAGAACTATCGTCGGATAAAGTCATCCACGAATTCATTGCCCTTAATGCAAATAGGGACTTTCTACTCAAAGCGTCGGCGACCACATTCGCCTTCCCGGGATGGTAGTTAATGACAAACTCATAGTCTTTTATCAACTCTAACCATCTCCGCTGCCTTAAGTTCAACTCTTTCTGCGTCATCAAGTACTTCAAACTTTTGTGGTCAGTGAAAATCTGACATCTTTCACCATATAAATGGTGTCTCCAAATCTTCAATGCGAAGACTATGGCAGCCAACTCTAAATCGTGCGTCGGATAATTCTTCTCATGGGGATTTAGCTGTCTTGAGGCATAAGCAATCACATTGCCTTCTTGCATAAGTACACTGCCTAATCCGTTTAAGGATGCATCGCTGTATATCACGAACTCTTTTCCTGTCTCGGGTTGTACTAAAACCGGAGCTTCTGTCAATAATACCTTTAGTTTCTCGAAACTTTGTTGGCATCTTTCTGTCCACTCAAACTTCACATTTTTCTGTAATAATTTCGTCATCGGAGTTGCAATCATGGAAAACCCCTTGACGAATCGTCTATAATATCCAGCTAGGCCTAGAAAACTTCTAATCTTAGAGATATTCCTCGGTGGATTCCAGTCCATTATGGCCGAAATCTTACTTGGATCTACTCGGACTCCATCTCCCGAGACAATATGTCCCAGAAATCCTACTTCCTTGAGCCAAAATTCACTTTTACTGAACTTGGCATAAAGCTAATTTTCTCGTAGAGTCTGCAAGACCGTTCATAGATGCTCAGCATGCTCATTCTCAGCTCGGGAATAAATCAATATGTCATCGATAAAAACGACTGCAAACTTGTCGAGGTATGGCCTGAAGATGCGGTTCATTAAGCCCATGAATACCACAGGAGCATTGGTCAATCCAAAGGGCATGACTAAAAATTCATAATGCCCATACCTCGTTCGAAAAGCGGTCTTGGATACATCTGAATCCTTTACTCTCAACTGGTAGTACCCAGATCTCAAGTCTATCTTAGAGAACACAGTGGCCCCTTTCAATTGATTGAACAAATCATCGATCCTTGGTAATGGGTACTTGTTCTTTACTGTCACTTTACTAAGTTGACGGTAATCTATGCACAATCTCATGGTGCCATCTTTTTTTTTTCACAAATAAAACTGGAGCACCCCATGGAGAACAACTTGATCTTACAAAACCTTTATCTGTCAAGTTTTGCAATTGTGACTTCAACTCTCTCAACTCCGTTGGAGCCATTCTGTAAGGAGTAATAGATATTGGTACAGTACCAAGAGCTAGCGCAATGCTGAACTCAACCTCTCTAACTGGTGGTAGTCCTGGTAATCCCTCGAGAAAACATCCAAGTACTAACATACTATCGGTACTGACTCAATTTTTAACTCTATTTCTCTATCATTCATCACAAAGGCCAGATATGCCTCATACCCTTTTCTTATGTATTTCTGCGCCGTCATATGAGAAATCATTCCCAACGATCTACCTTGTTTGTCTGATTCTACATGGAGAGTGTCCCCATTCTCACATCTCATCTTAATGTATTTCTTCCCACAGTTTACTATTACATCATGGGTGGTCAACCAGTCCATACCAAGAATGAGGTCAAACTCATCAAATGGTAACAACATAAGGTTTGCTTTAAAACAATGACCTCTAATCATCAATGGGCAGTCTTTACATACTTCATTAACTAAAACACTCTTACCTAAAGGATTAGACACCTTAATCACAAATTCTATAGAATCTATAGGCATACTCATACCAGATACTAATTTCATACAAATTTAAGAGTGCGTGGATCCGGGATCTATTAAAGCAATAACTTTAATATCATGAAGGGAAAAGGTACCCGTAATAACATCTAGAGAAGATGCCTCTTCGCAAGCGCGAATGGCATAAGTCCTTACAGGCGCCCTACCCTCGGGTCTCGCGGCCTGCTCTCTAGGGTTACCTCTCCCACTCGCCCCACTTCCTGGGTTCCTCTGCGGTCTTCCTCTAACCATACTCCCACATCTTGGATTTTGAGTTCTCTCTTCCTTCATCGTCTCAGGGCAATCTTTTATAAAGTGGTCTTGGGAACCACATCTGAAACATGCATTTTCATGTGCTCGGCATTCTCTGAGATGACGTCTGCCGCACTATGGGCATTCAGGTCTATCTAATCAAATGTTCCCCACACTACCAACTGAAGTAGTCTGCGCCTTATTTCCCGGATACTGCTTATTCTTGTCTTTCCTCGAAAACCCAGTGGAAGTAGCCAATCTAGTGGAAAAATCTCTTGACTTCTTAGATGAGGATTGGAATGACTTACCCCACTGTCTCTTTCTAGAGTCACGAGACTCTATTTCAGATTTTCTTTTCTCTTTTACTAGTTCTTCGGCTTTACAAGCTTGCTCTAATAGCACAATAAATTCTTTTAATTCTAGGACAGCAACAAACAACTTAATGTCCTCATTTAGTCCATCTTCGAATCTCTTACTCATGATAGCCTCGGTGGATACACACTCTCGAGCGTATTTACTGAGTCGTACAAACTCCTGCTCATAATAAGTCAAAGACATCTTGCCTTGCTTCAGTTCTAGAAATTCCTTTCTCTTCTGATTGACAAATATTTGACTGATATACTTCTTTCTGAACTCTTCTTGAAAGAACTCCCACGTGATCTTTTCTCGTGGTACCACTGACACTAAGATGTTCCACCATTGGTAAGCATAATCTCTTAAAAGAGAGACTACACACTTCATGCATTCCTCAGACGTGCATGACAACTCATTGAATACCCTGATGGTATTCTCTAACCAGAACTAGGCCTTTTTCGGATCATCATCCTTTTTAGCCCAAAATTCTTCTGCCCCATGTTTCCTGATCCAATCAACCAGAGGCTTCCCTCCTCTTACCACCTCCACTACTTGAGGGGCTACCGGGATAGGTTGAGGAATAGGCGGGGGTGGAGGGGTTTGAGCATTCGGGTTCGTACGAACGAACTCCGTATACCACATGTTCATAATATGGAGGAAGGCTTCTCTAGCCTCTTCTCCTCCTCCCTGACTCACCGTAGTGGGTCTATTCTCATTCTCGTTAGGCACCGTCCCTTCAGTGGGAGCCGACGCGTTACTTTCTACGTCATCCGCTACAGCTCTTTCGGAATCCATTTACTACATGTATAAACATAATTTAAGTCGTCAGGAGTCGTCACACTATCATTATAAAAACATTCTTACGTATGGCATGTATAGCTAGACTCGTGCTCGTGCTACGTTAGTCCTAGAACTGACTAAACTATAGCTCTGATACCACTAAATGTAACACCCCATACCCAAGTCCTAGACTGAGACTGGATACGAGACATTACCATACTTGAACTTAAGGAAACATGTACTTACGGGCTGTAAAATTTTGTTTCGAAATAGAAACTTCTCTTTCTTAATCAAAACATACGTTTCATGGGCATACGAGGCCTTAAACACCTATCCGAAAACTTTCGAAACTCAATCGGGAACTTTTCCTTGAAACAGGGGTCACACGCCCATGTGACTTGGGACACGCCCGTGTACCCCTAAAACATGCCCGTGTCTTCCACCCGTGGTCGACACTGACTAATTTCACACGGCCTTGACACGCCCGTGGCTTTGGCCCGTGTGATAAACTTTGGCATTCTGACTTATCCACACGATCCATACACACGCCCGTGTACTTCAGCCATGTGGCAATTCTAATTACAAGTGCAAGGTGCAGACTTCACACAGCCAAGGCTCACGCCCATGTGCTAATCGTGTGTCACGCACGGCCCAAACATACGGCCGTGTGATTAGTCCGTGGTCTATTCTGACTTAAAACACTAATGTGCAGGGGACACACGACCTAGACACACGCCCGTGTGTCTATCCGTGTGGGAACCTAGAGGCTATTTTCCAAGCCAATTGCCACCCTGAGATCAAGATCAATCCAATACTCAATTCAATAACTCAAGTATTACATCTAACATGAACAAGGATGCATACTTCATTGATAGATAAAAACATACATACTTAATCATTCATGACCCATCTCTTTGGCCATATGCAAAAAGAATACTAAGCTTGATAGCCAACACTTTGGCTAATTCTAAAACATAACTCAAAATGAAATGCTTCCTATACATGCCATACTTAATGTAAACAACTTGGCTATACCAAAATAGCGATTGATAGTGTGCTCTGAGCTCCGATGATGATGATCCACGAGATTAGCTTGGCGGGACTACATGGAAAGAAAGAATTAAAGACGTAAGCATTTCGCTTAGTAAGTTTGCATGTAATGCATAAAACAGCGTATATATATACTTAACATACTCATTCATCATAAGCAAAGGCATTGCTAAGTTCACATGCTTGAGCTTACTTACTCTTAATGATTCTTACACTTATCATGGTACATACTAGTCTCGTGCTTGTAAGGTAAACAAGGTACCTGTATCACTTAATCATATAGATTAGCATACTTTGTTAAGATAAACATAATCTTAACTTCATCATTCATAACATGAATAATACTCTTAGTTAACTTTGACTAGCATACTTTGATGATAGCTTTACTTGCTTAACTTTCTTACTTCCTCATTTATTATTTACTCTTTTGCTCGATGAATTACTATGAATAATCGAGGATATTGAATCTCATCTCACATATATCTCGATGCCAAAGCCATATCCTAGATATGGTCTTACATGGGATCTCTCAACTTGGTATCGATGCCATATCTTGACATGGACTTACACGAAGTCTTCCTTGTGTGTTCCATTGGGAACTTACCATTGCCATGTCTTGACATGGTCTTACTTGGTATCTTTACTCATGAACGGGTCAATGCCGAGCCTTGGCTTGGACTTACATGAAATCTTCCTTGTTACTCACCAATCCCATGCCTTGGCTTGGACTTACATGGAATCTCTATCTCATGATAGCTTTTCAATGCCAAGACTTGTCTTGGACTTACATGACATCTTTACATGGAGACTCACCAATGCCATGCCTTGGTTTGGGCTTATATGGGTATTCATCTCATAATAACTCTTCAATGCCAAGACTTGTGTTAGTCTTACATGATAACTTGCTTGATTGCCGATGCCATGCCTTGGCTTGGTCTTATACGGACTTCCTTGTCTCATGTGATAGATCGAGTATCCTAAGTAATTCAACTTCAATCGGGACTTTCTCATACTTAATCTCATTGATTTCTTTGTTTAACATAGCATAAAAATCTCATGGAATTAAGATATATTCTACATCATACTAAGCAATTCAATGATATTAATCATAAAGCTTAAATATCATACAAACTTACCTCAATGTACAAAATGTATGTAGAAATGCAATTTAGTCCTCGACTTTGTTCTTGCCTCTGGTTTCGATCCCGGGCGCTTTTTCTTGATCTATAATAATAATTTAGCTCATTTAATACACACATTGACTAAATTGACTCTTAACTCATACTTCGACAAAATTACCATTTTGCCCCTAAACTTTCTCATAATTACACTTTTGCCCCAAGGCTTGTAAAGTGATTTTTATTCAACTTTCGTAAACTTCATGCTTAGATGAATCATTCTCTTAACTATAGCAACAATCAACTCTCACTATTTCTATCATGTATGACAAATTTCACAACTTTTACAAACTAGTCCTTACTAGTATTTTTCATGAAATTCATTTAGGAAAAGATGTTTATTTAACATCAAACTCTCATAATCTTTCATAAAACATCATTTTACAAGCATGTCATACATGGTTAGATTTATGAACATGAATTCTAGCTCAACTTATAGCTATAAATAGCTAATTCATAATACGAGGACTCCAAAAATTCGAAGAATATTAAAAACGGGGCTAGGATGCACTTACTAGCAAGCTTCAAAAATTGAAGAACCCAAGCTATGGAGTCTCTCAAATTTTTGGCACAAGGAAGAAGAAGATGAATAAGATTTTTATCATATTTTCCCATTTTAATCATTTAATTGATAAATGACCAAAATGCCATTCTCTTTAAAATTTGACAAATTACTAACTCATGTCCATTTTTTGTCCAAAAATTATAATTTGGGCAAATTGCTATTTAGGGTCTTCTAATTAATAATCCAAAACTATTTTATACAAAAAGCTTCTAGAATCTCATATTTTGCAACTTTTGCAATTTAGTCCTAATGGACCCCTTTAATAGAAATTTTCACAAAATTTCTACATAGAACTTTCATACTATCATGAAAACATCTCTTAAACCTTAAAAACTCAATTTTTTACTAACTCAGATTTGTGGTCTCGCACCACTATTCTGACTAGGCCCTAAATTGGGCTGTTACAGATTCATTCGGCCGAGTGTGTCTCCATGGGGAGCACCAGTGCTGTTCGTGAAGAAGAATGATGGGTCCATGCGCATGTGAATTGATTATCATCAACTGAATAAATTAACGATTAAGAACAAGTACCTGTTACCAAGGATAGACGATCTGTTTGACCAGCTGCGAGGAGCTTTGGTTTTCTCCAAGATAGATCTTAGATCGGGGTACCATCAGCTAAGGGTTAAGGAGGCGGATGCGTACAAGACGACATTCAGGACTCGTTATGGATAGTACGAGTTTCTGGTCATGCCGTTTGGGTTAACGAATGCACCAGCTGCTTTCATGGATATGATGAATCGGTTCTTCCAACCCTATTTGGATCTGTTTGTGGTGGTGTTTATAGATGATATTTTGGTGTATTCAAGAACCGAGGAGGAGCATGATTTGCATCTCTGAATTGTTCTACAAATACTGAGAGAAAAGTAGCTTTATGCCAAGTTTAGCAAGTGCGAGTTTTGGCTGCGAGAGGTGACATTTTTGGGTCATATAGTATCTGTCGAGGGGATTAGGGTTGATCCTTGAAAAATTGAGGCCGTATTAGACTGGAAGCCACCAAATATGGTATCTGAGATTTGAAGTTTTCTGGGTCTGGCCGGGTATTACAGACGGTTCGTTGAGGGGTTTTCACTGATTGCTGCACCCCTAACTAAGTTACTGTGCAAAGGGGTACCATTTAATTGGACTGATAAACAGCAGGAGAGTTTTGAGAAACTGAAGAAAATTCTAACTAAAGCCCCGGTATTAATACAGCCAGAGGCTGGGAAGGAATTCATTGTCTACTGTGATGCATCGCACACGGGTTTGGGTTGTGTGCTGATGCAAGAGGGTAAGGTGGTGGCTTATGCGTCTCGTCAGCTTAGGCCGCACGAGGTGAATTACCCCACCCATGACTTGGAGTTAGCTGCGGTAGTATTTGCACTAAAGATTTGGAGACATTACTTATACGGGGAAAAGTCGATCATTTATACCGACCACAAAAGCCTCAAGTACCTCCTTACTCAAAAGGAGTTGAATCTTAGGTAACGAAGATGGGTAGAGTTGCTTAAGGATTATGATTGCTCGATTGAGTACCATCCGGGAAAAGCTAACGTAGTAGCAGATGCACTGAGCCGTAAGGTTGTATCTGATCTAAGAGCAATGTTTGCTCATCTCAGCCTGTTTGAGGATTGTAGTCTGTTAGCTGAACTTCAAGTAAAACTGACTTGGATTGGTCAAATTAAAGAGAAGCAGTTGCTGGATGAATCATTGGTTCCTCGTTTCCAACTGGTGAAGAAGGGAGAGACTGTGGACTTTGGGCTGAATAGTGAGGGAGTATTATGCTTCCGTGGGTGAGTCTGTGTACCGAGGGATTCTGAGTCAAGGCAGTCTATACTGTGAGAGGCGCATAGTAGCCCATACGCTATGCATCCTGGTGGAAACAAGTTATACCAAGACCTACATGAACTGTACTGGTGGCCAGGACTTAAGCGTGAGGTCACCGATTTCGTAGGTAAGTGTTTGACATGCCAGCAAGTGAAGGCTGAGCATCAGCTGCCTTCTGGATTACTGCAACCTGTTAAAATTCCACTCTGGAAGTGGGAGAGGGTAACCATGGACTTTGTTAGTGGGCTACCCCTGACGCCTACTAAGAAAGATTCGGTATGGGTAATTGTTGATCGACTGATTAAGTCCGCCCACTTTATACCGGTTCGCACTGATTTCTCGTTGCAAAAGTTGGCCAAGTTATACGTGGAAAAAATTGTGAGGTTACATGGGGTACCAGTGTCTATCATTTCGGACAGGGACTCTAGATTCACATCACGGTTCTGGAGGGTGTTACACGAAGCTTTGGGTACAAGGTTAGATTTCAGCACGGCATTTCATCCGTAGACTGATGGTTAGTCGGAGAGGGTAATTTAGATTTTGGAAGACATGCTAAGAAGCTGTGTAATTGATTTCAAGGGTAGTTGGGAAGACTATTTTCCATTAGCAGAATTCGCTTATAACAACAGCTACCAATCCAATATTCAGATGGCACCGTACGAGGCATTATATGGTCGTAGGTGTCGTACCCCTACTTGTTGGACAGAACTGGGTGAGCGGCGAATATTGGGGCCAGAACTAGTTTCTGAAATCGAGGAGAAAGTAAAATTGATCCGTGATCGGTTAAAAGAAACATCTGATAGGCAGAAGTCGTACGCTGATTTAAAGCGTAAAGGGATTGAGTACGCAGTGGGAGATTATGTCTTATTAAAGGTCTCACAATGGAAGAAGATTCTGAGATTTGGGCGAAAAGGCAAGCTGATCCCTAGATTCATCGGACCATACCAGATATTAAAATGTGTGGGACCGATTGCCTATCAGCTGGAACTGCCTCCTGAGTTAAATCGTATACATAATGTGTTTCACGTCTCTATGCTGAGGCGATACCGTTCTGATCCCTCACATATAGTGCCGGTGGAGGAGATCGAGATTAGACCTGATATGACCTTTGAGGAAGAATCGGTGTAGATACTGGATCGTAAAGTTAAAGTGTTAAGAAGAAAATCTGTCCCGTTAGTCAATGTGCTTTGGCGTAATCACGGTTCAGAGGAAGCCACGTGGGAGCCTGAGGAGGCAATGCGACAGCAATACCCTCACCTCTTCTGACCAGGTAAATTTCGAGGCCGAAATTTCTTTAAAGGGGTAGAGTTGTAATGCCCCAAAAATGAGGGGTTAGTAATTTTGCTTAATTTCCATGTTTGTGCATGAACGGCTAGCTATTTGAGAGTATTTGGGTGTTCTAAGGTGGCCTGGGTTTGAGTCGGAGCTATGGAAAAATTTTAGTTTTTTGCTCTTGGGAGAAAGGAGCTGTAAGCAGTGGGACTTATGTATACATAGGGGCGTTTATGTGACACAAAAAGAGCTTGGGATCTAGCAGTTGTGGCGTCACTGGGATAACAAGGAGGAGTGGGGTTCGAATCCCATGAATAGCAAAAGGGGGACTTTTATTTTATGTCTTGAGGGAGCAAGAGGTAGAGTTTGGATCAAACTCTGCAAGGGAAGGTGAAGACTTGGTCCAGAATTTCGAATAGGAGGCTGAGAGTGTTTCAAGGAGGATTTGGTGGAGGAAATCAAGGAGATGGATGTGTGAGGGAGTGTTGGCCGAATGTGGGGAAGGTTGAGTAGGGAATTTCAGCCAAGGGTTGTCATTTGGGGAGTTCATATTCAGTTTGTGATAGGGTGAGAGTGCCAAATTTTCTCTGGATTTCTCGGGGAGTGGTTGCATTTTGGTACTTTTGGACGTTTTAGGTCTTTCTTTTCATTGTTGACCTCTGCCGAATTCACCTCTTCTTCATCTTTTCTCCCTCCTTCATTTTTCTTGCTAATTGTTGAATTGATAAGCCTCCAACTTCACCTTCTTTTCTTCCTTCTTCTCATTAATCTTCTTACTTTACATTATCATCTCATGATTCGCCTAAGCTTGTGCATGAATCCCTTTTCTCCTTTCGGTTCTCGTTAGCTGAACACAACCTCTCTTTCTCTCTTGTTGCTCCTCTCTTCACTTTGCAAAGCTAGTCAATTCGTGTAGGCCGAATCTATTTTCTTTCTTTGTTTCTAATCTTTTCGAATCCCTTTGATTTTGTGGTAAGTGGATACTCTAGCTGAATCTTGGCCGGCTTCTCTTCTATGCTCGGTTCTATATCTCTCGAGCCGAAAGGCTGTTTTATTTTTAATTGTTGCCGTGGTTATTGTGTAGCTAACACCTCCTTTTCGTTCAAACGTTGCTAGGGACTCACTTTTCTTAACCAAGGAGTCGGCTGATTACCCTTCCCTTGCAGGAGATCTCTTGATTGGTGGTAAGTAGCGTTAGTTGATTAGGCGGGTTTAATTTTATGGAGATGTTTTATCAAGGGTTGAAGCTAATTGATTAGAACTGTTGATTTCATAGGTGCTTAATCTTGGGAGCTTCAACCTACAACCCCAAACAGGTGTGTAATCGTACTCCCATGCTGTTAGTGTAAAGTGATGAATGAAGGTGTGCATTCACACCACGGATTCACTGTGAATCGGCTGAAGCTGAAAAATCGATAAGCCAAAACTTCGGCAACTGTGGGCTCTCGAGCGTGCAAGCGCTCGTAGAGATAACCTGAGCCAAAACCGTTGGCAATAGACCGTTGAGGCTACAATGAATATTCTCGTGGGCTTAGGTCGTAGTGGGCCTCATTGGGCCGAGATGGGCCATTGGGCCCATGCGCTCCATTTGGGTAAGACTCATGAAAGTGATTAATAAGGAATTGGGTTGCGAGATTTGCATAGCCATCGCTCGAGACGACTGTAGGCCATCGGAAAGGCCGATACTGAAATACCCTCGATGGGTAAATTAACGAAATACCCTCGATGGGTAAATTACCGAAATGCCCTCGATGGGTAAATTACAAAAATACCTTCAATGGGTGAAATTACTGAAATACCCTCGATGGGTAAAATTACTAGAATACCCCTGAGGGGTGACATTATTGTTTCACCCCAACCGACTAAATGACCATTACACCCTTAGTGGTAGTATCAGTGGTATATGTGTAATATTTCTATGATTGATTATGATTGTGATGCACTGCATATATGGGTTATTTATGACATGACATACTGCATTGGGTTGGGTTATGGATTTTGGAGGGAGCACTGTACTGGTGGCTCTGGCACGTTTTACTGATCTAGTGGCTTTGCCACGTATACTGATTTTAGTGGCTCAGCCACGTATATTGTTATAAGCAGCTTTGCTGTGTTGTATTAGCGACTAGACTGCGTTATTGGTGTCTTTGGTTGGGTGGGTTGACTTGGTCCCCACATGGTGTGTTGGTTAGTGCGGGTGGTGTGTTGGTTTGGGTGGGTTGGGTTACATGTTTGTTTTGCATTGATATGATTTTGGGCTTAGGCCCGCATCATTCTTGAATAGGGCTTAGGCCCGCATCGACACCGCATCACGGGCTTGGGGCTGCATCGTGGATCGTAATAAGGGATTACACATTGAGTTCTCGTAACTCACCCTTTCCTTTAACTGTGCAGGTAATCCCCAGCCTTAGAGGATTCGGAGCTGCGAGGGACTCGGAGGTGGCCACACGTCCGATATGTTTTAAAGTTAAACTTAGCTACTTTAATTTAATTTAATTTATTTTAATTTACTGGACTAATATTTATGTAATAAGGCCATTTGGGGGATTTTTTTAACTTTTATATGGTGTTTTCTTTAATCTCAACCTGCTAGTCTATTAAACATGGGCTTTTAAAACAATAACTACTGTTTTCAAAATATCACGTTTCCGCAACTATTTTGAATTAAGCTTCCGGAACAAACAAGGTTTTAAGGATAATAATATTTTGTAAGAGAACGACTTTGAGCAAATCTTGTTTTGAAATTTAGCAACGAAATCTGAGGTTTTAAATGGTAGAAAGTTTTAAATTATAAGAAGGGTTTCCATTGAAAGCATAATTTTCAAACGACATGTGATGTGACACATTAGATCCGGTCGTAACGTCTAGGCCGGGTTTGGGGTGTTACAGCAACGATCACAAAAACGTAAAAATCACTAAAAACCGAGCTCAAAACATACCTTGATTTTGCTTAACAATGGCCGAACCCTAGCTTTCTTTTTCTTCTTCTTTTTTCCTGATATTTTCGGGTAAGATGAACACATTTGCATGGCATTTTTTAATGTTTTGTTTTATTATAATAAACATTATTTATCTATACTTTCGCAAATCTCCTCCACTTTTTGGGCTCGATCAGACAAAACCATAAATTCACGAATTTCCAAAGCTCCAACTAACATTCTGATTTCATCTTTCAATCTATCCTCAAAACGTACAAACATATCTCCTCAGTAGGCACTATCTCATGAGCATATTTGCTAAGCTGAACGAACTGTCTCTCATATTCTGCTACTGTTCTACTTCCTTGCTTCAACTCAAGAAATTCCTTCTTCTTCTGTTTCAGATAGCGCTTGCTAATATACTTCTTTTAAAATTTAGACTTAAAGAAGTCCTAGTTGATTCTTTCTTTCTGTACAGCTATCGTTAATGTGGATCTCCATTGAAATGCTTCCTCTTTCAACAATGATGCCGTACACCATAAACAATCTTCAAGGAGCACAACATTTTGTCAAGCACCCTTTGAGTATGTTCTAACCAATATTCAGCCTTGGTTGGGTCATCACTCACGTTACCACAAAATTCAATAACTCCACACTTTCTAACTTTATCAATAGTCACTCTATGAACACGTTGCTTACACGAACCTTGAGGGTGAGGAGATTAAGGTTGTCGAACTGTGGAGTTTACCTTTAAGTATGCATCGTACATGATGTGAGCATACCCGGGGCAACCGAGGATTCACTTTTCGATCCTCTCGAACTCCCTAAAGGCCTAAATTTTGAGCAACCCTTGCACCTTGGTGCAAGCTAATTCCAGCTCGGTTCAGCTCACTTGAGCTCAAGTCAGCTCACACGAGCTCAATTCAGCTCATTGAGCTTGTTATTAGCTCTTTAGCTCATTTAATTTTAATTGCTGGAATAAATTAAGTGTTTAATTTAATTTAATTAGTTTACTACAGCTCATAAATTTGTCTTAGCTTATTACATGTTTTTAATGTGTCTTTTAGTCATAGCCAAATTTAATATGTCTTGTTTAAGACTTTATTAAATTTGTCCAGTTTAATTTATGTGTTAATTAGTGTGTCTAAATTACATTAATGTTTGATTCAGTTGAGTTTTATGTGATTTAATTTTGGTTCATGTGTTTTTGTTGGTGAGCCGAATGTGGAATGCATTTAATCAAGGAACATGCATGGCTTGGGTTCAATGCATGGGACGATGCATGCATGGCTATGTTCAACTAAATTGGTGCTGATTGTTGGTTTCCCAAAGTGTCCATTCAGCCAAACATCACCAGCAAATTAAACTTCCCAAGGTGGCCGAATATCTTCCCAAGGCTTTGAAGTTGTTCACACTTGCTGATTTCCTCCATTCACACCTTAAATTAACCCATCAGCTTCTATGCATGCATGAGTGAAGTCATGAACACCCAAGGGGGGAAATAACACTTTATTTCAGCACATTGAATGAATAATGTGCATTTACAAAAGGGAGGACGAATTTACAAGGGCACATGCACCATTCAAGCTTTCCAAGTTCATTTGCTTAATCTAGAAGCTGCCCTTTAATTTTCATATCCTTTCAGCCAAGGAATGCCAATTAAATGAGCTCATTAAGCTCATGGCTGAATCTAGACATGGCCATTGGCCTCCCATGCCTTTATCTTCACTAAATCAACTTTCCTTCAACATGAAGCTGCCTTTTGAAGTCTCATTCAGCCGAATCTTGCTAAGGCATTTTAATGGTTTTTATTCTGGAATTTTCTAGCTCTTTCTAGCTGAAAAATTACTTAGTCATTAAGCTTGTGATTTGACTATTCGGTTAACCAAGCTTAGGCCTATAAATAGTTTGTTGTTTTCATTGTAAAAAGACTTTTGAACTTTGACTAAATTTTATGAACATTTTGTTCTCGAGTGAGTTTACCTCCTCTCCTATTTCATACAAGTCTTGTTTGACTTATTTAGTGTTGCTAGTGGCATCTTCCCGACTTGTTTGAACTTGTCACCAACTCCATTGGTGTGGCGTTCATCCTACTTCTCCATCCTACCACCTTAACGAAATAAGAAACGGGGTGACACTATGATATAGTGTTGAGTCTTTCTTCCGTTAAGTTTGTTTTCCATCCCCACCATTTATCCCAAGATTATCTATCTTTATTATTTTTGTTAAACCGAGCCTACTACATATTTCTAAACCTACCATTCTTTTCAAACCCTGTTTGTTAGCTTCCGCATATTTTCCACCAAACTTACAATTTCAACGCACCGAATAATCTCCTCATCGACGATCGGGCAAACCCGTGAACGACTCGAATCAACTCGGGCCGTCTCACATCAGTACATGTCATGCATCATACGAAGAACCACATTAGGTGTTACTTCTCTAGATCCTTGCGGTTTAGGTTCATTCTGTAACACCCCAAACCCGGTCAAGACACCACGACCGAATCTGGTATGTTACGAGGAAAACGTATTTGAGAAGTTGGGTTTTCGTTTAAAAACTGGATGAAAATTTTGTGAAAAGTTTTGAACGTGTAGAAATCTTGGGCATGATTGTTGAAAACTTCATGCGTCATTTTTAAAACTCAGAGATTTCGGAAACTTAATCAATTAAGTAGTTAAACAAGTTTATTTCATTTAGAAATTCAAGTTGCTTCTTGATGTTACTCAAACATTTAGACTTAGTAGGAAATCGAGTTTAGGTTTGAAAATCATTTGAGTTTCCTTGATACCAAATCATAGTGTGATACCCGATGGTATAGTTTAAAACACATTGCGTTATAGTTTTGAAACCGTTGTCCTTCCAAGTTTTTAGCAAATTTTAACTCAATTAATTTGTTAAAGCATATTAGAAAGCTACTTTAAGCATAAACATAGTAAAACCTAATTTAAAGGCCATTTACAACCCAAAACAAAACCAAATAGTAATAAATAAGCTAAAGTACCGAATTTTATAAAGTCTGAGCAAATCTTTATTAAAGCATGGCATGAGCACCTCGAGTCCATCCCGGCTCCATGTCCGCGTCTAAGTGTCACCTGAAATGTCAAAGGAGAGGGTGAGTCGCAAGACTCAGTGCATAAATCCCACTCCCGATAATACAACATGCTAACACACATCATATCATAGCAACATAATCAATGCACCCCGATCCTAACCATCCATATCACCTTTCTACCCCGTGTGGTACCAAACCACTGGTGGTGCCAAACCACTGGTGACCCAAAGTCACGATATCCAAAAGTGTGGTGCCAAACCACTGGTGACCCAAAGTCACGAATAATCCAATGATGGGGCCAACCCATCGTGTGATACCAAATCACTAGCGACAATCCCGTATCTCATAAGTGGGGCCAACCCACGGTGGTGTTAACCACAGGGACGAGTCGCAATGAGGTGCCAAACCTCTGGTGTCCCAAAGACACAGTGTGATACCAAATCACTGGTGACCGCAGTCACAAATCCGATGATGGGGCCAACCCATCGTGTGATACCAAATCACTAGCGACAATCCCGTATCTCATAAGTGGGGCCAACCCACGGTGGTGTTAACCACGAGGGCGAGTCGCAATGAGGTGCCAAACCTCTCGGTGTCCCAAAGACACAGTGTGATACCAAATCACCGTGACATGATCCACAAATCCGATGATGGGGCCAACCCATCGTGTGATACCAAATCACTGGCGTCAATCCCGTATAATCAACTATGGGGCCAACCCACCGTGGTACTAAGCCACTGGGACGAGACGCTGAGGTGTCAAACCTCTGGTGACCCAAAGTCACAATAATCAATCTGTGGTACCAAACCACTGGAGGTGCCAAACCTCTGGTGTCCCAAAGACACAGTGTCCCAAAGACACGGATATCATCATCCCCCCTCCTCTCACTTAACCCATCATCATGCCATACTCATGTAAATTATGCATATTATACAAGTCATGCATATCATGCCAACATGCTTAGCATTACATTTCGTAGCATACATAGCATAGATCATAATATTAAATATATCATCAATAAACCTCGTAATGCTACAGACTTACCGGATCCGTACATATACCCCATTTGGGTACCAAATAATCCATCATCTTGTTTTGGCTTTAACAAGGCAATCGAGTTATTAATGATATTACCAAGTATGGAGTGTGTTAGTTACACACCTAGTATATAGCAAGCCTAAATCCCAAAGAACCCGATCTAACCCACGATCCTCTTGCTCCTAACAACAATCGGCCAAAACATAGGTTAGCCTTCTACACCATTCGGCTAAGACCAAATAAACCAAAGGGTTTAACTTTGATCCTTACCTTGCTATTGGTTTGGTTTCCTACCAAACCTCGAACCAACAAATGGTTCTCCTCCCAACAATCGGCTACACCTTAAAAAGAGAACGGTTAATTCTTTGAACCCTTAAGCTTAATCGAAACCAAAAGATTGAACTAATAATAATAGTACCCAACACTTACCACTACTTACCAATCGGTTTACAAAGAAGGAAGACTCCTCTTGATTACTTCCAATATCCAAAAACCCTATACGAGATGATTAAACAGGTGATTAACTCCTTTCAACCACAACCAACATAGGCTTTAAACAAACCGAAATCAACATAGTACTAGAGAAGAGAGAAATGGCCATTCGGCCAAACACACACTTACCCAACACCAACTATATTCGGCCAATAACACACTAGGTGAGGGGATAGGTTCGGTCACCACCTTGAACCCGAGGGAGAAGAAGATTCGGCACTCCTATGTTCGGCTTAGGGTGAGAAGAGAAAAGAAAATATATGAATAGGGAGTATAGCTTCGGCAAGAAAGTATTGAGAAAAGAAAATGAAGATTAGGGAACAAAATAAGATGGTTTCGGCTTAATGGAATGGTAAGAAACAAATGAAAGATTCGGCTAAGAAGGAGATATGGATTCGGCACAAGAGTTGTAAAAGAATGGGAATATGAAAAGAAGGATTACTAGTTTTTGGCTTCAACAAATGAATAAAAGAAGGAGATGGTTGAGAACTTTATTACACACCAACTCAAAAGGGCAACACAGATTCGGCAAATGAGAACTTGACTTTCGGTTTGCAAAAGAAAAGATGGAGAAACTCACTTGAATTTTCGGTTTCAAGAAGTGAAGAAAATGAGAGGAAAACCTTGGAAAATTAATTTGAAATTGACAAAAGAGAAAGAACTTAGCTTACTAACCCTTGACCGAAAACACCAAAATGCCAAAATGAAATTCGGCACACCTCTCCTACCCACTACCAAAACCGGCCACTCACTCCACACACACCCCAATATTCGGCCACTACCTCCAATCACTCACAACCACCCAATTCAAACTAGTTGAACTAGTCTTCCTCCTAAATTCACTCTCCACCTTTCTTTTGAATAATTTGACTTGGTCCATGGTAGAGTTTGAACTACCAACAACTCCTCCTCCTTGAGCCGCCAAAATGGAAGCCAAAATGGGAATTTCGCAGACTTGAACTCGGGACCTCTGCCTCCCGCAATTGGCGCCAACACCGGCTCCAAGTGGCGCATGCTTTGCCACTCCACCAGCTCTTCTTTTGTACTCTAAAACACCAAATAAAATATAAAAAACCCCAGCTCCTCGGCTCCTCTCACCTAAGGCTTAAAAACTAAATTTTTCCTACTGCTCGGGCATAGTCCTAGCCTACAATTAAGCCCCTAAGACACCAAAAAAGCAACATAGCAAGCTCCTAACATGCAAATTATGCCATAACAAAAAATAGCCCCTAACCCGGGATATTACGCTTCTACCCCCTTAAAATAATTTCGACCTCGAAATTACGATCGAAAAAGTTGAGGTATTCTTTGTCTCATCATATCCTCCCGGTTCCCACGTAGCTTCTTCTACGCCATGATTCCGCCAAAGTACCTTAACCAAAGGCACGGACTTCTTACGCAGAACCTTCACATCCCGATCTAGAATCTGCACAGGTTCTTCCTCCGTGGTCAAATCTGAATTTACCTCGATCTCTTCCACTGCTACCACATGTGATGGATCCGAACGATAACGCCGAAGCATTGAAACATGGAAAACGTCGTGGATCGACTTAGCTCTGCGGCAACTCAAGCCGTCACGCCATGGTCCCACTCGTCTCAATACCTTATACGGCCCAATAAACCTCGGACTTAGCTTGCCTTTCTTTCCGAACCTCAAAACCTTCTTCCATGGCGAGACCTTCAGAAAAACTTGATCCCCCACAGAAAACTCTATGTCTCTCCGCTTAAAATCGGTATAAGACTTCTGCCGGTCCGAAGCTTCCTTCAACCGAGCCTGAATCAACTTAACCTTGTCTTCGGTCTCAGCAACCAACTCGGGTCCTAACAACTGGCGTTCACCTAACTCCGTCCAACACGTAGGTGATCGACACTTCCTACCATACAACGCCTCATATGGTGCCATCTTGATGCTCGCAGTAGCTGTTGTTGTAGGCAAACTCGCTAATGGTAGAAACTCCTCCCAACTACCTCCGAAATCCAGAACACAACCCTCAAAGATACCCTCCAAGATCTGAATAACCCTTTCCGATTGTCCGCCGATTGCGGGTGAAAAGCCCGTCTTTGAAATCCAACCGCGCACCCAGAGCCCGATGCAGCGCTTTCCGAACCTTGACGTAAATCGGGATCCCTATCCGAGATGATCGATCATGGCACACCGTGCAACCTCACTATCTCGAGACATACGGCCGCCAACCTCTCGAAGTGAGTAGTCAACCTCACCGGAATGAAATGAGTGATTTATCGGTCGATCCACAATTACCCAAATCGAATCCTTCTTGCTTGGCGAAGCGGTAACCCACCGACGAAATCCATGGTTATCCTTTCCCACTTCCATCGAGGAATCTTCACAGTGAAGCAACCACGACGGCAACCGATGTTCGGTCTTGACTCCTGGCGACATGTCGAGACACTTCCCAATAAACTCGTCACTTCTTTCTTCGGACCAGCCACCAAAAGCGCTCTCCGAGATCCCTATACATCTTACTACCTCCGGGATGCATAGCATAAGGGTCGCTATGTGCGTCTGAAGAATCCTCTCGCCTCACTCAACATCCTTGGGCATACAAGCTTTACCTTGAAAACACAAAGACCCCATCACTAGACAAGTTGTAACCTTCCAAACCACCACACTGCACTGCAACCTCCGCGCACTCGTAACCTCATCCTCTATCTGTTTCTCGACGATCGCGCTCAACCCAAGTAGGCTTAACCGCAACTCTCGCGCGAATACTTCCATCGTCATACAAACTCAAGTGGGCAAACATCGCTCTTAAGTCCGAAACAACCTTACGGCTCAACGCGTCGCCACCACGTTAGCCTTGCCTGGATGATACTCAATCGAGCGATCGTAGTCTTTAAGCAACTCAACCCATCTGCGCACGCCTCAAATTCAAATCCTTCCGAGTCAAGAGGTACTCGGACTCTTATGATCGGTGTAGACTATTGATCTCTCTCGTACAAGTAGTGCCTCCAAATCTTCAACGCAAAGACTACACCGCTAACTCCGGATCGTGCGTCGGATAGTTGACCTCATGTGGCCTCGGTGCCGCCGAGATGCGTAAGCCACAACCTTACCTTCTGCATCAAGACACAACCCAACCCCATATGTGATGCATCGCGAGAGACCGTGAATTCCTTACCAACCTTAGGTTGAATCAAAACCGAGCTTTCGTCAAAATCTTTTTAAGCTTATCGAAACTCTCTGCTTTGTTTCTCACCCAAACAAATGGAACCTCTTTCCTTAACAACTTGGTCATTGGTGCTGCAATCAACGAAACCTCTACAAACCTTCGGTAGTATCCTCGCCAAACCCAGAAAACTCCGAATCTCACCATCGACTTAGGCGGTTCCAATCCAAAATCGCCTCAATTTTTCGAGGATCCACTCCAATCCCTCGGTGACACTACATGTCTCAAGAAAGTCACTTCTCTAAGCCGTAACTCGAACTCGCACTTACATCGAACTTAGCATAAAGTCGCTTCTCCTCGTAATCGCAGCATTACCACGCAAATGCGCATCATGCTCTTCTTACGTTTCTTGAATACACGGGATGTCGTCAATAAAAACTACCATGAATCTGGTCCAGATCATTGCTGAAACACCCTATTCATCATATCCATGAATGCCGCCGGTAGCGTTAGTCAACCCGAACGGCATTACGTAAATTCGTAGTGCCCATACCGAGTCCAAACGCTTATTTGTCTTGTGAATATCCGCTTCTTTCACCTTTAGCGGTGATACCTGACCTCGAGTTCAATCTTAGAAAATACCGCTGCACCCTTGGTGATCAAACAAGTCATCTATCCGTGGCAACGGATACTTGTTTTTGATCGTCGACTTATTCGGTGGCGGTAATCTATGCACATCCGCATTGTACCATCTTTCTTCTTAACAAAGAGTACCGCGCGCGCACCCACGCGGTAAAACACTTGGCCTGAAAAAACCTCGGTCCAACAACTCTTGGATCTGAGCGTTAAGCTCTACCAATTCCTTTGGCGCCATCCTATACGGAGCAATAGACACTGGCGCAGTTCCGGGTAATAGATCTATCCCGAACTCTACCTCACGATCCGCGGCAAACCCGAAAGTTCTTACGAAACACATCAAGCAAATTCCTTAAGCTGTTCGGACTTTTTCTACAGTGAGACTCTTTAGCCTCCAAGGCATACACATGAACCACATACGCTTCACGACCCTTTCTCACCATCTTCTCTGCCTTTAGAGCAGATACCACATTAGATAAGTAATCTCTCCTATTACCTATCATAGCCACTTCATCACCCTCAGTCGTCTTTAGAACCATGCGCTTAGCCGCGCAATCCAACTTCGCCTGGTACTTAACCAACCAGTCCATCCTAAGAATCAAATCGAACTCCCCAAATGGCGGTTCCATCGGATCAAGACAAACACTACCCCTTGGAGTTCTAGTGGTACATCTCCAAATGACTTATCTACTACTACAGAGTGACCTAAAGGGCTAATTACGGTCATCCGCCTATAAGATATCTCGAGTCTAGATCCATGGTCTCTACTATACTCATCGCCATGTAAGAATGCGTCGAACCCACATCAATCAAAGCAAAGAAAAGGAGAACCAAAGATCAAGAACGCATCGGTTATGACGCCCGGCAAGGCGCGCTCTCTCCTCTCGGCGCCTTGCGCGCATACACTAACCCAGCCGTCGGCGTCGAACTACCCCCACCCCGCCGGTACTCCACGGCCCCGACCGAGATCCATTACTACCTCGCCATTACCACGGCCCCTCTGCGGTGGCGGTACATTATTCTGAACCGAGTACGTACCGACTCTCGGATCGAATCTCGGCAACCTACGCGGGACAGTCCCTCACGCGATGATCCAGAGAACCACACTCAAAACAACCTTTTCCACCGGTCCAGCGGCCTCCCCAATGATATTTCCCACAATGGTTACACCGCGACGGCCCCACGACTAGCGGCAACAACCCTACTGGGGACCGATTCGGCCCACTCTGTCTAGCCCTTTTCGAGGTTACCCGAAGCGACCCAGAAGACCCAAAGCTCCTCTTATGCCTGCTCGCTGTCCATGCCCCGCCTTACGGACTCCTTAACACCCTCGGCTACCTTAGCCTTTTCAACCAAGACAAAGAACTCACGCTCCTGCCGAGGAGCAATCAGCTAGATCTCAACTCGCTCTCGGACCATCCTCAAACGAACACACCTCTCGTGTTCGGAGCCACAATACCCTAGCATACCGGCTTAGCTTCAAGAACTCACCTGCGTACTCGGAAAGCAGACTTACTCCCCTGGACTAGCCTCAAAATGCTTTTTACACAAGGCGTCGATGTAGCTAGCTCCAATGTACTTTTTCCGGTAGGCAACCCTAAAATAATCCCACGTAAGATCCTCTCACGCGCCACACTGTCCCGAACCGTGAGCCACCACCGGTATGACTCATCCCGAAGAAGCGATACTATGCCTTCGCTTGACTTCTCTTCAAGAATCAAGTCCAGATCATCCATGATGCGCTGCCGCCGCCTCCGACCAATACTCGGGCGATCTTTGGGAGCAACACCGAAACACCTCGTAAGAATTCGGCCCGTTTGCGGAGTCGCCGAGAACGCATTTCCTAACTCCGCACCCCACCTACACCGGCTACCCTTTCCAACACTCGCAAAGATCGCTCGTGACATGCGTCATCCCTCACCGATCTTGAAACTCACCACCTCCGGTGGTGGTGGTACCGATATCTCATTTTCTCGACCCGACTGCACCGGACCTCACGGTTCGAGATACCGTCATCCTACCACGGCCACGTCCACGAGTATTACGACCACGTCCACCTCGAGTGCTCATGACTAGAATTCGACTTATCTGATTTAGGAGTTTTATGCATCAGCAATTATTCCATTATTTTAAAGCAAAGTCTTATGAATATTTAAGAAGCTTTGTTTTCGCGAGTTCACAGAATCCTATCAGTTTCAGTTTCTAAAGTAATCCACTATTGCAATCATCCAATCACATCAATAAATCACAAGCAATAGTAAGGGGTACTTACCTGGGCGGACTGGTGCCGGAGACTCGGTGTCATGCCTTTCAAACCTTTTATTTTAAACAAAACACTTAAAACAGACCTTTGAAAACATTTTGGGACTCAGGCCCACAGCCGAGCCTTTGAACTTGGCTCTGATACCACAATTGTAACACCCCAAACCCGGTCAAGACACCACGACCGAATCTGGTATGTTACGAGGAAAACGTATTTGAGAAGTTGGGTTTTCGTTTAAAAACTGGATGAAAATTTTGTGAAAAGTTTTGAACGTGTAGAAATCTTGGGCATGATTGTTGAAAACTTCATGCGTCATTTTTAAAACTCAGAGATTTCGGAAACTTAATCAATTAAGAAGTTAAACAAGTTTATTTCATTTAGAAATTCAAGTTGCTTCTTGATGTTACTCAAACATTTAGACTTAGTAGGAAATCGAGTTTAGGTTTGAAAATCATTTGAGTTTCCTTGATACCAAATCATAGTGTGATACCCGATGGTATAGTTTAAAACACATTGCGTTATAGTTTTGAAACCGTTGTCCTTCCAAGTTTTTAGCAAATTTTAACTCAATTAATTTGTTAAAGCATATTAGAAAGCTACTTTAAGCATAAACATAGTAAAACCTAATTTAAAGGCCATTTACAACCCAAAACAAAACCAAATAGTAATAAATAAGCTAAAGTATCGAATTTTATAAAGTCCGAGCAAATCTTTATTAAAGCATGGCATGAGCACCTCGAGTCCATCCGGCTCCATGTCAAGCGTCTAAGTGTCACTGAAATGTCAAAGGAGAGGGTGAGTCGCAAGACTCGGTGCATAAATCCCACTCCGATAATACAACATGCTAACACACATCATATCATAGCAACATAATCAATGCACCCCGATCCTAACCATCCATATCACCTTTCTACCCCGTGTGGTACCAAACCACCGGTGGTGCCAAACCACTAGTGACCCAAAGTCACGATATCCATAAGTGTGGTGCCAAACCCTTTGGTGACCCAAAGTCACGAATAATCCAATGATGGGGCCAACCCATCGTGTGATACCAAATCACTAGCGACAATCCCGTATCTCATAAGTGGGGCCAACCTACGGTGGTGTTAACCATGTGGACGAGTCGCAATGAGGTGCCAAACCTCCGGTGTCCCAAAGACACAGTGTGATACCAAATCACTTTGGTGACCGCAGATCACAAATCCGATGATGGGGCCAACCCATCGTGTGATACCAAATCACTAGCGACAATCCCGTATCTCATAAGTGGGGCCAACCCCGGTGGTGTTAACCACAGGGACGAGTCGCAATGAGGGTGCCAAACCTCGGTGTCCCAAAGACACGGTGTGATACCAAATCACTTTGGTGACCGATCACAAATCCGATGATGGGGCCAACCCATCGTGTGATACCAAATCACTTTGGCGCCAAATCCAGTATAATCAAGCGTGGGGCCAACCCACCGTGGTACTAAGCCACTGGGACGAGACGGCTGAGGTGCCAAACCTCTGGTGACCCAAAGTCACAATAATCAATTTGTGGTACCAAACCACCGGAGGTGCCAAACCCTCGGTGTCCCAAAGACACAAGTGTCCCAAAGACACGGATATCATCATCCCCTCCTCTCACTTAACCCATCATCATGCCATACTCATGTAAATTATGCATATTATACAAGTCATGCATATCATGCCAACATGCTTAGCATTACATTTAAGTAGCATACATAGCATAGATCATAATATTAAATATATCATCAATAAAACTCGTAATGCTACAGACTTACCGGATCCGTACATATACCCCATTTGGGTACCAAATAATCCATCATCTGTTTTGGTTTTAACAAGGCAATTAGAGTTATTAACAGTATTACCAAGTATGGAGTGTGTTAGTTACACACCTGGTATATAGCAAGCCTAAATCCCAAAGAACCCGATCTAACCCACGATCCTCTTGCTCCTAACAACAATCGGCCAAAACATAGGTTAGCCTTCTACACCATTCGGCTAAGACCAAATAAACCAAAGGGTTTAACTTTGATCCCTTACCTTGCTATTGGTTTGGTTTCCTACCAAACCTCGAACCAACAGTGGTTCTCCTCCCAACAATCGGCTACACCTTAAAAAGAGAACGGTTAATTCTTTGAACCCTTAATCTTAATCGAAACCAAAAGATTGAACTAATAATAATAGTACCCAACACTTACCACTACTTACCAATCGGTTTACAAAGAAGGAAGACTCCTCTTGATTACTTCCAATATCCAAAGACCCTATACGAGATGATTAAACAGGTGATTAACTCCTTTCAACCACAACCAACATAGGCTTTAAACAAACTGAAATCAACATAGTACTAGAGAAGAGAGAAATGGCCATTCGGCCAAACACACACTTACCCAACACCAACTATATTCGGCCAACAACACACTAGGTGAGGGGATAGGTTCGGTCACCACCTTGAACCCGAGGGAGAAGAAGATTCGGCACTCCTATGTTCGGCTTAGGGTGAGAAGAGAAAAGAAAATATATGAATAGGGAGTATAGCTTCTCCGGCAAGAAAGTATTGAGAAAAGAAAATGAAGATTAGGGGAACAAAATAAGATGGTTTTGGCTTAATGGAATGGTAAGAAACAAATGAAAGATTCGGCTAAGAAGGAGATATGGATTCGGCACAAGAGTTGTAAAAGAATGGGAATATGAAAAAGAAGGATTACTAGTTTTGGCTTCAACAAATGAATAAAAGAAGGGAGATGGTTGAGAACTTTCGGCCACACCAACTCAAAAGGGCAACACAGATTCGCAAATGAGAACTTGACTTTTCGGTTTGCAAAAGAAAAGATGGAGAAACTCACTTGAATTTTCGGTTTCAAGAAGTGAAGAAAATGAGAGGAAAACCTTGGAAAATTCGGCTGAAATTGACAAAAGAGAAAGAACTTAGCTTACTAACCCTTGACCGAAAACACCAAAATGCCAAAATGAAATTTGGCACACCTCTCCTACCCACTACCAAAACCGGCCACTCACTCCACACACACCCCAATATTCGGCCACTACCTCCAATCACTCACAACCACCCAATTCAAACTAGTTGAACTAGTCTTCCTCCTAAATTCACTCTCCACCTTTCTTTTGAATAATTTGACTTGGTCCATGGTAGAGTTTGAACTACCAACAACTCCTCCTCCTTGAGCCGCCAAAATGGAAGCCAAAATGGGGAATTTCGCAGCCTTGAACTCGGGACCTCCGCCTCCTGCAATTGACGCCAACACCAGCTCCAAGTGGCGCATGCTTTGCCACTCCACCAGCTCCTCTTTTGTACTCTAAAACACCAAATAAAATATAAAAACCCCAGCTCCTCGGCTCCTCTCACCTAAGGCTTAAAAACTAAAATTTTCCTACTGCTGGGCATAGTTCTAGCCTACAATTAAGCCCCTAAGACACCAAAATAGCAACATAGCAAGCTCCTAACATGCAAATTATGCCATAACAAAAAATAGCCCCTAACCCGGGATATTACACATTCCGTGTACTTTCCTCATCAGAAGGTGGCATAAAACTTTCTACCTCATCAGAACCTGCTTGATTGGATCCCGACGACATCTTTTATCTATACAAAAACATTTAAAAAATAATTAAAAGCTATCACACTATCATCGGTTAGTCAAGTGGCACGCATTTCTAGACTCTATACATGCTAAGTTCAGTCTAAAAATCGACTAAACTATAGCTCTGATACCACTAAATGTAACACCCCTAACCTGTATCCATCACCAGAATAGGGTTACGAAGCATTATTGTAAAATTATAACTTAAAATATTCAATTCCAAATATTTCATAAATCATAGAAAATTCGTTCAAACACATGCATATTGTCCCTTATTCGAGCCCTCGAGGCCTTAGAAACACTTTAGAAATGATTCGGGACTAAATCAGGAACATTTGAAACATTGAGGAAAAAGTTAAAAAAATTCACACTGCAAGGGTCACACGACAGTATGGCCAGGCTGTGTGACTCACACGGCTGAGACGCACACCTGTGTCTCAAGTCATGTACCATTTGAAATAGGGACATGTAACACCCCTTACCCGTGTTCGACGCCGGAACAGGGTACGAGGCATTACCGAAACAAAACACATACAGTCGTACTAAACCGAGACATAAAATTTACATCCAAATTTAAAAATTTTCAACTTTCATCACACACTCATTCAACCTAGTCACGCATCTCATAAATTGCATCATCATAAACATATAACTTGATCAATAATAGCCAACATCAGTGTCCTTATACAAAATGAACTATCAAATATCATAGGCCAACATTTTAGGCCAAAACAATTATGACACATAACAAAATAACCAAATCCTCTATACATGCCAAAATTCAAAATATTGATTTCAAAATACCAAAAGAGTGTTGATAGTGTGGATGGATCTCCGACGATCTCCGAATCCCGAGCTAGCTTGGTGACACTATAGAACAAGGGAAAAGGGAAGGGAGTAAGAATATAGCTTAGTAAGTAAGTATGTAAATAATAATAAATTTATTAACATGCCTTTAACAATCCTCGTAATATGTTCTCAAGATAAAGAAATCATAATTACAAATAGTTCCACCATTTACTCATGTTCATCTTAAGCTGTCTACTCGAGTCTCAGTCACTAAATTATTTATATTTCGAGCTACAGAACTCCAAATTAAGATCCGTTAATTTTTCCTGAAACTAGACTCAAATATATTCTTACCATATAATTTTCAGAATTTTTGGTTTAGCTAATAAGTACAGTTTATTCTTTAAAGTCTCCCCTGTTCTGCTGTCTGACAGTTTCAACCCTTCTTCACTAAAAATTAATTATCTCTTCGTATGGGATTTGAATGATGTTCCCGTTTGTTTTATTGAAGTTAGACTCATCAATAAATTTAAGCATATAAAATATAAAACATAATTATTTGTATACAATTTTTAGTGATTTTACAAATTCGGAATAGGGATTCCGAAATCATTCTGACCTTGTCTCACAAAAATTCAAATATCTCAAAATATAAATATTTTTCGCTTACACCGTTTCTTTTATACAAAAATAGACTCAATAATATTTAATTTAATATCTTATTCAACTTATAATTCAATTTCCACCATTTTTGGTGATTTTTCAAAGACACATAACTGCTGCTGTCCCAAAACTGTTTTATTGCAATTTTACTCTTTCATAATTTCTTTGTATTAACTTTCATAGTAACATTTATCCCATATCAAACTTACCAAAGTTCGATCACCTATCGAGCACATTGCTCATAAATTGACACACACATAACTTCACTTATTCATCACTTAGTCATATTCGTTTATACTTAGTCATTTCCCGTTGAACGCATCGGAATAATAACAGATACACGGAAATTTCCACATAAGTGCCACACTTGCAGCAAAAGATACTTCATATCACACTTTTCACATAGGCTCGCTCTCGAGCTAATCACACTCACGGGTTTGCTCACACAAGCTATCGGTGATACGTAACTACTCAGTGCTGCTTACACATGCTGTCAGGTATCTGCAACACATGCCAGACTACCCAGCCACTGGTAGAACTTATAAGACCGGCACCCGTTTCACATAGTCACAATCTCGGTCCGCTCACACAAGTCATCGGTCATGACGAAACTACACGGTCTTTGCTTACACAAGCTGTCGAGTATTCGTAACACATGTCGGATAACTCAGCCACCGGTAGAACGCGTCACGGACCAAAGACTGGATCACTTATTTCACTTAGATTTCACATAGGTTTCTAGTGAACATGTCACTCGTATCCATTTTTATTCCTAAGGTTCAACCGGGAAATTTCACACTTGTCGATATTTTGTCAATTACATCAAATATTAAGTCACAATTCATACCATTTATCAAAATATGAAAACGTAAGTAAAAACGATGCATTATTTACATACAAACTTACATCGGTGCAAAATATGACGAATTTGCAATTTAGTCCACAACCTTTTGTTTTCCCCGATCAAGGTCAATTCCTCGTCTTTCTTGATCTATAATAACACATTTAAATAATTTAATAATCACATTATTCAATTTAGTCCAAAAATCATACTATGGCAAAATTACATTTTTGCCCCTAAAGTTTTACATATTTACAATTTTGCCCCTAGGCTCGTAAAATGAAAAGCACTTATTTTTCTCAAATCCTAAGCCTAGCCGATTCATATTCCCTCTTATAGCAGCGCACATTTTTCACTAAATCACATTTTTTTACACATAATTTTATAACTTTTATAGATAGGTCATTTTTTGCAATTTCATCAAAAATCACTTAGTAAAAGTTGTTTATCACACCCCAAACTTTCATATTCTTCCATAAAAGATCAAAACACATGCATGTCATCCATGGGTAAATTTTTAAACATAAACCCTAGCTCAAAATAATGGTAGAAATAGGTAAACTGAGCTACGAGGATTTCAAAAATGTAAAGAACATTAAAAATGGGGCTAAAATGGACTTACAATTGAGCTTGGAAGCTTGAAAAACCCTATCTATGTCTTCCTCATGCGAATTTCGGCCAAGTGGTTGAAGATGAGCAAGAATTGGTATTTAATTTGGCTTTTTAATTCATTTAATCACCAAATTACTAAAATGCCCTTAACTTAAAAATATTCTATTTCACCTATTTTATGTCCATTTTTGTCCAACAAATTAACCAATGGTCTAATTACCTTTTAAGGACCTCCAATTTAAAATTTCATAGCAATTAGACACCTCTAGCTTTTATAACTCAAGTTTTGCACTTTTTACAATTTAGTCCTTTTGACTAAATTGAGTGCCCAAACATCAAATTTTTCGAACGAAATTTTCACGAAATCATTCCGTAAAACTGTAGATCATAAAAATATAAGAATATTAAATTTTTCCTCGTCGGATTTGTGGCCCCAAAACCACTATTCCGACTAGGCCCAAAATCAGGTTGTTACAACTCTTCCCCCTTTAGGGATTTTCGTCCCCGGAAATCTTACCGGAAAAGAGGTTTGGGTACTATTTTCTCATGGCTTCCTCCGGTTCCCACGTAGCCTCTTCTACTCCATGTCTTTGCCACAACACTTTCACTAAGGCTATACTTTTATTTCTCAATTGTTTAACTTCCCGAGCCAAAATCTTAATCGGTTCCTCATCATAGGTCATATCCGGTCGAATCTCAATCTCTGTCGGAGAAATCACATGTGAAGGATCAGAACGATAGCGTCGCAACATCGACACATGAAACACATTATGAATTCTTTCTAACTCTGCCAGTAAAGCTAACCGATATGCCACTGGTCCAATCCTTTCGATAACCTCATACGGCCCAATGAAATGCGGACTCAACTTGCCCTTTCGGTCAAATCTCAAAATCTTCTTCCACTGAGATACTTTCAGAAACACTTTATCACCCACCTGAAACTCAATTTCTTTTCTTTTCAAATCCGCGTATGACTTTTGTCGATATGGAGCAGCTTTCAGACAATCACAGATTACTTTCACTTTCTCCTCGATTTCTCTAACTAAATTAACCCCGTGAATCTATTTCTCACTGAGCTCGGTCCAATACAAAGGAGTTCGACACTTGCGACCATATAATGCTTCGTACGGTGCCATCTGTATACTCGATTGATAACTGTTGTTGTAGGCAAATTCAACCAAAGGTAGATATTTCTCCCAACTACCTTCGAATTCTAAAACACAACATCAGAGCATGTCTTCAAGAACTTGAATTACTCTTTCGGATTGACCGTCAGTTTCCAGATGAAATGCGGTACTAAAATTCAATTTCGTACCCAAGGCTTCCTGCAAAATTTTCCAAAACCTCGAAGTAAATCTCGGATCTCTATCCGAAATAATAGACATAGATACTCCGTGCAATCTCACAATTTCATCAGTATACAACTCAGCCAACTTATCAAGTGAGTAGTCGGTACGTACCGGTATAAAGTGAGCAGATTTTGTCAATCTATCAACCACAACCCAAACGGCATCTTTCTTTTTCAGAGTCAGAGGCAAACCTGTCACAAAATCCATCGTGATTCTGTCCCATTTCCACTCGGGAACCATCACTGGCTAAAGTAAACCCGAAGGCACCTGATGCTCGACTTCCACTTGTTGGCAAATCAAACACTTTGATACAAACTCAGAAATGTCTCTTTTCATACCCGGCCACTAATACAATTTCTTCAAATCACTATACAATTTTGTACTACCCGGATGAACTGACAAACAACCACTGTGTGCCTCATGTCAAATTTTCTGAATCAACTCATCATCTTTCGGTACACATACCCTATCACGGAACATCAAGCAATCAACTGGTCCAATTCGAAAATCTGAAACACTACCCGATTCACACTGAACTCTTTTAACTTGCAATTCCCTATCTTTCTTTTGAGCTTTACAAATCTACTGATTAAATAATGGTCTAGCCCTCAACTCAGCCAAAATTGAACCGTCGTCAGACAAAGCCAAACTCGTACTCATAGCCCTCAAAGCATACAAGGATTTTCTGCTCAAGGCATTTGCGACTACATTCGCTTTCCCCGGATGATAATCAATCACTAGCTCATAATCTTTCAATAATTCGAGCCACCTCCATTGTCGCAAATTCAAGTCCTTTTGATTCATCAGATACTTCAAACTTTTGTGATCGGTAAATATTCGACATTTCTCACCATACAAATAATGACGCCAAATCTTCAAAGCAAAGACGATGGCGACCAATTCCAAATCCTGCGTCGGATAGTTCTTCTCACACGATTTTAGCTGTCTCGAGGCATAAGCTACTACTTTTCCCTCTTGCATCAACACACAACCAAGACCATTCAATGATGCATCACTATAAATCACAAACTCTTTTCCCGACTCAAGTTTTACCAAAACCGGTACTTCAGTCAATCGTGCTTTCAAGTTCTCGAAACTTTGCTGACATTTATCGGTCCATTCAAACTTAACATTCTTTTGCAACAACTTAGTCATAAGAGAGGCAATCATCGAGAATCCCTCGAAAAAATGACCCGACTAAGCCCAAAAAGCTTCTAACCTCGGATACATTCTTTGCCAGTTTACAATCAACTATTGCCAAAATTTTGCTCGGATCAACCTGAATACCATCAACCGAAACTATATGTCCCAAAAATCCAACTTCACGAAGCCAAAACTCACTTTTACTGAATTTAGCAAACAATTTCTTCTCTCTCAAAATCTGCAACACCATTCTCAAGTGTTCGACATGCTTGGACTCATCTCGAGAATAAATCAGAATATCATCTATGAACACAGCCACAAACTTATCCAAGTATGGTCGAAAAATGCGATTCATCAAGCCCATTAAGATGGCAGCAGCATTAATCAAACCGAAAGGCATCACAAGAAACTCATAATGTCCATATCTCATTCTAAAAGACGTTTTTGGCACATCTGACTCTTTAACTCTCAGCTGATAGTAACCAGACCTCAAGTCGATCTTTGAAAACAATGTCGCCCCTTTCAACTGGTCGAATAAATCATCAATTCTCGGCAACATATACTTGTTCTTTATGGTCACCTTGTTGAGCTGTCGATAGTCAATACAAAGTCTCATAGATCCGTCCTTTTTCTTCACAAATAATACGGGAGCACCTCAAGGAGAAAAAATCGGTCTCACAAATCCCTTATCTGTCAACTCTTGCAACTGAGCTTTTAATTCTTTTAATTCAGTCGGAGCCATTCTATACGGAGTAATCGAGATCGGTGCAATCCCAGGTAATAGATCAATGGCAAATTCAATCTCTCTAATCGGAGGTAACCCAGGCAATTCTTCTGGAAACACATCTGAAAATTCTCAGACTACCGACACTGATTCAAGCTTCGACCCAGACATCTCAGTATTCAACACATAAGCAAGATAAGCTTCACACCCTTTTCTCATGTGTTTTTGAGCAGACATGTGCGAAATCACCATAGGCAATTTATTTGATTCATCTGTTTCAACCCAAAGAATCTCACCATTTTTACATTTCAACTCAAGGGTTTTCTGTCTACAATTTACCTTGGCATCATGCAATGTCAACCAATCCATACCTAGAATAACATCAAACTCATCAAATGGAAACAACATCAGATTAGCCGGAAAACAGTGACCTTGAATCATCAAAGGACAATTCTTGCAAACCTTATCAACTAACACATATTTGTCTAAAGGGTTTGACACTTTAATCACAAATTCAGTAAGTTCAACAGGCAAACTCTTACTAGATACTAAATTCACACAAACATAGGAATGAGTAGACTTGGGATCAATCAATGCAATAACATTAGTATCATAAAGACAGAATGTACCAGTAATCACATCAGGAGATGACGCATCCTCACGGGCACGTATGGAATAAGCTCTAGCAGGTGCTCTCGCTTCTGACCTCACAGCTGAATCTTTCGCTATACTTTTACTGCTAGCTCCAGTTTCGACATTTCTCGGTGCTCTACCTCTGCTAGCAGTATTACCTGGTCTAACACTCTGAAATTTTCCTACTTCAACCTTCTCAGGGCAATCTTTAATATAGTGCTCTCAAGAACCACACTTAAAACAAGCACGGCTAACCATACAACACTCGCTGGGGTGTCATCTACCACAATGCTGACATTCAGGCCTATTGAATCTAACATTACCCACAGTTGCCATTGAAGTAGCTTGAGTTTTAGAACCCGAATATGATCTCCCACGGTCTTGGTGTGAATACCCAACTGAAACAGTCAATCGATGATTCATCTCTTTGGACTTCTTGGACTGAGATTGGAATGACTTACTCATTGGCCTCTTTCTTGCATCTCTGGCTTCAATCACAGCTTTTCTCTTTTTTTTGTTCAGCTCTTCATCTTTACAAGCTCGATCAACCAATACCACAAACTCTTTCAACTCTAAGATCCCAACTAGCAGTCGAATATCCTCATTCAACCCATCTTCAAATCTCTTACACATAATGGCCTCGGTAGACACACATTCCAGGGCATATTTACTGAGTCTAACAAACTCTCTTTCATAATCTGCCACAGACATTCAGCCATGCTTTAACTCGAGAAACTCTTTGAATTTTTGATCAATAAACTATTGGCTTATGTACTTCTTTCTGAATTCCTCTTGGAAGAAATCCCATGTAACCCTTTCTTTCGGAACCACAGATACAAGTGTCTTCCACCAGTGATATGCTGAGTCCTTCAATAAAGATATAGCACACTTCAGACATTCTTCGGGAGTACAAGAAAGTTCATCAAATACCCGAATAGAATTCTCAAGCCAAAACTCTACTTTCTCAGGATCATCATCTATGTTAGCCCTGAATTCTTCAGCCCCTTGCTTTCGAATCTTATCAACTAGAGGCTTAGTCAGTCTTACCATTTCTGTACCTTGAGGAACTACGGGAACCGGTTGGGGGATAGGAGGGGGTGGAGGAGGTTGAACATTTGGATTCGCTCGAACAAATTTTGTATACCAATTATTCATCATATGGAGGAAGGCTTTCCGAGCCCCATCTTCCTGACTATGTGTTTCAGGTCTACTATCCACTGGCGTGGTCCCTTGCGCGAGAGCCGGCGCATTACTCTCTATGTCATCAGCTACAGCTCGGTCGGGATCCATTTACTATATAAAAACACAATTTAAATTGTCATGAGTCATCACACTATCACAGTATATTTATGGCATGTATAGCTAGACTTTCACACATGCTATGTTAGTCCGAGACCGACTAAACTATAACTCTGATATCACTAAAATGTAACACCCCTTACCCGTGTTCAACGCCGGAACAGGGTATGAGGCATTACCGAAACAAAACACATACAATCGTACTAAACTGAGACATAAAATTACATCCAAATTTAAAAATTTTCAATTTTCATCACACACTCATTCAACCTAGTCACGCATCTCATAAATTGCATCATCATAAACATATAACTTGATCAATAATAGCCAACATCAGTGACCTTATACAAAATAAACTATCAAATATCATAGGCCAACATTTTAGGCCAAATCAATTATGACACATAACAAAATAATCAAGTCCTCTATACATGCCATAATTCAAAATATTGATTTCAAAATACCAAAAGAGTGTTGATAGTGTGGATGGATCTCCGACGATTTCTGAATCCCGAGATAGCTTGGTGACACTATAAAACAAGGGAAAAGGGAATGGAGTAAGCATATAGCTTAGTAAGTAAGTATGTAAATAATAAACAATTTATTAACATGCCTTTAACAATCCTCATAATATGTTCTCAAGATAATGAAATCATAATTACACATAGTTCCACCATTTACTCATGTTTATCTTAAGCTATCTACTCGAGTCTTACTCACTAAATTATTTATATCTTGAGCTACAGAACTCAAAATTAAGATCTGTTAATTTTACCTGAAACTAGACTCACATATCTTCTTAAAATAAAATTTTAAGAATTTTTGGTTTAGCCAATAAGTAAATTTTATTCTTTAAAATATCCCCTGTTCTGCTGTCTGATAGTTTCGACACTTCTTCACTAAAAATCAATTATTTCTTTGTACGGAATGCGGATGATGTTCTCGTTTGTTTCTATTTAAGGTAGACTCATTAAGAAATTTAAGAATATAAATTATAAACCATAATTATTTTTATACAATATTTAGTGATTTTCCAAAGTTGGAACAGGGGATTCTGAAATCATTCTGACCCTGTCTCACAAAAATTCAAATATCTCGTAATATGAAATTCTTTCCCTTCTACCGTTTCTTTTATGAAAAAATAGACTCAATAAGATTTAATTTAATATCTTATACAACTTGTAATTCAATTTAAACCATTTTTGGTTATTTTTCAAAGACACATAACTGCTGCTATCCCAAAACTGTTTTATTGCAATTTTACTCTTTTATAATTTCTTTGTATTAACTTTCATAGTAACATTTATCCCATATCAAACGTACCAAAGTTCGATCACCTATCGAGCACATTTCTCATAAATTGACACACACATTGATACGGTCTGCCTCGGGATGAGTCGAAACGTATGCGGATTGCCCAATCGTCTATGAGGAGGAATTACGCCTTCGGGAAATATTAGGAAATATCATAAGTTTGCGGAAGCTTTTGATTGAATTTGTTTAGTAAATGGAATTAAGTTAGGAATGGAGGTGTTTAGAGATGGAGATGATTTTTGGATAATGTAAAAGAGTTAGGTTCAGTTTAACAAACGAGAACAAAGGATAGATGTTCGGTGATATTTTGGTTAAGTGATAAGTGATATTTGATGGTGATGGATAGAAGAACTTAAACAAAGAATCGATTCAACACTATGACAGTGTCACCTCAGGTTCAATATTTGTTTAAGGTGGGAAATGGAATCGAAGATGGACCACGACCCGTTATCTAGGTAGATAAGAACTGATGGTATAGTTTGATGAAAGAACAAGTCTAGACGCCACAAGCAATTGATAAGTCTAGGAAACTTGCACGAAATCGAAGAGGAGACAAAACTCACTCGGTGAACAAATGTTCATATATATTTAATCAAAGTCTTAATCTTCCATATGCAATGATAATAACAAGTATTTATAGGCTAATTGGAGCTAGCTGAATGGTCATCCAAATAGCTTAAAGGCTAAGTAAAATTAAACTTAGAATAAGCTAGAATAAGCTAGAATAAAGTCCCTTAGTTTGCTTGGCTAGGTTGGCCAAACAAGGCCCTTGATATGCTTGGCAAATTCGGCTAAATGTGGACTTGTGAGCTTGCTATATTTGGCTGCATGTGGGAGGCAAATGGGCAGCTTCTAGATGATACATTTCTCTTGGCAAGATGAGTGCACTTGGAAGACTAATGGCCATGTCCATGTTCATCCTTTGGGAACGCCAATAGCCAACTTAATGGAGAAGGAAATGAGCTGATTGTATTTGGTCAGCAAGGGCACTCCAATGGACCTTTTCTAGAAGGACGAATGTGCAAAAATTAACTCAAAATTTGTCCAAGTTAATGGGCAGCCTTTGGGAATGTCAAAGGGCAGCTTAATGATGAAGGAAACTAAACTTGATGAACTTGGCTGTAGGAAGATGAATGGCATTGTCCAAATTCGTCCATATCTTTAAAAATAATGCCAGTAGATGCCCCTTGGCCGAATGGTCACTTAGGAGAGTCAATGAATCAAAATAATTCATGTAGCTGGACATTCATGCATTCGGCCATGCAATGTATCTTGTGGTTCATGCATTTAATTCCTCCATGAACTTGTCTTCAAATTCCATCCGAATAGGTGCCTTAAAAATCCAATAACCAGCAGCAATTAATCCATGCTTCCAACCGTCCATGCACCTCCTAGTTTCCTTGATGTATTCGGCTAGGTACAATGCACCTAGGTGCATGTATCACTTAAATGCACTCTAATGGTTCAGCTGAACCTACATGAACCAAGAAAACATATTAAAACTCTTCAAATCAGCTGAACAATAATTGAACATGTCCATGACACAATAATGGACACTTTGGACACATTAAACATCCCATTTAAAACACTTTGAAATTCGGCAGCCCCCTATTTTAACTAAAAAAACTGCACATTTAATTTAGCTTTTAAACAACTTAAAAACATGTAATAAAATGTGAAAAAATTAATTTAAGCTTAAAAAAACTAAATCCAACACTAAATTAATTATTTAAACATATTTAATTTGCTGTAGGAATTTTAATAAATTAAATACTCAATTTATTTAAAGCATTAAAATGATGTAATCAGATCAAGGAGCTGGAACGAGCTCGAGTGAGCTCAAATTGAGCTAGAATGAGCTAATCCGGCTCAATTTGGAAGTGCATCAAGATGCACATGAGCTCCACGGCACTTGGTTTCGATGATTCGAGCTCATCAGCTCGCAACACGTTGGAGGCCTTGGGCGTGCCCGTATTATCCCTCCCCTCTTCAAGACGATTCGTCCTCGAATCGACCTGTTGATTTTCTGAACAAAATTCCTTTTTGCTCGTTTTTCCTCGATCAAATGGGACGGATGATAATCGTAACTCCTGAAAATAATATTCATGAGTTAGCAAGAAAAATTTTAAACACGCTTGCAACCCAAATATGATCAACACCAAACAAATGAATCGCATGTACACGGGGAAAATCAAATGATCATAGAAGAGATATAATGCTTTGTCAAAATTTTGGAACAACAGTGGACAAGCTTCAAGGCATGCATTTGATTTAAATGATATCCTCAAAATAAAATGATCATGTGAATAGTAGATCAGATGATAGATATATTCATCACAAGCAGATATTTGAAATGCCTCACATGGTTCACGAATGTGCACAATAATTTCATGCATTGATCGAACACAAGAATAAAAATTACCAAACACAAGATTCCTTTTGTCAACAAGTAGACCATCATTAAACAGGATAAGATGTTCAAACATTTCATGATCTAAATGGTGAAAATCAGCGTCATGTGTTCTATCAACAACCGAAGAAAACAAAGACATCTCAAAATTTTCAAATGGATCACACTTGTGACGCAATATGGATTCCTTCACGGAAATTATCAAGATTATCAAACTCAGGAATCCTGTCATTATTTATCGAAACATATAGATCACAAACAAGCAAAATAGAACGATTAATCATAACATGATCTAAATGTTTGGCAAAAACATAATCAGCAACGCAAAGCTTATCGCAATCCGAAGAGAGAAAAAACGCATCAACAGTTTCAGAAGACTTACCTTTATACTCAGAAAGACAAAGATCGGTCTTACCTTGATCGAGCAATACAAACCTTCTCTCCACGCCCAAGTAGTGTAATCGAAGCTTCGTGTTCAATTCAACCATTTTCAAATGGAAAGTGAATTTCAAGTACAGCCACAAGAATTGTTTAAGGAATGAATAAAGATTGAACATAAAGTTGACAAAATTTGTTACCTTTTCCAAAGAACATGAATCAAAACAATAGGAATTATTTGCACATAATTGAGATTGCCTGATTTTCTAACAAGATATACCAGATGCTACAAAACATACTCCCGGTTTAAAAACATGCGTTTGACTATTCAAGTCAAAGTATACCAACGGTCTCAATAAATCAAACATGTTAAACCAATATGAATTGTGCATGCTCAAGATCGAGCGATCAAATCTCTTGACATGTTTTAAAATCGATTTGCAAAAACTCAAAGTCTCCATATTGGACAATGAACAAAGCTCGTAATATCCGCAATCAAACAAGTTGGGTTTAAAAGAGAATTCATCGTCATACTTACTCGAGTTTTGTACTTGTTGGATTTGTGTCTCTCCACCTTCATACTTTGCAACACAAAGATGTTTATGAAATGGACTCGTCTTACCATCTTCCTTACCGTCCGGCCCAGGTGATTCAACTTCCTTAACTATTTCGATCATTTGAAAGCGTCATCCTTCCGGGAGGTATTGAAGTTGTAGGTTCTTGTGCGATACGTCGGGAACCTGAAATGAAGAAACAGAAGAAGAACAAACTTCAAATGACTTAGTTAAATCAACACTCACTTTTTCTTATTCTCTCGTTTCTTTTTCCAACTCTTTTTCTATCTCAAATTCTTTTTCTTTATTCTCACTTTTATTTTTTTTCTCTCGATTTCTTTTTCTTTTCTTTCGTATTCTGTTTCAATTTCTTTTTGTTCTTTCTCTTTTTTTTTCACTCTCGTTTTCTTCTTTTTCTTTTTAATTTTCTTTTTCACTTTCGTTTTGATTACAACAAGAGGATGAGTCAGAAGAATCGAAAGGAGAAAAATTTGACTCAAGGATCGAGAGAATGTTCTCATAGATATCACAATCGTTTCTTCTTGAAAGATTCTTCATGGATGAATTTCTTGAAGAACGGCTTGTGCTTTCTTGTTCGCGTTGTCGAAAATCCTTGTACTCGTTACTTTCTTCTCGTTGTCTCGGAGGTCTTGACAAATACGAATCTCGATGATAATCCTTTCTCACATATTCATTGAATGATGAACTTCTTGATGAAGAGGAATCTTGATAGAAGTCTCTTGACCTGGAAGTCGATGACGCATGGAAATCATGACGGAAGTCTTTTCTCGAATAATCATCGAAAGTGGATCTTCGAAATGGCCGCAACTCCGCTTCTTGACTTGTTGTAGTGTGCTTTCATCGAACCTTTTCCTCCACTTGACCCAAACGCTTTTGTAGTGGACTTAACTTTCTTTCGAGCATCCGGTCCAATTCTTTCACCAAGTAGTGGAAATCATCGGATGAAAAATCTTCTTGAGACATGTTATTTTCTGAAAAGTAAGATTGTTAAAATGAATAAACCTGAAAAGTAAAACCTCACCACAAAAACTCACAAGTTCACTCACAAAGAAAAATTCACTCACACTCGTGTTTCACTCGTATAAGGCTTTTTCTTTGATGAATACACTCGTGCCTTTTATCATTTAGTCTCGTCTCACAATTTCGTACTTCGTTTCAAAAAGACCTATTACGACTTGAGGGTCGGTTACAAAATTGGGTAACAAGGGAAAACGTTAGGTGAATCGGGTTGGCTAAAATAAAGGAAAAGACAAATGGATTAAGGGTGGGTGGCATTGGGTGAAAAAGGGGAAATACCAAATGATGGTAGAAGAAAAATTTTGAAGGTCGGGGTAGGAAGTTGAGGAGGGTAGAAATGAGAGTCTGAGATCGGGATCAGAAGAGATGAAAAACAAAGCAAAAACTTTCAAACTTCACACACTTTTTTTTTATACTCAAATTTTTTTATATTTTTTTCAGATTTTCGTAATTCTTTTTTTTTCACTATGTCAAATACAATATGCTGAAATACAAGAAAATAAAATTACAACTTTTTTTTTCGATATTTTTTTATATCTTCACGAACCTAATTCCAGCTTCACGATGGTCGTCGAAACTCCCCGTTTAATAGCTCTGATACCAGATGATACGGTCTGCCTCGGGATGAGTCGAAACGTATGCGGATTGCCCAATCGTCTACGAGGGGGAATTACGCCTTCGGGAAATATTAGGAAATATCATAATTTTGCGGAAGCTTTTGATTGAATTTGTTTAGTAAATGGAGTTATGTTAGGAATAGAGGTGTTTAGAGATGGAGATGATTTTTGGATAATGGAAAAGAGTTAGGTTCGGTTTAACAAACAAGAACAAAGGATAGATGTTCGGTGATATTTTGGTTAAGTGATAAGTGATATTTGATGGTGATGGATAGAATAACTTAAACAAAGAATCGATTCAACACTATGACAGTGTCACCTCGGGTTCTATATTTGTTTAAGGTGGGAAATGGAATCAAAGATGGACCACGACCCGTTATCTAGGTAGATAAGAACCGATGGTATAGTTTGATGAAAGAACAAGTCTAGACGCCACAAGCAATTGATAAGTCTAGGAAACTTGCACGAAATCGAAGAGGAGACAAAACTCACTCGGTGAACAAATGTTCATATATATTTAATCAAAGTCTTAATCTTCCATAACCAATGATAATAAAAAGTATTTATAGGCTAATTGGAGATAGCCGAATGGTCATCCAAATAGCTTAAAGGCTAAGTAAAATTAAACTTAGAATAAGCTAGAAAAATAGAATAAAGTCCCTTAGTTTGCTTGGCTAGGTTGGCCAAACAAGGCCCTTGATATGCTTGGCAAATTTGGCTGAATGTGGCCTTGTGAGCTTGCTATATTCGGCTGCATGTGGGAGGCAAATGGGCAGCTTCTAGATGATACATTTCTCTTGGCAAGATGAGTGCACTTGGAAGACTAATGGCCATGTCCATGTTCATCCTTTGGGAACGCCAATAGGCAACTTAATGGAGAAGGAAATGAGCTGATTGTATTTGGTCAGCAAGGACACCCCAATGGACCTTTTCTAGAAGGATGAATGTGCAAAAATTAACTCAAAATTCGTCCAAGTTAATGGGCAGCCTTTGGGAATGTCAAGGGGCAGCTTAATGATGAAGAAAACTAAACTTCATGAACTTGGCTGTAGGAAGATGAATGGAATTGTCCAAATTCGTCCATAGCTTTAAAAATAATGCCAATAGATTCCCCTTGGCCGAATGGTCACTTAGGAGAGTCAATGAATCAAAATAATTCATGTAGCTGGACATTCATGCATTCGGCCATGCAATGCATCTTGTGGTTCATGCATTTAATTCCTCCATGAACTTGTCTTCAAATTCCAGCCGAATAGTTGCCTTAAAAATCCAATAACCAACAACAATTAATCCATGCTTCCAACCGTCCATGCACCTCCTAGGTTCCTTGATGTATTCGGCTAGGTATAATGCACCTAGGTGCATGTATCACTTAAATGCACTCTAATGGTTCGGCTGAACCTACATGTACCAAGAAAACATATTAAAACTCTTCAAATCAGTTGAACAATAATTGAACATGTCCATGACACACTAATGGACACTTTGGACACATTAAACATCCCATTTAAAAAACTTTGGAATTCGGCAGCCCCCTATTTTAACTAAAAAACTGCACATTTAATTTAGCTTTTAAACAACTTAAAAACATGTAATAAAATGTGACAAAATTAATTTAAGCTTAAACAAACTAAATCCAACACTAAATTAATTATTTAGACATATTTAATTTGCTGTAGGAATTTTAATAAATTAAATACTCAATTTATTTAAAGCATTAAAATGATGTAATTAGCTCAAGGAGCTGGAACGAGCTCGAGTGAGCTCAAATTGAGCTAGAATGAGCTAATTCGGCTCAATTTGGAAGTGCACCGAGATGCACATAAGCTCCACGACACTTGGTTTCGATGATTTGAGCTCATCAGCTCGCAAGACGTTGGAGGCCTTGGGCGTGCCCGTATCACACATACCCGCACTTATTCATCACTTAGTCATATTCGTTTATACTTAGTCATTTCCCGTTGAACGCATCGGAATAATAACGGATACACGAAAATTTGCACATAAGTGCCACACTTGTAGCTAAAGATACTTCATATCACACTTTTCACATAGGCTCGCTCTCGAGCAAATCACATTCACTGTGCGTTGTTCACAAGTCATCGGTCATACGTAACTACTCGGTGTTGCTCACACAAGTCGTCGTGTATCCGTAACACACACCGGATTACCCGACCATTTGGTAGAACTTATAAGACCAGCACCCGTTTCACATAGTCACAATCTTAGGTCTACTCACACAAGCTGTCGGTCATGATGAAACTACACAGTGCTGCTTACACAAGCTGTCGAGTATCCGTAACACATGCCGAATAACTCAGCCACCGGTAGAACGTCTGAGACAAAGACCGGATCACTTATTTCACTTAGATTTCACATAGGTTTCTAGTGAACATGTCACTCGTATCCATTTTTATTCCTAAGGTTCAACCGGGAAATTTCTCACTTGTCGATATTTTGTCAATTACATCAAATATTCAGCCACAATTCATACCACTTATCAAAATATGAAAACGTAAGTAAAAATGAAGCATTATTTACATACAAACTTACCTCAATGCAAAATATGACGAATTTGCAATTTAGTCCATAACCTTTTCTTTTCCCCGGTCAAGGTCAATTCCTTGTCTTTCTTGATCTATAATAACACATTTAACTCATTTAATACTCACATTATTCAATTTAGTCCAAAAATCACACTATGGAAAAATTACATTTTTGCCCCTAAAGTTTCACATATTTACAATTTTGCCCCTAGGCTCGTAAAATGAAAAGCACTTATTTTTCTCAAATCCTAAGCCTAGCTGATTCATATTCCCTCTTATAGCAGCCCATATTTTTCACTAAATCACATTTTTTTACACATAATTTTACAAGTTTTACAGGTAGGTCCTTTTATGCAATTTCATTAAAAAACACTTAGTAAAAGTTGTTTATCACACACCAAACTTTCATATTCTTCCATAAAACATCAAAACACATGCATGTCATCCATGGGTAAATTTTTAAACATAAACCCTAGCTCAAAATAATGGTAGAAATAGGTAAACCGAGCTACGAGGATTTCAAAAATGTAAAGAACATTAAAAACGGGCCTAAAACGGATTTACAATAGAGCTTGGAAGCTTGAAAAACCCTAGCTATGTCTTCCTCATGTGAATTTCGTCCAAGGGGTTGAAGATGAGTAAAAATTGGCATTTAATTTGGCTTTTCAATTCATTTAATCACCAAATTACTAAAATGCCCTTAACTTAAAAATATTCTATTTCACCTATTTCATGTCCATTTTTGTCCAACAAATTAACCAATGGCCTAATTACCTTTTAAGGACCTCCAATTTAAAATTTCATAGCAATTAGACACCTCTAGCTTCTATAACTCAAGTTTTGCACTTTTTACAATTTAGTCCTTTTGACTAAATTGAGTGCCCAAACATCAAAATTTTCGAACGAAATTTTCACGAAATCATTCCGTAAAACTGTAGATCATAAAAATATAAGAATATTAAATTTTTCCTCGTCGGATTTGTGGCCCCAAAACCACTATTTCGACTAGGCCCAAAATCAGGCTGTTACAGGACACGTGGCCGTGTCCCAACCTGTGTAACTCTCTCACTTGGGTAACACGGCCAAGCCACACGCCCTTGTGCCAGGCTGTGTGCTAGGACGTGTAACCGCCTGGCTTGCAACCCTTTGAAACCTATAGGGGACACATGGCTGTGTCGCATGGACATACGGCTGAGACACACGCCCGTGTCTTAGGCCGTGTGGACAAGAAATAGGCCAAATTCAAGCCATTTCTTTCACCCAAAACAAGCACACACCGACAAATCATTTGCACATACAATCAAGCCTTTCAACATACCTAAAACATGTATAATAAAACCAATTCAATAGGTCATTTATCAATAGAACTAATATGCCCACGAGGCACCTCAGTTTTATTCTACCAAATATTACCTAAACTGTAACACCCCTAACCTGTATCCGTTGCTAGAACATGATTATGGAGCATTATCAGAGTTTACAGTTCAATTACAGTTAATTCATGTCATTTACTATTCATTTTCAAAAATCAATCATAATTTCCCTCACATGGGTCCTCGAGGCCCAAAATACATATTAGAATCGAGTTGGGCTAAACTGGGATCACAAAAATTTTTCACGAAATCTCAAAATTCTTCTTAGGTACAAGGGACACACGCCCATGTGGCCAGGCCGTGTGTGACATGCCTGTGTCCCAGATCGTGTGGGCATTCGATGCGAGGTACACGGTCGTGTCCCTGCCTGTGTCCTTACCCGTGTAACTCTCTGCCTTGGGTCACACGGCCAGCCACACGCCCGTATGCTAGGCCGTGTGGATAATTTAATTTTCAAAAAGTAGGTGCAGGGGACACACGACCAAACCACATGCCCGTGCGCATGGTCGTGTGTCACACAGGGTTGAGACACACGCCCGTGTCTCTACCCATGTGGACGAAAAATAGGCCATTTTCAGGCCACTTTTCTCACCCAAATTTACAATCAACTTTTTCTAACATTTTAGACATTATCATGCTATATCAAGGCACTCAAAACAAACCAAAACCAAGTTTTAAGCATGTAGCGCCCTGAATTTGGGCCCAGAAGGACTGGGCCTTGAGCGTGGGATCAGCTAGGAGACTGCACATAAATAATTTTGTGTACAAGAAAATGTCATAAATACCTATCTGCTTTAGTGGCTAAGTTATTTGGGTTTGTATGGGAGTGTCTGAGAAGTCCTGGGTTCAAACCTGGGCTTTAGCAAAATTTTTACTTTTTGCTCTTAAGTGAATCTTGGCCTTAGCTTGAAGGCTTTATAAATATTTTTGGTGAAATCATGACACAATGAGTCTGCTGGTAAAGGTGGAAAGTGGCGTGTGGAGTGTACTATAGGGTCTGAGGTTCAAATCTTGGGATAAGCAATGGAGTGTTTATTTTGCTGCCTGAGCTGGGAAGGTAGAAGAGTTGGACTGAAACACTGCTGAAGAGGTGTTTGAATTGGTCTTGGAAGGAATTGTGGAGCAAATCAAGGAGGAGATTGGGGAGAAAATCAAGGATTTTCGAAAGTGGGAGGTTGGTAGAGTGTGTGGCCGATTGGGACTCTAAGACTTAGTGGATTTCGGCTAAGGGGGGAAATAGGGAGCATTTTCGGCACTAAGCACTCCTTTTGTTTTGGTTTTGTGGGATTTGAGAGTGGAATTGCCAATTTCTCTTGCTGACTGCTTAGTTTCCCATTTGTTTTTTCATTTTGGGTTTTACGTTTTAGCTATTGAAGTGACCAAAACTGGTTCTACTCTCTCCCTTTTTCCACAAACTGTCGAATATGTATCTTTCATTGTGGTTTCTTTTTCCTTTCTTTGCCGATCCTCTACTCTCCTACCAGTGCACTTCTCTTCTATTCCCCTCCACTCTTCTATTTTTCTCTAAAGGCCGAACCTTTCCTTTCCCCTTCTTTAACTTCAGCTCATCCTTTAATCTAGGCTGGCCAAATATTGTAGTTGTTAACCCCTCTCTGCGTCGGGTTACTGCAACGGTTCTCACAATCGGTAAGTGTTCAAATCCATCCTTTGTTTTATTGTTTAAAACCGAATACACCTATGCTCTTCTATTCTTTTCCAAAATCGAATAACCTTATTGATCGATTGTTATTTCATTCTTCACGTACTGCACTCATTGTGACTCTAGGGTCTTCCTCAAGGAGTGGTGAAGTGTGAACGGTTTGGAGGAGTCACACTTTCGTTCTCAAGCGTCCGGTAAGGTAATAAGGTAACCTCATGTTTTTGGGGGTTGGCCGAATAGGCCATACCACTTACTAATCGATTCTTGACTGTACTTTAGAAAGGCAGCGAATGCATGTGATTGTTTTTGAACAGCGATCGTTGAGGGATTAAGGTCACCCTCATTCAAACAAGGTCGGGTGCTTGTAGATCTTGGAACGACTCCGTAAAAAGGTGTGTAATCACACTATCTCCGCTATGAATCGGCAAAAGCCGAAAAGTCGAAACTTCAACATTTGAGGCCTCACGAGCGTGCGATCGCTCGTGTGCAAAAATCGAGCCCGCAACTGTGGGCGGTAGACTGAAGAGGCCACCATGAGTGTTCTCGTGCACTTGGGCCGTTATGGGCCTCGTTGGACTAAAATGGGCCGTGCGGGCCCAATGGGCTCGTGGGCCCCACACGGATGAAATTTATGAAAAGTAGCAGAAACTGGATTGGGCTATATAGATCACATATCCATGATTGGATTTGGGCCAAATGGGCCACACGAGCGTGTGGGCCCATTTGGGCTGAATATTGGGCTTTGAGCCCATTTACACTGTTTCGACCAAATGGATTATTTGTGTCGCTCGAGGCGACTGTAGGCCTTCGAAAAGGTCGTTAACTGTACCGAGACCCCAAGGTAGGTAAAATGATCGAAACACCCTTGTAGGGTAGAATTACCGTAATGCTGTAGGGTAAAATGACCGTAATGCCCCTGTAGGGTAAAATGACCGTAATACCCCGGTAGGGTAAAATGACCGTAATGCCTCTGTAGGGTAAAATGACCGTAATGCCCCTGTAGGGTAAAATGACCGTAATACCCCTATAAGGTAAAATGATCGTAATGCCCCTGTAGGGTAAAATGACCGTAATGCCCCTGTAGGGTAAAATGACCGTAATGCCCCTATAGGGTAAAATGACTGTAATACCCCTGTAGGGTAAAATGACCGTAATACCCCTGTTGGGTAAAATGACCGTAATGCCCCTGTAGGGTAAAATGTTCGTAATACCCCTGTAGGGTAAAATGTCTGTAATGCCCCTGTAGGGTAAAATAATCGTAATACCCTTGTAGGGTAAAATGATCGTGATGCCCCTGTAGGTAAAATGACTGTAATACCTCTATTAGGTGAATTGACCAATATACCCCAAAAGGGTAAAATGACTATTTTGCCCCTCGGCGATAAATGATTGATTTGTCTGCGATGTAAATGATTGATTTGTCCGTGATTTGTATGACTGAATCTGAGCATGGCATTTTGCATACACGACATACTGCATGGGGTTGGGATACTGTTATGGAGGAAGTACTGTAACACCCCTTACCCGTATTCTACGTCGAAACCGGGCCCGAGGCATTACCGAAATAAAACCACTTATCGCCACTTAGGCTCAATGTGACTACTCTCTCTTAGTCACCATAATGACCTCATTCTCAACTTACGAGACCTTACTCATATACACGAGGGCTCTCGAGACCATATCGGAAACTCTTACGAATTTAAAATTTTTCCATTCCATCAGGGCCACACACCCATGTAAGATGATACACGCCCGTGTGTAGTCACACACGCCCATGTCCACAAACTGTGCACAAAACTCAAGCATTCTGCCAAAGTCCCACGGCTAGGGCACACGCCCGTGCTCTCTACCCGTGGTGAGCACTGACTACTTTACACGGCCTAAAGCCTAGACACACGCCCGTGTGGCTAGCCCGTGGCCTATAACACTCGAATCTGCCAAAGTGACACGGCCAAGTCACACGCCCGTGGGTTGGCCGTGCGTCACACATGGCCTAGACACATTCCCGTGTGTCTATCCACATGGACAAGAACAAAGCTATTTGCTAAGCTCTTCTCACCCCTCTAGCATACACAACATGTACTCATTCAACACATGCATAACCAACTCATTTTGAAACACAATCTTACATGGATAACTACATCTTTTATATAATAAAGTAGCCAACAACCATGGCATTATACAAAAATAGTTTATCCATCTAATGGCCAACACATCTTAGCCAATACAACAAAATTCACTAACTTATCTAGCCCCTATACATGCCATATACAAAACATTAAGTCCAATGTACCAGAGTGTGCTGATAGTGTGGGCGATCTTCCGATTAATCTGCGTATCACGATTCAATCCTTGTTCTCTATAAGACAAGGGAAAAGAAAGGAGTAAGCTTTGAGCCTAGTAAGTTTACAGATGAACAATTTAAGCATTCTAGTATAAGCTAAACAATAATCAGCATTATACTAACATATGTAATTCACATCCACTACTATGCTTACTCTTTCTATCCATTACCACATCTCCAACACATCATGAGTCACATACTCATAATCATTGACATGCACCCCTGCACTCAATAGCACATTTACTCAAAATACAACACATCATTATTTCTCAATAATACATCCACGCAGCTAACTTACTCGGTGGTTTCGCACTTAGCCCACCACAATCAGATCATAAGGTAGTATCGCACATAGCCTACCACAAAGGATAATTATAGTGATTCTGCACATAGCTCACTAAATAGTATGCTTAACAATAGTATCGCACACAGCCCATCATTGTTATGTATCAAGGTGGTATCGCACTTAGCCCACTATCAAGCATTATCACTACACATTCACATGTCTACTTGTAATACATTCATCCATTCACAACTACTATCTCATTCCTTCCACTAGAATTGAATAGGTTCTCAATTATGCTACACATTAGCTAGCATTAACAATATATACGCATAAATGCATTGTTCATACGTAAACTTACCTCGGTACTCAAAAAGTATGGAGATGTGCAATTTAGTCCACGACCTTGCTCTTGCCTCGGTTAAGATCTGGGCTTCGTCTTTCTTGATCTAAAATGACAAATCAACCCGTTCAATACACACATTGACTAAATTGACCCTTATCTCATACTTTAGCAAAATTACCATTTTGCCTCTAAACTTTCTCATATTTGTACTTTTGCCCAAAGGCTCGTAAAGTGATTTTTATTCAACTTTCTAGCCTTTCATGCTTAGCCGAATCATTTACTCAACTAAAGCAATCATCAATTCTCACTAAATCACTCATGTATGACCAATCTCAAGACTTTCACAAACTAGTCCCTACATGCATTTTTCATGGAATTCACTTAGCAAAAGATGTTTCTACTACATCAAGCCTTCATAATCTTCCATAAAACATCAAAATACATGCATGTCGTACATGGTTACATTTTTGAACATCAATCCTAGCTCAACATATAGCTAAAAATAGCTTACTCATGTTACTAGGACTTCAAAAATACGAAGAATATCAAAAATGGGGCTTGGATGCACTTACTAGCAAGCTTGAAAATTTGAAGAGCCCTAACAATGGCTTCTTGAAATTTTTGACAGCTTGGAGAAGAAGATGAATGAAATTTTGTCATCTTTTTCTCTTTTTAATCACTTAATTGACAAATGACCAAAATGCCCCTTAGTCAAACTTTTCCAATACCATCCACTCATTCCCATTTTTGGCCAAAAATTTGAATTTGGGAAAATTACTATTAAAGGACCTCTAATTGATATTCCAAAGCTATTTCATACAAATAACTTCTAGAATCTCACATTTTGCAACTTTTGCAATTTAGTCCTTTTGGACTATTCAACCACAATTTAACAAAATTGCTTCATGAAACTTTCACACTAACATGAAAACATAACATAAACCTCAAAAACTCATACATATACCTCAGATTTGTGGTCTCGCACCACTATTCTGACTAAGCCTTAAATCGGGATGTTACAACTCTCCCCCGTTTAGAGATTTTTGCCCCCGAAAATCTTACCAGTAAAAAGGTTTGGATGTTGCTCTCTCATGCTTTCTTCCAGTTCCCATGTAGCCTCTTCCACACCGTGTTTCTGCCATAACACTTTCACTAGGGCTTTGCTCTTAGTCCTCAACTGTTTCACTTCTCGAGCCAAGATCTTAATCGGCTCCTCTTCATAAGACATATCCGGTCTTATCTCAATTTCCATTAAAGGAACCACATGTGAAGGATCGGAGCGATACCGTCGCAACATCGACACATGGAACATATTATTGATCTTGTCCAATCCTACCGCAAAAAGCAACCGGTATGCTCTTTGGCCCAACTCTATCTCGTAATCTCATACACCCTATGAATCTCGGACTCAATTTCCCCTTTCGTCTGAATCTCATGATTTTCTTCCACGGGGACACTTTTAAAAACACTTTGTCACCCACCTCAAACTCAATTTCTTTCCTTTTCAGATCCGCATACGAATTCTGTCGGTCCGAAGCAACTTTCAGACTATTACGGATTACTTTAACCTTCTCTTCAGTCTCTTTTACTAGATCGACCCCATAGATCCACTTCTCACTAAGCTCAGTCCAATACAGAGGAGTCCGACACTTACGACCATACAAAGCTTCATACGGTGCCATCTGTATACTCGACTGATAACTGTTGTTGTAGGCAAACTCGACCAAAGGTAGATACCTCTCCCAACTACCTTCGAATTCTAACACACAACATCGAAGCATATCTTCGAGAACTTGAATCACTCTTTCAGACTGACCATCTATTTGTGGATGGAACGCAGTACTGAAATTTAACCTCGTACCCATTGCCTCTTGCAACTTCTTCCAAAACCTCGAAGTAAACCTCGGATCTCTATCCGATATTATAGACATAGGCACACCATGTAACCTCACTATCTCTGCAACATACAATTCGGCTAACTTGTCCAGTGAATAATAAACACGTACTGGAATAAAATGAGCCAACTTTGTCAATCTATCCACAACAACCCACACACCATCTTTTTTTTTCGGAGTCATAGGCAACCCCGTCACAAAATCCATGGTAACCCGATCCCATTTCCATTCGGGAACCATCACCTGGTCAAGCAATCTCAAGGCACTTGATGCTCGGCTTTCACTTGTTGACAAATCGGACACTTTGCCACAAACTCAGAAATGTCTCTTTTCATACCCGGCCACCAATAAGACTTCTTCAAGTCATTGTACATTTTTGTACTGCCCGGATGTACTGACAAATAACCACAATGTGGCTCATGTAAAACCTTTCGGATCAATTCTTCATCTCTAGGTACACAAATTATGTCATGGTACAACAAACAACCATCCGAACCCACTCGAAAATCAGAATCACTTTCTGATCCACACTTAGCTCTCTTAGCTTGCATCTCACTATCATTTCTCCGAGCCTCACATATCTGTTGAACAAATAGTGGCTTAGCTCTCAACTCTGCCAATATAGCACCATCATCAGACAATGCTAAACTCGTGCTCATAACTTTTATAGCATACAAGGATTTCCTACTCAAGGCATCCGCAACCACATTCGCTTTTCCCGGGTGGTAATCAATGACTAACTCATAGTCTTTCAATAACTCGAGCCACCGCCTCTGTCGCAAATTCAAATCCTTTTGATCCATCAAATACTTCAAACTCTTGTGATCTGTAAATATTCGACACTTCTCACCATATAAATAATGTCGCCAAATCTTTAACGCGAAAACAATCGCAGCCAACTCCAAATCATGAGTCGAATATTTCTTCTCATGCGGTTTTAACTGCCTCGAGGCGTAAGCGACTACCTTACCCTCTTGCATCAACACGCAATCGACACCATTAAACGACGCGTCACTAAAAACCATGAACTCTTTCCCCGATTCTGGTTGAACCAAAACCGGCGCCTCAGTCAACAATGTTTTCAATCTCTCAAAACTCTGTTGACATGCCTCAGCCCAATCAAACTTGACATCCTTATGCAACAATTTTGTCATCGGGGTAGCAATTACAGAGAACCCCTTTACGAAACGTCTGTAATATCCTGCTAGTCCCAAGAAGCTTCTGACTTCTGACATGTTCCTCGGCTATTTCCAATCCACAACAGCCAATATCTTACTCGGGTCAACTCTGACACCACCACCCGACACAATATGTCCTAAGAATCCGACCTCTCGGAGCCAAAACTCACTCTTGCTAAACTTAGCATACAACTGCTTATCCCTTAAAGTTTGCAAGACAATTCTCAAATGTTCCTCATGATCGTTCTCATCTCGAGAATAGATCAATATGTCGTCAATGAAGACAACTACAAACTTATCCACATACAGTCGGAAGACACGGTTCATCAAATCCTTAAAAATCACAGGTGCATTCATTAAACCAAACGGCATGACCAAAAACTCATAATGGCCATACCTTTTTCGAAATGCAGTTTTCAACACATCTTGCTCTTTCACTCTCAACTGGTAGTAACTGGACCTCAGTCGATCTTGGAGAACATCTTGTAGCTCCTTTCGGTTGATCAAAAAGATCATCAATCCTTGGTAAAGGATACTTATTCTTCACTGTCACTTTATTGAGTTGCCTATAGTCTATACACAACCTCATAGACCCATCTTTCTTCTTTACAAATAGTACCGGAGCACCCCACGGTGAGTAACTCGGTCTTGCAAAACCCTTATCTGGCAACTCTTGCAACTGAACCTTCAGTTCTTTCAACTCTAAAGGTGCCATCCTATACGGAGCAATTGAAATAGGTGCCATTCCCGAAACTAACTCAATCCCAAACTCGACCTCTCTCTCTGGAGGTAATCTGGGTAACTCTTCCGGGAATACATTCGGATACTCACATACCACCAGCACTGTATCAAACTTTACTCTAACCTCTTGAGTATTCAAAATAAAGGCGAGATAGGACTCACACCCTTTTCTCAAACATTTCTCAGCCACTAGGGATGAAATCATCACTGGTAGACTATCCGATCCACCTAATTCAACCCGAACAACATCTTCGCTCTAACACTTCAATTCAATAAATTTACTACCACAGTTCACTAAGACACTATGGGTAGTCAACCAATCCATGCCAAGGATTAAGTCAAACTCATCAAACGGCAACAACATAAGGTTTGCCGGAAAATAATGACTCACAATCAACAAAGGAAAATTCTTACACACCTTATCCACTAACACATGCTTACCTAACGGGTTTGACACCTTAACCACAATATCCGTAAACTCAAAGGTCATACTCAAACTAGATGCCAATCTCATGCAAATATAAGAATGAGTAGATCCTGGATCTATTAAAGTAATAACAAAGGTGTCAAAAAGAGAAAAAGTACCTGTTATCACATCTGGGGATGATGCCTCTTCGCGGGCGCGAATGGCATACGTCCTCACAGGTGCCCGACCCTCCGGTCTCACAGCAGAGTCTTTGGATGCACCTCTACCACTAGTCCCACCTCTCGGGTTCCTTGGTGGTCTACCCCTTGCAGACACATTGCTAGGTCTTGTCTCTTGCTTCTCTTCCTTATCATCCCTCTCGGGGCAATTTCAGATAAAATGGTTGGGGGAACCACACTTATAACAACTTCGGTTGTTTCCCCAACACTCTTCGGTATGATACCTACCAGAACTTGGACACTCTAGTTTGTTCTTTGGATTGCCCACACTTTCCATCGAGGTGGCTTGGACTCTCGAACCTGAAGGAGTGTTGTCCAAGTCTTGACGTGGATATCCCATTGGTGTTGTCGTCTGAGGATTCACTTCCTTGGATCTTTTCGACTGGGCTTGATATGATTTGCCCTTCGATCATTTTCTCGCATCTCGGGCTTCACTCACAGCCCTTCTCTTTTCCTTACTCAATTCCTCGGCCTTACTTGCCCTTTCAACCAACACAAAAAACTCTTTCAACTCCAAAATACCAACTAGGAGCTTAATATCCTCGTTCAGTCCATCTTCAAACCTTTTACACAAGATGGTCTCTGTCGACACACATTCTTGCGCGTACTTGCTAAGCCTAACAAATTTGCGCTCATATTCTGCTACTGTCATTATTCCTTGCTTCAGCTCAAGGAATTCCTTCCGTTTCCGGTCAGTAAACCGCTGGCTTATATACTTCTTCCGGAACTCTTCCAGAAAGAAGTCCCATGTCACCCACTCTCTCGGGACTACCGACGTCAACATCTTTCATCAATGGTATACCGAGTCCCTCAGCAAAGATACGGCACACTTCAGGTTCTCTTCAGGTGTACAAGAGAGTTCATCGAATACTCTCATTGAGTTCTCTAGCGTAACTCGCCCTCTCCGGGGTCATCATCTACCTTAGCTCTAAATTCATCACCCCGTGTTTCCTAATCTTATCCACCGTGGGTTTCGATATCCTCACTACATCAATACCTTGAGGAGCCACCGGAATTGGTCGAGGTATAGGAGGAGGTGGAGGAGGTTGAGCATTAGGGTTCGCTCAAACATAACTGAGTACTAATTACTCATCATCCGGAGAAAGGCTTCCCAAGCCTCTTCCCTTGACCCTAACCTCGGGTCCACTCTCAACAGCGTTCCTTGCGCAGCAGAGCCAGGTGCATTACTAGTCGCTTCATCGCCAATCGATTGATCGGGATCTATATACTATATAAAACAAGGTTTAGAATCATCAAAAACCACCACACTATCATTGTACACTTATGGCATGTATAGCTAGACCCTTACACCCGCTACGGTAGTCCTAGAACCGACTAAACCATAGCTCTGATACCAATAAATGTAACACTCCTTACCCGTATTCTACGCCGAAACTGGGCCCGAGGTATTACCGAAATAAAACCACTTGATCGCCATTTAGGCTCAACGTGACTACTCTCTCTTAGTCACCATAATGACCTGATTCTCAACTTACGAGACCTTACTCAAATACACGAGGGCTATCAAGACCATATCGGAAACTCTTACGAATATAAAATTTTTCCATTCCAACAGGGCCACATGCCCGTGCGAAATGATACACGCCCGTGTGTAGTCACACACGCCCATGTCTACAAACCGTGCACAAAACTCAAGCATTCTGCCAAAGTCCCACGTCTAGGGCACACGCCCGTGCTCTCCACCCGTGGTGAGCACTGACTACTTTACACGGCCTAAAGCCTAGACACACGCTCGTGTGGCTAGCCCGTGGCCTATAACACTCGAATCTGCCAAAGTGACACGGCCAAGTCACACGCCCGTGGGTTGGCCGTGCGTCACACATGGCCTAGACACATTCCCGTGTGTCTATCCACATGGACAAGAACAAAGCTATTGGCTAAGCTCTTCTCACCCCTCTAGCATACACAACATGTACTCATTCAACACATCCATAACCAACTCATTTTGAAACATAATCTTACATGGATAACTACATATTTTATATAATAAAGTAGCCAACAACAATGGCATTATACAAAAATAGTTTATCCATCTAATGGCCAACACATCTTAGCCAATACAACAAAATTCCCTAACTTATCTTGCCCCTATACATGCCATATACAAAACATTAAGTCCAATGTACCAGAGTGTGCTGATAGTGTAGGTGATCTTCCGATTAATCCGCGTATCACGATTCAATCCTTGTTCTCTATAAGACAAGGGAAAAGAAAAGAGTAAGCTTTGAGCCTAGTAAGTTTACACATAAACAATTTAAGCATTCTAGTATAAGCTAAACAACAATTAGCATTATACTAACATATGCAATTCACATCCACTACTATGCTTACTCTTTCTATCCCTTACCACATCTCCAACACATCATGAGTCACATACTCATAATCATTGACATGCACCCCTGCACTTAATAGCACATTTACTCAAAATACAACACATCATTATTTCTCAATAATACATCCACACAGCTAACTTACTCGGTGGTTTCGCACTTAGCCCACCACAATCAGATCATAAGGTAGTATCGCACATAGCCTACCACAAAGGATAATTATAGTGTTTCCGCACATAGCTCACTAAATAATATGCTTAACAATAGTATCGCACACAACCCATCATTGTTAAGTATCAAGGTGGTATCGCACTTAGCCCACTATCAAGCATTATCACTACACATTCACATGTCTACTTGTAATACATTCATCCATTCACAACTACTATCTCATTCCTTCCACTAGAATTGAATAGGTTCTCAATTATGCTACACATTAGCTAGCATTAACAATGTATACGCATAAATGCATTGTTCATACGTAAACTTACCTCGGTACTCAAAAAGTATGGAGATGTGCAATTTAGTCCACGACCTTGCCCTTGTCTCGGTTAAGATCCGGGCTTCGTCTTTCTTGTTCTAAAATGACAAATCAACCCATTCAATACACACATTGACTAAATTGACCCTTATCTCATACTTTAGCAAAATTACCATTTTGCCCCTAAACTTTTGCATATTTATACTTTTGCCCTAAGGCTCGTAAAGTGATTTTTATTCAACTTTCTAGCCTTTCATGCTTAGCCGAATCATTTACTCAACTAAAGCAATCATCAATTCTCACTAAATCACTCATGTATGACCAATCTCAAGACTTTCACAAACTAGTCCCTACATGCATTTTTCATGGAATCCACTTAGTAAAAGATGTTTCTACTACATCAAGCCTTCATATTCTTCAATAAAACATCAAAATACATGCATGTCATACATGGTTACATTTTTGAACATCAATCCTAGCTCAACATATAGCTAAAAATAGCTTACTCATGTTACTAGGACTTCAAAAATACGAAGAATATAAAAATTGAAGAGCCCTAACAATGGCTTCTTGAAATTTTCGACAGCTTGGAGAAGAAGATGAATGAAATTTTGTCATCTTGTTCTCTTTTTAATCACTTAATTGACAAATGACCAAAATGCCCCTTAGTCAAACTTTTCCAATACCATCCACTTATGCCCTTTTTTTTCCAAAAATTAAAATTTGGGAAAATTACTATTTAAGGACCTCTAATTGATATTCCAAAGCTATTTCATACAAATAGCTTCTAGAATCTCACATTTTGCAACTTTTGCAATTTAGTCCTTTTGGACAATTCAACCACAATTTAACAAAATTGCTTCATGAAACTTTCACACTAACATGCAAACATAGCATAAACTTCAAAAACTCATACATATACCTCGGATTTGTGGTCTCGTACCACTATTCTGACTAAGCCCTAAATCAGGATGTTACAAGTACTGTACTGGTGGCTCTGCCACAATCACTATTACTGGTGGCTTTGCCACATATACTATTACCGCGGCTTTGCCGCAATATCGTCATCGCGGCTTTGTCTGCGATATCTTTGGCGCGCTTTCTTTTTGTGATGCTACTGATTACTTTGTACCAATCATATTACCGTTACTGATGGCTGTGTGCTGATCATATCAATGCTACTGATGGCTCTGTGCCGATCATATTACCATTACTGATGGTTGTGTGCCGATCATATTACTACTACTGATGGCTTTGTGCCAATCATATTACTGTACTCATAGCGGTGTGCCATTCTGTTTATGGCTTGTAGCCATTCTGTTTGACATCGCGACTTTCGCGATGCATCGATTAGTGCCGCAACCGGTGCTCATATTGGTGTGATGGCTGGGTGGGTTAACTTTATCCCCGCATGGTGTGTTGGTTGGTACGGGTGGTGTGTTGGCTGGATTGGGATGGGTTGCGTGATTGCATTGTAGCATTTCTGTTACTGATACTGTCATTATATTGGGCTTAAGCCCTCATGTATTCTATTTCTGATTCTGATACTGTAATGGGCTAAGCCCACACTACACTTTTACTGTTTTGGGTTAAAGCCCACATTGCACTGTTACTGAATAGGGCCAAGGCCTAGACTGTTACTGCATATCTTACTAACTGAATGATAGGGGATTACACACTGAGTTTTCATAAACTCACCCTTTCTTTTAACTTTACAGGTAATCCCCAGCCTTAGACGATTTGAAGCCGCGAGGGACTCGGAGGTGGCCACACGTTCGCTAATAGTTTATTTTAGACCTAGTTAATTAAATTTTTATATTGGGTTGATATTTTTGTAATAAGGCCTCTGGTGATTTTAATTCCTTATAATTGGGTTTAATTTCTTATTTTGGAAACTGCCAAACTGATACAAACAAGTTTTCAAAAATAAAAACGGTTTTAAAAGACAAACACACCTTTTCAAACTTCAAATAACTCTCATTAAAGTAACTCTCATGGAAATTGATTAAAAATAGTTGTCTCTCGACAAGCCTGATTTCGAAAATCACTTTGATGTGACACGCCAGATTCGATCGTAACGTCTAGGCCGGGTTTGGGGTGTTACAAAGCCTGTCATTTTACTATATATAACTTAGTATCCAAACTTACCATATTAATCAAGTTCACCTGTTTGCAACTTATGCCAAACATACTACATTAACTTATCCATCTACATTTCTATAATCTTACCATCGATTTACCATGTTAATACATATCAACCAACACAATGCCACATTTATACTTACCAAAATACATCAAATATTAGCCATTCCAATGGCTAATCACAAACCAACATTTACATGCCAACATTAGTTAATAAACCTATACATGCCATTATAACCGGGATTAATTTACCATTTGTACCGACTAGGCCGATGGATAGTGTGTAACATCTCCACCAAGCTTCCAACCCAACGAGCTTCCGAATTCCTTTAAAACAGGGAAATTAAAACAGAGTAAGCTTTTAAGCTTAGTAAGTTTGTATAACTGGGAATTTAACTTACCACTATTTTATATACATAAGGTAAACCTACATTTCATTCCAAAGTCGTGTTGACCAAGTGCCAAAACACATATCTTCATCAACCATGTTAGTCACCGTATTCCATATAATAGTTCATAATTATGAATTTATACTCTCATCAGACAAGATTTATTCACATATATTTTCATCACATATTTCAATATATCATGGATAAACAAATTCATCAAGTATATTCCACATTCAAGTATCAAATACATCATGCCTCAATATCAAGTGATATCATTTATATATTCAAATAATTCTCTCATCATGTATCCATGTAACATGTACAAAACATGTTAGTCATATATATATTTCTTAAGAATATCAATAAGCTTTTATGGGCTCAATAGTAATAGTCCTTTTTCCATATGCACATTCTTTCCACATTAAGTATTCAAATATCATATATAATTCATGTCCATGTAATTTAAGTATGTGCTTGTAATAATTCATCTCAAATTCACATTGTCTCATATCAGGATTTTTACCCGTTAAATTTATTTGAAATATCGATGGATACACATGTAGTAAACTTGATGTGTACAAAAATGTATTCTGTCAACTCATATTTAGAGGTACCCATAAGGGCACATAATCAGGAAGCACACTCTCAAGCCATATATCAGGATGCTCAAATGAGCCATGTAACAGGATGGTTATCCGGGCTAAACAGGAAACTCATAAGAGTTTAGAACATGAAGCTCATTGAGCTTAACAGGTAACTCCAAAGAGTTATTATTAGGGAGCTCTAGATAGCATAACAAGGAGTTCAAGAGAGCCATGTCAGAAAGCTCATAAGAGCCTTATCAGGACGCTCACGAAGAGCTGCATTTGTGTCCGCAATAAACGCTGGATCACAACCGATCGAATCGTGTAACTGGACGCTCACAAAGAGCTGCGGAAGTGCTCAACACATGCAAGATCACTACCGATCAGGATGCTCGCAAGAACCATGCAACAGGAATACTCGAGAAGGCTTTTCACAGGATGATCGTTCGAGGTATAATGTTCGCAACATATGTAGGACTATAATCAATACGGGAAAATCCTGTATCCATCGAATTTCTTTTATTCAAACGGGACTTAACACTTGTCAGACATTTTCGGATATGTGATTTATGTTTATTCATGACAATCATATAGTTCACAATCATAACATTCAATTTAAACATATAAACATACATTTTAGTTACACGAACTTACCTCGACAATGTTCGTGTTCACAAAGACTACTAATCCGATAATTTCCTTTTTCCTCGATCTAACTCTGTATGAGGTCTAACTGGATCTATATGGGTAAATTTAACTCAATTTAATACATTTCATACTCAATTGAACTCAATTCACTTCCTAGGAAAATTACCATTTTGCCCCTATATTTTTCATAAATGACAATTGTCTCTGGGCTCAGAAAATAAAATTCATGCAATTTAATCCTTATTCCAAGCCTAACCAATTTTTACATGTTTTAATAATAGCTCATGAATTTCACAAAAATCAAAATTTTTCCATGGGTTTTATCATTTTTCAATTTAGTCCCTAAATCATAATTTCATCAAAATTCTCTTTGTAAAAGTTGTTTATCTATCAACAACCTTTCATTTTCTACCATAAATTTCAAAATTTCAGCATTTACATCCATGGAAAAATTTCTATACTTTGATATCTTTACAAATTTATCCCCAAAATAGATAGATTAAGCTATTCCGATCTTGGAAATATAAAAATTACTAAAAACGGGATAAGAATGCTTACCCAACTAAGCCAAGAAAGCTTGCTTTCTCTTTCCTAGGGTTTCCATGTACTTTTGGGGAAGAAGATGATAATAATAATATGATATTTCTATTTAATTTATTATCATCCATTAATTTTTCAACATTCCAATTTAGTCCTTTTCTTTTTCTAATTTTCCATGGATGATTCATCAAAAATATCTACTAACTTTTCTTAATGGTCTAATTACCATATAAGGACCTCAAGTTTTGAATTCCATAGCAAATTAATCCTTATAGCTACTAGAATTCAACTCTTGCATTTTATGCAATTTGGTCCTTTCATCAAATTAGAATTATAATCGGTAAAATTTCTTAATGAAATTTTCACACGATATTTCTATAATTCTATAGATCATAAAATAATATTAAAATAAATTTCTCTTCTGGGATCAGATTTGTGGTCCCGAAACCACTATTTCGATTACACTGAAAATGGGTTGTTACATAAACATGTCAAAACTTATCACTATCACACATCATAATTCATTATATACTAAGCTATATACACCACATATTTGAAGTATTCAAGCACCAACACTTTGCACCAAAAAGATTTGTACATCAACTACATATATAAGGTCCAAAAGGTTTACCTAGTTATGCACATAAGTTCAAATGCCATTCACTAGCAACAAGCCTAAACATATCAACTTTTAACATTTACATTTTCACAAAAATAACATAACACTAAAGACCTTTCCTAATACATGCCACTTTAACCAACTATAGCAAAAACCAAAATGACTACCGAGATGATGATGATAGTGTATGAGCTTCAGAGTCGATCCAATCCAAGCAACAATTCCAAGAGTCCCACAAAAATAAATCAAACTAATAAGGACGAGAAGGCTTAGTAAGTTCGATAATAGATTCATTTATTATCGACTACAAATGTTCAATTTGATGATAACTTTCAATACACCGGCACAAGCCTGCTAGGCACAGAGCCCGAATAACACTCTGTTTCTATTTCTTTAAACATAGTTAAATGGAAATTCAAGGAAAAATCAATAATGAAATATTATGAAATATTCAATGCAACTAAAAATAAACATATAACGAACTTACTGGACTAGATTAAAGAAATTTGTGAAATGCAGGAATTACTCCAAAATCTTCCCTTTTCCGCGATCTTCAACTCCTTCGTGATCTAAAACAATAGTTTCATTCAATTGAGTACTTCTAAACATTAATTTAATCCATAATTCATTTATATGCAAAATTACCCTTTTGCCCCAAACATTTTAACTATTCACAATTTAGTCCTTAAACTCATAAATTGAAATCTAAGCATTTTCATCATTTTCTCAAACTAGTCAATTTCTCTAGGGACCTATATCAATCCATACAAATCATCATTTCACAAATTTACCATGAACTTTTTCTACTTTTTCAAATAAGTCCCTAAATGACATTTTCATCAAAAATCACTTTAAAAGAGTTGTTTATTTGTCAACAAAGATTCTTTTTCTTCCATCAAACATCAAAAATCACATGAACACATTCATAGAAAAACCCTAAACTTTTAAAAGTTTTGCAAATTAATCCCTGGACTAGCTATATTAAGCTAGAACGACTTCAAAAACATAGAAATCATTAAAAACGGAATCAAAATTCACTCACATGGAAGGATGCAATGGTCGAACCTTAAAATGCACTTCAATAGAGTTTTTTTCTTCCTTATTTTCGGTGGAAGATAGACAAACAAAGATGATAGGTTTGTTTTCCAATAATTTTACTAACCTTTATTTATTAAATGACATGATTAAACTTATTATTAACCTTTGAAATTACCTATTTAATGTCCATATTTGTCCACTCAATATAACAATGGTCTAATTACCACATAAATCCCTTAACTATTTAATTTCATAGCCATTTGGTACCTTTAACTTATAGAACTCCTGTAACAGCTCGTTTTCAGTGAAATCAGAATAGTGGTTTCGGGACCACAAATCCGAGTCAGAAAAAGAAAATTTATTTTAATATTATTTTATGTCCTGCATTATGATAGGAAAGACGTATGAAAATTTCGATAAGAAAGTTTTACCTATTTCATGTTTAATTATAGAAAGGACCAAATTGCATAAAATGCAAAAGTTGAGTTCTAGTAGCTATAGGTAGTAAATAGCTATGAAATTCAAAACTTGAGGTCCTTATATGGTAATTAGACCATTAATAAAAGTTAGTAGATATTTATGATGATTCATCCATGGAAATTAAAGAAAAAAAAATGACTAAATTGGAAAGTTGAAAAAATTAAAGATGATAATTAAATTAAAAGAAAAAAATATCATATTATTATCATCTTCTTCCCCAAATTTCTATGGAAACCCTAGGAAAGAGAAAGAAAATCAAGTAAGCCTGGTTGGGATCTTGTCTCGTTTTTAGTAATTTTTATATTTTCGAGATCAGAATAACCTAATCTAGTTATTTTGGGGATCAATTTTTAAAGTTATCAAGGTAATAAAATTTTGCCATGGATGTAAATGATGAAATTTTGAAATTTATGGTAGAAATTGAAAGGTTGTTGATAGATAAACAACTTTTGTAAAGTGAATTTTTATGAAATTGTGATTTAGGCACCAAATTTTAAAGATGTAAAATTCATGGAAAATTTTTATTTTTTGTGAAATACATGAGCTATAGATATTATATGAAAAATTCGGCTAGGCTTGGAATAAGGATTAAATTGCATAAATTTTATTTTCTGAGCCTAGGGATGTAACACCCCAAACCCAGCCTAGACGTTATTGTCGTATTTGGCAATGTCACACGATAGTGTTTTTGAAACCTCATTGTTACGATGAAAACATTCCATGTTATTATCTTTAGTAAACCTTTGTTTTGAAACATCCCTTGTTGCGGAAGCTTTAATAAAATAGTCTAGGTGATCATGCTTTTAGAAATTACTTTAACTTTTTGAAAACCGAATTTCCTACGATCAGCAGGTATAAATCCATAAAGTAAAATAAATAAATAAAAACCCAAATTTAAAACCAAAGTCCCAGAGGGTCCTTAAATTACAACCCAAATAATCAATAATAATCAAATCATAAATCGTAAATTGAAAACCATGAAGTCCAAAAATTACTATGGTCACCGCTGAGTCCTCCGTCGCACCGATCCGTCTAAGTCTGGGGATTACCTGTGCACATTAAACAAAAAGGGTGAGTTTAGATAAACTTAGTGTGTAATCCCGCAGAAACAAACAAACAATCAGTATTCATAGTGCACAGTTGAACAGTCTTGGGCCTAAGCCCTTTTCAAAGATCAATGATGATTTGGGCCTTAGCCCATCTCAAGACTGATGTCAAAAATGCAAGTAGGGCCTTAGCCCATCACGAAATCGACGTGCGAGAATAGATTATGCAAAGCAGCAAAATCCTACCCAACTAGCCTCTACACACTATCTCCGTCCAACCCTACACTCCATGTGGGGATATAATCAACCCACCCATCCCTACACTCCAAGTAGTACCGAATGCGACACAATACAAAGAGTTTGCAAATGAAGTCATGAAGAAATTAGGCTTAAAGCCTTTCACTACACTTCCTCCGAATAACAACCCCCAACCCAATGCAATGCAACACACAATGGATGACATGCTATTATGTAATTTCAGTACATATATTCAATTCAAATATTAACATGCCCAGTACAGATATCATTCAGTCAATTTCACACATCTAGGGTTCTAAGTAGCGCTTACTGACCCTACAGTAGGTTCACAGTCGACTTGGGCGACCCGTGCAACCTTAAAAACATTTCGATAAAAATGGGCCCACACGCCCATGTGATCTACCCTGTGGGCCCACACACCCGTGTGGTCCACTTGACCCAAATTGGCCTTGGTCGTGTGATCTATTTTTAAAGTAACCCATGCTAGCTCAATACTCATATATGTTTTCACTATTTACTTATATGTTCATTCAAAGCTGTCTACTTGAGTCATTATCACTAAATCATTTATATCTTGAGCTACAGAATTTCAAATTAAGATCCGCTTGATGTTTTTGAAACTAGACTCAAATACCTTTTTACCATAAAATTTTTAGAATTTATAGTTTATCAAATAAGTACAGTAAAATCTTTAAAGTTATGCCTATTCTGCTATTTGACAGCTTCATCCTTTTCTAACTAAAAATTATGTAACAGACCGAATTTGACCCTAATCGGAACGGTGGTTTTGGGACCACGAATCTGAGTCCGAAAAATTTTTAAATATTATTTTTGGTGCAAATTATATGTGATTTATGATGTGTGAAAGTTTCGTATAAAAATTTTATCGTTTGAGTGTTTAATTTAACAAAAGGGACTAAATTGCGTATAGTGTAAAAGTTGCATACTATAGTGGAAAGTGCTTAAATGATGATGGCTTTCTAATATGGAGTATTAAAAGGGTAATTAACCCATTTTATGAGTTAGTGGGCGGCAAAGGTCAAGTGTGACCTTAAATTATAAGTTGTTTTTATTATTAATTAAAGGTTAAAATGGTAAATCATTAAAAATGTTATTATATGTTAAATTATATGAAATTAAAAGCCATTTTATTTGTTCTTCATCTTTCATTTGCCGTATGTTAACTAAGAAAATAAGGGTTTAAAGACTTTGAAGTGTTCGGCCATCATCTAGCTCAATTTAAGGTGTGTTTTACTTCCGTTTTCGATAATTTTTACGTTTTTGAGATCGTTGTTTTGAATATTAGTTGACCCATGGTAGAATTTTTAAATATGAGCATGCTTGATGTTCGGCCTTTTACATGTTCTTGTGGTTTTTGATGTTTGATGATTTTATATTAAAGATATGTTAAAGATTAGCATGTTTTGTATTGGAAATTTTAGTGAATTTGAGTATTTTAGGCTAAATTGCAAAAATGAATTTTTGAGGGTGGCTAAAATGCAAAATAAATGAAAGAAATGGACTAATATGGTCCCTATGAATATTCGGCCCTAAGGTGTTATAGTGAAATTTTGTGTATTTTGTGTTTTGTGCAAATAGGACTAAATTGTAAAATGTGAAATATTAGGGGTAAAATGGCAAATTGCCCATTTATGTGTTTTGGGACTAAATTGAGATGAAATGTGCTTGAATGAGCTAAATTTTAATGTGTTTAGATCAAGAACAAAGAAAAACGGATTTGGATCGGGGAAAGGTAAAGGTTATCGAATAACAGGTCTACGTTGTCCGTCGATAGTCGAGGTAAGTTCTTAAGCAAATATACTTCAAAGAATTATTTATGAACGTAGTAAATGAATGAATTTAGTAATTTTAAGCATAAATGTATGAGTTAGCCGAATGTAAGGGTATTATATTGGATTGAATATATTTTGTTTAATGTGATATGAATAAGTATATTCGATCTGATATGTGAATGTAATATGAAGTATATGATTTGTTTGTGATGATAGCATTAAGAAATGTGTATTGAAGGATTAATTATGTTGATATTTGGGCTTCGAGCCTAGCAGGCCTTGTGCCGGTGATTTATTTCGGGCTTCGAGCCTAGCAGGCCTGGTGCCGGTGAAATATTTCGGGCTTATTGCCTAGCAGGCTAAATGCCGGTGTTTAAAATTCGGACCTTGAGTCTAGCAGGCCTAGTGCCGGTGTGTGCGATTCAGGCAAAAGCCTAGCAGGTTCTATACCGGTGAGTTTCAATTTCGAATTTCAGTTATATAGTATTAAAGTCATGAAACAAATCTAGAAAGCTTAAGTTTTGAAAATGGCTTTGTTAATTCGGCTACAAGGTATGTACTATCATACTTTAGTGTTATAAATATATATATAAATATGCTATGATAGTGAGCAAATAAAATGTTGAAAGAAAAGTGTTATATACTTGGTTGTGAATTTTGTGTATGAAATATGCTATGTGGTTATTTGAAATTCGAAACATGAGTGTGATTAAAAATGCTCATGTAGGTATATTGTTATACTTAGCTATGTGATTATTATGTATAATCGGCAATTGATGTATTTGTTAAGGAAATTGGAAGTCATCAAGTTAAGTAAAGTAGTAATACTTTGTTATGTTGAGTTATAAGTAAGACATGTAAATGTAATGTCATGAATTGATTTTATTTCATGTTTAAACGGTTAAACGATATAATATAATGCTTAAGACTTACTAAGCTAGTAGCTTATTTCGTGTGTGTTCATTGTTTCGTATTATAGATTCCAGTCAAGCTACGGGCTCAAAGGATCGTTAGAGGAGTCAACAACACTATCACCCCTTTTTGGTATTTGAAAGTTAGTTTTTGAATCAAAGGCATGTATAGGCTAACTAAATGTTTGAATGATGTTTTGTTTGTATATAATAGCCATGCGAAAATGGCTTGATCATTTGTTTTAAATTTAGTCTTAATTGTTCTTGATTATATGATGAATGTGTTTGGTTTCAATGATTTGGCTATGGTCTTTTCTTTTATTCAAGTTTTGTATTATGCGTTATTGATGGTTGATGGATGGTAATGCTAGCATTGTATTAAATTAGTCAAGAGTTTGGCATTTAGGTTAACCTTTGTAAGTACTAGATCATGATTTGAAATGGTTGGTTTAGGTAAATTTTAAAGTAGGAAAATGGGTATAAGTTATTCATGTTTCGGTTATGTTAATGAACATTTGTTTGGTTTTCAAAGTGCAGATGTTTAGATGGTTTGTTAATAGACATGGTTGAATGTGCATATTGTATTATCATCAAGGGTAGATTTGATTATGTTACAGTGTTCAAAATGTTATATATGTGATCAGATAGCCAATAAAATGCTATGAGTTGATATGTGTTAATATGCATTCATGAGTAAGGCATGAAATAATATGCTGAAATTTGACTATAGTAATTGATGTCTTTATACTTATTATATATAAAGTGAATAGTAAATGCTTAAATGTGTACCAAATATTTGAATGTTTCAGATTCGGTAGTTAAATAGTTTGAATTGTAGATATATGAAATATGTTTAAGCTGGTCCTCGTATATGAGACAGAATTGTCAAAGGGTTTTTGATTAAAAATTTTAAGTATGATTTGTAATGAATAACTGTGATGATCTGAATTTGGGGTCAGTAATACCTCATAACCCTAATCCGGTGATGGATACGGGTTAGGGGTGTTACATTTGATTGGTATCAGAGCTTACGATTTAGTCGATTCTAGGACTACCGTAGCGCGTGAGAGTCTAGCTATACATACCTTTATTATATATATGATAGTGTGGTGATTTCTGACATTTCAAACTTTGTTTTATATAGTAAATGGATCCTGATCCTGACAGAGCCATAGCGGATGATGAAGAGAGTGTAGCGCCTGATCTCGCACGCGGGACAGCGCCGGTAGACTCTCGACCTGTCTCGGGTAGCCATGAGGGGGAGGCTAAGCAAGCCTTTTACCAGATTATGAATGAATGGTTTACCCAGTTTATCCGGACTAACTCGGCTGCACAACAACCTCCACCCCCGAATAATCCAACTCTGGTACCTTCCGCACCTCCGATGATAGATCCGATGAGATCTAGTAGGCCTCTCGTTGATAAAATTAGGAAATATGGGGCCGAAGAATTCAAAGCTAATGATGATGATGACGCAGAACGAGCTGAGATATGGCTTGATAACACTATTCAGGTACTTGATGAGCTATCCTGTACTCCAGATGAATGTCTTGAGTGTACTATATCGCTACTTCGGGACACTGCATATCACTGGTGGAATACACTAGTACCAGTGGTTCCGAAAGAAAAAGTGACTTGGGATTTCTTCCAGATCGAGTTCCGTAAGAAATATATCAGTCAGAGATTCATCGATCAGAAACGAAAAGAATTTCTGGAACTAAAAGCGAGGTTGTATGGATCGTGACGGAATATGAGCGGAAATTTGTCAGATTGAGCCGATATGCCCGAGAGTGTGTATCAACTGAAGCCATTATGTGCAAAAGATTTGAAGACGGTTTGAATGAAGACATAAAGTTGCTTGTTGGCATTCTTGAAATCAAAGAGTTCGTAGTACTTGTCGAGCAAGCTTGCAAAGCTGAAGAGCTTGGGAAAGAGAAAAGAAAGGCTGAAATGGAAGATAGAGACACTCGTAAAAGATCATCGAGTAAGACTTTCCAGTCTATATCTAAGAAGTTCAGAGATGACTTTGGCCGACATAAAACTACTTCAGACATGTCTAGACGAGATCGACCTCCAGTAGGTTCCCGTGCGACTTCGATGGCCAGTGTTGGTAATGCTCAGCAGAATTGAGTTGAATGCAAGCATTGTGGTAAATGGCATTCTGGGAGTTGTAGATTCCGAGATCGGTCCTGTTTTAAATGTGGATCATCAGAGAGTGCCCAATGTTAGCCGAGCAAAATACGGCTCAAAATATCAGATCGAGTAACGTGTCAGTACGAGGCAGACCATCTAGGCATTCGGGAAATGTTAGTGGCAGTCAGAAAGGAACTAAAGACACTGTGGTTAGATCGGAGGTTCGTGCACCAGCTAAAGCATATGCTATACGTGCCAGAGAGGATGCTTCTTCCCCAGATGTTATCACTGGTACTTTCACTCTTTATGATACTACTGTGATTGCATTGATTGATCCTAGTTCGACTCATTCATATGTGTGTGAAACTCTAGTATCCAGTAAGACTTTGCCTGTTGAGTCTACTGAGTTTGTGATCCGTGTGTCCAACCCCTTGGGTAGATGTGTTTTCATTGATAAAGTGTGTAAAGGTTGCCCGTTGATGATTCAGGATTCATGTTTCCCAGCTGATTTAATGTTGTTTCCTTTCGACGAATTTGATATAATTTTGGGAATGGGTAGTTAACTTTGCACGATGCGTGGTGGAATTGCAAAAGAAAGACCATTGAATTGAAATGTCGAAGCGGTGAGATCATCCGGATTGAATCTAGTGACTTGAATGGGTTACCGGTAGTAATATCCTTGATGTTAGCCTTGTAAATATGTGAAAAAGGATGTGAAGCTTACTTGGCCTATGTGTTGGATAATAAAGTGTCCGAAAAACAAATTGAATCCGTACTAGTGGTGTGTGAATACCCAAAGGTGTTCCCTGAAGAATTACCGGGTTTACCGCCAGTTCGAGAGATAGAGTTTGGTATTGAATTAGTACAGGGGACGACTCCGATTTCGATAGCTCCGTATCGAATGGCACCTACTGAATTAAAAGAGTTGAAAGCACAGTTGCAAGAGTTGATAGATAGGGGCTTTGCTCGACCGAATTTTTCTCCTTGGGGTGCACCAGTTCTATTTGTGAAAAAGAAAGATGGGACTATGCAAATGTGTATTGATTATCGACAGCTAAATAAGGTGACAATAAAGAATAAATACCCGTTGCCTCGGATTGATGACTTGTTTGATCAGTTGAAAGGGGCTTCATTGTTTTCGAAGATAAATCTGAGATCGGGTTATTATCAGTTGCGAGTCAGAGATTCTGATGTGCCAAAGACTGCATTTTAAACGAGGTACGGACATTTTGAGTTCCTGGTTATGCCTTTTGGACTTACTAATGCACCTGCCGTTTTTATGGATTTGATGAATCAGATTTTTAGACAGTATTTGGATCAGTTTGTGGTAGTGTTTATAGATGATATCCTGATCTACTCCAGAGATGAAACCAAGCATGCCGAGCATTTAAGATTAGTGCTACAAACTTTGCAAGATCAACAGTTGTATGCAAAGTTTAGTAAGTGTGAATTCTGGATGAAGGAAGTTAGCTTTTTGGGTCACGTCATTTCAGCATCAGGCATTCGGGTTGATCCGAATAAAATATCGGCTATACTTGATTGGAAACCACCGAAGAATGTTTCTGAAATTCGAAGTTTTCTGGGACTTGCGGGTTACTACAGACGATTTGTGAAGGGTTTTTCTATAATAGCCACCCCGTTGATAAAGCTATTATAGAAAGACGCTAAATTTGAATGGTCGAAAAAGTGTCAGAAAAGCTTTGATCAGTTGAAAGCCTTTTTGACCGAAGCTCTAGTGTTAGCTCAACCTGAATCGGGTAAAGAATTTACTGTTTATAGTGATGCTTTTTTGAATGGTTTGGGTTGCATTTTGATGCAGGATGGCAAAGTTATAGCCTACGCTTCGAGACAATTGAAGCTTCATGAAAGAAATTATCCGACTCATGATCTAGAGTTACCAGCCATTGTATTTGCATTGAAAATTTGGCGTCATTACTTATTCGGTGAGAAATGTCATGTTTATTCAGATCACAAAAGTCTGAAGTACTTGATGACTCAGAAAGATTTGAACTTGAGACAACGCAGATGGTTAGAGCTGTTGAAAGACTATGAATTAGTGATTGACTACCATCCGGGGAAAGCTAACGTTGTTACAGATGGCTTAAGTCAAAAATCATTGTTTGCTCTTTATGTGATGAACGCACATATGGTTATGTCTGGTGATGGTTCGATCATAGCCGAGTTGAAAGCAAGACCGATGTTTATTCAGCAAATTTGTGATGCACAGAAAATTGACAAAGATATGATTGCTAGACGAGTTCAGTGTGAAAATGATGCAGAGTCAGAGTTTCGAGTTGATGCAAATGATTGTTTGAACTTCAAAGGCCGAATATGTGTTCCGAGGAATGTGGATTTGATCCAGATGATTTTGAACGAGGCTCATAATAATCGACTATCGGTACATCCGGGTAGCGCGAAATGTATAATGATTTGAAATGATTATATTGGTGGCACGGCATGAAACGGGATATATCTGAATTTGTTTCAAAGTGTTTAATTTGTCAGCAAGTAAAAGCCGAGCATCAAGTGCCTTCTGGGTTACTTCAGCCGATCATGATACCTGAATGGAAGTGGGATAGAATTGCTATGGATTTTGTATCCGGTTTGCCAACTACACCGAGCAAGAAAGATGCAGTCTGGGTTATAGTGGATAGACTGACCAAATCAGCTCACTTTGTTCCAGTTCGTACGGATTATTCGCTTGATAAACTTGCTGAGTTGTATGTATCTCAAATTGTGAGATTGCATGGTGTGCCGAGTTCCATCGTTTCAGACAGAGACCCGAGATTTACATCGCGGTTTTGGAAGAAGTTGCAAGATGCTTTAGGTACTAAACTCCACTTTAGTACAGCCTTTCATCCGCAGACAGACGGTCAGTCTGAACGAACCATTCAGATACTTGAGGACATGTTAAGATGTTGCGTTCTTGAGTTTGAAGGTACGTGGGAAAGATACTTACCTTTGATTGAATTTGCTTATAATAACAGTTTTCAATTGAGTATCAAAATGGCACCTTACGAAGCTCTATATGGCTTCAAGTGTCGTACACCATTGTATTGGACCGAACTCAGTGAAAATAAGATACACGGGGTTGATTTGATTAAAGAAGCTGAACAGAAAGTGGCTATAATCAGAGATAGTTTGAAAGTTGCCTCGGATCGCCAAAAGTCCTACTCGAATTTGAAACGTAAAGACATTGAGTTTCAAGTTGGAGATCGGGTATTCTTGAAAGTTTCTCCGTGGAAGAAAGTACTCCGATTTGGTCGAAAAGGCAAGCTAAGTCCGAGATTCATCAGACCGTACGAGATCATCGAACATATTGGGCCTGTTGCTTATAGATTGAAGTTGCCCTCTGAATTAGAAAAGATACACAACATATTTCACGTTTCGATGCTTCGTAGATATAGATCGAATCCGTCACATGTTATCGCTCCGTTCGAGATTGAAATCTGATCCGATATGACGTATGAGGAGGAACCGATTCGTATTTTAGCTCGGGAAATGAAAGAGTTGAGAAACAAGAAAATTCCATTAGTGAAAGTACTATGGAATCGGCACGGAGTTGAAGAGGCTACGTGGGTGCCTGAGGATTCAATGAGGCAACAATATCCGACTTTGTTTAACGGTAAGATTTTCGGGGACGAAAATCCCTAAGGGGGAGTTGTAACAGACCGAATTTGACCCTAATCGGAACGGTGGTTTTGGGACCATGAATTCGAGTCCAAAAAATTTTTAAATATTATTTTTGGTGCAAATTATATGTGATTTATGATGTGTGAAAGTTTCGTATAAAAATTTTATCGTTTGAGTGTTTAATTTAACAAAAGGGACTAAATCGCGTATAGTGTAAAAGTTGCATACTATAGTGGAAAGTGCTTAAATGATGATGGCTTTCTAATATGGAGTATTAAAAGGGTAATTAACCCATTTTATGACTTAGTGGGCGGCAAAGGTCAAGTGTGACCTTAAATTATAAGTTGTTTTTATTATTAATTAAAGGTTAAAATGGTAAATCATTAAAAATGTTATTATATGTTAAATTATATGAAATTAAAAGCCATTTTATTTGTTCTTCATCTTTCATTTCCGTATGTTAGCTAAGAAAATAAGGGTTTAAAGACTTTGAAGTGTTCGGCCATCATCTAGCTCAATTTAAGGTGTGTTTTACTTCGGTTTTCGATAACTTTTACGTTTTTGAGATCGTTGTTTCGAATATTAGTTGACCCATGGTAGAATTTTTAAATTTGAGCATGCTTGATGTTCGGCCATTTACATGTTCTTGTGGTTTTTGATGTTTGACGATTTTATATTAAAGATATGTTAAAGATTAGCATGTTTTGTATTGGAAATTTTAGTGAATTTGAGTATTTTAGGCTAAATTGCAAAAATGAATTTTTGAGGGGGCTAAAATGCAAAATAAATGAAATAAATGGACTAATATGGTCCCTATGAATATTCGGCCCTAAGGTGTTATAGTGAAATTTTGTGTATTTTGTGTTTTGTGCAAATATGACTAAATTGTAAAATGTGAAATATTAGGGGTACAATGGTAAAATGCCCATTTATGTGTTTTGGGACTAAATTGAAATGAAATGTGCTTGAATGAGCTAAATTTTAATGTGTTTAGATCAAGAACAAATAAAAACGGATTTGGATCGGGGAAAGGCAAAGGTTATCGAATAACCAGTCTACATTGTCCGTCGATAGTTAAGGTAAGTTCTTAAGCAAATATACTTCAAAGAATTATTTATGAACGTAGTAAATGAATGAATTTATAATTTTAAGCATAAATGTATGAGTTAGCCGAATGTAAGGGTATTATATTGGATTGAATATATTTTGTTTAATGTGATATGAATAAGTATATTCGATTTGATATGTGAATGTAATATGAAGTATATGATTTGTTTGTGATGATAGCATTAAGAAATGTGTATTGAAGGATTAATTATGTTGATATTTGGGCTTGAGCCCTAGCAGCCTTGTCTTTGGTGATTTATTTCGGCTTCGAGCCTAGCGGGCCCGGTGTTGGGTGAAATATTTCGGGCTTATTGCCTAGCGAGGCTAAATGCGAGATGTTTAAACTTGGACCTTGAGTCTAGCGGGGCCTAGTGCCGGTGTTTGCGATCGGGCAAAAGCCTAGCGGAGTTCTATACAGTGAGTTTCAATTTTGAATTTCAGTTATATAGTATTAAAGTCATGAAACAAAATCTAGAAAGCTTAAGTTTTGAAAATGGCTTTGTTAATTCGGCTACAAGGTATGTACTATCATACTTTAGTGTTATAAATATATATATAAATATGCTATGATAGTGAGAAAATAAAATGATGAAAGAAAAGTGTTATATACTTGGTTGTGAATTTTGTGTATGAAATATGCTATGTGGTTATTTGAAATTCGAAACATGAGTGTGATTAAAAATGCTCATGTAGGTATATTGTTATACTTAGCTATGTGATTATTATGTATAATCGGCAATTGATGTATTTGTTAAGGAAATTGGAAGTCATCAAGTTAAGTAAAGTAGTAATACTTTGTTATGTTGAGTTATAAGTAAGACATGTAAATGTAATGTCATGAATTGATTTTATTTCATGTTTAAACGGTTGAATGATATAATATAATTCTTAAGACTTACTAAGCTAGTAGCTTATTTCGTGTGTGTTCATTGTTTTGTATTATAGATTCCAGTCAAGCTACGGGCTCAAAGGATCGTTGGAGGAGTCAACCACACTATCACCCATTTTTGGTATTTTAAAGTTAGTTTTTGAATCAAAGGCATGTATAGGCTAACTAAATGTTTGAATGATGTTCTGTTTGTATATAATAGCCATGCGAAAATGGCTTGATCATTTGTTTTAAATTCAGTCTTAACTGTTCTTGATTATATGATGAATGTGTTTGGTTTCAATGATTTGGCTATGGTCTTTTCTTTTATGCAAGTTTTGTATTATGCGTTATTGATGGTTGATGGATGGTAATGCTAGCATTGTATGAAATTAGTCAAGAGTTTGGCATTTAGGTTAACCTTTGTAAGTACTAGATCATGATTTCAAATGGTTGGTTTAGGCAAATTTTAAAGTAGGAAAATGGGTATAAGTTATTCATGTTTCGGTTATGTTAATGAACATTTGTTTGGTTTTCAAAGTGCATATGTTTAGATGGTTTGTTAATAGACATGGTTGAATGTGCATATTGTATTATCATCAAGGGTAGATTCGATTATGTTACAGTGTTCAAAATGTTATATATGTGATCAGATAGCCAATAAAATGCTATGAGTTGATATGTGTTAATATGCATTCGTGAGTAAGGCATGAAATAATATGCTGAAATTTGACTATAGTTAATGATGCCTTTATACTTATTATATATAAAGTGAATAGTAAATGCTTAAATGTGTACCAAATATTTGAATGTTTCAGATTCGGTAGTTAAGTAGTTTGAATTGTAGATATATGAAATATGTTTAAGCTGGTCCTCGTATATGAGACTGAATTGTCAAAGGGTTTTTGATTAAAAATTTTAAGTATGATTTGTAATGAATAACTGTGATGATCTGAATTTGGGGACAGTAATACCTCATAACCCTAATCCGGCGATGGATACGGCTTAGGGGTGTTACAAATTATTTATCTCTTAGTACAGAATTTAGATGATGTTTCCGTTTGTTTCTCTTTAAAATATACTCATTAAGGATTTAAAAATATAAATTTAAGCCGCCAATTATTTGTTTACAATTTTTGATGATTTTACTAAGTCAGAATAGGGGAATCCAAAATCATTCTGACCTTGTCTCACAAAATTTATTATATCTCATGATTTACAATTCCATTTCTTACATTGTTTCTTCCATGAAAAACTAGTCTCAATAAAATTTAATTTCATATTTTATTCAACCTCTAACTCAATTTCTACTATTTTTGATGATTTTTCAAAGTTAGACTACTTATGTTGTCCAAAACTATTTTAGTGCAAAATGTTGATTTCCAAGTTTATAACACCCTTATTTCCTTTCTCTACAATTTTTCGTATCATTTTATCTTATTTATCTTATTTCTCGATAGAAAGCAATTTTGGCTTTTCGCTGAATCCCGTTTTCTACGTTTTGGGTACACACCTGGTATCGTTTTTGATGCATAAGCACTCCTAAGCCTCCAGAACCTAAAAATCGACCAACATATCTCCAGATTAATCACTTAATTCGTTTTTAATCAACCAATTTCGGAAGGAACTCGACTAAAAACCTAGCCAAACCCTTACCTCGCTTGAGTAACCACGACTTCGCACAATCACAGCGTCGATTCAAAACTACCAGCCCCTTGATTAACTCCTAAACACCAAAAAGGATCCCCCTTTTAGAGATTAACCAAGAACGATTAATAATAGACAAAACCGTTACTTACCGAACATGCACAACCAACGACGAACAATCGAATCAATTGAAAAAAAAAAGAAAGAAACAGAAGGGGAAAAAATAATGGAAATTTCGGCAGCAACTAGGGGAAAGAATCGACAGAGGAGGGAAAAAAGAAGAAGAAGAAAACGTCAAAAAAAGTTTGGGGAATTGGAGAGAAAACTGAAACTCTAATTTTTTTTCCAAGAAAAAGATAATCAGATTATTTTCTGATAACCTCTCCCCAATTATCTCCTAAAATCACTCCCTATTAACCCACTAAAACACAACTACTCAGAATTTTGCCCCAACACAACTCTTAGCCGAAATTGGAGAAAAAATACTGTCTCCACGCCATCACAGAGAATTGAACACAGGATCTCCAACACTCCAACACTCCACTTAACCACCAGACCGGCAGGCCCATTCTGATATAAACTTACCAACAATTAAACTTAAGCCCTTTGCACAAGGTTAAGGCTTTATTTATAAAAAAAAATACCAAAATTTGCCCAAGTAAGGCTTGAACTTGGGACCTCTCACACACACCCAGAACACATAACCACTGAAGCAGATAGACATTGTGTGTCACACATACACGAAATCAAAAATTAAAATTTTGGGGTGTTACAAGGGACGAAATTAGAATTCATGAAAAGTATAGTGGCAAAATGGTACTTTTGCCTAATATGTGAATTGGGTGATTTGAATATGAAATGTAATAAACTGATGATTAAATTCATTTATATAGATCCAGAAAGACCAAATACGGAATTGGAACGAGGAAAAGAAAAAGTTTTGGATTAGTAGATTTACATATACGAACAAGTATCGAGGTAAGTTCTTGTAACTAAATTGTGTACATTTATATGTTTGAATTAAATGCTATTTGTGAATAGTATAATTGCCATGTATATGAAATTGATTAAATATCTGAAAATATTCGATAAATGTTAAGTCTCATTTGAACAAATGAAAATCGATGGATACATGTTTCTCGTATTGGTTGTAGTCCTACATATGTTGCGGACACAACACCAGCTCGAAAGAGCATCCCGTTATTAGCCCTCTTGAGCTTCCCGTTATATGGTTCTTGCGAGCTTCCTGTTAATAGCTCTTCGGAGCATCCTGATTGGATGTGATTCTACATGTGTTGTGGACACATCTTAGCTCTTATGAGCATCCCGTTATATGGCTCTTCGTGAGATTCCCGATTAAATGCTCTTTATGAGCTTCCTGATTGGAAACACAAAAATTTATATACTTTTTCATGCCCTTTTTGACCCAAATTCATGTGGTTTCAAGTAAATTCTTGTCGGAAAATAATTAAATATTATAAAATAATTATATTGTGCTAAAAATATGAACATGATGAACTTTAATTAATTTTATAATTAATTTTGATTTATTTTGACTATTTTCGGAGAGAATCGCACAAAGGGCTTAAAATCACCGCGAGTATAATCGCTCGAAGAACAAAACCGAGAAGCAATTTGAAGTTCAAGGCAAATTTATTTCCAGCCCAAGATGGTCCAATTATGAAGATTTAATCATAATATAATTAATTTTAATTTATTCCCAATTTAATTTGGGCTAAATAAATTATTATTAATTAATTATGGAAAAGGGTCCAGTTAAACCGCACTGGTTGAACCGAATCAGTTGAACCGAACCAGCCACCAATTGGGCAGCCCAAACCATCCACAATGATGGCCTAAATCAGCTTATTAGATGATTAATTAAGCTTGCAAAGAAGCCCTTGAATACCTTTCAAAATTGCATTCAAACCCCTCCAAAAATTATGGCTTTGTAGATTGCCTCATGCTATATTTAGCAAAGTTGAATTCTTCAACTTTGCCACATGGGATGGCAGGCCAAGGGAGGCCTCTTTTGCTGCTGATATTTGATATTTTTAGCAGCCTTGATCAGCTATAAATACACCCCCTAGCTGCTCATTCAAAACACACCTCAAACATTTAACATTCTCCTCTCTCACTTTCTCTTAATTCCCATTTTCCCTTCTCCCTTTTTGGTGTTCTTGTGCTGATTTATCCTCTTGGGAAAGAGGTGTTTTTCCAGCCATTTGAAGCAGAAATTGAAGTTTTCATAAGCCACCTTGATAGCCGAGGACAACAAAGAACGAAGAGAGCAAACAGACAAGCCATAGAGAAACACCAGATTTGTTTCTTGTTCCTTATCTCTTTAAATTATTCGTTGTTGTTTTGACAAACATGTTTATGAATATTTATGCTGTTGGAATGTTTAACTTAATCAATTTAGCTTGAATTTAATTTGTGTTGGGTTGATCGCATTTCGTCCTCTTGAATTATTAAAATTGTGTTTATGCTGTTAAAGGCCTCGGTAAAATGTTTGATTAAGTAAAATTACGTTAAGTTATCTGGCATTATAATTGTTTAGATAGCTAATGAATTAATTATTTAAACGCATTGAAATTGTAATTAATGGATGCAATACTTAATCTGTGCATGTTTAATTCCTCTAAGGAAGCTGAAGATTAAATTAGCATTGTATTTGACGATACATATGCCTTGCATAACTTGCAGGATTTTTGTGATTAAATTGTTTCAAGGTAAGAATACTTTGTTACTTCACATGATCTTTTATATGCTTGTTAGGTTGAATTAATCGTTTGAATCGACATAGGAATATGCGAGAGATAATTTAATTTAATAAGTATGTATGTGCGATAACATGTTTACTTTTAGAAGTCTGTTTAGTCGTTTGAATTTGCATAGGAATATGTATAAGAGATGAATGGATTTTTATTTGTAAATATGTTCATAAGTTAGCAAATTACCGAAGTTTCCATGTTTTAATAAGTATAAACACGAGTTTAATAATTCTAAGGTAAGAAATGTTATTAATCCAACACAATTATATCATCTTGATTAAAATCAGTTTTTGAAATCGTGCATTAGAACTTTGTTTTATTTTATTTTTCTTTGTTTTATTTTTAGTTTTTAAATATTTCTTAAATCCAAATATTTTTCCTTCACCAAATTGTTTAAAAACATTTTCATAAATAATTCTTTTACAGTCCATGTGGGTACGATAACTCGACATTTACTTGTCACTTTATTACTTGTTACGATTGTGTACACTTGCACATTTCCACCGTTCTAAGTTTTTGGCGCCGTTGCCGAGGATTGTTTTTCAAAGACATTATTTGTGAATTTTTATTCTTACATTTTGGTTTATTTATTTTCATATTTAAATTTTTACTTACTTAATTTTTCTGTGAATATTTCAGGTGTTTATGAGTATTGACCAGATTATTGACTTACTCCCTGTGGACCCTGAAATAGAACGAACCTTTCGATGGCGAAGAAGACAAGCAAACCAAAGAAGGACCGAAGGAATGAATTTCGAGAATATGAACCAAGGAAACGGAGCAAACCCTGCTCAGAATCCTATCCTTATTGCTGATGATAGGGATAGAGCCTTAAGACAATATGCCGTGCCAGTGTTTAACAATCTTAATCCGGGTATTAGGAGACCCGAAATCGAGGCACAACAAATCGAGCTGAAGCCAGTCATGTTTCATATGCTTCAGATAGTGGGCCAATTCAGTGGAATGCCTACTGAAGATCCTCATCTTCACTTAAGACTATTTATGGAAGTGAGTGATTCTTTCAAGTTAGCCGGAGTTTCCGAAGATGCCTTATGATTGAAGTTGTTCCCATATTTGTTAAGGGATAGAGCTCGTGCCTGGTTTAATTCATTGCCACTGAACTCTATTTCTACATGGCAAGAATTAGCCGAGAGATTCCTCATGAAGTATTTTCTGCCAAGCAAAAATGCTAAGCTGAGGAACGAGATCACTGCTTTCCACCAATTGGAGGACGAGTCCTTGTATGAGGCATGGGAAAGATTTAAAGAGTTATTACAAAAATGCCCTCATCATGGAATCCCTCATTGCATTCAACTTGAGACATTCTATAATGGTCTCAACGCCCACACAAGGATGGTAGTGGACGCCTCTGCTAATGGTGCTCTCCTTTCTAAGTCTTATAATGAGGCTTATGAAATTATCGAGAGGATTGCCAGCAACAATTATCAATGGCCAACCAGTCGGGCAGCGTCAGGAAGACGAGTCGCTGGAATTCATGAAGTAGACGCCCTTACTTCACTCGCATCTCAGGTATCATCGATATCCTCAATGCTTAAAAATCTTACTACTAATGGGTCTAATAGTTTTGCAGCACAACCGCCTAATCAATTTGAAAATATAGCCTGTGTTTACTGTGGGGAGGGACATTTGTTCGAAGAATGTCCGTCGAACCCAGAATCTGTATACTACATGGGTAATCAGAACCAAAATCGAGGAAGGCAAGGGCTGCAATCAAATTTTTATAACCCATCGTGGAGGAACCACCCAAATTTCTCCTGGAGTAACCAAGGGGCTGGAACCAGTACCACTTACACTCAACCCAGACCAACCCAGCCGCCTAATTTTCCGCAACAAGTTCAGAAACCAGTTCAAGCTGAGGCATCCAATAGTCTGGAGAGTTTGCTAAAGACATACATTACAAAGAATGATGCCTTGATCCAGAGCCAAGCAGCTACATTGAAGAATTTGGAGAATCAAGTGGGCCAGCTTGCAACTGAACTTAGAAACCGACCACAGGGTACCTTACCCAGTGATACGAAAAATCTGAGAAATTCGGGAAAGGAGCATTGCAAATCGTTGACATTGAGGAGCGGAAAGATAGTAGAGCCCAACACTGTCGAAGTTGAAAAGGAGCAAGCTGATGCTCAAGAAGAAGTTCAACCAAGTGTTGAAACCCGGCCACGTAACCGAAACTCGTGAAACCCGACAAAGTAACCTCGGGACCAATCAATTTCGATCAACCAACAACTTTGTTAGATGCGAATTACCACCAAAGGCGAATCAACCAGAATCGGTTCGGTGATGAAACCACCGCCACCCTACCTCAAAGACTTGTAAAATCAAGCGGGAGATTCAATTCAAGAAGTTCCTTGACGTACTCAAGCAACTACATATCAACATCCCGTTGGTCGGGAAGCACTTGAGCAAATACCGAACTACGCCAAGTTCATGAAAGATATCTTGTCTAAAAAACGAAGGCTTGGAGAATTTGAGACGGTATCTCTGACGAAGGAATACAGTGCATATCTTCAGAACAAACTACCCCCAAAATTTAAGGATCCTGGATGTTTTACCATACCGTGCAACATTGGATCAACATATTGTGGTAAGGCATTATGTGACTTAGGTGCAAGTATCAACTTGATGCCTATGTCAATATTTAGAAAGTTGGGGATAGGAGAAGTTAGACCAACTACGGTTACACTTCAACTAGCGATCGATCCTTAGCACATCCGTAAGGAAAAATCGAGGACGTATTGGTAGTGCGTGTAGAAAAATTTATCTTTCCCGCCGACTTTGTAATTCTAGATTTTGAAGCAGACAAAGAAGTGCCAATTATCCTAGGAAGACCATTCTTAGCAACAGGAAGGACCCTTATTGATGTGCAGAAGGGCGAGCTGACTATGCGTGTTCAAGATGATCAGGTAACATTTAATGTTTTTAAGTCAATGCGATTTCTTGACACAATGGATGATTGTTCTGCAAAGAGCGATTTAGAAGAATTAATAATAGAGAAGGAACTTAACTGTGTTGAGGACCCATTGGAAAGTATTTTGACATCGGATCCTCCAAATGATGAAGAAGAAGATGAATGCTTAGCTTTGCTAGGAGCTAATCAAAAGGGATTTAATCCGCAATCCCATTTTGAATCTTTGGAATTAGAGAAAAGAGATTACATGCAGCCAAAAGCATCAATCGAGGAGCCACCTAAGTTAGAACTCAAGGTATTACCTTCACACTTAAAATATGTTTATTTAGGTAACGCATCTACTCTGCCTGTGATTGTTTCAGTGAGTAATTAACTCATTGAACAAGAAGATAAACTTATCATAGTTTTGAAACAATTCAAGAAGGCTATCGGATGGACTATAGCCAATATTCGCGGTATTATCCCATTTGTATGCATGCACAAGATCATATTAGAAGATGGCGAGAGAGGAACGATTGATGGACAACGGAGGCTGAACCCCACCATGAAAGATGTCGTAAAAAAAATTATCAAGTGGTTGGATGCGGGTATAATTTACCCCATCTCAGACAGTTCATGGGTGAGTCCAGTCCAGTGCGTGCCGAAGAAAGGAGGTATCACAGTCGTGGAGAATGAGAACAACGAGTTGATACCAACGAGAACTGTTACGGGATGGAGAATCTGCATCGATTACTGGTAGCTAAACAAGGCGACTAGGAAAGATCACTTTCCTCTGCCGTTCTTGGACCAGATGCTGGATAGACTCGCAGGACGAGACTACTACTATTTTCTCGATGGATACTCAGGGTATAATCAGATTACAGTAGCACCGGAAGATCAGCACAAAATGACATTCACCTGTCCGTACGGTACATTTGCATTTAGACGCATGCCATTTGGTTTATGTAATGCACCAGCTACATTTCAAAGATGTATGATGTCTATCTTTACTGACATGGTTGAGAAGTACTTGGAAGTTTTCATGGACGATTTCTCAGTATTCGTAGATACTTACGATGATTGCTTAGCCAATCTAGCGAAGGTACTGAGGCGATGCGAAGAAACGAATCTCATACTCAATTGGGAAAAATGCCATTTCATGGTACGAGAAGGAATTATTCTAGGGCATCGGATAACGAGACATGGGATCGAGGTGGACAAAGCGAAAGTAGACGTTATTGAGAAACTCCCACCTCCAACATCTGTAAAAGGTGTTAGGAGCTTTTTGGGCCACGCCAGTTTCTATCGAAGATTTATTAAGGAATTCTCCAAAGTGGCTAAACCCTTATGCAAACTATTGGAGAAAGACTCGATATTCAAGTTTGATGAGGAATGCTTAAAAGCCTTAGACAATCTAGAAAGTCGATTAATCACGGCACCCATAATCGTCACACCAGACTGGGATTTGCCATTTATTTTGATGTGTGACGCAAGTGACTTCGCTATTGGAGCTGTCATGGGCCAGCGAAGAAACAAAGTTTTTCATCCTATCTACTACGCAAGCAGAACTCTAACCGGAGCTCAACTGAATTATACGGTAACAGAGAAAGAGTTACTTGCTATTGTGTTTACTTTCGACAAGTTTCGATCTTATCTTGTAGGTACCAAAGTGATTGTCTATACGGACCACTCCGCAATTAAGTACTTATTAGCCAAGAAAGATGCTAAGCCGAGATTGATCCGGTGGGTGCTTCTACTTCAGGAGTTCGATCTAGAAATTCAAGATGGAAGGGGAGTAGAAAACCAAGTAGCAGATCACTTATCTAGATTGGAGCCGCAAGAGGGAAATTCTCCACTCGTACCGATCCAAGAGACATTTCTAGATGTTCTCCACTCGTACCGATCCAAGAGACATTTCTAGATGAACACATACTGAAGGTAAATCATGTCCATAATATTCCATGGTTTGCTGATTTTGGTAACTATTTAGCTTGTGGTTTGATGCCAATTGATAAAACTTATCAACAAAGAAAAAAGTTTCTTCACGATGTGAAGTACTATTTTTGGGAAGAGCCATATTTGTTTAAAAAGTGTGCAGATCAGATGATTAGGAGATGTGTGACAGAAGATGAAATTCCGAAGATTTTATACCACTGTCATTCAGCTCCAAATGGGGGACACTTCGGAGGAACTCGTACAGCGGCCAAAGTATTGCAAGTCAGATTCTTTTGGCCAACACTATTCAAGGATGCATACGCTTACGTAAAGAATTGTGATTGATGTCAGAGAGTTGGAAACGTAACTAATAGAAATGAGATGCCTCGAACAAATATCATTGAGGTAGAACTGTTCGATGTTTGGGGTATTGATTTTCTTGGTCCTTTTCCTCCGTCTTTTGGTCACAAGTATATATTGGTAGCGATGAGATTATGTGTCCAAGTGGGTTGAGGTGAAGCTTATCCGATTTAACGATGCCAAGGTTGTGATGAAATTCTTGCGTAAAACACGTGTTCACAAGGTTTGGAACCCTAGAGCTATTATATCGATGAAGGGACCCACTTTGTGAACAAGTGGTTAAAATGGTTGCTAGATAAACATGGAGTGAAACACAAGGTTGCTACAGCTTACCATCCGCAGACAAATAGGCAAGCTGAGCTAGCAAATAAGGAGATCAAAGGCATAATTGAGAAGGTAGTTTGCCCGAACCGACGATATTGGTCTAAGAGACTAGATGATGCTTTATGGGCTTACAGAACAGTATACAAGACACCCTTAGGAATGTCACCCTATAGGTTGGTCTTTGGGAAAGCCTGTCATCTACCTCTGGAGTTAGAGCACAAAGCTTACTGGGCTCTTCGACAACTCAATTTGGATCTCAAGCTTGCTAAAGAGAAACGAATGCTCCAACTCAACGAGCTAGAGGAATTTCAAATGTTCTCATATGAAAATGCCAAATTACTCAAAGAAAGACTCAAGAAATGGCATGAAAAACATATTTGAGTTCGAGAGTTTGAAGCAGGTCAGCAAGTTTTGTTATTTAATTCCAGATTGAAGTTCTTTCCAGGTAAGTTAAAGTCACGTTGGTCCGGTCCATTTACAATTCATCGCGTTTATCCATACGGAGTTGTTGAACTCCAAGGTAAGAGAGGTAATTTTCAAGTCAATGCTCAGCGTTTGAAACACTATTACGAAGAAAACCCTGAACAGGATAAAATCGTGTTCAGTTTATCTGATTTTTAATTTTCTTGTTTTCAATAAATTATTTAGGGTATATTTTCGGGTTCATTATGTTTAAATAAATTCTGTCTAGGAGATTGGAACTTAAGCGGGACCGCTTGTGACCCCTCCAATCTTTCCTGAGAATTGATTTTTACATAATTTTCCAAGAAATTAGCCCCTAAATAGCAAAATAATTTTTTTTTCAAATAAAAAGGTTAATTTTGACTCAAGTTTTAAATTGCAGCTCAATTTCAAATTTTCATTAAGTCCATGGACTTAATTGATTTATTTTTCAAATTTGGTTGCTATTTTCATAAATAATAAAAACTAGGTGCCTCTTCTTGTAAATATTTTTAAAAGGTATCTAAAATAAATATTTTTATTTTCAAATTATTGATAAACTTTAATATATAATTATATTCATTATAATTTATATATTAACTTTTATCAACCTAGCTTAGGATTAGAATTAATTTTATTTTATATTTATCTTAGTAAATAAATAACAATTGATAATTTATATGTGTTTATTTAATTATTAATTGTTGTTTATCAGGAGTAAAATTAGAAGGGGACTCTTATTTTTAATGCTTTAATTGTTCTAAGAGTTCTATTCCAATTTATACTCCTCCATCTATAAATTGCACCCTTGTTCTAACCATTCACTCATCACTCAAACTCCCATCCACCAAAACACCAAGTGCCGCAACTCCCCAACCCACCATTCGGCCAAAGAAGGCTCCAAAGATGCCGCGACGCCAAAGACTCAAGCAGTTGCCTGTGTCGGGATCTCACGCCCTCTTGCCTGCGCCCGTCGCGCTAGCTACACACCAACGCCCCACGCCAACCAGCTCGTGGGCTTCGCCTTTGCACCTTGCGCGCCACCGCCGCCCCCATCGCACCTTCTTTGCTTTGTGCGCCTATGCGCACATTCTCCCTTTCCCCAACCTAAGCCAACCCTCCTTTAAATTCTCCCTTTTGATTCATTAGTTTTTATTTATTTTAAGAGTTCTTAAATTCTACGAGGAAGGTGGTAAGAATAATTTTTCTTAGGTTTAATTTTTATTCAATTATTTAATTTTCAATTTATTGAAATATTAATAATTTGTATTAATTAATTTTTAAGAAACTAATTTTTATTTTTCTTTCCATCTTATGTTCAGGTTAATTATGACTCGCTTAAAAGAACTCGTGCCTCGCTCAAATTGACAAACCACAAAGCAAATTTCACCGTGTGAAGAAGCCAAAGTAAGATACGAAAGTATCTTCAAAAAATCAATAGATGCATCCAGAGAAAGGCTTCACATTGAAAGAAAGCAACTACAGAGACTTTATGGCACGTATTCGACAAGTTCTTTGAAGCCCTCAATTGGGAATTGTTTTGTGAAAAGAGACCAAGTGTGGATGAGGAATTAATTCGTGAATTCTACGCTGAACTTAACTTCAAGCGAATTGACCAAGTTCCAGTCCGCGGAATCAAGGTACCAATAAATTCTAATGCTATTAATGAGTTCTTTGAATTACGATTTCGACAACGATGAATATTCCTCTCTGTTGAGCAATATTAAGCCACGAAAATCTACAAGAAATCCTCGAGGAACTCACGGTTCCTGGTTCTAAGTGGACTGTGTCAAAACAAGGAATCCACACGTGTCGAAGAGAGTATTTGACACCACTCGCGAAGGTATGGTTCTACTTCATTCGTTTCACCTTATGCCTAGTTCACATGGGACAACAATTTCATTAGAGCGAATGGTCCTACTATACTCGATTTTAACCGGAAAGACCATTGATGTGGGCAAAATCATCCCGAGAGAAATGCGAAATTGTGCCATTAGGCGCTCTGCCTGACCTATTTTCCCTTTACGATCACAATTGCGTGCTTAAAAGCAAAACTCCTTGCGGACGTGAAGAAGACATAGTATAGTCAAGGCACAATCACCGATTGGGACCTCTACCGAAAGTGGTAGGAGATTCTATTCTTCAAAGCCGAATTGAAGAGAGCGAGGATCCTGAAGAAGCAGAAGATGAACCCAAAAAAATCCCACCAGAGCAATCAAATGAGGCAGATCCAATGGAACCAGAAGCTGAACCTGATATCGAACCCTCAATGTTTAGAGCTCCACCACCTAGCCCAGATCGTCGTGATGAGCTGTTGAAGCTGATGGACTTAATGCAACACATGCAATGGTAGCAATAAGCCTATTAGCGATACTAAAAAATAAGAGATGATTCGATGAGGAGTGCCCTCAAGAAAATTTATAATGACCCATTTATTTTTGTGCCTGAGTTTCCAGATTTCATATTTGAACCATGGGTTTCATCATCGAAGAGAGAGCAAGGTGATTCCTACAAAGACAATACTAATGGAGAAAAAGATGAGTCAAAATCAGAAGGATCGGCAAACAAATAAAAAAGGGGAGGACTTCAACTTTAGTTTATTTTTATTTTTAGTTATTCTAGGATTAGGTTAATTAGGAATTTTTATTCTTGCACAATAAAACAAGAGATAGGAATCATGAATAAAATCTAAACAAGTCTCAAAGGCTAAAGTGTGGCAATAGATATATACATGTCTAGGATTGGATTTTAGAAAGAGCCTGGTACTTAAGCAGTCAATTTGACTCACCTCCTCTTTTCTAATATCCTACCTGGTGTATAGTATTTATTCACTTTAAACAATGAGGACATTGTTCACTTTAAGTAAGGGTGTAACACCCCAAACCCGGCCTAGAAGTTAGGCCCGAATCTGGTGTGTCACATGGAAGTAAAAACCATCTTTGCGATTATTAAAAACTTGCTTGAGAAATACAGCCTCTTTGTTAAAACCAAAAACACTTAAGCAATTGTTAACTACTTGAAAACGTAATAATCTTAAAAAAACCTTTTTAGTAGCGAAAGCATATTCAAAATGAACAATTTACAAAAATGTGATGTTCAGAAATAGAGTTGCAGAAGCATTTTGAAATCGTTTGCGGAAACGTAGATAAAATACAAGTATTTTTGAAAGATTGATTGATGAGTCAACAATCAAGGTAGTGAACTTTAAAACCGTGAATTTTGAAAATATCGTTTGATAGTTCGAGTGAAAACTTTTGTGTTAAGATATTTATAAAATTTATTATGAAATCCATTTGTTAATCGTTTTTGGAAAACCTTTATTTAAGTTTTTAGAAAATTCTCGTTTTAAACAATTTAAGCAAAATAATAAGTATATCAACCATCAAGCAAATAATAAAACACTCCAGAGGCCTTATTACAACTTAAACCAAAATAGAAAAATAATAAAATAAACGGAAATAGAAATTTAAAATTTCATTAGCACCATTGCTGAAATATGGCTTCCACCGAGTCATCCATGGCCCAAGTCCACATCACTGAGCCTTACCTACAAGGGTTAAGAAAAGGGGGAGTGAGTTACAAGAACTCAGTGTGAAACCCCTTACCGTCATCCACTGGCCTGAACCAATATAGCAATATCTTGGGCTTAAGCCCATTTAACATACAGTTCTTAAAATGAAGCAAATGTATGAATGTATGCAATCCCAAACCAACCTAATAATCCATCCGCTACACACCACCCGTACCATCCATCACACCTATGGGGATCTTTTGTCAACCCTCCCCACCAACACACCAATCGCAAGCATTTAGCCATTTATAATATATCTGAATTGTGGTCAAGCCACCAGAATAATAGAATATACGTGGCTTAGCCACCAGACAAAATGTGACAGAGTCACCAGAATATGTGGCAGAGCCACCAAATTTCACTTCCCCGATCATCAATATCCCAATCCCATGCAACTTATGTAAATGCAACATACATCGTAAATCATAATATTTACAATATAACCACGATAATTAATAACTCAGAGATTTATTACAAACAATTTGACCCATTAACACTTTACAAAATCGGCCCATTAGGGCAATATATCAAATCGGCTCGTTAAGGCAACATATCAAATCGGCCCATTAAGGCAACATATCAAATCGGCTCGTTAAGGCAATATAACAAATCAGCCCATTAAGGCAATATAACAAATTGGCCCGTTAAGGCAGTATAACAAATCGGCCCGTTAAGGCAGTATAACAAATCGGCCCGTTAAGGCAGTACAACAAATCGGCCCGTTAGGGGCATTTTCGTAATTCGACCCATAGGGGCATTTTTGTAATTCGGTAATCTTACCCACTAAGGGTAATTTGGTAATCTCGCAATCCAGGGTATTTTGGTAATTTACCCTCTAAGGGTATTATGGTAATTCTACAACCTAGACTTAACTACTAATGTGGGGCATAAAAATCGAAACTGTCCATCTGCGTCGTACTGACTAAATTGACTATAACTCGAGTTAGGAATATCGAAATCTAAATCCATAAATTTTCCTTGAAACTAGACTCATATATCTTCTTACTACTATTTTTCCAAAATTTTTTGCTTAACCATTTAGTACAGTTTATTCCTTAAAGTTTCCCTTGTTTCACTGTCCAATGATTCTGACCTCTCTTAACTTAATTTCAAATATCTCACCGTACGGTTTTCATATATTGCTCCCACTTGTTTGTATTGAAAATAGGTTCTCTAAGGAATACATACATATAACTTATAATTCATAATTCACTTTGTACAATTTTAACCAATTTTTCCAAGATAGAATAAGGAACCACGAAGTCCATCAGAACCAGTCTCACTAAAATTAAGATATCACAGACTTTAAAATTCCTTTTCCTTCTCCGCTTCTTCCATATAAAAATAGACACAGTAAGATTTAATTCGATATCTTATTCACTTATTAATCCCTTTTCTCCTATTTTCCGTGATTTTCAAAATCACGTCACTGTTGCTGACCAAAAACTGTTTCATTGCAAACTATGGTTACCACTACGGACATACGCACGCCCAAGTGATCACGGATGCCATTTTTCGGTTTTCTTCGGTATTTCGACCGAATCACAGAATATTTCATGCAAAATTTCAGAGAAGTGTGAGATTCCACACCATTTCAAACATGTATTCGGAAGGGTACGGGATTACACACCTTGATTACGAGTTGTGCTTTCTACCGATTTCAACACCTATAATGATAGTTGATAGAAGGTTAGTCTCAACTTTGATAATCGTAACTAGAAACACTTTATTAGGCTAACTCCACTTACCACAAATGTGATCTCCGTCAGTGCACCAAGAATCGATCCTATCCTTTGACTACTGAAATCCCGTCCTAACAATATTTGGTGAGCGAAAGAGTTGTTAGCAATTATCCCACCTTTGGCCAAAACAAATCTCATAACAACGTTCTTACCCCACCTGCTTGACGAGTCGACGATAATGATTTGGTTAATACAAATCACTTGTGCTCCTTCACCTTGTTGAAAGCCCGATTCGATTCAAGAAGTGAGTGCCAACACGAACGAGAAAGAAATAACATAAAAGAGATGAAGAATTCAAAGGTTCGGTTATGGAGGGAAAAATGGACAAGAAAATTCGGCTATCAAAAAGAGTATGACCAAAATGCATTGATCTTCTGTAACACCCCCAAACCCGGCCCACGAGCCTTGACCGGATCTGGTATGTCACTGAGTAAAACGTTCGAAAAGATTTGACTTACGGTTGAAAACATAAAAATTTGTTGTCGGTTGTAAAACATTGTATATTTAAAATTCTAAGTAAAATCATGTTGTTACAAATTCCCGGATTTAAAACTTTAATATAGGCTTTAATAATATGAATCGATTCCTAAAATCATTTCCGGTTTCCGAATAAAAGTAATATAACTTCAAAATCATAAATAACGTGTCCAAATACTTTAAGTGGCCCTTATTACATCAAATAATTATTCAAAAATACTTAATATTAATTCGCATAAAATAAATAAAACATCTTCTGCATGAAATATAGCTTCTGCATGGCCACCTTTGTATCCATTCCAACCCGGTCCAAAATCACGTATCACCTGCGATGTTGATAATTATTTGGGTGAGTCACACAGACTCAGTGTGCAATTAGTCCACTAAATTCCTCCCACATATCAAACCACATATCAACCCACATAACAGATAACAAGGCAACTTATTCACATAATATCACAATTCGGGCTTGGCCCATATCCATACCACATATCGGATCATAATGTAATTAACCACATGATTCCACATATTGGGCTTGGCCCATTCCCACACTAATCCACATTCACATATTGGGCTTGGCCCATAACCACATCAATAACCACAATGCCACACATAATCATGCAAAGTGCACCCAACCCAACCTAGGGTCCATCCTATACACACCCCCGTATCCAGCCACCACAGACCAGGGGATTTCTAAATCACCCTCCAACCGCTACACACCAATTTGGCAATTAATGCCGTCCACGATGTAGCTCGTAGCTAGCATCAAACCACGATGAGGCACATAGCTACTCATCAAACCACGATATGGCGGTACCGATATCAACCACGATGAGGCATGCAGAGCCACTCATCAATCCACGTGAACTTAATCACAAGTAATCCACAACGCGACCTCGATCGCGCCAATCCTCGATGTAGCTCATGGCTAACATCAAACCACGTACTCGAAGTACACCCTGTCCTTCTTTCACATTCATATCCCATCCCATGCACATGCAACATATAATAACGTCATGATGAGTAATGCATGTACATGTTGACGCATTCAACCATATTTTCATGAACATATTCACATATACACATTGATAACCACTTTTCACCAGATTAGTACTGACCTGATCATCGATATACCCCGTAAGGGTATCCGTTTCATAATTACCACTGCACTTGTTAGCATACGCAAAACTCATACAAGTATAACATATAAACCCGGAAAAGCGATGAGGCTAACCACACACCTGATAACTTGAAGCACTACGCTCTCGATCCCGATGTTATCACTAAGCGAAACTACCGCTATCTGCCTATAGTCCTGCCCTGCTGCTGGCCCACACCCTGGTGGCCAATCCCGAACGGCAGAAACAGATCTCCTCTTAAACTTAGGGATAGGGACTATCCCTTTACCTTCTTGACTGATGTTCGCCTCCATCAACAATACTTAAATCAAAACTGATTAATACAAGATCTTAAACGAATAGAAACTAAATCTTAACCATCTTACCAAAACGAATCGAGACCCGAGTCTTGTAACACCCCGTACCCGAGACCGTCGCCGGAGTTGAGCAAGAGGCGTTACTAGACTTGACTATTAACATAAGGTGTAAAACTTTAAAGCTGTCCAACTGTGTCATGCTGACTAAATGGACCATAACTCGAGTTATAAAACTCGAAATTTAGATCCATAAATTTTCCTTGAAACTAGACTCATATAAAATTTCATCATAATTTTTCCAGAATTTTTCATGTGGCCAATTAGTACAGTTTATTAATCAAAGTTACCCTTATTACACTGTCTGACAATTCTGACCTGTCTCTACAAAAATACAGTTATCTCATTGCACAACTTTCATATACTGTTCTAGTTTATACCAATGAAAAATAGACTCAATAAGGGTTTTACACATATAACCCATGCTTCCTAATTATTTTTGTACAATTTTTGACAATTTTTCCAAAACAGAACAGTGACTCGCGAATGCATTCAGAGCAGGTCTCACTAAAACTGAATTATCTCATAATATAAAAATCTTTTGCCTACTCTGTTTCTTCCATGTAAAAATAGACGCAATAAGGTTTAATTCGATATCTCATTAACCTTTTAATTCAACTTATTCTATTTTTGGTGATTTTTCTAACTCACATCACTGCTGTAACTAAAGACTGTTTCTATACTAAATATGCTTTCTAGCTTATAACCGGTTATACTCACATACAATTCATACTCTCCATGCATTTTTAATCACTTACGAAGATAGCTTGTACTTAAAACATTCACATGATATTCTAACATCATCGATTTAAAGGAGTATCACTATTACCCACATTTATGACAAAACCCTAAAACATACATAACCAAATATTTAGCCATATTCGCATGGCTGTTATATATACAAGGTTAAACATCGTATGTTTGTAAAACTTCATCTAGCCTATACATGCCTTCTAAATCGCAACCAAAAATTCAAAATACCAAAGGAAGGCGATAGTGTGGATGACTTCTTGAAGATCTTTCACGAGCCATAACGTGACCAAAATCTATAAAACAAAGAAGAACATTTCACGTAATTAAACTTACTAGCTTAGTAAGTCCTATCTCATGATAATAAAACATTTATACAAAAAAAAAAAAACAATTGTTCCATAATAGCACATTCTAACTCGAATTCCATCATATAACATCCATCAATATTAATTTCAAACACATATAACACAATTCTCACAATATTAATTTAACCCAGGTAATATTAAGCATACATACCTTACATGCTTACCTGAAACGTAAACCCAATAAATTAACTTTAAGTTATCTTGAACAAGGATTCGATTTATCTTTGGTAAAGTACATTACCGGCATCAAGCCTGCTAGGCATAAAAGCCCGTAAAGTAACACCGGCACAAGGCCTGCTAGGCATAAAGCCCGATAAATAACACCGGCACAAGGCCTGCTAGGCATAAAGCCCGATAAATAACACCGGCACAAGGCCTGCTAGGCATAAAGCCCGATAAATAACACCGGACGAGGCCCTGCTAGGCATAAAGCCCGATAAATAACACCGGCACGAGGCCTGCTAGGCATAAAGCCCGATTAATGTCACCGGCACGAGGCCTGCTAGGCTCGAAGCCCGAATGTCAGAATATTATTACATGCTTTTCACATTTCACTATCACATATCGAATTATAAACATTTATTCCCATTGCAATAAATAAATTTGAAATCAATCTAATCCATCATTATCACATTCGGCCAACTCATAGTTTTACACCAAGCTATTACAAATTTTATCATTCACTAGATATGTAAATGATCTTTAAATAATAAGTAGCTCAAGAACTTACTCATTCACCTTGCATTAGCCAAAATAATTTCCATCATATACTCAACATAAATCATCAACCAATATGTAGATATACATTCGGCCATGATGAAATTGGATACTAATATTCATCAATTTTTAATAGTCAAGATAACCATAATTTATTCTTTGACATAATTTAACTAAAGGACTTACCTCGGTTGTCGATAGTCCGTGCGAATCGGCTATTCGAGAACCTTCGTCTTTCCCGGTCTAATTCGGTCTTTCTTTGCTCTTGATCTAAAACACATTAGAATTTAGCTCATTTAATCTCATTTCATCTCAATTTAGTCCCAAAACACCCAAATGGGCAATTTACCATTTTGCCCCTAATGTTTCCCATTTTTACAATTTAGTCCTATTTGCACAAAACACAAAATATGCAAAATTTTCCAACATCCTAGTTTGGCGAATCTTCATTATAGTCATAGGTGTCCATGCATTTCATTTATTTGACATTTTAACCCTTCACAATTTTATTCTTTTCAATTTAGCCCTATAAACTCAAAATCACTAAAAACTCCAATACAAAACTTGTAAATCCTTAACATACATTCAATTTTAAACCATCAAACATAAAAACTACCCAAGCATGTCAATGGCCGAATCTTATATACATAGTATTTTCAAAAATTTAGACATGGGTCGGGTAATACACGAAACAACGATCTCAAAAACGTAAAATTTATCAAAAACTAAGTAAAATACCTACCCCAAATCAAGCCTTAAGTTGCCGAAACTTCAAGCTCCAAAAATGGAGTTTTTCTCCTCAAACATTCGGCCAAGAAGATGAACAATATGATGTTCTCTTTCTTCCCACTTAGCTTTATTATTTTATGTTATAATAACACATTTAATATATCTTATTTACTAATATATCAACATAACATATAATAGGCTAATTTAACATATAATTTGGACTTATAAAAGCCCATTGTCGTCCCTTACTATGGTGAATGGGCTAATTGCCCTTTTGGTACACCCACTTAAAAAGCCACAATCAATTTAGTACTCTTCACTTTAGCATGCAACTTTTGCGCTTTTCTCGATTAAATCCTTTTTATCAAATTGAGCACTTAAACGATTAAATTTTTTCTGAAACTTTCACACATTTTCATTCACATATAATAATCATGAAATAAAATATTAAAACATTTCTCGGACTCGGATTCGTGGTCCCGAAACCACCGTTCCGATTTGGGTCAAATTTGGTCTATTACAACTCTCCCCCCCTTAAGAATTTTCGTCCTCGAAAATTTTACCGTTGAATAAGTTCGGATATTGTTGTCTCATTGACTCCTCAGGCTCCCACGTAGCCTCTTCAATTCCGTGACGATTCCATAAAACCTTTACTAATGGAATTCTTTTATTTCTTAACTCTTTGGTTTCCTGAGCTAAGATACGGATCGGTTCCTCATCATAGGTCAAATCAGATCGAATTTCAATCTCGACGGGGTGATCACATGGGACGGATCCGATCCGTATTTGCGAAGCATCAAACATGAAATACATTGTGTATCTTTTCTAACTCGGAGGGCAATCTTAATCTATAAGCAACCGGTCCAATACGTTCAATAACCCGTGCGGTCCGATAAATCTCGGACTCAACTTGCCTTTCTCGCCGAATCGGAATATTTTCTTCCACGGAGAAACTTTCAAGAACACCCGATCTCCGACACGAAATTCAATGTCCTTGCGTTTTAAGTCGGCATAGGACTTACGACGATCCGAAGCAGCTTTCAAATTACTTCTAATCACAACCACTTTCTGTTCAGTTTCTTTAATCCAATCAACCCCGTGTATCTTATTCTCACCGAGCTCAGTCCAATACAACGGTGTGCGACATTTTCGACCATATAAGGCTTCATAAGGCGCCATTTTTATGCTAGATTGAAAACTATTATTGTAAGCAAATTCGATCAAAGGTAGGTATCGCTCCCATGTACCTTCAAACTCGAGAACACAACACCTCAACATGTCCTCAAGTATCAAAATAGTTCGCTCGGCATCGACTGTGCATGCTTGCGGATGGAAAGTCAGTACTAAAATGAAGTTTAGTACCTAAAGCATCTTGCAATTTCTTCCGAACCGCGATGTAAATCTTGGGTCCCTATCTCGAGACAATGGAACTCGGTACACCGTGCAATCTTACAATCTGCGACACATACAATTCGGTAAGTTTGTCAAGCGAATAGTCGGTGCGCATCGGTACAAAATGAGCTGATTTAGTCGGTCTATCAACGATAACCCATACGGCATCTTTCTTACTAGGTGTCATAGGGAGACCGGATACAAAATCCATGGTAATTCTATCCCATTTCCATTCGGGTATCATGATTGGTGAAGTAATCCGGATGGTACTTGATGCTCGACTTTCACTTGTTGATGATTAAGCACTTGGAAACAAATTCGAGATATATCTCGTTTCATGCCAAGGCCACCAATAGAATCTGTTTCAAATCGTTATACATTTTTCGTGCTACCGGGTGTATCGACATTCGACCATTATGGGCCTCCTCGAGAATCATCGTATCAAATCGAGTTCTTAGGAATACACAATCGACTTTTGTAACTCAAACAATCATTTGCATCAATCGAAAAATCGATTCTATACCATTTTCACATCGAATCCGAATAGAAATCAACTTTTCGTCAACTTTCGTGCATCACAAATCTATTTGAATGAACATCGGCCTTGCTTGTAATTCGGCTATGATCGAACCATCATCGATATAGCCACCCGTGCGTTCAATGCACGATGAGTAAATAATGACTTTCGACTTAACGCATCCGCAATAACATTAGCTTTCCCGGATGGTAGTCAATCACTAATTCATAGTCTTTCAAAGCAATTCTAACCATCGGCGTTGTCTCAAATTTAGATCTTTACGAGTCATTAAATACTTCAAACTTTTGTGATCTCCGAATAAATATGACATTTTTCGCCAAATAAGTAGTGACGCCAAATTTTTAATGCGAACACAATGGCGCTAACTCCAAATCATGAGTTGGATAATTTTTCTCATGCGGCTTCAATTGTCTCAAGCGTAGGCTATCACCTTGCCTTCTTGCATTAAAACACAACCCAACCCACTCAAGGAAGCATCACTAAAAATAATAAATTCTTTACCCGATTCAGTGAGTTATCTGGAGCCTCGGTCAAAAGGGCTTTCAAGCTGTTGAAACTTTTTCCGACACTTTCCGACCACTCAAATTTGACATCTTTCTGTAGTAGTCTCGTCAAAGGTGTAGCTATTTCGGAAAAACCTTTTACAAATCGTCTATAATATCCCATGAGGCCTAGAAAACTTGAATCTCGGAAACATTCTTAGGTGGTTTCCAATCAAGTATGGTTGCTATTTTGTTTGGATCCACGCGAATACCGATGCCGAAACCACATGACCCAAGAAGTCGACTTCGTTCATCCAAAACTCACACTTACTTGAACTTTGCATATAACCGTTGATCTCTCAAGGTTTGTAGTACTACTCTCAAATGCTCAACGTGTTACGCTTCATTTTTGGAGTAGATCAATATATCATCAATAAACACTACTACAAACCGATCTAAAAGCGCCGGAAGACTCGGTTCATTAGATCCATAAAACAAAGCAGTGCATTAGTGAGTCCAAATGGCATAACTAAAAACTCATAATGTCCGTACCTCGCTCGAAATGCGTCTTTGGCACATCTCGAATCTCGACTCGCAATTGATAATAGCCCGATCTCAAATCTATTTGAAAACACTCAAGCCCCTTTTAACTGATCAAATAAATCATCGATCCGAGGTAACGGGTATTTATTCTTTATGGTCACCTTATTTAGTTGCCGGTAGTCGATACACATTCGCATTGTCCCATCTTTCTTTTTCACAAATAAGACTGGTGCTCCCCACGGAGAAAAACTCGGTCGTGCGAAACCCTTCTCTGTCAATTCTTGCAACTGCGCTTTCAATTCTTTTAATTCAGTAGGCGCCATTCGGTACGGAGCTATCGAAATTGGGGTCGCATCCGGCACTAATTCAATGCCAAACTCAATCTCTCGTACTGGGGGTAAGCCCGGTAGTTCTTCAGAAATACATCGGTGTATTCACATACAAGTAAAAATGCGATTCCATTAGTTTCTCGGACAGTTTATTATCCAGTACATAAGCCAAATAGGCCTCGCACCCTTTTCTCACATACTTTTGGGCTACCATTGAAGATATTACTGTAGGTAACCCACTTACATCACAGGATTTTATTCTGATTGTCTCACCGTTTCGGCATTTCAAATCAATAAACTTTCTTTTGCAATCCACCACTGCCTCATGTGAAGTTAACCAATCCATACCCAAGATTATATCAAATTCGTCGAAGGGCAACAACATCAAATCAGCTGGAAAGCAATAATCTCGAACCATCAACGGGCAACCTCTACACACTTTATTAACAAGCACACATCTACCCAAAGGGTTGGACACACGAATTACAAACTCGGTAGACTCAACTAGTAGAGTCTTGCCAAACTTTAAAGTTTCACACACATAAGAATGAGTCGAACCAGGATCAATTAGTGCAATCACGGTAGTATCATAAAGAGTGAAAGTACCTGGTAATGGCGTCGGGGAGGAAGCATCCTCTCTAGCTCGCGCAAACATATGCTCTAGCCGGAGCTCTAGCCTCGATCGATCCGTGGTGTTCTTCGTTCCTTCGACTACCACCTACATTGCCCGAATATGCGAGTGGTCTACCTCGCATTGACACATTGCTCGGCTTAGTGCTCGGATCGCATTCGCTTTCGATTAACCGGACACTCTCTAATAAAATGATCGATGATCCACATTTATAGCAAGACCGGTCGTGAAATCTACAACTCCACGAGTGCCATTTCCCACAGTGTTTGCACTCGACTCTATTTTGTGGAACATTACCAACACAGCTATCGAGGTAGCTCGGGAGCTCATAGGAGGTCGATCCCATCTAGGTGAATCTGTATTAGCTTTCTACGCCGGTTTGTAGTCGTCTCTAGGCTTCTTGGTCGTGGAATGAAAGACTTTACCCGAAGATCTTTTACGAATGTCTCTAGCTTCAGTCTCAGCCTTTCTTTTCTCTTTCCCGAGCTCTTCAGCTTTGCAAGCTCTTTCAACTAAAGTCACAAACTCTTGAATTTCAAGAATGCCAACAAACATCTTTATATCTTCATTCAGGCCATCTTCAAATCTTTTACACATAATAGCTTCGTAAGAAACACACTCTCTAGCATATCTACTGAGTCGACAAATTTTCGTTCATATTCCGTCACGGTCATTCGTCCTTGTTTCAGCTCAAGGAATTCTTTTCGTTTTTGATCAATGAATCTTTGGCTGATATATTTCTTGCGGAATTCATTCTGAAAGAAATCCCATGTCACTTTTTCTTTCGGAACCACTGATACTAGTGTGTTCCACCAGTGATATGCAGTGTCCCTCAGTAAGGATATAACACATTTCAAACATTCATCCGGAGTACAAGACAGCTCATCAAGTACCCGAATAGTGTTATCGAGCCACATTTCGGCTCTCTCAGCGTCATCATCGTCATTAGCTCTAAAATCTTGGCCCCAAATTTTGGATTTTATCAATTGGGGGCCTACTAGATCTCATCGGATCTATCATTGGGGAAGCTGGGGGAATCGGGGATGGATTATTCGGGGGTGGAGGTGGGGGTATAGCCTGGTTATTTTGAATGAATTGGGCAAACCATTCATTCATCATCTGATAAAACGCTTGTTTAGTCTCTCCTTCGTGGCTACCCGAAACAGGTCGAGAGTCTATTGGCGCTGATCCGTGGGCACGGTCAGGCGCTACGCTCTCCCCATCATCGGCTACGGCTCTTTCAGGATCAGTGTCCATTTACTATATAAAACAAAATTCAGGCTGTCAGAAGTCACCACACTATCAACATATAATAAAGGCATATATAGCTAGACTCACACGCGCTACGGTAGTCCTAGAATCGACTAAACCGTAAGCTCTGATACCAAAACAAATGTAACACCCCGTGCCGAGACGTCGCCAGGAGTTGAGCAAGAGGCGTTACTAGACTTGACTATTAACATAAGGTGTAAAACTTTAAAGCTGTCCAACTGTGTCATGCTGACTAAATGGACCATAACTCGAGTTATAAAACTCGAAATTTAGATCCATAAATTTTCCTTGAAACTAGACTCATATAACATTTCATCATAATTTTTCCAGAATTTTTCATGTGGCCAATTAGTACAGTTTATTAATCAAAGTTACCCTTATTACACTGTCTGACAATTCTGACCTGTCTCTACAAAAATACAGTTATCTCATTGCACAACTTTCATATACTGTTCTAGTTTATACCAATGAAAAATAGACTCAATAAGGGTTTTACACATATAACCCATGCTTCCTAATTATTTTTGTACAATTTTTGACAATTTTTCCAAAACAGAACAGTGACTCGCGAATGCATTCAGAGCAGGTCTCACTAAAACTGAATTATCTCATAATATAAAAATCTTTTGCCTACTCTGTTTCTTCCATGTAAAAATAGACGCAATAAGGTTTAATTCGATATCTCATTAACCTTTTAATTCAACTTATTCTATTTTTGGTGATTTTTCTAACTCACATCACTGCTGTAACTAAAGACTGTTTCTATACTAAATATGCTTTCTAGCTTATAACCGGTTATACTCACATACAATTCATACTCTCCATGCATTTTTAATCACTTACGAAGATAGCTTGTACTTAAAACATTCACATGATATTCTAACATCATCGATTTAAAGGAGTATCACTATTACCCACATTTATGACAAAACCCTAAAACATACATAACCAAATATTTAGCCATATTCGCATGGCTGTTATATATACAAGGTTAAACATCGTATGTTTGTAAAACTTCATCTAGCCTATACATGCCTTCTAAATCGCAACCAAAAATTCAAAATACCAAAGGAAGGCGATAGTGTGGATGACTTCTTGAAGATCTTTCACGAACCATAGCAACGTGACCAAAATCTATAAAACAAAGAAGAACATTTCACGTAATTAAACTTACTAGCTTAGTAAGTCCTATCTCATGATAATAAAACATTTATATAAAAAAAAAAACAATTGTTCCATAATAGCACATTCTAACTCGAATTCCATCATATAACATCCATCAATATTAATTTCAAACACATATAACACAATTCTCACAATATTAATTTAACCCATGTAATATTAAGCATACATACCTTACATGCTTACCTGAAACGTAAACCCAATAAATTAACTTTAAGTTATCTTGAACAAGGATTCGATTTATCTTTGGTAAAGTACATTACCGGCATCAAGCCTGCTAGGCATAAAAGCCCGTAAAGTAACACCGGCACAAGGCCTGCTAGGCATAAAGCCCGATAAATAAACACGGCACAAGGCACGCTAGGCATAAAGCCCGATAAATAACACCAAGCACAAGGCACGCTAGGCATAAAGCCCGATAAATAACACCGCACGAGGCCCGCTAGGCATAAAGCCCGATAAATAACACCGCACGACGGGCTGCTAGGCATAAAGCCCGATTAATGTCACCGCACGAGGCCCGCTAGGCTCAAGCCCGAATGTCAGAATATTATTACATGCTTTTCACATTTCACTATCACATATCGAATTATAAACATTTATTCCCATTGCAATAAATAAATTTGAAATCAATCTAATCCATCATTATCACATTCGGCCAACTCATAGTTTTACACCAAGCTATTACAAATTTTATCATTCACTAGATATGTAAATGATCTTTAAATAATAAGTAGCTCAAGAACTTACTCATTCACCTTGCATTAGCCAAAATAATTTCCATCATATACTCAACATAAATCATCAACCAATATGTAGATATACATTCGGCCATGATGAAATTGGATACTAATATTCATCAATTTTTAATAGTCAAGATAACCATAATTTATTCTTTGACATAATTTAACTAAAGGACTTACCTCGGTTGTCGATAGTCCGTATGAATCGGCTATTCGAGAACCTTTCGTCTTTCCCCGGTCTAATTCGGTCTTTCTTTGCTCTTGATCTAAAACACATTAGAATTTAGCTCATTTAATCTCATTTCATCTCAATTTAGTCCCAAAACACCCAAATGGGCAATTTACCATTTTGCCCCTAATGTTTCCCATTTTACAATTTAGTCCTATTTGCACAAAACACAAAATATGCAAAATTTTCCAACATCCTAGTTTGGCTGAATCTTCATTATAGTCATAGGTGTCCATGCATTTCATTTATTTGACATTTTAACCCTTCACAATTTTATTCTTTTCAATTTAGCCCTATAAACTCAAAATCACTAAAAACTCCAATACAAAACTTGTAAATCCTTAACATACATTCAATTTTAAACCATCAAACATAAAAACTACCCAAGCATGTCAATGGCGAATCTTATATACATAGTATTTTCAAAAATTTAGACATGGGTCGGGTAATACACTAAACAACGATCTCAAAAACGTAAAATTTATCAAAAACTAAGTAAAATACCTACCCCAAATCAAGCCTTAAGTTGCCGAAACTTCAAGCTCCAAAAATGGAGTTTTTCTCCTCAAACATTCGGCCAAGAAGATGAACAATATGATGTTCTCTTTCTTCCCACTTAGCTTTATTATTTTATGTTATAATAACACATTTAATATATCTTATTTACTAATATATCAACATAACATATAATAGGCTAATTTAACATATAATTTGGACTTATAAAAGCCCATTGTCGTCCCTTACTATGGTGAATGGGCTAATTGCCCTTTGGTACACCCACTTAAAAGCCACAATCAATTTAGTACTCTTCACTTTAGCATGCAACTTTTGCGCTTTTCTCGATTAAATCCTTTTTATCAAATTGAGCACTTAAACGATTAAATTTTTCTACGAAACTTTCACACATTTTCATTCACATATAATAATCATGAAATAAAATATTAAAACATTTCTCGGACTCGGATTCGTGGTCCCGAAACCACCGTTCCGATTTGGGTCAAATTTGGTCTATTACAAGTCTCGTCCTTTGACCCTGTTGATTTGCCCCTAAATCATCAAAGTTAGAATCGGCTAACCTTAATACCAAATATGGCCTATGGCCGAATACCATGAACCACTTACCACGCCACTCAAATCCTCTGAATTACCACTTAACTATGAAGCTGTCGAAATCCCTGCTAACCAACTGTTAAAATCGGCTTTAAGCAATAATTCATGAGAAAATAACCCTTGGCCGTATAGCACATATCACTTACCTTGAGTAGTCGAATCCTGCAAGACTCCTTTAATGCTCCCTTCCTTCGGCTACACACAAAAGAACACATCACTATGGCCTTAAAGGACATTCGGCCAACCTTAGACCAAAGGCCTAACCATTGCTTTCGGCATACTTATGAAGATGAGACAAAACTGATTGCCTAAAGAAGGAAATACTTACCGCTATACAAGCATCCACAGAGAATCGGCTTCTAGATCCCAAAGAGAAGGATTTCGACACTCTAATGGTGAAGAAAGAAAACACAAAAGTGGAGGGAGTTTAATGCTTAGAGAATTCGGCCACAAATAAACTAAATCAAGGTTTTGGCTTCAAGGCTTTGAATAAAGAAAAGAGAATAAGGTCGCTTTAAGGTTCGGCTATGGCTTCAAGTGATGATAAAATATTCGGCTAACACCAAAATAAAAGAAGAAGCTTGGGAAAGAGGTATAGATTCGGCCAAGAACAAATAGAGAAAGAAGAAGAGAAGAGTTTGAAGAATTTTGGCAATGGTGACAAGGGAGAATTCGGCTTCAAATGAAAAAGAAGAAAAGAAAGCACTCCTATGACTAACAAATTTCGGCAAGAAGGATGGACACTCTCACAACTAAAATTCGGCACTTATCCCCTCTACATGGCCGAATTTGCCATCCAAAAGAACCCCACATTCAGCCACTACCTCCTTCCTTATCATATCCCAAAATTTCCTCCTATATTCTCTCCCTGTTACTCTTTCAAAAATAATTTGAACAAGTCCAACCTTTATCTCCCCTTTCTAGCCAAAATTTAAAAAGAAAATCAAGTCTTAATCCTCATCTTTTCAGAGTCCCATGCCGTCCAATACTCCTCCCTCTCTTGATGCAAAAACAAAGGCTCCCACTGCTTCCCACGTTGCTCGAACCAAGGCCCTTTCCCACTGCATATGGCGTCACTTACCAAGGCCCTAAGTGGCGCTTTCAAGCCACTTTAGCAAGCCCAATCTCATGTCCAAAAGTTCTTACAAATTTTCTTAAGACCTCCTTAGCCTAGCTCCCATTTTAAACTTAAAATCTAATAATTTTCCAAAGCATTCTCTTTCATCCTAGAGTTTTAGGAACCCCTAAAACACATCCAAACATACACCAAGCCCACTAACACTTGCACTATGCACTAAATGCATAACCCCTAAATCCTGGATGTTACATCTTCCGACCAAAACAAAGGAGAAACTTGCACGAATGGCTAGAAGATTTCGGCCAAAGCAAAAAGGAGATGGATTTGAAAAGAAAACACAAATGGTCAAAGAGTAAAAAGTGTACCTCTCATGCACCAAAAACTAACAAAATGGTCTAAAATGAAAAGAGAAATTCGGCTATCTCCCTCTACACCCAAAACCATCCACATTCATGACCATAATGGTCAAAAATTGGCCAACCACACTTTCCATAACACTTCCCTTGAAAAAGGCCACATGTTCCCCTTACTTTCCCCTTTCTTTTGATTTCTTTCCTCACCTTCATCCTTTCCTATTTTCCTTAGCCATCTTGCCAAAAATAAAAAGTCCACCTTGCCTTATTTACATGCTTGGCCGACACTTAAGGAAAAAGTGCAAAAATAATAGTCAAAATTTGCACACAATGGGATTTGAACCTCTTCCCTCAAGGTACTTCATGTGGCGCCATAACCTTCTTACCAATTGTTCAATTATGGTAGCAAAATACACACTTATTACCATAAGCCTTGATGCCACATGCCTTTTCCCCTTAAGTGCTCAAATACAAAAATTTACCTATAGCCTAACTTGAACCCGTAACTTCCTAAAAACCTCGTAACTTTCCAAAATCACCTTCCTAATAAGTCCAACTTGAAATAATGCCGTTCTCTTGTTCTCAAAAATTTTAAACACTCCTATGCCCAAGGCCCATTGGGTCCAATCCTACTAGGCCCAATTTCGGGTCGTTACAAGGGGGATCGAAAATTTGAATTGATTCCACTCAGAATAAAATTTTCTTTTAGTTATGCTTAAGATATATTTTGCTCATGTAACACCCTAAACTCGGACAAGACACCACGCCCGAATCTGGTATGTTACGGGGAAAAACGTCTTTGAGTGATCAGATTTTTTTTTCGTTTAGAAGTGGGGTGAAAACATAGTGATTTTGAGGAAAGTTTGAGTAGGCTTGTTTGATTAGATTTTGAAAACTTATCCAAGTATATAGTTAAAACGAGTTGATTTCATTTAGGACTTCCAATAGTTTCTTAGTGCCATTTTGAAACATTTTAGACTTAGTAGCAAATCGAGTTTGATTTGAAAATCATTTGAGTTTATTGAATAACAAAACTTAGCGAGATACTCGATGGTATAGTTTAAAACACATTGCGATATAATTTTGAAAACGTTGTCTTTCCAAGTTTTAGTAAAATTTCATGCCAAGTTATTTGTTAAGCAGGTTGAGAATCTAATTAAAACATACCCATCATAAAACATAATTTAAAGGCCTTTTACAAATCCAAATTAAAAAACCCAAATGATGATAATTAAACTAAAGTACCCAAATGATAGAGTTGGAGTAAAACTTTATTAAGCATGGCATGAGCACCCCAAGTCCATCCCGGCTCCATGTCCACGTCTCACGAGTCACTGAAATGTCAAAGGAGAGGGTGAGTCGAGTGACTCGATGCATAAATCCCGCTCCCGATGAAACAACATGCTAACACACATCATACATAGCAACATAATTAATGCAACCCGATCCTAACCACCCGTGATCTCCTTTTTCTACCCCGTGTGGTACCAAACCACTGGTGGTGCCAAACCACCGGTGACATATAGTCATAATGTGTTACCAAAAACACTGGTGTCCCAAAGACACAATGTGCTACCCAAGCACCGGTGACCGTAGTCACGATAATCGAATGATGGGGCCAACCCATCGTGTGATACCCAATCACTAGCAGACGATCCCATATCTCATGTGGGGCCAACCCACGGTGGTGTTAACCACGGGGACAAGTCGCAATGAGGTGCCCAACCTCCGGTGTCCCAAAGACACAAATGTGCTACCAAAGCACCGGTGACCGTAGTCACAATAATCGAATGATGGGGCCAACCCATCGTGTGATACCCAATCACTAGCAGACGATCCCATATCTCAAAGTGGGGCCAACCCACGGTGGTGTTAACCACGGGGACAAGTCGCAATGAGGTGCCCAACCTCACGGTGTCCCAAAGACACAAATGTGCTACAAAGCCTTTGGTGACCCAAAGTCACAAAGTGTGTTACCAAACAACACTGGTGCTCACAAGACAAATCATCACCCCCTCCACTCATATCACCCATCAACAACCAACTCATGTAATCATGCATATCATACAAATTATGCATATCATGCTAATATGTTTGACTCATGCCCCATATCACATACATACATAGTCATGATACCATATAGATCATCAAGTAATCTAGTAACAATCATCGACTTACCGGATACGCGTACACATACCCCGTTTGGGTATCCAATAATCCATCATCTTGTCATGATTTTAATAGGCAAACAGTTTAATAACAATATCACTAAGTATGGGTGTGTTAGTTACACACCGCTAAAGCGCAACCTCTAATACTAAAAGAAACGATCTAAAGCTCCTTGTATACCTGCTCCTACAATCGGCCAAAAAGGAGTTAGACATCTATAACATTCGGCCATCATCAATTAACCAAAGGGGTTAATACCGAACCCTTACCTTTTAAGATGATTTGGTTTCCTACCAAATCCGAATCAAACAATGATTCTCCTTTAGCAATCGGCTACACCATAAAAGATGAACAGTTAAACCTTAATAATCTTGACTCAATCGAAACCAAAAGATTGAACGATTAATGCCAATACCAAACACTTACCACCACCACTGTTTACAAATCGGTTACTAGAGTAGAACTCCTCTTGGTTACTTTCACTATCCAAAGACCGTATATGAAAAGGTTAAACAAGTGATTAACTCACTTCCATCTACAACCATCATAGGCTTTGAACAAACCGCAATCAATATAATACTTGAGAAGAGAGAGATGGCCATTCGGCCAACCACTTACCCCAACACCAACCACCAAGAATTCGCCACAAGAAACCCCTAGGAGAGAAGGGAAATTTGGCTTCAACCACCCAAGAGAAAGAGGAAAAACGGCTAAAGTTTTGGAAGTAGAAACAGAGGAGATGCGATTCAAGAAGAGAAAGAAATCGGTAATAAAAGTTTAGAAGGGAGAAAGGAAAGATTCGGTCTAACCCCAAGGAAGGAAAACACCAAAAGAGATGGAAGGAAGAGGGTGATATTCGGCCTATGCTCAAAGAAAAAAAGGAAACAAAAGTTTTGGCTAAGAGAAAAAATGCAAATTCGGCACAAGGGTTGTAGAAATAAAGAAAATATGAGAAGAAAATGATGGCTAGTTTCGATTTACTCAAATGAACAAGGAGAGAGACATGTAAGGGACATTCGGCTTAACAAAGAATATTGAGAAAACAACACAAAAATTCGGCAAGCCTTAGAGAGGTTTTGATTTTCGGTTTACAAAGAAAGAAAAACGAAAAAGAATACACTAGAGAATTCGGCTACCAATGTCAAAATGAGAAGACACTAGCTTGCTAAGCCTTGACCGAAACAACCAAAATTCCAAAAATGAATTTCGGCACAACACCTCCAAACATCCCAAAATTTCGGCCATATCCCCCCCCATTCACTCACAACCTCACACTTAAACCACCTTGACCAAGTCTTCCTCCTAAACTCACTCTCCACTCTCCATTTGAACGGTTTGACCAAGTCCAAAGAAGAATTTGAACTACATACAACCTCTTCCTTCCATGCGTCAAAAAGAGTGCAAAAAGTGGCCACTCCGCAGCCTTGAACACAAGACCTCTCCCCCTGCAGATGACGCCACACTCAAGCCCCCAAGTGACGCATGCCTTGCCACTCCACTAGCTTTTCTTTTGTGCTCAAGAACACCAAATAATATTCATATATCCCAGCTTCATCAACTCCTCTTACTTAAGCCTAAAAACAAAAAGTTTCCCACCTACTCAGACATACCCCTAGTCTACAATTAAGCCCCTAAGACACCAAAATAGCCACATAGCAAGCCAACACATGCAAAACATGCCATAATAAAAATAGCCCCTAACCCGGGATATTACAGTTCTACCCCCCTTAAAATAATTTCGACCTCGAAATTTACGATCAAAAGAGTTGCGGGTATTCTTTGTCTCATCATATCCTCGGGTTCCCACGTCGCTTCTTCCACGCCATGATTCCGCCAAAGAACCTTAACCAAAGGCACAGACTTCTTACGCAGAACTTTCACATCCCGATCTAGAATCTGCACAGGTTCTTCTTCCATAGTCAAATCTGGATTTACCTCGATCTCTTCCATTGCTACCACATGCGCACGGATCCGAACGATAACGTCGAAGCATCGAAACGTGAAAACGCCATGAATCGACTCGGCTCTGCTGGCAACTCAAGCCGATCACGCCATCGGTCCAACTCGCCTCGTAACCTTATACGGCCCAATGAACCTCGGACTTAGCTTGCCTTTCTTCCCGAACCTCAACACCTTCTTCCAAGGCGAGACCTTCAGAAAACTCGATCCCCACGGCCGAACTCTATATCTCTTCGCTTAAGATCGGCATAAGACTTGCCGGTCCAAGCTTCCTTCAATCTAGATGAATCGCCTTAACCTTGTCTTCGGTCTCAAAGAACCAACTCGGGTCCCAACAAGCGACGTTCACCTAACTCCGCCCAACACGTAGGTGAGCGACACTTCCTACCATACAACGCCTCATACGGTGCCATCTTGATGCTCGCAGTAAGCGTTGTTGTAGGCAAACTCGGCTAATGGTAGAAACTCCTCCCAACTACCTCAAGTCCAAGATACAACCTCTCAAAGATATCCTCTAAGACACGAATAACCCTTTCTCGATTGACCGTCGATCGCGGGTGAAAAAGCGTCTTTGAAATCCAAACGAGTACCCAGAGCACGATGCGGTGCTTTCCGGAACCTTGACGTGAATCTAGGATCCCTATCCGAGATTATCGAAAGCGCACACCGTGCAACCTCACTATCTCGACACATACAGCTTCGCTTAGCTTCAAGTGAGTAGTCAACCCTCACCGGAATAAAGTGAGCTGATTTAGTCGATCGATCCACCACTACCCAAACTGAATCTTTCTTGCTTGGCGTAGCGGTAACCCACGAGCGAAATCCATGGTTATCCTTTCCCACTTCCATCGAGGAATCTTCACAGTGAAGCAAACCCGACAAGAAGCGATGTTCAGCCTTGACTGGCGACAAGTCGACACTTCCCAACAAACTCTGTCACCTCCTTCTTCAAGCCGGGCCACTAAAAGCGCTCTCTAAGATCCCTATACATCTTACTACCTCCGGGATGCATAGCATAAGGGCGCTATGTGCGTCTGAAGAATCTTACGCCTCACTCAACATCTTTAGGCATACAAGCCTTACCACGAAAAACACGAGAACCTCGTCACTAGACAGTCAGTAACCATCCAAACCACCATCCCGCACTGCAACCTTCGCGCACAGAACCTCATCCAATAAGCTGTTTCTCTACGATCTGCTCAACCCAAGTAGGCTTAACTCGCAACTCGCGAATACTCCCATCGTCATACAAGCTCAAGTGGGCGAACAAAGCTCTTAAGTCCGAAACAACCTTGCGACTCAACGCGCACCACCACCACGTTAGCCTTGCCCGGATGATACTCAATCGAGCATCCATAATCTTTCAAAGAACTCGACCCATCTGCGTTGCCTCAAATTCAAATCCTTACGAGTCGGTAGATACTTGGACTCTTGTGATCCGTGTAGACTATCGATCTCTCTCCGTATAAGTAGTGCCTCCAAATCTTTAAAGCGAAGACTACGGTGCTAGCTCCAAATCGTGCGTCGGATAATTGACCTCATGTGGCCTCGGCGCCGAGAAGCGTAAGCCACAACCTTACCTTCTTGCATCAAAGACACAACCCAAGCCCGTATGTGATGCGTCGTAATAGATCGTGAATTCCTTACCGACCTCAGTTGAATTAGAACCGGAGCCTCGGTCAAAATCTTCTTTAACTTGTCGAAGCTTTCCTGCCGCTTCTCGGTCCATACAAACGGAACTTCTTTCCTCAAAGAACTTGGTCATCGGTATTTGTTATCAACGAAACCCTCAACAAACCTTCGATAGTATCCGGCCAAACCCGAAAACTCCGAATCTCACCCAGCGACTTAGGCGGCTTCAATCCAAAGCGCCTCAATCTTACGAGGATCTACTCGAATCCCCTCACCGACACTACATGACCCAAGAAAGTCACTTCTCTAAGCCGAACTCGCGACTTCATCGAACTTAGCATAGAGTGCTTTTCCTCAAAATCACGCAACACCACTCGCAAATGCTTATCATGCTCTTCCCTCGCGCTCTTGAGTACACCAAGATGTCGTCTATGAAAACCACGACGAATCGATCCGAGCATCGTCGAAACACCCTATTCATCATGTCCATAAACGCCGCGGTGCGTTAGTCAACCCGACGGCATTACGTAAATTCGTAGTGCCCATACCGAGTCCGAAACGCTGTTTTATGGATATCGGCCTCCTTAACTCTTAATCGGTGATACCCGGATCTCAAGTCGATCTTGAAAATACCGCAGCCCCCTTCAGCTGATCAAACAAATCGTCTATCCGTGGCAGCGGATACTTGTTTTTAATCGTCGACTTGTTCAAGCTGGCGTAGTCTATACACATCCGCATCGTGCCATCTTTCTTCTTGACAAAGAGTACCGGCGCACTTACGGCGAAACACTTGGCCTAATAAAACCTCGATCCAATAACTCCTGGATCTGAGCCTTAAGCTCCACCAATTCCTTTGGCGCCATCCTATACGGAGCAACAGACACTGGCGTAGTTCCGGGTAACAGATCAATCCCGAACTCCACCTCGCGATCTGGCGGCAAATCTGGAAGCTCCTCAGGAAAAACATCAGTAAACTCCTTAACGGCAGTTCCATCAGATCAGCAGCAAACACTACCCCTTGGAGTTCTAAGGGTACCTCTCTAAACAGTTTATCTACTACTACAGAGTGACCTAGAGGGCTAATCACGGTCATCCGCCTAGAAGATATCTCGAGTCTAAATCCATGGTCTCTACTATACTACTGGCAACATAAGAGTGCGTTGAACCCACATCAATCAAAGCAGTATAAGGAGAACCAAAAATCAAGAACGTCACCGGTTATGACGTCCGGCGCGTCGCCCTCCTCTCGGCGCCTCAAAGATACACTAACCCAGGTGTCTAGCATCGGAACTACCGCACCGCCGCCGGTGCTCCACGGCCCCGACCAGAACCATTACCACCTCTCGCCATTACCACGGCCTCCGTGGTGGCGGTCCATTACCTCTCGAATCGACACGCCCCGCCTCGACCGAATCTCGGCCAACCTACGCGGACGGTCCCTCACCGGTGTTCTAGAGAACCACACTCGAAGCAACCTTTTCCTCCAGTCCAAAGAACCACCCCAATGAGATTTTCCAAGATGCGATCACATCTGCGGCGGTCCCTCGCCTAGCAAAGCAACAAACCTAGCAGTGGTTCGGCCCACTCGGCCTAGCCCTCTTGGCGGATTACCCGACAATCCAGAAGACCCAAAGCTCCTCTTATGCCTATTTCTCGCCCATGCCTTGTCTCGCGACTCCTTAACCCCTCGGCTACCTTAGCCTTCTCAACTAAGACACAAACTCGCTCCTGGCGAGGAGCAATCAGCGACCTCAAGTCGTCTCGCAGACCATCCTCGAAACGAACACACCTCTCATGCTCGGTGGCCACAATGCCCCTGGCATACCTACTCAACCAGAACTCACCGTACTGCAAATGCATTTACTCCCCTGAACAAGCCTCGAAATGCCTTCATTGGGAGTCAATATAACTAGCTCCGATGTACTTCTTTTGATATGCGACCACTGAAATAATCCCATGTCGGATCCTCTGCACGCCACATCTCCTCGAACCGTGAGCCACCACCGATATGACTCATCCGGAGAAGCGATACGATGCCCTTGACTTCTCTTGGTTGTCAGTCCAGATCGTCCATGATCCGCTCGGTTGCCTCGGCCAATATTCAGCAGATCTTTGGGAGCAACACGTAAACACCGGAAGAATTCGGCCCCATTGGCCCGAAGTCGCTCAGAACAGATTTCCTAACTTCGCATTACCACCAACACGGCTACTCTTTCCAACACTCGCGGCATCACAGCGTGACATCGCTGCGCCCCCGGCCTGGTCTTGGAACTCACCACCTCCGGTGGTGGCGGGCCGGTATCTCATTTTTCGAACCCCGACCCGGATCCTACGGGCTCGAAACCGTCATCCTACCACGACCTGCGTCCACGACCACGTCCACCTCTAGCGCTCATGACTAATCTTCCTCGTGATTCGATTAAGAATTTTTATGCATCAAGATTTATTCCACTTGTTTAAGAGCAAGTCTTATGAATATTTTAAGAGGATTTGTTCTCGCGAGTTCACGAGAATTCTATCGATTTCAATCTCTAAGTAATATACTATTGCTATTCATCAAATCATATCACATCCAATCAATCCACCAGCAATAGTAAGGGTACTTACCTGGGCGAACTGGTGCCGGAGACTCGGTGCCATGCCTTTCAAACCATACTTTAAGAATAAAGACTAACAAAACAATCTTTTGAAAACATTTTGGGCCTCAGGCCCACAACCGAGCCTTTGAACTTGGCTCACGATACCACAATTGTAACACCCCAAACTCGGACAAGACACCACGCCCGAACGGTATGTTACTGGGAAAACGTCTTTGAGTGATCGATTTTTTTTTTCGTTTAGAAGTGGGGTGAAAACATAGTGATTTTGAGGAAAGTTTGAGTAGGCTTGTTTGATTAGATTTTGAAAACTTATCCAAGTATATAGTTAAAACGAGTTGATTTCATTTAGGACTTCCAATAGTTTCTTAGTGCCATTTTGAAACATTTTAGACTTAGTAGCAAATCGAGTTTGATTTGAAAATCATTTGAGTTTATTGAATAACAAAACTTAGCGAGATACCCGATGGTATAGTTTAAAACACATTGCGATATAATTTTGAAAACGTTGTCTTTCCAAGTTTTAGTAAAATTTCATGCCAAGTTATTTGTTAAGCAGGTTGAGAATCTAATTAAAACATACCCATCATAAAACATAATTTAAAGGCCTTTTACAAATCCAAATTAAAAAAAACCCAAATGACAGTAATTAAACTAAAGTACCCAAATGATAGAGTTGGAGTAAAACTTTATTAAGCATGGCATGAGCACCCCAAGTCCATCCGGCTCCATGTCGCGTCTCACGAGTCACTGAAATGTCAAAGGAGAGGGTGAGTCGAGTGACTCAAAGTGCATAAATCCCGCTCCCAATGAAACAACATGCTAACACACATCATACATAGCAACATAATTAATGCAACCCGATCCTAACCACCTGTATCTCCTTTTTCTACCGTGTGGTACTAAAACCTTTGGTGGTGCCAAACCACCGGTGACATATAGTCACAATGTGTTACCAAAACACTGGTGTCCCAAAGACACAATGTGCTACCCAAGCACGGTGACCGTAGTCACGATAATCGAATGATGGGGCCAACCCATCGTGTGATACCCAATCACTAGCGAGACGATCCCATATCTCATGTGGGGCCAACCCGCGGTGGTGTTAACCACAGGAAAAGTCGCAATGAGGTGCCCAACCTCCGTGTCCCAAAGACACAAATGTGCTACCAAAGCACTTTGGTGACCGTAGTCACAATAATCGAATGATGGGGCCAACCCATCGTGTGATACCCAATCACTAGTGACGATCCCATATCTCAAAGTGGGGCCAACCCACGGTGGTGTTAACCACAGGGACAAGTCGCAATGAGGTGCCCAACCTCTGGTGTCCCAAAGACACAAATGTGCTACCAAAGCACTGGTGACCCAAAGTCACAAAGTGTGTTACCAAAACACTGGTGCTCGTCAGCACAAATCATCTTTGCCCCTCCACTCATATCACCCATCAACAACCAACTCATGTAATCATGCATATCATACAAATTATGCATATCATGCTAATATGTTTGACTCATGCCCCATATCACATACATACATAGTCATGATACCATATAGATCATCAGTAATCTAGTAACAATACTTGACTTACCGGATACGTACACATACCCCGTTTGGGTATCCAATAATCCATCATACTGTCATGATTTTAATAGGCAAACAGGTTTAATAACAATATCACTAAGTATGGGTGTGTTAGTTACACACCTGCTAAAGCGCAACCTCTAATACTAAAAGAAACGATCTAAAGCTCCTTGTATACCTGCTCCTACAATCGGCCAAAAAGGAGTTAGACATCTATAACATTCGGCCATCATCAATTAACCAAAGGGGTTAATACGAACCCTTACCTTTTAAGATGATTTGGTTTCTACCAAATCCGAATCAAACAATGATTCTCCTTTAGCAATCGGCTACACCATAAAAGATGAACAGTTAAACCTTAATAATCTTGACTCAATCGAAACCAAAAGATTGAACGATTAATGCCAATACCAAACACTTACCACCACCACTGTTTACCAATCGGTTACTAGAGTAGAACTCCTCTTGGTTACTTTCACTATCCAAAGACCCTATATGAAAAGGTTAAACAAGTGATTAACTCACTTCCATCTACAACCATCATAGGCTTTGAACAAACCGCAATCAATATAATACTTCGAGAAGAGAGAGATGGCCATTCGGCCAACCACTTACCCCAACACCAACCACCAAGAATTCAGCCACAAGAAACCCCCTAGGTGAGAAGGGAAATTCGGCTTCAACCACCCAAGAGAAAGAGGAAAAACGGCTAAAGTTTTGGAAGTAGAAACAGAGGAGATGCGATTCAAGAAGAGAAAGAAATTGGTAATAAAAGTTTAGAAGGGAGAAAGGAAAGATTCGGTCTAACCCCAAGGAAGGAAAACACCAAAAAGAGATGGAAGGAAGAGGGTGATATTCGGCCTATGCTCAAAGAAAAAGGAAACAAAAGTTTTGGCTAAGAGAAAAAATGCAAATTCGGCACAAGGGTTGTAGAAATAAAGAAAATATGAGAAGAAAATGATGGCTAGTTTCGATTTACTCAAATGAACAGGGAGAGAGACATGTAAGGGACATTCGGCTTAACAAAGAATATTGAGAAAACAACACAAAAATTCGGCAAGCCTTAGAGAGGTTTTGATTTTTGGTTTACAAAGAAAGAAAAAACGAAAAAGAATACACTAGAGAATTCGGCTACCAATGTCAAAATGAGAAGACACTAGCTTGCTAAGCCTTGACCGAAACAACCAAAATTCCAAAAATGAATTTCGGCACAACACCTCCAAACATCCCAAAATTTCAGCCATATCCCCCCCCATTCACTCACAACCTCACACTTAAACCACCTTGACCAAGTCTTCCTCCTAAACTCACTCTCCACTCTCCATTTGAACGGTTTGACCAAGTCCAAAGAAGAATTTGAACTACATACAACCTCTTCCTTCCATGCCGTCAAAAGAGCGCAAAAAGTGGCCACTCGCAGGCTTGAACACAAGACCTCTCCCCTGCAGATGACGCCACACTCAAGCCCCCAAGTGATGCATGCCTTGCCACTCCACTAGCTTTTCTTTTGTGCTCAAGAACACCAAATAATATTCATATATCCCAGCTTCATCAACTCCTCTTACTTAAGCCTAAAAACAAAAAGTTTCCCACCTACTCAGACATACCCCTAGTCTACAATTAAGCCCCTAAGACACCAAAATAGCCACATAGCAAGCCAACACATGCAAAACATGCCATAATAAAAATAGCCCCTAACCCGGGATATTACAGCTCAATAATTTGAAATTTTGTTAAGTATGCTAAACTCTAGTATTAATAAAGTTCTATTATTTCAATAAATTATTATGTTAGCTTAATAATGATATGAATGTATTTTTAATAAAGCATGTAAATTCGTACCATAAAATTTTTAATTCCCTACGAAAAAATTAGGCATGCATGAAAGTTTAAGTCTTTAGAATTGACTTAGTAATTTCTTGAGGCGAAATCCTAGGAAGCATGGAATGTTGAAAATGATTTAGGCAATCGTTGTTTGGACCGTTTGAGCCTTTCAAGTGAATTTCGATAAAATTATCCTTTGAAACCCAATTTTGAGACTATATGGCCTAATTTTATTTGGACCTATGCAATATTTAGCCATCAATTTTCTCTTCATTACTTCTAAAATTGTCCCAAACACTAGACTCAGTACTATTTAGAAGATCGTTTGAAAATAAGTTTGGGGGAGTTGAAAAGATGTATCAAATGCTCGAAAATTATAGTACATGAAGCAAGTGCTCGAGTTTGAGCTTTGAAAAAAAAAACATGTACTAAAAATGAAAGAAGTGATCGAAAGAGCATAAGTTGGGTCTCAAGGGTGAAAATTTCGAAGGTTCAAAGTTAAGCTGAGTCTAGGGTTTTTAAGCCAAAAATTTGTCTATTTTTCACCTACCCCTAAGCCCAGCCACGTTACAACCTTACTAAAGACCTATTGATTCAAAATTCCAATGTTACCTACATTAGTGGAGAGAAATTGCTGCATTCAACATACGAAGACATTAGTTAAGCTTAATGATTGCAGTTTACTTTTTGAATAAGGAATTAAAATCAAATTGGTAACGAGGAACATGTCTTTATTAAGAAACATTTAGTCTAATTTTGCTAGTATAATAATTGTTGGAGGTAATTTGAACGATATGTATACTTAAGTAGCATAATTATCAAATTTCTTATTTTTGAGCCTAAGTATATCAAATTCATAATTTTGAGAAAAAGTTGTTACGAAGGAATTTTTCAAAGGTGTTTCCAGAAAATTCTTTTCAAATTTGTGCATTACTCGGGACGAGCAATGAATTAAGTTTGGGGTGTGGAAACACAAAAATTTATATATTTTTTCATGCCCTTTTTGACCCAAATTCATGTGGTTTCGAGTAAATTCTTGTTGGAAAATAATTAAGTATTATAAAATAATTAAATTGTGCTAAAAATATGAACATGATGAATTTTAATTAATTTTATAATTAATTTTGATTTATTTTGACTATTTTAAATGAGAATCGCACAAAGGGCTAAAATCACTCGATAGACACTCGTCAAGAACAAAACCGAGAAGCAATTTGAAGTTCAAGGCAAATTTATTTCCAGCCCAAGACGGTCCAATTATGAATATTTAATCATAATATAATTAATTTTAATTTATTCCCAATTTAATTTGGGCTAAATAAATTATTATTAATTAATTATGGAAAAGGGTCGATTAAACCGCATTTGGTTGAACCGAATCAGTTGAACCGAACCAGCCACCAATTGGGCAGCCCAAACCATCCACAATGATGGCCCAAATCAGCTTATTAGCTGATTAATTAAGCTTGCAAAGAATCCCTTGAAGACCTTTCAAAACTGCATTCAAACCCCTCCAAAAATTATGGCTTTGTAGATTGCCCCATGCTATATTTAGCAAAGTTGAATTCTTCAACTTTGCCACATGGGATGGCCGGCCAAGGGAGGCCTCTTTTTCTGCTGATATTTGCTATTTTTAGCAGCCCTGATCAGCTAGAAATACACCCCCTAGCTGCTCATTCAAAACACACCTCAAGCATTTAACATTCTCCTCTCTCACTTTCTCTCAATTCCCATTTTCCCTTCTCCCTTTTTGGTGTTCTTGTGCCAATTTCTCCTCTTGGGAAAGAGGTGTTTTTCCAGATATTTGAAGCAGCAATTTAAGTGTTCATAAGCCACCTTGATAGACGAGGACAACGAAGATTGAAGAAGGGAGCAAACAGACAAGCCACGGAGAAACACCAGATTTGTTTCTTGTTCCTTATCTCTTTAAATTATTCATTGTTGTTTTGACAAACATGTTTATGAATATTTATGTTGTTGGAATGTTTAATTTAATCAATTTAGCTTGAATTTAATTCGTGTTGGGTTGATCGCATTTCGTCCTCTTGAATTATTAAAATTGTGTTTATGCTGTTAAAGGCCTCGGTAAAATGTTTGATTAAGTAAAATTACGTTAAGTTATCTGGCATTATAATTGTTTAGATAGCTAATGAATTAATTATTTAAATGCATTGAAATTGTAATTAATGAACGCAATACTTAATCTGTGCATGTTTAATTCTTCTAAGGAAGCTGAAGATTAAATTAGCATTGTATTTGACGATACATATGCCTTGCATAACTTGCAGGATTTTTGTGATTAAATTGTTTTAAGGTAAGAATACTTTGTTACTTCACATGATCTTTTATATGCTTGTTAGGTTGAATTAATCATTTGAATCGACATAGGAATATGCGAGAGATAATTTAATTTAATAAGTATGTATGTACGATAACATGTTTACTTTTAGAAGTCTGTTTAGTCGTTTGAATTTGCATAGGAATATGTATAAGAGATGAATGGATTTTTATTTGTAAATATGTTCATAAGTTAGCAAATTTCTGAGTTTCCATGTTTTAATAAGAATAAACACGAGTTTAATAATTCTAAGGTAAGAAATGTTATTAATCCAACACAATTATATCATCTTGATTAAAATCAGTTTTTGAAATCGTGCATTAGAACTTTGTTTTATTTTATTTTTAGTTTTTAAATATTTCTTAAATCCAAATATTTTTCCTTCACCAAATTGTTTGAAAACATTTTCATAAATAATTCTTTTACAGTCCCTGTGGGTACGATAACTCGACATTTACTTGTCACTTTATTACTTGTTACGATTGTGTACACTTGCACATTTCCACCGTTCCACTGATTCATGGCTCTCCGGAGCTTCCCGATTGATGGCTCTCTAGAGCTTCTCGATATGGCTCGCTCGAACTTCCCGATATATGGCTATCCGGATCTTCCTGATTAATGGCTCTTCGGAGCTACCTATTATTTGCTCGCATGAGCTGTAAAATCTCTATTTAGGGCCTAGTCAGAATAGTGGTCCAAGACCAAAAATCCGAGGTATATATATGAGTTTTGAGGTTTATGCTAAGTTTGCATGTTAGTGTGAAAGTTTCATGAAGCAATTTTGTTAAATTGCGGTTGAATTGTCCAAAAGGACTAAATTGCAAAAGTTGCAAAATGTGAGATTCTAGAAGCTAATTGTATGAAATAGCTTTGGATTATTAATTAGAGGTCCTTAAATAGTAATTTTCCCAAATTCTAATTTTAGGACAAAAATGGGCATGAGTGGATGATATTGGAAAGTTTAGTGAGAAGGGGCATTTTGGTCATTTATCAATTAAATGATTAAAAATGGGAAAAGATGATGGAATTTCATTCATCTTCTTTTCCAAGCTGCCGAAATTTAAAGGGATCCATTGTTAGGGTTCTTCAATTTTTCAAGCTTGCTAGTAAGTGCATCCTAGCCCTATTTTTGATATTCTTCGTATTTTTGAAGTCCTAGTAACATGAGTAAGCTATTTTTAGCTATATGTTGAGCTAGGGTTGATGTTCAAAAATGTACCCATGTATGACATGCATGTATTTTGATGTTTTATGGAAGAATATGAAAGCTTGATGTAGTAGAAACATCTTTTGCTAAGTGATTTCCATGAAAAATACATGTAGGGACTAGTTTGTGAAAGTCTTGAGATTGGTCATACATGAACGATTTAGTGAGAATTGATGATTGCCTTAGTTGAGTAAATGATTCGGCTAAGCATGAAAGGCTAGAAAGTTGAATGAAAATCACTTTACGAGCCTTGGGACAAAAGTGTAAATATGAGAAAGTTTAGGGGCAAAATGGTAATTTTGCTAAAGTATGAGATAAGGGTCAATTTAGTCAATGTGTGTATTGAACGGGTTGATTTAACATTTTAAATCAAGAAAGACGAAGCCCGGATCATAACCGAGGCAAGGGCAAGGTTGTGGACTAAATTGCACATCTCCATACTTTTTGAGTACCGAGGTAAGTTTATGTATAAACGATGCATTTATGCGTATACATTGTTAATGCTAGCTTATGTGTAGCATGATTGAGAACCTATTCGATTCTAGTGGAATGAATGAGATAGTAGTTGTGAATGGATGAATGTATTACAAAGTAGACATGTGAATGTGTATCAATAAAGCTTGATAGTGGGCTAAGTGCGGTACCACCTTGATACTTAACAATGATGGGCTGTGTGCAATACTATTGTTAAGCATATTATTTAGTGAGCTATGTGCAGAATCACTATAATTATCCTTTGTGGTAGGCTATGTGCGATACTACCTCATGATCTGATTGTGGTGGGCTAAGTGTGAAACCACCGAGTAATCTAGCTGTGTGGATGTATTATTGAGAAATAATGATGTGTTATATTTTGAGTAAATGTGATATTGAGTGCAGGGGTGCATGTTAATGATTATGAGTATGTGACTCATGATGTGTTGGAGATGTGGTAAGGGATAGAAAGAGTAAGCATAGTAATGGATGTGAATTACATATGTTAGTATAGTGCTAATTGTTGTTTAGCTTATACTAGTATGCTTAAATTGTTTATGTGTAAACTTACTAAGCTCAAAGCTTACTCATTTCTTTTCCCTTGTCTTATAAAGAAAAAGGATTGAATCGTGATACGTGGATTAATCGGAAGATCGCCTACACTATCAACACACTCCGGTACATTAGACTTAATGTTTTGTATATGGCATGTATAGGGGTTAGATAAGTTAGTGAATTTTGTTGTATTGGCTAAGATGTGTTGGCCATTAGATGGATAAACTATTTTTGTATAAGGCCATGGTTGTTGGCTACTTTATTATATAAAAAGATGTAGTTATCCATGTAAGATTGTGTTTCAAAATGAGTTGGTTATGAATGTGTTGAATGAGTACTTGTTGTGCATGCTAGAGGGGTGAGAAGGGCATGACAAATAGCTTTGTTCTTGTCCATGTGGGTAGACACACGGGCGTGTGTCTAGGCCATGTGTGACACAGGGTCAGCCCATAGGCGTGTGACTTGACCGTGTGTCCCCTGCATGTTAGCATTTTAAGTCAGAATAGACCACGGGCTAGCCACACGGGCGTGTGCCTAGGCCGTGTAAAGTGGTCAGTTTTCACCACGGGTGGAGAATACGGGCATGTCCAGGTCGTGTGAATTTAGTCAGTGTCGACCACGGGTGGAAGACACAAGCATGTCTTGAGGGCACACGGGCGTGTCCCATTCCACATGGGCGTGTGACTCTTGTCTAAGTGAAAGAAATTTTAAGATCGATAAAGTTTCGGTAGAGCCTCGGAAGCTCTCGTATGTTTGTTTAAGACCCCGTAGGTCCATAATGAGGTAGTTGTGGTATCTATTGAGAGTAGTCACGTTGAGCCTAAGTGGCGATCAAGTGGTTTTAACTCGGTAATGCCTCGGGCCCAGTTTCAGTGTAGAATACGGGTAAGGGGTGTTACATTTAGTGGTATCAAAGCTATGGTTTAGTCGGTTCTAGGGCTATTGTAGCGGGTGTAAGAGTCTAGCTATACATGCCATAAGTGTACAATGATAGTGTGGTGGTTTCTGATGATGTTAAACCTTGCTTTATATAGTATATGGATCCCGATCAATCAACTGCTGATGAAGCAGCTAGTAATGCGCCGGCTCCTGCGCAAGGAACCGCGCCTGTTGAGGGTGGACCCGAGGTTAGGGGTCAAGGGGAAGAGGCTCGAGATGCCTTTCTCCAGATGATGAGTAATTGGTACTCGGATTATGTTCGAGCGAACCCTAATGCTCAACCTCCTCCACCTCCTCCTATACCTCAGCCAATTCCAGTGGCTCCTCAAGGTATTGATGTAGTGAGGATATCGAAACCCCCAGTGGATAAGATTAGGAAACACGGGGCTGAGGAGTTTACAGCTAAGGTAGATGATGACCCTGAGAGGGAAGAGTTCTGGCTAGAGAACTCAATGAGAGTATTCGATGAACTCTCTTGTACACCTGAAGAGAACACGAAGTGTGCCGTATCTTTGCTGAGGGACTCGGCATACCATTGGTGGAAGACGTTAACGTCGTAGTCCCGAAAGAGCGGGTGACGTGAGACTTCTTTCTGGAAGAGTTTCAGAAGAAGTATATAAGCCAGCAATTTACTGATCGGAAACAGAAAGAATTCCTTGAGTTGAAGCAAGGAAGAATGTCAGTAGCAGAATATGAGCGCGAATTTGTTAGGCTTAGCAAGTACGCGTAAGAATGTGTGTCGACGGAGACTATCTTGTGTAAAAGGTTCAAAGATGGACTAAACGAGGATATTAAGCTCTTAGTGGGTATTTTGGAGTTGAAAGAGTTTGTGGTGTTGGTTGAAAGGGCAAGTAAGGTCGAGGAGTTGAGTAAGGAAAAGAAAAGGGCTGTGAGTGAAGCCCGAGATGCGAGAAAACGACCGATGGGCAAATCATATCAAGCCCAGTCTAAAAGATCCAAGGAAGTGAATCCTCGAACGACAACACTAGTGGGATATTCACATCGAGACTTGGACAACACTCGTTCGGGTTCGAGAGTCCAAGCAACCTCGATGGAAAGTGTGGGCAATCCGAAGAACAAACCGGAGTGTCCGAGTTGTGGTAGGTATCATACAGAAGAGTGTTGGGGAAACAAACGAAGTTGTTATAAGTGTGGTTCCCCCGACCATTTTATCCGAAATTGCCCCGAGAGGGATGACAAGGAAGAGAAGCAAGAAACAAGACCTAGCGATGTGTCTGCAAGGGGTAGACCACCAATGGTCCCGAGAGGTGGGACTAGTGGTAGAGGTGCGTCCAAAGACTCTGCTATGAGACCGGAGGGTCGGGCACCTGCGAGGACGTATGCCATTTGCGCCCGCGAAGAGGCATCATCCCCAGATGTGATAACGGGTACTTTTTCTCACATAAACCACGGTCAACCCAAAGCACATCAAATTATGCAACATTTCTTCTCAATTATGAGCTTAACAATCACACCTACTTATAAGACATTTGGTTCAAACTAATCACATACATTTCAAGAGAAAATCCATCACAACTTACCATCAATATTGTGCTAGTTATTCATCAATAAACTTACCATTCATAGACCATTTCTTTTATCAAACATATACACTCATATTGCATCAATATGCTTACCATAGTCTTAACCATTTCATTTGCTATCAAGCCATACCAAAACATGCATCATATATCATAATCATTCATGCACATTACCAACATTTATCTAGCCACATCACATGGCTATTAACACACCTCAAACATATTCCAAAACAACTAGCCTATACATGCCATACTTAGTATATACATTTCCATAAGGTACCAAAATGAGTTTGGGTAGTGTGATGATGATCCTTGACGGTCCCGAGCCTTCAGTAGCTTTGACGATCTGTAAACAGAGTAAACACACACACAAAGTAAGCTTTCCAAAAGCTTAGTAAGCCATATACAAATAAACTTAACATATAAACATTCAAAACATAGTTATTTAAAATCATTATCTGTAACAGACCAATATTGACCCTAATCGGAACGGTGGTTTCGGGACCACGAATCCGAGCCTGAGTAATATTTTAATATTATATTTCGTGTTTATTATATGTGATTTAGTGAGTGTGAAAGTTTCGTAGAAAAATTTAGTCATTTAAGTGCTCAATTTGATAAAAAGGATTTAATCGAGAAAAGAGCAAAAGTTGCATACTAAAGTGAAAGGTACTAAATTGATTGTGGCTTTTTAAGTGGATGTACTAAAAGGGCAATTAGCCCATATACTACAAAAAGGGACGGCAATGGGCCACTTTAATTACAAATTTGATGTTATTATAATATGTTAATATAAGTTATAAGTAAATGATTATTTCTTTTATTTTAAGTCATAAAATAATGAAAGAAAGTGGAAAGAAAGAGAACATGCTTTTGTTCATCCTCTTGGCCGAATGTGAGAAGGAAAGAAACTCCATTTTTAAAGCTTGAGTTTCGGCATTAGGAGAGCTCAATTTGGGGTATGTATTTTGTTTAGTTTTTGATAATTTTACATTTTTGAATTCGTTGCTTTGAATGCTATACAACCCATGTTGAAATTTTTGAGTTTGAGACATGTTGAGGATTCGGCCATGGATGTATATTCATGATTTGTGATGTTTGATGGCAGATTATTAAGAGTGTGTTTTAAACCATCATGTTTGGAATTAGAAATTTTGATAAAATTTAGTGATAGGGATTAAATTTGAAAGAATAAATTTTTGAGGGACTAAAACATGAAATAAATGACATGCATGAACACATAGGGCTATGGGGAAGATTCGGCCAAGCTATAGTGTTGGAAAATTTTTCATATTTTGTGTTTTGTGCAAATTGGACCAATTTGTAAAAAATGGGAAACATTAGGGGCAAAATGGTAAATTGCCCATTTGTGTGTTTTGGGACTAAATTGAGATGAAATGCGATTAAATGAGCTAAATTTTAATGTGTTTTAGATCAAGAGCAAAGAAAAACGGAATTAGACCGGGGAAAGACGAAGGTTCTCGAATAGCCGATTCGCACGGACTATCGACAACCGAGGTAAGTCCTTTAGTTAAATCGTGTCAAAGAATTAATTATGGTTATCTTGAATATTAAAAATGGATGGATGTTAGTATCCATTTACATCATGGCCGAATGTATATTGACATATTAGGTTGATGATTTATGTTGAGTATGTGATGGGAATTGTTGGATTGTATAATGATAAAATGGTTTTGTTGGTCCAATGTGAGTGAGCCCAATTGAATTAGATGAGTTTATAATAGTTATGAAGTGTGTTGGTAATGTTTAACTGTATTGACGTGACTCGGGCTTTTACGCCTAGCAGGCCTTGTGCCGGTGTTATTTATCGGGCTTTTACGCCTAGCAGGCCTTGTGCCGGTGTTAGTTATCGGGCTTTTACGCCTAGCAGGCTTTGTGCCGGTGTTATTTATCGGGCTTTTACGCCCAGCGCGAGCCTTGTGCCAGTGTTAGTTATCGGGCTTTTACGCCCAGCGGCCTTGTGCCGGTGTTATTTATCGGGCTTTACGCCCAGCGGGCCTTGTGCCGGTGTTATTTATCGGGCTTTTACGCCAGCGTGCCTCGTGCCGGTGTTACTTTTCGGGCTTTTACGCCTAGCAGGCTTGATGCCGGTGATGTATTTTACAAAAGTGAAATCAAATCTTTGTTCAAGACAACTTAAAGCTAATTTATTGAGTATATGGTTCAGGTAAGCATGTAAGGTATGTTATGCTTAATATCACTTGAGTCGAATTAATATTATGAGAATTGTGTTATATGTGTTGAAGTTAATATTGATGGGTGTAATATGATGGAATTCGAGTTAGAATGTGCTATTATGGAACAATTGGTTTTCAAAGTATTAATGCTAAGAAAGGAGATTTTCATGCGATATGCTTATATGAATTTTAATGAAATGATTTCTACTTTACTTGGGTTATTGAATTTCTAGTATTCAGCCTTGTATAAGTAATTGACTTAAGTGCTTATGTGGAATACAATAAGTTGGAAGTTTAATTTCAATTATTTGTATGTTTTATTATCATGAGATTAGGACTTACTAAGCTAGTAAGCTTACTAGTGTGAAATGTTCTCCTTTGTTTTATAGATTAGGTGCAAGCTACAAGCTCGTCGGGATCGTTCGGAAAGTCGTCCACACTATCAAATTGTTTTGGTACTCTTTCATTTTGGTTTTTCCAAAGAAGGCATGTATAGGAAAGACTTTATTTAATTTTGATGGAAACTTTGGTTCATGTATGTAATAGCCATGCGAATATGGCTAAATTTTTAGTCAAGCATGCTTTTTGGGACTTTTGTTATAAATGTTGGTGCTCTTTTAAATCGATGATGTTATGATATTATGCGAATGATTTAGGTATAAGCTAAATTGCGTAAATGGTTAAGATGCATGGATGGTACGAATTATATGTGAGTATATTCGGTTATAAGCTAGTAATCATATCTTGTAAAGAAACAGTCTTTAGTAACAGCAGTGATGTAGTTTTGAAAAATCACCAAAAATAGGATAAGTTGAATTAGAAGGTGAATGAGGTATATAACCAAAGCTTATTGTGTCTATTTTGATATGAAAGAAACAGAGTAGGCAAAGGAGTTTTATGTTATGAGATATTTAAATTTTAGTGAGACTTGATCTGAATGAGTTCGTGAATCCATGTTCTGTCTTGGAAAAATTGTTAAAAATTGTACAAAAATAATTAGGGAGCATGGTTTATATGTTTGAAATCCTTGATGAGTCTATTTTTAATAGGAATAAACAAGAACATTATTGAAAATTTTTTCTATGAGATAAATGAGTTTTTGTAATGACAGGTCAGAATCGTCAACAGTGAAATAGTGGAAACTTTGATGAATAAACTGTACTAATTGGCCACATGAAAAATTCTGGAAAAATTATGGTAAATTCTTATAAGAGTCTAGTTTCAAGGAAAATTTACGGATCTAAATTTCAAGTTTTGTAACTCGAGTTATGATCAATTTAGTCAGCATGATGCAGTTTGACAGCTTTAAATTTTTATGTTCGAACTTGTAGTCGAGTCTTGTAATGCCACATACTCGACCGGCAAAGGTCTCGGGTAAGGGGTGTTACATTTTATTGGTATCAGAGCTTACGGTTTAGTCGATTCTAGGACTACCGTATGCGGCGTGTGAGTCTAGCTATACATGCCTTTTATATATATTGATAGTGTGGTGACTTGACGATGGCTGAACTTTGTTTTATATAGTAAATGGACATTGATCCCTGAAAGAACCGTAGCTGATGATGTAGAGAGTGTAGCGCCTGACCGTGCACACGGATCAGCGGCGTGAGACTCTCGACTGTTTCGGTAGCCACGAAGGAGAGGCTAAACAAGCCTTTTATCGGATGATGAATGAGTGATTTGCCCAATTTATTCAAAATAACCATTTGTACACCAACCTCCACCCCGAATAATCCAACTCCGATTCCTTCAAGACTTCGATGATAGATCCGGTGAGATCCGAAAGAGGGCCCCGGTTGATAAAATCCGAAAATTTGGGGCCGAAGAATTTAAAGCCAATGATGATGATGACACAGAGAGAGCCGAAATGTGGCTCGATAACACTATTCGGGTACTTGATGAGCTATCTTGTACTCCGGATGAATGCCTGAAGTGTGCTATATCTTTACTGCGGACACCTTGATATCACTGGTGGAACACACTAGTATCAGTGGTTCCGAAAGAAAAAGTGACATGGGATTTCTTCCAGAATGAATTTCGTAAGAAGTACATCAGCCAAAGATTCATTGATCAAAAACGAAAGGAGTTCCTTGAGTTGAAACAGGGGCGAATGACCGTAACAGAATATGAAAGAAAATTTGTCAGGCTCAGCAGATATGCTAGAGAGTGTGTTTCTACTGAAGCTATTATGTGTAAAAGATTTGAAGATGGCCTGAATGAAGATATAAAGATGTTTGTTGGCATTCTTGAAATTCAAGAGTTTGTGACTTTAGTGGAGAGAGCTTGCAAAGCTGAAGAGCTCGGGAAAGAGAAAAGAAAGGCTGAGACAGAAGTTAGAGATATCCGTAAAAGATCTTCGGGTAAGGTCTTCCATTCCACAACCAAGAAGTCCAGAGATGACTACAGCCGGCATAAAGCTACTACAGATCCACCTAGACGGGATCGATCCCCTATGAGCTCTCGAGCTACCTCGATAGCTTGATGTTGGTAACGTTCCCCGAATAGAGTAGAATGCAAGCACTGTGGAAAATGGCACTCAGGGAGTTGTAGATTTCATGATCGGTCTTGCTATAAATGCAGATCGTCAAATCATTTTATTAGAGAATGTCCGATGTTAGTTGAGCGAATACGATTCAAAACATTAAGTCGAGCAACACATCGGGTATGAGGCAAAGCCACCCGGACATTCAAGCAATGTAGGTGGTAGTCGAGAGAGGAACGAAGAACATCGTAGTTCGATGCGAGGCTAGAGCTCCAGCTAGAGCTTATGCCACACGAGCCGAGAGGATGCTTCCTCCCGACGTCATTACCGGTACTTTCACCCTTTATGACACTCATGTAATTGCATTAATTGATCCTGGTTCGACTCACTCATATGTGTGTGAAACTTTAGAATTCGGAAAGACTCGCTAGTTGAGTCTCATCGAGTTTGTGATTCGTGTGTCCAACCCTTTGGGTAGATGTGTGCTTGTTAATAAAGTGTGTAGAGATTGCCCATTGATGATTCGGGATTATTGCTTCCCGGTGATTTAATGTTGTTGCCCTTTGACGAATTTGATATAATCTTGGGTATGGGTGGTTAACTTCACATGAGGCGAAGAGTGGATTGTAAAAGAAAGCTTATTGATTTGAAATGTCGAAGCGGTGAGACCATCGAATTAAATCGTGACGTAAATGGGTTTCCTCTGATAATATCTTTAATGTTAGCCGGAAGTATGTGAGAAAAGGGTGTGAAGCTTATTTGGCTTATGTCTTTGGACAATAAAATGTCCAGAAACAAATTGAATCGAGATCGGTTGTATGTGAATACCGATGTGTTTCTGAAGAACTACCGAGTTTACCTCAATGCGAGAGATTGAGTTCGGCATTAAGTTAGTCTTTTGGTGCGACTCGATTTCGATAGCTCCGCATCGAATGGCGCCATCGAATTAAAAGAATTGAAAGTGCGTTGCAAGAGTTGTGAGATAGGGGCTTCGCACGACCGAGTTTCTCTCCTTGGGGTGCACCGGTTTTATTTGTGAAAAAGAAGGATGGGACTATGAGAATGTGTATCGACACGGCAACTAAATAAGGTAACTATAAAGAATAAGTACCGTTACCTCGGATTGATGATTTATTTGATCGATTGAAGGGGGCTTGGTGTTTTCAAAGATAGATTTGAGATCGGGCTATTATCGTTAGTCGAGAGATTCAGATGTGCCGAAGATCGCATTCGAACGAGGTACGGACATTATGAGTTTTTAGTTATGCCTTTTGGACTCACTAATGCACTGCTATTTTATGGATCTAATGAACCGAGTCTTTAAGCGAGTTTTGGATCGGTTTGTAGTAGTGTTTATTGATGATATATTGATCTACTCCAAAAATGAAGCGGAACATGCCGAGCATTTGAGAGTAGTACTACAAACTTTGAGAGATCAACGGTTGTATGCAAAATTCGAGTAAGTGTGAGTTCGGATGAATGAAGTCGACTTCTTGGGTCATGTTGTTTCAATTGTCGGTGTTGGGTAGATCCAAACAAGATAGCAAACTATACTCGATTGGAAACCACCAAAGAATGTTTCGAGATCCGAAGTTTCCTAGGCCTTAGTGGGTATTACAGACGATTTTAAAAGGTTTTTCTGTAATAGCTACACCTTTGAGAGACTACTACAGAAAGATGTCAAATTTGAGTGGTCGGAAAAGTGTCGGAAAAGTTTTGAGCAGTTGAAAGCCCTTTTGACCGAGGCTCCATGATTAACTCGGCTGAATCGGGTAAAGAATTTATTATTTTAGTGATGCTTCCTTGAATGGGTTGGGTTGCGTTTTAATGCAAGAAGCGGGGTGATAGCCTACGCTTCGAGACAATTGAAGCCGCATGAGAAAAATTATCCAACTCATGATCTAGAGTTAGCGACCATTGTGTTCGCATTGAAAATTTGGCGTCACTATTTATTCGCGAAAAATGTCATATTTATTCAGATCACAAAAGTTTAAAATATTTGATGACTCGAAAGATCTAAACTTGAGACAACGCAGATGGTTAGAATTGCTAAAAGACTATGAATTAGTGATTGACTACCATCCGGGAAAAGCTAACGTTGTTGCGGATGCGTTAAGTCGAAAATCATTGTTTTGCTCTTCGTGCAATGAGCGCTTGCAGATAGCTATGTCCGTGATGGTTCGATTATAGCTAAGTTACAAGCAAGACCGATGTTTATTCAGCAAATTTGTGATGCATAGAAAGTTGACAAAGATTTGATTACTAGTCGAATTCGGTGTGAAAAAGGTGCGAGAATCGATTTTGATTGATGCAAATGATCGCTTGAAATTTAAAAGCCGAATGTGTGTTCCAAGAACTCGGATTTGATCTGAGATGATTCTCGAGTAAGGCCCATAGTGGTCGACTATCGATACATCCGGTAGCACAAAAATGTATAACGATTTGAAACAATTCTATTGGTGGCCCGGCATGAAACGGGATATATATGAATTTGTTTGAAATGCTTAGTTTTTCAAGTAAGTAAAAGTCGAGCATCAAGTGCCATCCGGACTACTTCACCAATCATGATACCGAATGGAAATGGGATAGAATTACAATGGATTTTGTATCCGGTCTCCCTATGACACCGAGTAAGAAAGATGCCGTTTGGGTTATAGTTGATAGAATGACCAAATCAGCTCATTTTGTACCGGTTCATGCGGACTATTCACTCGATAAACTTGCCGAATTGTATGTATCACAGATTGTGAGATTGCATGGTGTACCGAGTTCCATTGTTTGAGACAGAGACCAGAGATTCACATCGCGGTTTTGGAAGAAGTTGCAAGATGCTTTAGGCACTAAATTTCATTTTAGTACTGACCTTTCATCCGCAGATGCACAGTCATCCGAGCGAACTATTCGATACTTGAGGACATGTTGAGATGTTGCGTTCTCGAGTTTGAAGGTACGTGGGAACGATACCTACCTTTGATTGAATTTGCTTACAATAATAGCTTTCAATCTAGTATCAAAATGGCACCTTATGAAGCCTTATACGGCGAAAATGTCGAACACCATTATATTGGATCGAGCTCGGTGAGAATAAGATACACGGGTTGATTTGATTAAAGAAATCGAACAAAAAGTGGTTGTGATCGGAAATACTTTAAAAGTCGCCTCGCATCGACAAAAGTCTTATCTTTGACTTAAAGCGTAAAGATATTGAATTTCAAATCGGAGATCGAGTATTCTTGAAAGTTTCTCCGTGGAAAAAGGTATTCGATTTGGTCGAAAAGGCAAACTTAGTCCGAGATTCATCGGACCTTATGAAATCACCGAACGTATTGGGCACGTTGCTTATAGGTTGAAGTTGCCCTCTCGAGTTAGAAAAGATACATGATGTATTTCATGTTTCGATGCTTCGTAAGTACAGATCGAGATCCGTCTCATGTGATCACACAAGCAGAGATTGAAATCCAACTGATTTGACATATGATGAAGAACCGATCCGTATCCTAGCTCGGGAAATAAAAGAGTTGAGAAATAAAAGAATTCCATTAATAAAGGTTTTATGGAATCGTCACGGAGTTGAAGAGGCTACGTGGGAGCACGAGGAGTCAATGAGGCAACAATATCCGACCTTGTTTAACGGTAAAATTTTCGAGGACGAAAATTCTCAAGGGGGAGAGTTGTACATGCATCAATATTGACCCTAATCGGAACGGTGGTTTCGGGACCACGAATCGAGCCCGAGTAATATTTTAATATTATATTTCGTGTTTATTATATGTGATTTAGTGAGTGTGAAAGTTTCAGTAGAAAAATTTAGTCATTTAAGTGCTCAATTTGATAAAAAGGATTTAATCGAGAAAAGAGCAAAAGTTGCATACTAAAGTGAAAGGTACTAAATTGATTGTGGCTTTTTAAGTGGATGTACTAAAAGGGCAATTAGCCCATATACTACAAAAAGGGACGGCAATGGGCCACTTTAATTACAAATTTGATGTTATTATAATATGTTAATATAAGTTATAAGTAAATGATTATTTCTTTTATTTTAAGTCATAAAATAATGAAAGAAAGTGGAAAGAAAGAGAACATGCTTTTGTTCATCCTCTTGGCCGAATGTGAGAAGGAAAGAAACTCCATTTTTAAAGCTTGAGTTTCGGCATTAGGAGAGCTCAATTTGGGGTATGTATTTTGTTTAGTTTTTGATAATTTTTACATTTTTGAATTCGTTGCTTTGAATGCTATACAACCCATGTTGAAATTTTTGAGTTTGAGACATGTTGAGGATTCGCCATGGATGTATATTCATGATTTGTGATGTTTGATGGTAGATTATTAAGAGTGTGTTTTAAACCATCATGTTTGGAATTAGAAATTTTGATAAAATTTAGTGATAGGGATTAAATTTGAAAGAATAAATTTTTGAGGACTAAAACATGAAATAAATGACATGCATGAACACATAGGGCTATGGGGAAGATTCGCCAAGCTATAGTGTTGGAAAATTTTTCATATTTTGTGTTTTGTGCAAATTGGACCAATTTGTAAAAATGGGAAACATTAGGGGCAAAATGGTAAATTGCCCATTTGTGTGTTTTGGGACTAAATTGAGATGAAATGCGATTAAATGAGCTAAATTTTAATGTGTTTTAGATCAAGAGCAAAAGAAAACGAAATTAGACGGGGAAAGACGAAGGTTCTCGAATAGCCGATTCGCACGGACTATCGACAACCGAGGTAAGTCCTTTAGTTAAATCGTGTCAAAGAATTAATTATGGTTATCTTGAATATTAAAAATGGATGGATGTTAGTATCCATTTACATCATGGCCGAATGTATATTGACATATTAGGTTGATGATTTATGTTGAGTATGTGATGGGAATTGTTGGATTGTATAATGATAAAATGGTTTTGTTGGTCCAATGTGAGTGAGCCCAATTGAATTAGATGAGTTTATAATAGTTATGAAGTGTGTTGGTAATGTTTAAGCTGTATTGACGTGACTCGGGCTTTTACGCCCAGCGTGCCTTGTGCGGTGTTATTTATCGGGCTTTACGCCAGCGTGCCTTGTGTCGGTGTTAGTTATCGGGCTTTACGCCCAGCGTGCCTTGTGCCGGTGTTATTTATCGGGCTTTACGCCCAGCGTGCCTTGTGCGGTGTTATTTATCGGGCTTTTACGCCTAGCGTGCCTCGTGCGGTGTTACTTTTTCGGGCTTTTACGCCTAGCGTGCTTGATGCCGTGATGTATTTTACAAAAGAGAAATCAAATCTTTGTTCAAGACAACTTAAAGCTAATTTATTGAGTATATGGTTCAGGTAAGCATGTAAGGTATGTTATGCTTAATATCACTTGAGTCGAATTAATATTATGAGAATTGTGTTATATGTGTTGAAGTTAATATTGATGGGTGTAATATGATGGAATTCGAGTTAGAATGTGCTATTATGGAACAATTGGTTTTCAAAGTATAAATGCTAAGAAAGGAGATTTTCATGCGATATGCTTATATGAATTTTAATGAAATGATTTCTACTTTACTTGGGTTATTGAATTTCTAGTATTCAGCCTTGTATAAGTAATTGACTTAAGTGCTTATGTGGAATACAATAAGTTGGAAGTTTAATTTCAATTATTTGTATGTTTTATTATCATGAGATTAGGACTTACTAAGCTAGTAAGTTTACTAGTGTGAAATGTTCTCCTTTGTTTTATAGATTAGGTGCAAGCTACAAGCTCGTCGGGATCGCTCGAAAGTCGTCCACACTATCAAATTGTTTTGGTACTCTTTCATTTTGGTTTTTCCAAAGAAGGCATGTATAGGAAAGACTTTATTTAATTTTGATGGAAACTTTGGTTCATGTATGTAATAGCCATGCGAATATGGCTAAATTTTTAGTCAAGCATGCTTTTTGGGACTTTTGTTATAAATGTTGGTGCTCTTTTAAATCGATGATGTTATGATATTATGCGAATGATTTAGGTATAAGCTAAATTGCGTAAATGGTTAAGATGCATGGATGGTACGAATTATATGTGAGTATATTCGGTTATAAGCTAGTAATCATATCTTGTAAAGAAACAGTCTTTAGTAACAGCAGTGATGTAGTTTTGAAAAATCACCAAAAATAGGATAAGTTGAATTAGAAGGTGTATGAGGTATATAACCAAAGCTTATTGTGTCTATTTTGATATGAAAGAAACAGAGTAGGCAAAGGAGTTTTATGTTATGAGATATTTAAATTTTAGTGAGACTTGATCTGAATGAGTTCGTGAATCCATGTTCTGTCTTGGAAAAATTGTTAAAAATTTTACAAAAATAATTAGGGAGCATGATTTATATGTTTGAAATCCTTGATGAGTCTATTTTTAATAGGAATAAACTAGAACATTATTGAAAATTTTTTCTATGAGATAAATGAGTTTTTGTAATGACAGGTCAGAATCGTCAACAGTGAAATAGTGGAAACTTTGATGAATAAACTGTACTAATTGGCCACATGAAAAATTCTGGAAAAATTATGGTAAATTCTTATAAGAGTCTAGTTTCAAGGAAAATTTACGGATCTAAATTTCAAGTTTTTTAACTCGAGTTATGATCAATTTAGTCAGCATGATGCAGTTTGACAGCTTTAAATTTTTATGTTCCGAACTTGTAGTCGAGTCTTGTAATGCCACATACTCGACCCCGGCAAAGGTCTCGGGTAAGGGGTGTTACATTATCACATTCTCATTTCAAGCACATAATAGTCTCTTTGGCTCACTTGGTTTACCATTTCTTACCAATTCATCATATCTCATATATCTCATTTGCTCATATCTCAAACTTATATATATCTCAAATGTACCTTAGCATCAATGCACATACTTACTCACCTTTCATGCTTGTACAAAGCATATATATGTCAATGTACCTGAAATAGATATACAACTCACATAGTCATTCATTTCTTGGACTTGCCCGTTGAATCTTTCGGAATCTAATAGGATACTCGGAATGCTCGGAATAGTCGTACAAGCCAACGTCCCAGACGTGGTCTTACATATAATCAGATATCGATGCCACTGTCCCAGACAGGGTCTTACACGAATCAATACGATGCCAATGTCCCAGACATGGTCTTACACGTAAATCTCAAATTGATGCCAACATCCCAGACGTGGTCTTACACGAAATCTCGAATCAATGCCAACGTCCCAGACGTGGTCTTACATGATATCAAATATCGGACACCTATGTCATGACATATGCTATCCTATCTATTCCTAGGTTCATACGGGACTTCTCAGACTTTAACAACTTGTCGATATATATGTAAGCTCGGATTTCCCATACATTCCATCTCAATGGATATTCATAGCAATTTGAATCTCATATATACACAAATAATTCAATTGAAATACATTTATTTGTATATTGACTTACCTCGTACGGGAAGAACGGAGATAAATGGCTATTCAATAACTTTCGACTTCCCTCGATCTAAATCCGATTTCTTTGGTTCTTGATCTTGAATTGAGCTTAGAAGTGGCCGAATTCCCTAGCTAGTTTTTCTTTCTTCTTTTTCTTTCAATATTCGGCTTGATGGATGAGCAATATGGCTTATTTTCATGTTATTTTTATTATAACATTACTTATTAATTCATTTACTATATCAACCTTATAATTAAACATATAAAACACATAAATACAAGGTCATTTATGACCTTTGCCGTCCACTTACTAAAATAGTGGCTAAATTGCCACATAAATCCTCCACATTTAAAAGCCACATCGATTTAATCATTAATCAAATAGAAAGCCACTTTTACCTTTTATGCAATTTAATTCTTTTCTCAAATTAAGCAGACAGACGGACAAATTAACTCAGAGAAATTTCACACATGCTTAATCATATACTGCAAACACAGAAAATAATATTAAAATATTTTTCTGACTCAGATTTGTGGTCCCGAAACCACTGTTCCGACTAGGGTATAAACCGGACTGTTACAATTCTCCCCCCTTAGGGATTTTCGTCCCTAAATATCTTTCCGATAAACAGATTCGGATATTGTTGTCTCATTGAGTCTTCAGGCTCCCACGTAGCCTCTTCAACTCCGTGTCGATGCCACAACACTTTTTCTAACGGAATTTTCTTGTTTCTCAACTTTTTCACTTCACGAGCTAAGATACGGATCGGTTGTTCCTCGTATGTCATATAAGATCAGATTTCAATCTCAGACGGAGTAATCACATGTGGCGGATCAGATTTGTATCGTCTAAGCATCGATACATGAAACACATTATGAATCTTTTCTAGCTCAGGTGGCAACAACAATCTGTACGCAACCGGCCCAACACGTTCGATAATCTCATATGGCCCAATGAACCTCGGACTCAATTTGCCTTTACGTCTGAATCGGAGTACTTTTTTCCACGGAGACACTTTTAAAAACACTTTGTCACCGATCTCAAATTCAATATCTTTTCATTTCAAATCTGCATAGGACTTTTGACGATCAGACGTTGCTTTTAAACTGTCACGGATCATTTTTACCATCTGTTCAGTGTCCTTTATCAAATCAACTTCGTGTATCTTACTTTCACTGAGCTCAGTCCAATACAGAGGTGTTCGACATTTTCGTCCGTACAAAGCTTCATAAGGTGCCATTTTAATGCTCGACTGAAAACTGTTATTATAAGCAAATTCAATCAATGGCAGGTATTGTTCCCACGTACCGTCAAACTCAAGAATGAAACATCTCAGCATATCTTCGAGTATCTGAATAATCCGTTCGGGCTGACCATTCGTCTATGGATGAAAGGCTGTACTGAAGTGCAATTTCGTGCCTAAAGCTTCTTGCAATTTCTTCCAGAATCATGATGTAAACCTCGGATCTCTGTCTGATACAATGGACAATGGCACCCCGTGCAACCTCACAATATCAGAAATGTAATGCTCGGCTAATCTATCAAGTGAGTAATCAGATTGTACCGGAATAAAATGGGCAGATTTTGTCAATTGATCAACTACGACCCAAATCGTATCTTTCTTTCTTGGAGTCAGAGGCAATCCAGAAACAAAGTCCATCGTCACTCTATCCCATTTCCACTCGGGAATCAGAATTGGTTGTAACAAACCAGATGGAACCTGATGTTCAGCTTTAACTTGTTGACAAACTAAACATTTCAAAACAAAGTCAGAAATGTCTCGTTTCATACCAGACCACCAATAGTGTTGCTTCAGATCATGGTACATCTTTGTACTTCCCAGATGAACAGATAGACGACTGTTATGTGCTTCATTCAAAATTAACTGAATTAACTCAGGGTTTCTCGGAACACAAATTCGATCTCGAAACCTCAAGCAATCATCAACATCAACTCGAAATTCAGAATCAGAGTTCGAATTGTTTCACTAGCATTTCATTATCAACTTTCTGAGCATCACATATTTGTTGTAAAAACAACGGTTTCGCTTTTAATTCAGCTAACACTGAACCATCATCAAATAGATCTAAATGAGTATTCATTGCACGTAATGCAAACAGTGATTTTCAACTCAAAGCATTAGCGACGACATTTGCTTTACCCGGGTGATAATCTATCACAAGCTCGTAGTCTTTCAACAACTCTAACCATCTTCTCCGACGCAGATTCAAATCTTTCTGGGTCATCAAATAATTCAAACTTTTATGATCTGAAAACACGAGACATTTCTCACCGAACAGATAATGACACCAAATCTTTAATGCGAACACAATCGCAGCTAGCTCAAGATCATGTGTAGGATAGTTCTTTTCATGCGGCTTTAGTTGTCTCGAGGCACAAGCTATAACTTTGCCTTCCTGCATCAAAACACATCCCAGACCATTTAACGAAGCATCACTGTAAATCAGGAATTCTTTACCCGATTCTGGTTGTACCAAAACTGGAGCTTCAGTTAACAAAGTTTTCAACTGATCGAAGCTTTTTTGACATTTATCAGACCATTCAAACTTCACGTCTTTCTGAAGTAATCTAGTTAACGGAGTAGCTATCATCGAAAAGCCTTTCACAAACCTTCGATAATAACTAGTAAGTCCCAGAAAACTACGGACTTCAGACACATTCTTCGGGGGCCTCCAATCCAGAATAGCAGAAATCTTACTCGGATCATCTCGGATTCCGGAGGCTGATACAACATGTCTCAGAAAACTAACTTCACGTAACCAGAATTCACATTTGCTGAACTTCGCGTACAATTTCTTTTCTCGCAGAGTTTGCAACACAACTCTCAGATGCTCAGCATGCTCGTTTTCATCACGTGAATAAATCAAAATGTCATCAATGAAAACAACAACAAATCGATCTAGGTACGGTTTGAAAATTCTGTTCATCAGATCCATAAAAACAGCAGGAGCATTCATTAGTCTGAATGGCATAACTAAAAACTCATAATGCCCGTACCTCGTTCTGAATGCATTTTTTGGAATGTCTGAATCTTTTACTCTCAACTAGTAGTATCATGATCTCAGAACTATCTTCGAAAATACGGTAGCTCCTTTAAGCTGATCAAACAAATCATCGATTCTGGGCAATGGATATTTGTTCTTTATTGTCACTTTATTCAACTGACGATAATCAATGCACATTCTCATCGTTCCATCTTTCTTTTTCACAAATGTAATAGGAGCACCCCAAGGTGAGAAACTCGGTCTTGCTAACCCCTCTATCTGTCAATTCTTGCAACCGTGACTTCAATTCTTTCGATTCTGTTGGTGCCATTCGACACGGAGCTATCAAAATAGGAGTTGTACCGTGCAAATGATCTATACCAAATTCAACTTCACGACGGAGGCAATCCGGTAATTCTTCAGAGGAATACATCGGAAAATTCATAAAAAATCGCAATCGATTCAACTTCATTTTGAGACACTTTTGAATCAATTACATAAGCAAAATAAGCTTCATAACCCTTTTTCACATAACTCTGAGCTTTCAATAAAGATATCACAGCAGGTAATCCAGTCAAATCATTAGATTCAACCCGAACTATTTCATCATTCTGACATCTCAAATCAATAGTCTTTCTTTTACAATTCACAACAGCATCATGTAATGTTAACCAGTCCATACCCAAAATTATACCGAACTCATCAAAAGGTAATAACATCAGATCAGCCGAAAAACAGATATCTCGAAACATTAACGGGCAGTTTTTGCATACTTTATCAACCATGACACTTTTACCTAAGGGGTTCGATACTTTTATAACAAACTCAGTAGACTCTACAGGCAAAGTCTTACTGGATACTAAGTTCATGCATGTATACAAATGTGTAGAACCAGGGTCTATCAATGCAACCACAGAAGTATCATAAAGAGTAAATGTACCCATTATAACATCCGGAGATGAAGCTTCCTCACGAGCTCGGATGGCATATGCTCTGGCAGCTGCTCTAGCTTCAGATATCGCTATAGTGTCTCTCGTAGTTCTTTGACTACAACAGACATTTCTTGCATTTTGAGTAGATCTACCTCTCACTAAAACATTATCGGATCTCGGATTCTAAACAATCTCTTGCTCAACAGACTCTGGACAATCTCGGATGAAATGGTCTAACGATCCACATCTGAAGCAAGCTCGGTCATTTAATCTACAACTTCCCGAATGTCTTTTACCACAATGCTTACATTCTGGTCGCTCGGATTTGACATTTCCAACACTAGCCATTGATGTTACTGGAGCTTTGGAGCTCAATTGTGATCTAACTCGATCTCTACTCATTTGTCCCATATTACCTCTTGAACGGCTATGCTCATCTCAAAATTTCTTCGAAGCAAACTGAAATGATTTGCTCGGAAATCTCTTTCTCACATCTCTGGCTTCAAAATTAGCTTTTTTTTTTATCTTTCCCGAGTGCCTCAGCTTTGCACGCTTGGTCAACTAGCACAATAAACTCTTTTATCTCCAAAATACTGACTAACAAATGGATGTCTTCGTTAAGACCATCTTCGAACCTCTTACACATTATTGCTTCCGACGATACACATTCTCGGGCATACTGACTTAGCCTCACGAACTCTCGTTCATATTCAGTAACAGACATGCGACCTTGCTTCAAATCCAGAAATTCCTTTCGTTTCTGGTTAATGAATCTCTGACTAATATATTTCTTCCGGAACTCAATCTGAAAGAAATCCCATGGTACCCGCTCTTTCGGGACAACAGAAATCAAATTTTTCCACCACTGATAGGCCACGTCTCATAACAAAGATACAATGTAGCACCCCTTACCGGTATACTATGCCAGAATCGGGTACGAGGCATTACCAGACTTAACAATACATTCTACCAAATCCCGAGCCACAAAATTTCACTTATAATTTAAACTTTAACAAACACATGCATACACAAGCATTATAACTCCATAACTAATATGAGCCACAACTCGTGGCTAAATACAGAATAATCCTTATTACCGTTATGAAGTAATACATTTGATCAAATTAATCAACACATATACAAAATGACTTAGTCAAGCCCCTATACATGCCATAACTTAAATCATTTATAAATAAATATACCCATAGATAGCTTGATAGTGTGAAGTGATCTCCGACGACCTTCAGCCCGAGCTTGTTTAATAGGACTATGAAACATGGGAAAGAAAAGGGGTAACCTTATAAAGCTTAGTAAGTTCACATGTAAAAATAATAAGCATTAGCAATGAATTTAGCTTACTACTAAGCTGTCATAACTTGCATAAATAATGCTAAGTTCTTACTTTCTCAACTTACTCATTTGTAGCCTTACCAAAGCCTCAACGAGACAAATCCTCACAACAAGTTCTCAAATTGATACAATCATTAAATCACATGCTTATACCTTATTACTCATGTTCACATTAATCTGTCTACTTGAATCGCTGTCACTAAATTATTTATTTCTTGAACTAAAGAGCTCATAATTACAAACCGCTAATTTTACCAGAAACTAGACTCACATATATTCATACCATAAAATTTCTAGAATTTTTTGTCTTTCCAATTAGTACAGTTTATTCATTAAAATTTTCCCTATTTCACTGTTTTACTATTCTGACCTCTCTTAACTAAAAATCAAATTTCTCCTCATAAAGAATTCAGATGACCTTTTTGTTTAGTTCATTTGAAACTACACTCATTCAAGATTTCAGGCATATAAATTATATCCCATAATTATTTTTGTGCACTTTTTAATGCTTTTCTAAAGTCGGAACAGGGGATTCCAACATCATTCTAACCCTATCTCACAAAAATTCAAATATCATAGAATATAAAATTCTTTTGTTTACACCGTTTCTTTTATGTGAAAATAGATTCATTCAGCTTTAATTTCATATCTTATTTAACCTCTAATTCAATTTCCACCATTTTTGGTGATTTTTCAAATTCACACAACTGCTGCTGTCCAAAACTGTTTTATTGCTAAATTTACTCTTTCATAATTTCACTTATTAGATCTCATCTTACCGAGGGTTCGATCAAATATTGAGTACATTGTTCATAAATTTTCACACTTATACCTACACTTATTCATCACATAATCATATTGAATTACACTTAGTCGTTACACGATCACATGTATTTTCACTTAGTAAATTTCCCGTTGAACTCATCGGCAACCTTACCAAAGGCTCAGAATACAAAAGGCACCTTACTTAATAACTTGCTTACATACCTGCAACATCTCACTTAACACATGAGTACTCTTTCATAATATAGGCATATTGCCAATCATGTCATAAAGTGTCACAAGCATAACTGAAAACTCATCACTTACTTAATACTTGATAATATCAATTATTTACAATCTCAATATGAAATAAGCCTTAAATGCATACCTGTACTCTTTCTTCATGTTCTCACCTTGTCATTTCTTTGAATTAGTCTTTCGATTACCCGGGAACCTTTTCCTTTTTGAACTTACCATTGCCATGTCTTGACATGGTTTTACGTGGCATCCTTGCCTTATGAACTCACCAATGCCATGCCTTGGCATGGTCTTACATGGGACCTTTGCCTTATAGTAACTCATCAATGCCATGTCTTGACATGGTCTTACATGATTTCCTTGCCTTATAGAACTTATCAATGCCATGCCTTGGCATGGTCTTACATGATTTCCTTGCCTTATAGAACTTATCAATGCCATGCCTTGGCATGGTCTTACATGATATCCTTATCTTACCAAATGCAATGTTCCAAACATGGTCTTACATGGTATCCTTGTTTTAGTGCCAATGCCACATCCTGATGTGGTCTTACATGGAGTCCTTAATCAATGCCAATGCCATGTCTTGACAAGGTCTTACACGGGATCCTTGCCTTACCAATGCCATGTCTTGACATGGTCTTACATGGTATCCTTAACCGTCAATTCCTCCTTAAATGCCATGTTATGAACATGGACTTTTCCGTCAATTCTTCCTTAATTGCCATGGTATAGCCATGGACTTTGAGATATCAATGCCTTGTCAAGTCATAGCTGAAACATACTTGCTCAAATTCTCAAGGTTAGTCGCATAACTCAATAATAACATTACTAATAACAATAATTGCATAATAATAAAATGCTACTCAACTTAGATACTTACATTCTCAATCTCATCATATCATAAACTTAACTTATTCTCATCAAACTATGCTAGTCAATACTTTCTTGTTATCATACAAAGCCATAATACAAAATATGGTCTTACATATAAATTATACAAGTTCTCTTTCCAATATCGAATTATTATCGAACATTAATCATTATATCTGAAACTCAATACTAAAGTATTTATGGCCAAAATATCAATTTATCATTCAAATATTCATAATTAAATGCTTATTAAATATATGAACTTACCTCGATACCAAAACGGTCATTTTACCAACTTTCTCGATTTTTGATTTTCCTCCCGTTCTAAGTCCAAATCTCATTTTTTTGAGGTCTAAGACATCACATTTCACTTATTTAATTAATGTACTACTCAAAACAGTCCCTAACTCAAACTTTGGAAAAATTACAATTTTGCCCCTAAACTTTTGCTTAATTATGATTTTGCCCCTAGGCTCGAAAATTAAACTTCATCCCTTATTCTTATGTTTTATAACATGCTGATCATTTTTCCCTTCTATGGCAACATCAAATTCTTTCTCTAACATGCACTTATGTACATTAGGTATTTTTGCCGATTATGTCGTTTTACTCGTTTTCACTTAAAATCGCTTAGTAAAAGTTGTTTAACATAATTCTAAGCTTCATATTCTACCATAAAACATAAAAACAAACACATTTCACCTATGGTTATTTTTCCAAATATGAACCCTAGGTTAAATTATTGCTAGAATAAGCTAAATCAAGTTACCGGGACTCCAAAAACGTAAAGAACATGAAAAACATGGCTAGAATGGACTTACCATGAAGCTTGGAACGCTTGAAAACCCTATCCATGGATTCCCACATGTTAAATTCGGCCTAAGCTTGAAGATGGACAAATTTGGCATTTAAATTTTGTTTTTAATTCATTTAATTCACTAAATTACCAAAATGCCCCTTAAAAAAATCTTTTGAAACATACTCATCCATGTCCATTTTTGTCCACCAACTTAACCAATGGTCTAATTATAATTTAAGGACCTCCAATCTAAAATCTCATAACAATTGAACACCTCTAACATGTAGAACTCAACTTTTGCACTTTTTACAATTTAGTCCTTTTAACTAAATTAAGTGCCCAAACGTCAAAATTTTCGAATGATATTTTCACGAAATCATTTCGTGAAATTGTAGACCATAAAAATATAAATAAAATAAATTTCTCGACATCAGATTTGTGGTCCCGAAACCACTGTTCCGACTAAGCCCAAAATCGGGCTGTTATATACAACACATTTAATAATTTCTTCCGAAGTCAAAGACATCTCATCAAATACTCGGATAGTGTTTTCTAACCAAAACTCGGCTTTTTCAACATCGTCATCACTGGTGGCCCTGAACTCTTCAGCCCCATACTTGCGGATTTTATCAACCGGAGGCTTATTCAACAGATTTATACCCATTACCGGTGGCACAACTGAAGTTTGGGGTGGAATAGACGGGGGCAAAGGTTGTGAAACAGCCAGATTATTTCTCACAAATTGAGTGAACCACTCACTCATCATCTGGAAGAAAGCTTGTTTAGCTTCTCCCTCTTGATCGCTCGTAGCCGGTCTCGAATCAGATGGCGCTGTCCCCTGAGCGAGAGCAGGCGCATTGCTTTCTACATCGTCAGCTACGGCTCTTTTGGGATCCATTACTATACGAAAATCACATTTTACACGTCAGGATTCATCACACTATCACAGTTCAGATATATGGCATGTATAGCTAGACTCTTACACGCTACGTTAGTCCGAGAATTGACTAAACCGTAGCTTTGATACCAACCAAATGTAACACCCCTAACCCGTATCCATCGCAAAAATAGGGTTAAGAGGTATTACAAGACAATCGAGAACTTTTACGGATATTTCATAACATAATTAGACAAATCACATCAAAGTGTCCCTAGAATAGGTCAACGAGACCTTTAACATGCTTTAGAATAAGGCTGGGACTAAACCAAACACATACGGGAATTCTTGGAAAATGTAACACCCCTTACCCTAGAATATAGCATGTATAGCTAGACTCTCACATTCACTATGGTATTCCGAGAAACGACTAAACCATAGCTCTGATACCACTAAATGTAACACCCCTTACCCGTATACTACACCGGAACCGGGTACGAGGCATTACCAGACTTAACAACACATTCTACCAAATCCCGAGCCACAAAATTTCACTTATAATTTAAACTTTAACAAACACATGCATACACAAGCATTATAACTCCTTATTACCGTTATGAAGCAATACATTTGATCAAATTAATCAACACATATACAAAATGACTTAGTCAAGGCCCTATACATGCCATAACTTAAATCATTTATAAATAAATATACCCATAGATAGCTTGATAGTGTGAAGCGATCTCCGACGGCCTTCAGCCCGAGCTTGTTTAATAGGACTATGAAACATGGGGAAGAAAAGGGGTAAGCTTATAAAGCTTAGTAAGTTCACATGTAAAAATAATAAGCATTAGCAATGAATTTAGCTTACTACTAAGCTGTCATAACTTGCATAAATAATGCTAAGTTCTTACTTTCTCAACTTACTCATTTGTAGCCTTACCAAAGCCTCAACGAGACAAATCCTCACAACAAGTTCTCAAATTGATACAATCATTAAATCACATGCTTATACCTTATTACTCATGTTCACATTAATCTATCTACTTGAATTGCTGTCACTAAATTATTTATTTCTTGAACTACAGAGCTCCGAATTACAAACCGCTAATTTTCCCTAAAACTAGACTCACATATATTCATACCATAAAATTTTTAGAATTTTTGGTCTTTCCAATTAGTACAGTTTATTCATTAAACATTCCCCTATTTCAGTGTTTGACTCTTCTGACCTCTCTTAACTACGAATCAATTTTCTCCTCATACAGAATTCAGATGACCTTCTTGTTTAGTTCGTTTGAAAATAGACTCATTCAAGATTTCAGGCATATAAATTATATTCCATAATTTTTTTTTACAATTTTTAATGATTTTATAAAGTTGGAACAGGGGGTTCCAACATCATTCTGACCCTAACTCAGAAAAATTCAAATATCACAGAATATCAAAATTGTTTTGTTTACACCGTTTCTTTTATGTTAAAATAGACTAATTCATCTTTAATTTCATCTCTTATTCAACCTCTAATTCAATTTCCACCATTTGTGGTGATTTTTCAAAGTCACACAACTGCTGCTGTCCAAAACTGTTTTATTGCTAAATTTACTCTTTCATAATTTCACTTATTAGATCTCATCTTACCGAGGGTTCGATCAAATATCGAGTACATTGTTCATAAATTTTCACACTTATACCTACACTTATTCATCACATAATCATATTGAATTACACTTAGTCGTTACACGATCACATGTATTTTCACTTAGTAAATTTCCGTTGAACTCATCCGGTAACCTTACCAAAGGCTCTGTAATACAAAAGGCACCTTACTTAATAGCTTGCTTACATACCTGCAACATCTCACTTAACACATGAGTACTCTTTCATAATATAGGCATATTGCCAATCATGTCATAAAGTGTAACAAGCATAACTGAAAACTCATCACTTACTTAATACTTGATAATCTCAATTACTTACAATCTTAATATTAAATAAGCCTTAAATGCATACATGTACTCTTTCTTCATGTTCTCACCTTGTCATTTCTTTAACTTACTCTTTGGATTACTCGGGAACCTTTTTCCTTTTTGAACTTACCATTGCCATGTCTTGACATGGTCTTACGTGGTATCCTTGCCTTATGAACTCACTAATGCCATGCATTGGCATGGTCTTACATGGGACCTTTGCCTTATAGTAACTCATCAATTCCATGTCTTGACATGGTCTTACATGATTTCCTTGCCTTATAGAACTTATCAATGCCATGCCTTGGCATGGTCTTACATGATATCCTTATCTTACCAAATGCCATGTTCCAAACATGGTCTTACATGGTATCCTTGTTTTAGTGCCAATGCCACATCTTGATGTGGTCTTACATGGTGTCCTTAATCAATGCCGATGCCATGTCTTGACATGGTCTTACACGGGATCCTTGCCTTACCAATGCCATGTCTTGACATGGTCTTACATGGTATCCTTAACCATCAATTCCTCCTTAAATGCCATGTTATGAACATGGACTTTTCCATCAATTCTTCCTTAATTGCCATGGTATAGCCATGGACTTTGAGATATCAATGCCTTGTCAAGTCATGGCTGAAACATACTTGCTCAAATTCTCAAGGTTAGTCGCATAACTCAATAATAACATTACTAATAACAATAATTGCATAATAATAAAATGCTACTCAACTTACATACTTACAGTCTCAATCTCATCATATCATCAACTTAACTTATTCTCATCAAACAATGCTAGTCAATACTTTCTTGTTATCATACAAAGCCATAATACAAAATATGGTCTTACATATAAATTATACAAGTTCTCTTTCCAATATCGAATTATTATCGAACATTAATCATTATATCTAAAACTCAATACTAAAGTATTTATGGCCAAAATATCAATTTATCATTCAAATATTCATAATTAAATGCTTATTAAATATATGAACTTACCTCGATACCAAAACGATAATTTTACCAACTTTTCTGATTTTCGATTTTCCTCCCGTTCTAAGTCCAAATCTCGTTTTTCGGGGTCTAAGACATCACATTTCACTTATTTAATTAATGTACTACTCAAAACAGTCCCTAACTCAAACTTTGGAAAAATTACAATTTTGCCCCTAAACTTTTGCATAATTATGATTTTCCCCTAGGCTCGAAAATTAAACTTCATCCCTTATTCTTATGTTTTATAACACGCTGATCATTTTTCCCTTCTATGGCAACATCAAATTCTTGCTCTAACATGTACTTATGTACATTAGGTATTTTTGCCGATTATGTCGTTTTACTCGTTTTCACTTAAAATCGCTTAGTAAAAGTTATTTAACATAATTATAAGCTTCATATTCTGCCATAAAACATCAAAATAAACACATTTCACCTATGGGTATTTTTCCAAATATGAACCCTAGGTTAAATTATTGCTAGAATAAGCTAAATCAAGTTACCGGGACTCCAAAAACGTAAAGAACATGAAAAACAGGGCTAGAATGGACTTACCATGAAGCTTGGAACGCTTGAAAACCCTATCCATGGCTTCCCACATGTTAAATTCGGCCTAAGCTTGAAGATGGACAAATTTGTCATTTAAATTTTGTTTTTAATTCACTAAATTACCAAAATGCCCCTTAAAAAATCTTTTGAAACATACCCATCCATGTCCATTTTTGTCCACCAATGGTCTAATTATAATTTAAGGACCTCCAATTTAAAATTTCATAACAATTAGACACCTCTAACATGTAGAACTCAACTTTTGCACTTTTTACAATTTAGTCCTTTTGACTAAATTGAGTGCCCAAACGTTAAAATTTTCGAATGATATTTTCACGAAATCATTCCGTGAAATTGTAGACCATAGAAATATAAATAAAATAAATTTCTCAACATCGGATTTGTGGTCCCGAAACCACTGTTCCGACTAAGCCCAAAATCGGGCTGTTACAACTCTTCCCCCTTTAGGGATTTTCGTCCCCGAAAATATCACCAGTTAATGGATTTAGGTCTAATTTCACAAGTCACTTTCAGCTTCTCATATAGTCTCGGCATCTTCAACATCTTACTTCTTAAATAAACAGATAATTATCACCGTGCTAGACATCATAACATTCTATCTTTAAATCGCTGATATATGTATCAAGATCATTTGAAAAATGAAAACCAATACACAGGTCTAAGTTGAACTTCCTATCATTCACACTTTGCCAACTTTAATTTCTTCTCAAATCTAGAGAAAGATTAAACTTATAATAGAATTTACTTCAACTATTACTCGTCAAGCACTTAACTATACTAATGCCACAATACTCATCTGACTTAAAAATCATAGTGCCATAACAAGACTAACTTCTCAATTACTTTAGTAGATAATGTCCCGGCTGAAAACAAAACATCTCGATCATTAGAGAAATTTAAACACAAATTTCCATAACAACCAATACAAAAGCACAATCTTTATACCTCGTAATCAGATCAAAGTACTCTCGCCATCAAGTCAAAACTTATAATCATCATAAGCATTTTAATAACAAGAAGAAACCATTTTCATCAATAGAACATTTCCCATCGATATCTCATGGTTGATACTTTGAACAATAATTTATTAAGGAAACAGAAATAACAAAATCTCGTAACATGGAGCTACACAGAAAATACTCATAAGTACGAAAATAATCTTAACAAAAGCCACACAATCTTCCTTTATTTTCATTGAGCAATAGCTAGTAAACGGACGCTAACATCATACGGACCTTACCGTCAACTTTCTATCTGTGCATGATGCGAAAAACCAGTAAAAGATAGAGCAATTTCGATCACACTCAAATAAACTACAATGCTTTCATCTACCAGTAAATTTAGTTGACATTCTCATACTATAGGAATTTCATTTGAAATCTTGCGTATATATATATACATCCGAGAGTAAATGGAAACATATAATAGTCGTAAGAGATTGCTGTAATTTCTCAACCATAAACACAACGCATTCATCATTAATACATCTTGATCATGATTGCACTATCTAATTCTGTCATTACTAATATGATATTATTCCAATTGCAAATGTAAATAAATTCGTAATAAATTCCAAAGCAATCACGGATTTTAGGCCTCATACCGGATGAATTAATTAGTGAGCTCGACCTTTCTTTAACTATAACATTTCGGAATCCGAATGATCTTCATATTAATCTGACATATTTTCTGCAACTGTGTTCATTTACTAAACCATTCTCAACTCTGATCACGTTGTCAATTAATCTACACCTCAACTCTTTAGTCTTCCACTTGTAAACCCATTCTGTATGAATTTCATGAAATTTCTTTATAACATACCTCATTGGAAGGGGGTGAGGTTGTAACGCCTCTGACTTGCCTTTTATATACTCATGCATATAACTTAACACTCATCAATATATATATTGTTTCAAGGAACTTAACATGCATACTCATTTTACACAACCTTCCTATCATCTTATACAAACAAGTGCACTTATACTTTCATTCATAAATCTCGAGTAAAATTACTCATAACATTCACTTAATTTCACAAGTTATACTCATAGCATCATACAAATGCCAATCAAACATGAACACTTATCATAGTATAAACTTTCCTTTCATCTCATCTTTCATATTTCAAGAGAAATTCCTATCCACAATTTATTCATCATCACATAAACATTATAAATTATTATTCTTACTTTTTACGAGTCTCAACTCATCATAAGCACATTGTTTGCACTATCAAATTTAGCTCGGTTGAAGTGCGATCTGTCTAATAAAACAATTTACATCGTGGCCTGGAGTCGTCACACTATCACAGATTCAATATGGCATGTATAGCTAGACTCTCACACTCACTATGGTAGTCCGAGAACCGACTAAACCATAGCTCGATACAACTAAATGTAACACCCTTACCCAGATACTACGCCTCTAACCTGCACGAGGCATTACTGGACTTAACAATACATTCTACCAAATCCCGAGCCACAAAATTTCACTTATAATTTAAACTTTAACAAACACATGCATACACAAGCATTATAACTCCATGACCAATATGAGCCACAACTCGTGGCTAAATACAGAATAATCCTTATTACCGTTATGAAGCAATACATTTGATCAAATTAATTAACACATATACAAAATGACTTAGTTAAGCCCCTAAACATGCCATAACTTAAATCATTTATAAATAAATATACCCATAGATAGCTTGATAGTGTGAAGCGATCTCTGACGACCTTCAGCCTGAGCTTGTTTAATAGGACTATGAAACATAGGAAAGAAAAGGGGTAAGCTTATAAAGCTTAGTAAGTTCACATGTAAAAATAATAAGCATTAGCAATGAATTTAGCATACTACTAAGCTGTCATAACTTGCATAAATAATGCTAAGTTCTTACTTTCTCAACTTACTCATTTGTAGCCTTACCAAAGCCTCAATGAGACAAATCCTCACAACAATTTCTCAAATTGATACAATTATTAAATCACATGCTTATACCTTATTACTCATGTTCACATTAATCTGTCTACTTGAATCGCTGTCACTAAATTATTTATTTCTTAAACTACAGAGCTCAAAATTACAAACCGCTAATTTTCCCTGAAACTAGGCTCACATATATTCATACCATAAAATTTATAGAATTTTTTGTCTTTCCAATTAGTACAGTTTATTCATTAAAATTTCCCCTATTTCACTATTCGACTATTCTGACCTCTCTTAACTACAAATCAATTTTCTCCTCATACAGAATTCAGATGACCTTCTTGTTTAGTTCGTTTGAAACTAGACTCATTCAATATTTCAAGCATATAAATTATATCCCATAATTATTTTATTTCACTTTTTAATGATTTTCTAAAGTCAGAACAGGGGATTCCAACATCATTCTGACCCTGTCTCACAAAAATTCAAATTTCACAGAATATGAAATTCTTTTGTTTACACCATTTCTTTTATGTGAAAATAGACTCATTCAGATTTAATTTCATATCTTATTTAACCTCTAATTCAATTTCCACCATTTTTGGTGATTTTTCAAATCACACAACTGCTGCTGTCCAAAACTATTTTATTGCTAAATTTACTCTTTCATAATTTCACTTATTAGATCTCATCTTACCGAGGGTTCGATCAAATATCGAGTACATTGTTCATAAAATTTCACACTTATGCCTACACTTATTCATCACATAATCATATTGAATTACACTTAGTCGTTACACGATCACATGTATTTTCACTTAGTAAATTTCCCGTTGAACTCATCGGTAACCTTACCAAAGGCTCAGAATACAAAAGGCACCTTACTTAATAGCTTGCTTACATACCTGCAACATCTCACTTAACACATGAGTACTCTTTCATAATATAGGCATATAGCCAATCATGTCATAAAGTGTCACAAGCATAACTAAAAACTCATCACTTACTTAATACTTGATAATCTCAATTATTTACAATCTCAATATTAAATAAGCCTTAAATGCATACCTGTACTCTTTCTTCATGTTCTGACCTTGTCATTTCTTTGACTTAGTCTTTGGATTACCCGGGAACCTTTTCCTTTTTGAACTTACCATTGCCATGTCTTGACATGGTCTTACGTGGTATCCTTGCCTTATGAACTCACCAGTGCCATGCCTTGGCATGGTCTTACATGGGACCTTTGCCTTAGAGTAACTCATCAATGCCATGTCTTGACATGGTCTTACATGATTTCCTTGCCTTATAGAACTTATCAATGCCATGCCTTGGCATGGTCTTACATGATTTCCTTGCCTTATAGAACTTATCAATGCCATGCCTTGGCATGGTCTTACATGATATCCTTATCTTACCAAATGCCATGTTCCAAACATGGTCTTACATGGTATCCTTGTTTTAGTGCCAATTCCATATCTTGATGTGGTCTTACATGGAGTCCTTAATCAATGCCGATGCCATGTCTTGACATGGTCTTACACGGGATCCTTGCCTTACCAATGCCATGTCTTGACATGGTCTTACAAGGTATCCTTAACCGTCAATTCCTCCTTAAATGCCATGTTATGAGCATGGACTTTTTCGTCAATTCTTCCTTAATTGACATGGTATAGCCATGGACTTTGAGATATCTGTAACATCCTGAATCAAGGGCCTTTGCGTTTTATGTGTTTGCATGTGGATACTATGGTTGTCATGTTAGTTCAGGGTACTTCAGGGTCCAGGTGTGACCTGGGAGTAGGCCGGAGCCTTAGGAAAAATTTGTTTTTTGGGCGCTTTTAAGGGGAACTGAATGGGATAGGAGTTAAGGGGTGTTTTGTGGTATGTTTTGACACAAGGAGTGCCTTGGTAAAGTGGCAAGGAGGCGCCACTTAGGGCTCAAGGAAGTGACGCCTCAGGGAAGCTGGCAGGGACTTGGTTCGAGCTGCGGGGATTTCCTTTTGGGGATTTCTTTTTGACGCCAAGGCAAGGGAGAGTTGCACTCAGCTTGGACTCTGGTGGATGAGTATTGAAGGGGTCAACACCTTTGAATAAGTGGAGGAGAGCAATTCAAGGAGTTTGAAGCATTCAAACAAGTTTGAATGTGTGATCAGGAGAAAAACAAGGAAGGAAAGAAGGGATTGAAGAGGGGTGAGTGTTAGCCGAATTTGAAAGGAGTTAGGTGAGGAGGGGCATTCGGTTTTTGGGTGTAGCTTAGAGGGTGGTCGATTGTTGGTAAGTAGCGTTGGGGGTGTTGAATATTCGGTTAGTTAGGGAGCATCTAGGTCCTTTTCCTCTCATTTCTTTTGTGCCGAAACCACACTTCTTAATTTGCATTCTTTCTTTTCTCTCAAATACCAAACCGAGTGGCTTTCCAAGTTTCTTCTTCTTATTCTTTTGTGCTTGGCCAAAACTTGTTATTTCCTTCTCTCTCAAACGCCATAGTCGAATCCTTCTAGCATCTTGGGATCTCTTGTTCTTTTACTTTCTTTCATTTGATTCAGCAAGAGCCGAAACTCTATTTCTCATCCCTTCTCTTCATCTCTTCTAAGCCGAAACTTATCTTCTCTTCTCTATTCCTTTCGGTTCAATAGCAGAACAACTTCGGCACTTGGGTAAGTCCTTTTTACTTTGGTCGAATCTCTCTAACCCTCTCATCTCTTTTCCTTTCGTTTTCTTTAGAAAGAAAAGCCGAAACTTGCCATCCATTTTAAGTAGTTCCTACTTATTTGTGAGCCAAAATTCTCCAGCACTCAAATCTTCTCTTTTGACTCCTGGTTGCAGTGGATCGCCGTTATTGATCTGTCATCACTCTCAATCGGTTTCTCTAGTGGTTGTGGTAAGGGTCTTCTTTCGTTTCAATCATCTTTCTTGCGTTGGGTGCCGAAGGCAGTAATCCTATTATATTAACTCTTGGCCGAATGTAGGTGGGGGTGGTGACGCTTTCTTTTGGAGACTTTGGGATTCATTTGGCTTGTGAATCAAGCCTAAAGCCTCGGATTTGTCGATTTAGGTAAGGGTCTTAGCTTTGAGTGTTAATTTCTTTTGATTCGATTTCATTGCTTTAATCCGGTCTAGTGACCAAGGTTTGTTCATGGACTCAAATGTCACCAAGCGATAGGAGGGGTTGGATCTATAAACCCACCCCTAAGTTTAAGAAGCGGCGATGTCGTAGATTCGGGATTTGGCCACCGGGTTATGGGCCGACTTACGAGCGAGTAGTAGGCGGATAGCGGTAGTGCTCATCAGCGAGTGTCGACGTAGAAAGTATTGTGTTACGTGTTATCGGTGTGTAACACTTACACACTTTATATGTTAAATATGTTATTATCGTGTGTTGCCAAAAGCCAAGTGATGGTAGGGATCACTAAGTTACCCTTGTGGGTAAAAGCGAGGACTGCAGGTAAGTCTATTATGGTTGCTAACGTTAATTGCATATCTTGAAACCTGAATGTGCCATGTTATTTAAATCGTTAAGTATGATCATACCATATTGTAATGCGTGTACATGCAATTGGGGCATGATGAGAAGAGGGAGAAAATATGATCTTTAGATCGTCACCGGTGGTTAGGTACCACAAGTGGGTTGGCCCCACATATCATCATTTTGTGACTAAGTCTCAGTGGTTTGGAACCACCAGTGGTTAGGTACCACATATATTTATTTCTGCGACTTGTCCAAGTGGTTGGGTACCACAGTGGGTTGGCCCCACATATTGATATAAGGGATTGTCACCAGTGGTTAGGTACCACGAGTGGGTTGGCCCCACTTATGATTATTTGTGACTTTTGTCACCAGTGGTTTGGAACCACCAGTGGTTAGGTACCACCAGTGGCTAGGTGCCACAAATGTTGGGTAGACACAGGAGATGCGGATGGATATCTAGGTTGGTTGGGTTGCATGACATACATATTTTGCATATGAATCTGTGTGAGGGCCTAAAATCTATTGGACGGGGATTTACACACTAAGTCTCGATGACTCACCCCTTCCGTTATTTTTTTTTGTAGGTAATCCTTAGATCGCGGATATGGAGTCGAGGTGGACTCGAGGTGGCCACGATATTTTAGTTTTTATTTTGAATAGTATTTCAGATTTAATTTACTTTAAGTTAGATTTTGGTAATGTAATAAGGCCATCTAAATTTTAACTTGGATTTATTTATTTTTTAAAATTTTCTTTAATTTTGTTTTGATCGTTAAGGCAGGCCTAATAAATTATGAAATGGATGTTTTTCAAAACTTAAATAAATTTTGGGATTTTCAAGATTTTACATTTGGGTAATTAACAGTCGAGTATTAATAACAAAGCAACTCAACTTTTCAAACTAAGTCTCAAAATGGTTCAACTGGTCCCTCAATACAAACTCTGTTTTTATAAATTCAAAGGTTTTCTTTCTAATTCAAGACGATAACTCGGTTTTCAAAAATGTTTTCTTCCCTATGACATGCCAGATTCAGTCGTAGCGTTTTGACCGGGTTTGGGGTGTTACAATTGTGGTATCAGAGCCTAGGTTCAAAAGCTCGACTGTGGGTATAAGGCCCAAATTATTTTACAATAGAGGGTTTGCAAAATAGTTTTGATGAAATACATGTTTTGGGAAGCATGGCATCTGAGTCTCCGGCACCGATCCGCGACGGTAAGGCTTCTAATTGCTGATTGTATGTTTTGTGATATGAATGCTAGTATTAGGAAATTTACCTTAGAGATCAAGGCTTTGTAGATTGTGTGCATTTACGAGAACAACTACTCTGATAATATACTCATAAGACTGTGCCGTAATAAACAGTGGGAAGAAAGCTAACTCATAAAATTCTTGAAATTAGATTAAATCATGAACGTTAGTCATGAGCACTCGAGGACGTGGGCGTAATGTGCGTGGTCGTGGTAGGGGTAGGATTACTGTATCGAAACCAGTAGGGTCTAGCCATGGGTCAGAGAATGAGGTGCCGCCACCGCCAGCTGTGGGCACAGAGTTTCAGGATCAAACGGGTGGAGATGATGCAGTTTCTCAGGCGATGCTACGGGTCCTGGAGAGAGTTGCTGGAGCAGGCGTGGGTACGGGAGCTCAGAAATCTATGTCTGAATGACTCTGAGCTAGTGGAGCGGAGGTATTTAGGGGTGTTTCTGGCGTAGCCCCTAACGCAGCTGAATACTGGTTAGAGGCGACTGAGCGCATAATGGATGATCTTGACTTCACGGCTGAGGAGAAGTTGAAAGGGATTGTGTCTCTTCTTTGGGACGAATCCTATCAGTGGTGGCTCACGGTCAGGGACGGTGCGATGGTTGAGGATATCACCTGGGATTTTTTCAAAGCGGCATATTAGAGGAAGTACGTCAGGTCCAGTTATGTGGATGCACAGCGTAAGGCATTTTTGAATTTGGTTCAGGGGAGTAAGTCGGTGTCCGAATATGAGGCAAAATTCTTACGGTTAAGCCATTATGCCCGGGGTGTTGTGGCTACGGACCATGAGCGCTGTGTTAGGTTTGAGGACGGGCTGAGAGATGAGCTGCGGGTGTTAATTACTCCACAGCGAGAGAGAGAATTTGCCGTTCTTGTGGAAAAGGCCAAGATAGCTAAGGAGGTGAAGCAGTCCGAGAAACAGAATCAGGACAGAAATAGGAGTAAAAGGAGTTTTGGGCCATCAAGGTCTGCTGGGGGTTTTCAGAAAAGGGCTAGATTTGGCGGGCCGAGTCAGGCAGCAAAGCCTGCTGCTGCTCAGTGGCCACCACAGTGTGCTCGATGCGGGAAGTTTCATTCGGGAGAGTGTTGGACAGGTAACAGAGTGTGTTTCAAGTGTGGGTCGATGGATCATCGGATTAGGGATTGTAACACCCCAAACTCGGACAAGACACCACGCCCGAATCTGGTATGTTACGGGGAAAAACGTCTTTGAGTGATCCGATTTTTTTTTCGTTTAGAAGTGGGGTGAAAACATAGTGAATTTGAGGAAAATTTGAGTAGGCTTGTTTGATTAGATTTTGAAAACTTATCCAAGTATATAGTTAAAGCGAGTTGATTTCATTTAGCACTTCCAATAGTTTCTTAGTGCCATTGTGAAACATTTTAGACTTAGTAGAAAATCAAGTTCGATTTGGAAATCATTTGAGTTTATTGTATAGCAAAACATAGCGAGATACCCGATGGTATAGTTTAAAACACATTGCGATATAATTTTGAAAACGTTGTCTTTCCAAGTTTTAGTAAAATATCATGCCAAGTTATTTGTTAAGCGAGTTGAGAATCTAATTAAAACATACCCCTCATAAAAATATAATTTAAAGGCCTTTTACAAATCAAAATTAAAACCCAAATAATGATAATTAAACTAATGTACCCAAATGATAGAGTTGGAGTAAAACTTTATTAAGCATGGCATGAGCACCCCGAGTCCATCCGGCTCCATGTCCGCGCTTCACGAGTCACTGAAATGTCAAAGGAGAGGGTGAGTCGAGTGACTCGATGCATAAATCCCGCTCCCGATGAAACAACATGCTAACACACATCATACATAGCAACATAATTAATGCAACCCGATCCTAACCATCCGTATCTCCTTTTTCTACCCCGTGTGGTACCAAACCACTGGTGGTGCCAAACCACCTGGTGACATATAGTCACAATGTGTTACTAAAACACTGGTGTCCCAAAGACACAAATGTGCTACCAAAGCACTGGTGACCGTAGTCACGATAATCGAATGATGGGGCCAACCCATCGTGTGATACTCAATCACTAGCAGACGATCCCCTATCTCAAAGTGGGGCCAACCCACGGTGGTGTTAACCACAGGGACAAGTCGCAATGAGGTGCCCAACCTCTGGTGTCCCAAAGACACAAATGTGCTACCAAAGCCTTTGGTGACCCAAAGTCACAAGGTGTGTTACCAAAACACATCGTGGTGCTCGTCAAGACAAAATATCATGCTCCCTCCACTCATATCACCCATCAACATACCATACTCATGTAATCATGCATATCATACAAGTCATGCATATCATGCCAACATGTCTAGCATTACCTCTCATAGCATACATATCATAGATCATAATACCCAAGGTATCCATAATAGAACTTGTAATAAATTAGACTTACCCGGATACGTACACATACCCCGTTTGGGTATCCAATAATCCATCATATCTTGTCATGGTTTTTAATAGGCAAACAGGTTTAATAACAATATTACTAAGTATAGTGTGTTAGTTACACACCTGGTAAATCGCAAGTCTAAATCCCAAAGACCCCGTCTAAATCCCTCGATCAACTTGCTCCTAGAATCGGCCAAACCAGGGGTTAGTAACCAAGACCATTCGGCTATGACCAATTAAACCAAAGGGTGTATCGCTTAATCCTTACCTTGCAGATGGTTTGGTTTCCTACCAAACCTCGAACCAACAGTGGTTATTCTTTAACAATCGGCACACCCTATAAAGAAGAAAGTATTAATCTCTTGAAGCTTTGACTAAACGAGAACTAAGAGAATAAACTAACAACAATACCAACCCTTACCAATCAGCTAACAGAAACAGGAGACTTCTCTTGTTTGCTTCCAAAATCCAAGGATCCTATAACGAGATGATTTACAAACGATTAACACTCTTCTAAAGTTACCATATTCGGCTCTTAATCAAACCCGAATCGATTAAGAACAGAAAGAGAAAAGAAATGGCCATACGGCCAAACACTTACCCAACACCCAAGATCGATCAACCAACAAGATCACCCTTCACTAATATTCGGTCAAGAGAGGGAGCTATTAGAAGGGAGAAAAGATTCGGCCAACACCTTAAAAGAAAGAAAAGAGAATTGTCTTTAGATGTTTAACACAGTATTGTGTTTGGTTCGAATGAGAGAAGAGAGAAAACAAATGTGAGATGAGTAGAGTGAGAATCGAATTTCGGCAAGATGGTTTAAGAGAAAGAGAAAAATCGGCAACAATAGAAGAGAGGTTCGGCTTAAGATTTTGGGAAGAAATGAAATGATGGGAATATTTTGGGAGATAACTTTCGGTTTACACAAATGAAAAGAAGAAAGAAACTAGAAGAGCCTTCGGCCAACAACACAAAATGTAAAAAAAAACCAATTACAAAATTCGGCAAATAGAGTTGCTTGGGGTTTCGGTTTCAAGAAGCAAAAGTGGGAGAGTTTTACTTGAAATTCGGTTTAGGCAATTGACAAAAAGAAAAACAATCTTAGCTTACCACATTTGACCGAAAGCAACCAAAATGCTAAAGTGGAATTCGGCACTACCCACACCCTCACTAACCAAGCCGTCACTCCCCCATGAAGCATCCAAGTTTTGGCCAACACCTCAACCACTCCTCAATATTCGGCCACCACTCCCCCCATTAACTCCCTACCACACATTCAAATTAGCTTGACCAAGTCTTCCTCCTAAACTCACTCTCCACTCTCTATTTGAATGTGTAGACTAAGTCCAAGGTAGAATTTGAACTACATACAACCTCTTCCTTCCATGCCGTCAAAAAGAGTGCAAAAAGTGGCCACTCCGCAGCCTTGAACACAAGACCTCTCCCCTGCAGATGACGCCACACTCAAGCCCCCAAGTGACGCATGCCTTGCCACTCCACTAGCTTTTCTTTTGTGCTCAAGAACACCAAATAAAACTCTTATACCCCAGCTCCAACAGCTCCACGGCTTAACACCCAAAAATCATAATTTTCCCATTCACTCAGGCATACATTTAGACTTCAATTAAGCCCCAAAACATAGAAATAGCCACGCACAGACACTAGACACATGCAAAATCATGCAACAACAAAACAACCCCTAACCGGGATATTACGGTTCTACCCCCTTAAAAATAATTTCGACCTCGAAATTACCCGATCGTAAGAGTTGCGGGTATTCTTTGTCTCATCATATCCTCGGGTTCCCACGTCGCTTCTTCCACGCCATGATTCCGCCAAAGAACCTTAACCAAAGGCACAGACTTCTTACGCAGAACCTTCACATCTCGATCAAGAATCTGCACAGGTTCCTCCTCCATGGTCAAATCTGGATTTACCTCGATCTCTTCCACTGCTACTACATGCGATGGATCTGAACGATACCTCCGAAGCATCGAAACGTGAAAGACTTCGTGAATCTGACTAAGCTCTGCTGGTAACTCAAGTTGATACGCTACTGGTCCAACTCGTCTCAATACCTTATACGGCCCAATGAACCTCGGACTTAGCTTGCCTTTCTTCCCGAATCTCAACACCTTCTTCCAAGGCGAGACCTTCAGGAAAACTCGATCCCCCACAGCGAACTCTATATCTCTTCGCTTAAGATCGGCATAAGACTTCTGCCGGTCCGAAGCTTCCTTCAATCGAGACTGAATCAGCTTAACCTTGTCTTCGATCTCAGCAACCAACTCGGGTCCCAACAACTGACGTTCACCTAACTCCGTCCAACACGTAGGTGAGCGACATTTCCTACCATACAACGCCTCATACGGTGCCATCTTGATGCTCACTTGGTAACTGTTGTTGTAGGCAAACTCGACTAATGGTAGAAACTCCTCCCAACTACCTCACGAAATCCAAGATACAACCTCTCAAGCATATCCTCTAAGACTGAATAACCCTTTACGATTGACCGTCGATGCGGGTGAAAAGCCGTCTTTGAAATCCAAACGAGTACCCGAGCACGATGCAACGCTTTCGGAACCTTGACGTAAATCTAGGATCCCTATCCGAGATTATCGAAATCGCACACCGTGCAACCTTACTATCTCGACACATACGACCGCTGAAGCTTCAAGTGAGTAGTCAACCCTCCGGAATAAAGTGAGCTGATTTAGTCGATCGATCCACCACTACCCAAACTGAATCTTTCTTGCTTGGCGAAGCGGTAACCCACCGACGAAATCCATGGTTATCCTTTCCCACTTCCATCGAGGAATCTTCACAGTGAAGCAACCCCGACAAGAATCGATGTTCAGCCTTGACTACCGACAAGTCGGACACTTCCCAACAAACTCGTCACCTCCTTCTTCAAGCCGGGCCACCAAATCGCTCTCTAAGATCCCTATACATCTTGCTACCTCCAGGATGCATAGCATATGGACTGCTATGTGCGTCCTGAAGAATCTTTTGCCTCAGCTCAACATCTTTAGGCATACAAGCCTTACCTTGAAAACACAGAACCTCGTCACTAGACAGGCTGTAACCATCCACACCACCATTCTGCACTTGCAACCTTCGCGCACTTAGAACCTCATCCAATAACTGTTTCTCTCTGATCTGCTCAACCCAAGTAGGCTTAACCTGCAACTCTGCCAGAATACTCCCATCGTCATACAAGCTCAAGTGGGCGAACAAAGCTCTTAAGTCCGAAACAACCTTGCGACTCAACGCGTCAGCCACCACGTTAGCCTTGCCCGGATGATACTCAATCGAACAGTCGAAATCTTTTAGCAACTCGACCCATCTGCGCTGCCTCAAATTCAAATCCTTCTGAGTCAAAAGGTACTTCAGACTCTTATGATCTGTGTAGACTATCGATCTCTCTCCGTACAAGTAGTGCCTCCAAATCTTTAAAGCGAAGACTACAGCTGCTAGCTCCAAATCGTGCGTCGGATAATTGACCTCATGTGGCCTCAGCTGTCGAGAAGCGTAAGCCACAACCTTACCTTCTTGCATCAGCACACAACCCAAGCCCGTATGTGATGCATCGCAATAGACTGTGTACTCCTTACCAGCCTCAGGTTGAATTAAAACCGGAGCCTCAGTCAAAATCTTCTTTAACTTATCGAAGCTTTCCTGCTGCTTCTCAGTCCACACAAACGGAACTTCTTTCCTCAGCAACTTGGTCATCGGTCACGCTATCAACGAAACCCTCAACAAACCTTCGGTGAGTATCCGCCAAACCCGGAAAACTCCGAATCTCGACCATGACTTAGGCGGCTTCCAATCCAAAACTGCCTCAATCTTACGAGGATCTACTCGAATCCCCTCAGCCGACACTACATGACCCAAGAAAGTCACTTCTCTAAGCCAGAACTCACACTTACTGAACTTAGCATAGAGCTGCTTTTCCCTCAAAATCTGCAACACCACTCGCAAATGCTTATCATGCTCTTCCTCTCGTCCTTGAGTACACTAAGATGTCGTCTATGAAAACCACGCACTAATCGATCCGGATCATTGTTGAAACACCCTATTCATCATATCCATAAACGCCGCCGGTCGTTAGTCAACCGGACGGCATTACGTAAATCGTAGTGCCCATACCGAGTCCAAACGCTATTTTATGGATATCGGCCTCCTTAACCTTCAATCGATGATACCGGATCTCAAGTCGATCTTGAAAATACCGCAGCCCCCTTCGGTGATCAAACAAATCGTCTATCCGTGGCAGCGGATACTTGTTTTTAATCGTCGACTTATTCAATCTGGCGGTAGTCTATACACATCCGCATCGAGCCATCTTTCTTTTTAACAAAGAGTACCGGCGCACTTACGGTGGCGAAACACTTGGCCTAATAAAACCTCGATCCAAGAACTCACGGATCGAGCCTTAAGCTCCACCAATTCCTTTGGCGCCATCCTATACGAGCAATAGACACCGCAGCGATTCCGGGTAATAGATCTATTCGAACTCTACCTCGCGATCGGCGGCAAACACGGAAGTTCCTCGGGAAAAACATCAAGCAAACTCCTTAACTGCATGCGAACCTTCTCCACAATGGACTCCTTAGCCTCCAATGCATACACATGAACTACATACGCTTCACACGACCTTTCCACGACCATCTTCTCCGCCTTCAGAGCAGATACCACATTAGATAAGTAATCTCTCCTATTACCTATCATAGCCACCTCTTCACCCTCAACCGTCTTAAGAACCATGCGCTTGGCGCGCAATCCAACCTCGCTGGTACTTGACCAACCAATCCATCCCAAGAATCAGATCGAACTCCCCAAACGGCGACTCCATCGGATCGCGGCCGAACACTACCCCTTGGAGTTCTAAGGGTACCTCTCTAAGCAGTTTATCTACTACTACAGAGTGACCTAGAGGGCTAATCACGGTCATCCGCCTAGAAGATATCTCGAGTCTAAATCCATGGTCTCTACTATACTCGGCAACATAAGAGTGCGTTGAACCCACATCAATCAAAGCGGTATGGAGAACCAAAAATCGTAAACGATCGGTTATGACGTCCGGTGCGTCGCCCTCCTCTCGGCGCCTCGCAAAGCATACACTAATCCGCCGTCTAGCATCAGAACTACCACGCGCCTGCCCGGTGCTCCACGGCCCCGACCGAACCATTACCACCTCGCCATTGCCACGGCCCCTCTGCGGTGGCGGTCCATTACCTCGAGCCCGACACGGCCCCGCCTCTCGATGAATCCTAGCCAACCTATGCGGACAATCCCTCACGATGCTCCAGAGAACCACACTCGAAGCAACCTTTTCCTCCAGTCAAAGAACCACCCCAATGAGATTTCCCATCGATCACATCTGCTGCGCGGTCCACGCCTAGCGACAACAAACCTAGCAGGCTGGTTCGGCCCACTCGGTCTAGCCCTCTTCTGCGGATTACCCGGCGACCCAGAGGACCCAAAGCTCCTCTTATGTCTATTTCTATCCATGCCCTGCCTCACTGACTCCTTAACACCCTCGGCTACCTTAGCCTTCTCAACTAAGACAGCAAACTCGCGCTCCTGCTGAGGAGCAATCAGCAGCCTCAAGTCGTCTCGCAGACCATCCTCGAAACGAACACACCTCTCATGCTCAGTGGCCACAATGCCTCTAGCATACCTACTCAGCTTCAGGAACTCAGCCTCGTACTCAGAAACAGATTTACTCCCCTGAACAAGCCTCAGAAATGCCTTCCGTTGGGAGTCAACATAACTAGCTCCGATGTACTTCTTTTGATATGCAGCCCTGAAATAATCCCATGTTAGATCCTCTCACGCCGCCACATCTGTCTCGAACCGTGAGCCACCACCGATATGACTCATCCCGGAGAAGCGTCACGATGCCCTTGGCTTCTCTTGGTGTCAAGTCCGGATCATCCATGATCCGCTCGGTTGCCTCCAACCAATATTCAGCGATCTTTGGGAGCAACACGAAACACCTCGGAAGAATTCGGCCCCATTGGCCCGAAGTCGCTCAGAATGATTTCCTAACTCTGCATTACCACCAACACCGGCTACTCTTTCCAACACTCGCAAAGATCGCTCGTGAGGCTGCGTCGTCCCGGGCCCGATCTTGGAACTCACCACCTCCGGTGGTGGCGAATCCCAGTATCTCATTTTTCGAACCCCGTCCAGATCCTACGGGCTCAGAAACTGTCATCCTACCACGACCTCGTCCGCGACCACGTCCACCTCTAGCGCTCATGACTAAACTTCCTACGTATCTGATTAAGAATTTTTATGCATCAGTATTTATTCCACTTGTTTAAAAGCAAGTCTTATGAATATTTTAAGAGGATTTGTTCTCGCGAGTTCACAAAATCCTATCAGTTTCAATCTCTAAGTAGTATACTATTGCTATTCATCAAATCATATCACATCCAATCAATTCACAAGCAATAGTACGGGGTACTTACCTGGGCGAACTGGTGCCGGAGACTCGGTGCCATGCCTTTCAAACCATACTTTACGAATAAAGACTAACAAAACAATCTTTTGAAAACATTTTGGGCCTCAGGCCCACAGCCGAGCCTTTGAACTTGGCTCTGATACCACCATTGTAACACCCCAAACTCGGACAAGACACCACGCCCGAACGGTATATTTACGGGGAAAACGTCTTTGAGTGATCCGATTTTTTTTTCGTTTAGAAGTAGGGTGAAAACATAGTGAATTTGAGGAAAATTTGAGTAGGCTTGTTTGATTAGATTTTGAAAACTTATCCAAGTATATAGTTAAAGCGAGTTGATTTCATTTAGCACTTCCAATAGTTTCTTAGTGCCATTGTGAAACATTTTAGACTTAGTAGAAAATCAAGTTCGATTTGGAAATCATTTGAGTTTATTGTATAGCAAAACATAGCGAGATACCCGATGGTATAGTTTAAAACACATTGCGATATAATTTTGAAAACGTTGTCTTTCCAAGTTTTAGTAAAATATCATGCCAAGTTATTTGTTAAGCAGGTTGAGAATCTAATTAAAACATACCCCTCATAAAAATATAATTTAAAGGCCTTTTACAAATCCAAATTAAAACCCAAATAATGATGAATTAAACTAATGTACCCAAATGATAGAGTTGGAGTAAAACTTTATTAAGCATGGCATGAGCACCCGAGTCCATCCAGGCTCCATGTCGCGTCTACAAGTCACCCTGAAATGTCAAAGGAGAGAGTGAGTCGAGTGACTCAATGCATAAATCCGCTCCCGATGAAACAACATGCTAACACACATCATACATAGCAACATAATTAATGCAACCCGATCCTAACCATCCGTATCTCCTTTTTCTACCCCGTGTGGTACCAAACCTTTGGTGGTGCCAAACCACTGGTGACATATAGTCACAATGTGTTACTAAAACACTGGTGTCCTAAAGACACAAATGTGCTACCAAAGCACTGGTGACCGTAGTCACGATAATCGAATGATGGGGCCAACCCATCGTGTGATACCCAATCACTAGCGAGACGATCCCATATCTCAAAGTGGGGCCAACCCACGGTGGTGTTAACCACGAGGACAAGTCGCAATGAGGTGCCCAACCTGCGGTGTCCCAAAGACACAAATGTGCTACCAAAGCACTGGTGACCCAAAGTCACAAGGTGTGTTACCAAAACACTGGTGCTCGTCAGCACAAAATATCATGCTCCCTCCACTCATATCACCCATCAACATACCATACTCATGTAATCATGCATATCATACAAGTCATGCATATCATGCCAACATGTCTAGCATTACCTCTCATAGCATACATATCATAGATCATAATACCCAAGGTATCCATAATAGAACTTGTAATAAATTAGACTTACCCGGATACGTACACATACCCCGTTTGGGTATCCAATAATCCATCATCTTGTCATGGTTTTTAATAGGCAAAGCAGGTTTAATAACAATATTACTAAGTATAGTGTGTTAGTTACACACACAGTAAATCGCAAGTCTAAATCCCAAAGACCTCGTCTAAATCCCTCGATCAACTTGCTCCTAGAATCGGCCAAACCGGGGTTAGTAACCAAGACCATTCGGCTATGACCAATTAAACCAAAGGGTGTATCGCTTAATCCTTACCTTGCAGATGGTTTGGTTTCCTACCAAACCTCGAACCAACAGTGGTTATTCTTTAACAATCGGCACACCCTATAAAGAAGAAAGTATTAATCTCTTGAAGCTTTGACTAAACGAGAACTAAGAGAATAAACTAACAACAATACCAACCCTTACCAATCAGCTAACAGAAATAGGAGACTTCTCTTGTTTGCTTCCAAAATCCAAGGATCCTATAACGAGATGATTCACAAACGATTAACACTCTTCTAAAGTTACCATATTCGGCTCTTAATCAAACCCGAATCGATTAAGAATAGAAAGAGAAAAGAAATGGCCATACGGCCAAACACTTACCCAACACCCAAGATCGATCAACCAACAAGATCACCCTTCACTAATATTCGGTCAAGAGAGGGAGCTATTAGAAGGGAGAAAAGATTCGGCCAACACCTTAAAAGAAAGAAAAGAGAATTGTCTTTAGATGTTTAACACACCCGTGTTCGGTTCTGAATGAGAGAAGAGAGAAAACAAATGTGAGATGAGAGTAGAGTGAGAATCGAATTTTGGCAAGATGGTTTAAGAGAAAGAGAAAAATCGGCAACAATAGAAGAGAGGTTCGGCTTAAGATTTTGGGAAGAAATGAAATGATGGGAATATTTTGGGAGATAACTTTCGGTTTACACAAATGAAAAGAAGAAAGAAACTAGAAGAGCCTTGACCAACAACACAAAATGTAAAAAAAACCAATTACAAAATTCGGCAAATAGAGTTGCTTGGGGTTTCGGTTTCAAGAAGCAAAAGTGGGAGAGTTTTACTTGAAATTCGGTTTAGGCAATTGACAAAAAGAAAAACAATCTTAGCTTACCACATTTGACCGAAAGCAACCAAAATGCTAAAGTGGAATTCGGCACTACCCACACCCTCACTAACCAAGCCGTCACTCCCCCATGAAGCATCCAAGTTTCGGCCAACACCTCAACCACTCCTCAATATTCGGCCACCACTCCCCCCATTAACTCCCTACCACACATTCAAATTAGCTTGACCAAGTCTTCCTCCTAAACTCACTCTCCACTCTCCATTTGAATGTGTAGACTAAGTCCAAGGTAGAATTTGAACTACATACAACCTCTTCCTTCCATGCCGTCAAAAAGAGTGCAAAAAGTGGCCACTCCGCAGCTTGAACACAAGACCTCTCCCCCTGCAGATGACGCCACACTCAAGCCCCCAAGTGACGCATGCCTTGCCACTCCACTAGCTTTTCTTTTGTGCTCAAGAACACCAAATAAAACTCTTATACCCCAGCTCCAACAGCTCCCCTGGCTTAACACCCAAAAATCATAATTTTCCCATTCACTCAGGCATACATTTAGACTTCAATTAAGCCCCCAAAACATAGAAATAGCCACGCAGCACACTAGACACATGCAAAATCATGCAACAACAAAACAGCCCCTAACCCGGGATATTACAGGGATTGTCCGCGGAGGCTAGTTAGGACACAGTCTGAGGGTCAAGGACGTGCACAGTTCAGAAGAGATGGTCAGCAATCGCAGAGGGGTCGTGGTCCAGCCAGAGGTGGTAATGGTAACGGACGGGGCCGTGGAGCACCGGGCAGAGGTGCTGGGAGTACAGATGCAAGACAGCCTGGGTTGGTCTATACGGCTAGGCGTCGAGAGGAGGGCGACGCACTGGACGTCATAACCGGTACGTTCTTAATTTATCGGTTGCCTTATACTGCCTTGATTGATATTGGTTTGACGCACTCTTATGTTGCTAGTATTATAGCGAGAACTCTGAACCTAGCCTATGAGACTTCTTCTAGGGAGATGATCAGAGTTAGCCCTCTAGGACACTCTGTGGTAGCGAACAAAGCAGTATAAGGATGTACCCCTAGAAGCGCAGGGGTAGTGTTTCCCGGTGATCGATGGAGCCGCCATTTGGGGAGTTCGATTTGATCTTAGGTATGGATTAGTTAGTAAAATATCAAGCAAGTTTGGATTTGTGTAGCCAAGCGCATGGTGTTGAAGCATCGAGGATGAAGAGGTGGTGGTGATAGGTGAGAGAAGGAACTACCTATCTAATGTGGTATCCGTTTTGAAGGCCGAGAAAATGGTGAGGAAAGGATGTAAGGCGTTTGTGGCGTATGTTTGTGCTTTGGAGGTTAATGAATCAACTGTGGGGGATGTCCGAACGGTAAAGGAATTTTCTGACGTTTTCCCAAAAAAGTTGCCGGGATTGCCTCCAGATCGCGAGGTTGAGTTTGGTATTGACCTTCTACCCGGAACAGCGCCAGTGTCTATTGCCCCATATAGAATGGCGCCAAAGGAGTTAGTGGAGCTGAAAGCGCAGATTCAGGAGTTGTTAGACCGGGGTTTTATCCGGCCGAGTGTGTCACCTTGGGGGGCACCCGTGCTCTTTGTTAAGAAGAAGGACGGATCGATACGAATGTGTATAGATTACCGTCAGCTGAATAAGTTAACGATTAAGAATAAGTATCCGTTGCCGAGGATAGACGACCTGTTCGACCAACTTAAGGGAGCATCAGTCTTCTCTAAGATAGATTTGAGGTCGGGGTATCACCTGCTTAAGGTCAAGAAGGCGGATATTCATAAGACGGCGTTTCGTACTCGTTATGGTCACTACGAATTCTTGGTGATGCCGTTTGGATTGACCAACGCGCCAGCAGCGTTTATGGATATAATGAATCGGGTTTTTCAATCGTATTTGGATCGGTTCTTCGTAGTGTTTATAGACGATATTTTGGTGTACTCGAAGTCCGAGGAGGAGCATGATGCACATCTTCGTGTGGTTTTGTAAATTCTAAGGGAAAAGCAGTTATTCGCAAAGTTTAGTAAGTGCGAGTTCTGGCTAAGGGAAGTTACCTTTTTGTGTCATGTGGTGTCAGCTGAGGGGATTAGAGTTGACCCTCAGAAGATTGAAGCTATGTTAGACTGGAAACCACCTAAGTCTGTGGCAGAGATTTGGAGTTTTCTGGGTTTAGCAGGGTATTACAGAAGGTTTGTGGAAGGGTTTTCTTTGATTGCAGCGTCGTTAACCAAGTTGCTAAGGAAAGGGGTTCCGTTTGTGTGGTCAGACAAACAACAAGAAAGTTTTGAGAAGTTAAAGAGGATTTTGACGGAAGCTCCGGTATTGATTCAGCCTGAAGCGGGGAAAGAGTTTACGGTTTATTGTGATGCGTCGCATACAGGGTTAGGATGTGTGCTGATGCAAGAGGGGAAAGTAGTAGCGTATGCTTCTCGACAGTTGGGGCCTCATGAAATGAATTATCCGACGCATGATTTGGAGTTGGCTGCAGTGGTTTTTGCCCTGAAAATTTGGAGACATTACTTGTATGGGGAGAAGTTTATTGTTTACACGGATCATAAGAGTTTGAAATACCTCCTTACTCAGAAGGAGTTGAATTTAAGGCAGCGGAGGTGGATTGAGTTGTTGAAGGATTATGACTGCTCGATTGAGTACCATCCAGGTAAGGCTAACGTGGTGGCAGACGCGTTGAGTCGTAAGGTGGTATCAGACTTAAGAGCAATGTTTGCCCACCTTAGTCTGTATGATGACGAAAGTCTGATAGCGGAACTGCAAGTGAAGCCGACATGGGTGAATCAGGTTAAAGAGAAACAACTATCAGATGATGTCTTGGGCGCTCGATGTTGCAAGTGCAGAATGGGGGATTAGAGGGGTATAGCTTGAACAGTGATGGAGTGTTATGTTTCCAGGGGAAGGTTTGCATGCCAAAAAATGTGGAGTTAAGGCAGAAGATTCTTCAGGAAGCACATAGCAGTCCATACGCTATGCATCTTGGAGGTAGTAAGATGTACCGGGATTTGCGGGAGCAGTTTTGGTGGCCGGGTCTAAAGCGAGAGGTAACTAAATTTGTGGGTAAGTGTTTGACGTGTTAGCAGGTAAAGGCAGAACATCAGTTACCTTCGAGATTGTTGCAACCGGTGAAGATTCCGCAGTGGAAATGGGAAAGGATTACGATGGATTTTGTCAGTGGGCTACTCCTCACGCCTACTAAAAAGGACTCGGTTTGGGTGATTGTTGACCATTTGACAAAGTCTGCTCATTTCATACATGTGCGTGTGGATTACTCACTTCAGAAGTTGGCTGGATTATATATAGCGGAGATTGTAAGGTTGCATGGGGTGCCAGTGTCGATCATTTCGGACAGAGACCCTAGATTTACGTCAAGATTTTGGAAGGCATTGCATCAGGCTTTGGGTACAAAGTTGGATTTCGAAGATGACTGTTTCATCCACGATCGATAGGCGATCGGAGAGGGTAATTCAGATTCTGGAGGATATGTTGAGGGGCTGTGTCTTAGACTTCAGAGGTAGTTGGGAAGAATTCCTACCGTTGGCGGAATTCGCGTATAAAAATAGCTACCAGTCAAGTATTCAGATGGCACCGTATGAAGCGCTATATGGGCAGAAGTGTCGTACCCCTACGTGTTGGACAGAGTTGGGTGAGCGTCAATTGTTGGGTCCAGAGTTGGTGGCTGAAATGGAAGATAAGGTTAAGCTGATTCGAACTCGTTTGAAGGAAGCTTCGGACAGGCAGAAGTCCTATGCTGATCTTAAACGGAAAGATATAGAATTTATAGTGGGTGACAAGGTTTTCTTAAAGGTGTCACCGTGGAAGAAGGTGCTAAGGTTTGGTCGGAAGGGCAAGTTGAGCCCCAGGTTTATCGGGCCTTATCGGATGTTGAAGCCTATGGGACCAGTAGCTTATCAGCTCGAGTTACCTTCAGAGTTGAGTCAGATCCATGACGTATTCCACATTTCGATGCTTAGACGTTATCATTCGGATCCGTCTCATGTTGTGCCAGTAGAAGAAATTGAAGTAAGCCCAGATTTGTCTTTTGAGGAGGAACCAGTGCAGATCTTAGATCGGGATGTCAAAGTATTGCGTAGGAAATCAGTTCCTTTGGTGAAGGTGTTATGGCAGAATCATGAATCAGAAGAAGCCACGTGGGAGCCAGAGGAGGTTATGCGGTAGCAATACCCTCAACACTTTTGACCAGGTAATTTCGAGGCTGAAATTATTTTTAAGGGGGGTAGAACTGTAACATCATGAATCAAGGGCCTTTACATTTTATGTGTTTGCATGTGGATACTATGGTTGTCATGTTAGTTCAGGGTACTTCAGGGTCCAGGTGTGACCTGGGGGTAGGTCGGAGCCTTAGGAAAAAAATGTTTTTTGGGCGCTTAGAAGGGGAGCTGAATAGGATAGGAGTTAAGGGGTGTTTGGTGGTATGTTTTGACACAAGAAGTGCCTTGGTAAAGTGGCAAGGAGGCGCCACTTAGGGCTCAAGGAAGTGACACCTCAGGGAAGCTGGCAGGGACTTGGTTCGAGCTGCGGGGATTTCCTTTTGGGGATTTCTTTTTGACGCCAAGGCAAGGGAGAGTTGCACTCAGCTTGGACTCTGGTGGATGAGTATTGAAGGGGTCAACACCTTTGAATAAGTGGAGGAGAGCAATTCAAGGAGTTTGAAGCATTCAAACAAGTTTGAATGTGTGATCAGGAGAAAAACAAGGAAGGAAAGAAGGGATTGAAGAGGGGTGAGTGTTAGCCGAATTTGAAAGGAGTTAGGTGAGGAGGGGCATTCGGTTTTTGGGTGTAGCTTAGGGGGTGGACGATTGTTGGTAAGTAGCATTGGGGGTGTTGAATATTCGGTTAGTTAGGGAGCATCTAGGGCCTTTTCCTCTCATTTCTTTTGTGCCGAAACCACACTTCTTAATTTGCATTCTTTCTTTCCTCTCAAATACCAAACCGAGTGGCTTTCCAAGTTTCTTCTTCTTCTTCTTTTGTGCTTGGCCGAAACTTTTTATTTCCTTCTCTCTCAAACGCCATAGTCGAATCCTCCTAGCATCTTGCGATCTCTTGTTCTTTTGCTTTCTTTCATTTGATTTAGCAAGAGCCGAAACTCTATTTCTCATCCCTTCTCTTCATCTCTTCTAAGCCGAAACTTATCTTCTTTCTCTATTCCTTTCGGTTCAATAGCAGAACAAATTTGGCACTTGGGTAAGTCCTTTTTACTTTGGCCGAATCTCTCTAACCCTCTCATCTCTTTTCCTTTTGTTTTCTTTAGAAAGAAAAGCCGAAACTTGCCATCTGTTTTAAGTAGTTCCTACTTATTTGTGAGCCGAAATTCTATGGCACTCAAATCTTCTCTTTTGACTCCTGGTTGCAGTGGATCGCCGTTATTGATCTGTCATCACTCTTAATCGGTTTCTCTAGTGGTTGTGGTAAGGGTATTCTTTCGTTTCAATCATCTTTCTTGCGTTGGGTGCCGAAGGCAGTAATCCTATTCTATTAACTCTTAGCCAAATGTAGGTGGGGGTGGTGACACTTTCTTTTGGAGACTTTCGGGATTCGTTTGGCTTGTGAATCAAGCCTAAAGCCTCAGGATTTGTCGATTTAGGTAAGGGTCTTAGCTTTGAGTGTTAATTTCTTTTGATTCGATTTCACTGCTTTAATCCGGTCTAGTGACCAAGGTTTGTTCATGGACTCAAATGTCAGCCAAGCGATAGGAGGGGTTGGATCTATAAACCCAGCCCCTAAGTTTAAGAAGCGAGCGATGTCGCGATTCGGGATTGGCCACCGGGTTGTGGGCGACTTACGAAAGCGAGTAGTAGGCAAATAGCGGTAGTTCCTGTCAACGAGAGTGTCGACGTAGAAAGTATTGTGTTACGCGTTATCATGTGTGTAACTCTTACACACTTTATATGTTAAATATGTTATTATCTGTGTGTTGCCAAAAGCCGAAGTGATGGTAGGGATCACTAAGTTACCCTTGTGGGTAAATGCGAGGACTCCGGGTAAGTCTATTATGGTTGCTAACGTTAATTGCATATCTTGAAACCTGAATGTGCCATGTTATTTTTAATTGTTAAGTATGATCATACCATATTGTAATGCGTGTACATGCAATTGGGGCATGATGAGAAGAGGGAGAAAATATGATCTTTCAGACTGTCACCAGTGGTTAGGTACCACAAGTGGGTTGGCCCCACATATCATCATTTTATGACTAAGTCTCAGTGGTTTGGAACCACCAGTGGTTAGGTACCACATATATTTATTTCTGTGACTCGTCCCAGTGGTTTGGTACCACAGTGGGTTGGCCCCACATATTGATATAAGGGATTGTCACCAGTGGTTAGGTACCACGAGTGGGTTGGCCCCACATATGATTATTTGTGACTTTTTTCACCAGTGGTTTGGAACCACCAGTGGTTAGGTACCACCAGTGGCTAGGTGCCACAAATGTTGGGTAAACACAGGAGATGCGGATGGATATCTAGGTTGGTTGGGTTGCATGACATACATATTTTGCATATGAATCTGTGTGAGGGCCTAAAATCTATTGGACGGGGATTTACACACTGAGTCTCGGTGACTCACCCCTTCCATTTTTTTTTGCAGGTAATCCTTAGATCGCGAATATGGAGCCGAGGTGGACTCGAGGTGGCCATGCACGATATTTTGGTTTTTATTTTAAATAGTTATTTCAGATTTAATTTACTTTAAGTTAGATTTTGGTAATGTAATAAGGCCATCTAAAATTTAACTTGGATTTATTTATTTTGTTAATTTTCAAAACTTAAATAAATTTTGGGATTTTCAAGATTTTACAATCGGGTAATTAACAGTCGAGTATTAATAACAAAGCAACTCAACTTTTCAAACTAAGTCTCAAAATGGTTCAACTAGTCCCTCAATACAAACTCTGTTTTTATAAATTCAGAGGTTTTCTTTCTAATTCAAGACGATAACTCGGTTTTCAAAAATGTTTTCTTCCCTGTGACATGCCAGATTCGGTCGTAGCGTTTTGACCGGGTTTGGGGTGTTACAATATCAATGCCTTGTCAAGTCATAGCTGAAACATACTTGCTCAAATTCTCAAGGTTAGTAGCATAACTCAATAATAACATTACTAATAACAATAATTGCATAATAATAAAATGCTACTCAACTTACATACTTACATTCTCAATCTCATCATATCAATAACTTAACTTATTCTCATCAAACTATGCTAGTCAATACTTTCTTGTTATCATACAAAGCTATAATACAAAATATGGTCTTACATATAAATTATACAAGTTCTCTTTCCAATATCGAATTATCATCGAACATTAATCATTATATCTGAAACTCAATACTAAAGTATTTATGGCAAAAATATCAATTTATCATTCAAATATTCATAATTAAATGCTTATTAAATATATGAACTTACCTCGATACCAAAACGGTCATTTTACCAACTTTTTCGATTTTCGATTTTCGATTTTCCTCCCGTTCTAAGTCCAAATCTCGTTTTTCAAGGTCTAAGACATCACATTTCACTTATTTAATTAATGTACTACTCAAAATAGTCCCTAACTCAAACTTTGGCAAAATTACATTTTTGCCCCTAAACTTTTGCATAATTATGATTTTGCCCCTAGGCTCGAAAATTAAACTTCATCCCTTATTCTTATGTTTTATAACATGCTGATCATTTTTCCCTTCTATGGCATCATCAAATTCTTGCTCTAACTTGCACTTATGTACATTAGGTATTTTTGCCGATTATGTCGTTTTACTCGTTTTCACTAAAAATCGCTTAGTAAAAGTTGTTTAACATAATTCTAAGCTTCATATTCTGCCATAAAACATCAAAACAAACACTTTTCACCTATGGGTATTTTTCCAAATATGAACCCTAGGTTAAATTATTGCTAGAATAAGCTAAATCAAGTTACCGGGACTCCAAAAACGTAAAGAACATGAAAAACAGGGCTAGAATGGACTTACCATGAAGCTTGGAACGCTTGAAAACCCTATCCATGGCTTCCCACATGTTAAATTCGGCCTAAGCTTGAAGATGGACAAATTTGGCATTTAAATTTTGTTTTTAATTCATTTAATTCACTAAATTACCAAAATGCCCTTAAAAATCTTTTGAAACATACCCATCCATGTCCATTTTTGTCCACCAACTTAACCAATGGTCTAATTATCATTTAAGGACCTCCAATTTAAAATTTCATAACAATTGGACACCTCTAACATGTAGAACTCAACTTTTGCACTTTTTACAATTTAGTCCTTTTGACTAAATTGAGTGCCCAAACGTCAAAATTTTTGAATGATATTTTCACGGAATCATTCCGTGAAATTGTAGACCATAAATATATAAATAAAATAAATTTCTCAACATCGGATTTGTGGTCCCGAAACCACTGTTCCGACTAAGCCCAAAATTGGGCTGTTACATACAACACATTTAATACTTTCTTCCGAAGTCAAAGACATCTCATCAAATACTCGGATAGTGTTTTCTAACCAAAACTCAGCTTTTTCAACATCGTCATCACTGGTGGCCCTGAACTCTTCAGCCCCATACTTGCGGATTTTATCGACCGGAGGCTTATTCAACAGATTTATACCCATTACCGGTGGCACAATTGAAGTCTGAGGGGGAATAGACGGGGGCGGAGGTTGTGAAACAGCCAGATTATTTCTCACAAATTGAGTGAACCACTCACTCATCATCTGGAAGAAAGCTTGTTTAGCTTTTCCCTCTTGACCGCTCGTAGTCGGTCTCGAATCAGATGGCGCTGTCCCATGAGCGAGAGCAGGCGCATTGCTTTCTACATTGTCAGCTACGGCTCTTTTGGGATCCATTACTATACGAAAATCACATTTTACACGTCAGGATTCATCACACTATCACAGTTCAGATATATGGCATGTATAGCTAGACTCTTACACGCTACGTTAGTCTGAGAATCGACTAAATCGTAGCTCTGATACCAACCAAATGTAACACCCCTAACCCGTATCCATCGCAGAAATAGGGTTAAGAGGTATTACAAGACAATCGGGAACTTTTACGGATATTTCACAACATAATTAGACAAATCACATCAAAGTGTCCCTAGAATAGGTCAACGAGACCTTTAACATGCTTTAGAATAAGGCTGGGACTAAACCAAACACATACGGGAATTCTTGGAAAATTAAAATTTTTTCTAAGTTACAGAGGTCACACGCCCGTGTCGGCAGGCCGTGTGACTCCCACGGCCTCAGAGACGCCAGTGTCTAAGCCGTGTCAAAATAGGGCATACGTACTGACTTTCACCACACGGCTAGTCACATGCCCGTGTGTCCAGCCCGTGTTCGCTATTGACTTGTTTTGAATTACGACTACGAGGGACACGATCGAGCCACATGCCCGTGTGCTCAACCGTGTGGGAAAATATAGGCCATTTGTAAGGCCAAAATGCCACCCACACTTGGGTCAATCTTTCATGCACTTACAAGAATCAACCTATACACATTTGGCAACCCAAAGCACATCAAATTATGCAACATTTCTCCTCAATTATGAGCTTAACAATCACACCTACTTATAAGACATTTGATTCAAACTAATCATATACATTTCAAGAGCAAATCCATCACAACTTACCTTCAATAATCTGCAAGTTATTCCTCAATAAACTTACCATTCATAGACCATTTCTTTTATCAAACATATACACTCATATTGCATCAATATGCTTACCATAGTCTTAACCATTTCATTTGCTATCAAGCCATACCAAAACATGCATCATATATCATAATCATTCACGCACATTACCAACATTTATCTAGCCATATCGCATGGCTGTTAACACACCTCAAACATATTCCAAAACAACTAGCCTATACATGCCATACTTAGTACATACATTTTCATAAGGTACCAAAATGAGTTTGGGTAGTGTAATGATGATCCTTGACGGTCCCGAGCCTTCAGTAGCTTTGACGATCTGTAAACAGAGTAAACACACACACAAAGTAAGCTTTCCAAAAGCTTAGTAAGCCATATACAAATAAACTTAACATATAAACATTCAAAACATAGTTATTTAAAATCATTATCACATTCTCATTTCAAGCACATAATAGTCTCTTTCGCTAACTTGGTTTACCATTGCTTACCAATTCATCATATCTCATATATCTCATTTTCTCATATCTCAAACTTACATATATCTCAAATGTACCATTGCATCAATGCACATACTTACTCACCTTTCATGCTTATACAAAGCATATATATATCAACGTACCTGAAATGGATATACAACTCACATAGTCATTCATTTCTTTGACTTGCCCGTTGAACCGTTCGAAATCTAATAGGATACTCGGAATGCTCGGAATAGTCGCACAACGCCAATGTCCCAGACGTGGTCTTACATGTAATCAGATATCGATGCCACTGTCCCAGACAGGGTCTTACACGAATCAATACGATGCCAATGTCCCAGACATGGTCTTACACATAAATCTCAAATCGATGCCAACGTCCCAGACATGGTCTTACATGAAATCTCGAATCAATGCCAACGTCCCAGACGTAGTCTTACATGATATCAAATATCAGACACCTATGTCATGACATATGCTATCCTATCTATTCCTAGGTTCATACTGAACTTCTCAGACTTTAACAACTTGTCGATATATACGTAAGCTCGGATTTCCCATACATTCCATCTCAATGGATATTCATAGCAATTCGTGTAACACCCTGGTTTTAGGGGTTAGATTTTTAGTTCTAAGCTCGGGTGTTGGCACACTTCAGTGTGTGTTTGGGTAAGTTTTAGGGGTCCTGAGAACCCTAGGTGGTGGTAGATTGCTTTGGTAAATTTTTAGTTTTAGGGGCTAAAAGGGGGAGTTTGGATGGAGAGGGCCTTAAGAGAATTTTTGGTGGGGTTTTGGCATAAGAATTGGGCTGGTAGAGTGGCAAGGGAGACGCCACTAAGAGCTTGGGGAAGTGACGCCTCAGGTGCAAGGGAAGGGGGGGCCAGTGTTCGAGCTGCGAAGGCAGCACTTTGGCCTTTGTTTTTGCGTCAATAAGGTAAGGAGTTGGGTGGCTTTTGGATGCTTAAAAGATGGAGAAAGACTTGGTCTTTCTTTTTAAATTTTGGCTAGTTAGGTTTGACTCATTCAAACTTCTTGAATGGGTGGAAGGGAGGTATTTTAGGAGAATTTTGAGAATTATTTTTGGGGGTTGGAGCTAGGCCGTGTAGTATAAATAGGGGGAGGGGAGGTGCTCATTTCATTCACCATCTGCTCATCATTTCTTTGTAGCCGAAAGTTCATTCTCTCATCTCCCTCTTGTGCCGAATTTTATTGGTTCTTCTCTAGTTGCTGTTTGTAAGCAAGAGAGAACCTCTTCTTTCCCCATTTATTTTGCATGGCCGAAACTTCTTTTGAGCACCATTGCCGAAACCTCTTAACCTTTTTCCTTGTAGCCTAAGCCGAATATCCACAGCCTCTTCTCCTTTTCTCTTCTTTATGTTTTAGACGAATCTCCTCTCACCCTTGTCGAAATATCCTCTTAGTAGCCTAGGGTGGTTGGCCGAATATCAGCAAGGGCGACCTCTCCTAGTTCTACTCCATTCGGTTTAAGGGAAGGTAATGTGTTCGACCTTAGCAGTTGATGTGAGTTCTTTGTTTTAATGGCCAAACCGAATGGTTGGCCTTAGTTTTTGGCATGGCCGAATGTCATAGTGCCATTAAGTATGTTCTCTTGTGTGTAGCCGAAAGAAGGAAGCATTGAGGAAGTCTCTTGGATTCGACCATCTAAGGGGCATATCGACAAGAGCAAGGGAAGCCTTCGGGATCTCAGATTATTTCGGTAAGGATATTAGTAAGTGACTTAGAATTAGTTGTTTATGACTTCGTTGATTAATCGTGTGGTTACGATTAAGTGACTTTCGATGGACGTGGATGCGAGTACCAGTCAAGAAGGGAAAGGGAAGGTCCTCGTCCCAAAGTTTAAGAAAAGATCCGTTTCTCACAGACGAGATTGGCCACGTGGTGTGGGCAAAGAACGAGAAACGTTAAGCAAATAGCCGTAGTTTTGCTAAACGATAGCGTCGAGGATCGAGAGTCTAGAACCCTAGTAATAAGGTGTGTAACTAACCCATTGTTTCGGGTTTTATGTGTTATATGTTTTACTAACAAGTGCAGTAATGAGTGTGCCATATATACCCCTAAAGGGTATAGCGATGACCGAGTTAGTATCGGATCTATTGCGGTGTGATCATTTGTTTATGAGTATGTTTATGGACATTAATAAGCATGTGCATGCATTATCATGATTATATTTTATGTGGCATGTGCATGGGTGGGATATGAAAAGAAGGTGCACGTGTACTTCGAGTACGTGGTTGATGTCACCGTGCTACATCGTGGATTGGCGCTGACTGAGGTCGCGTTGTGGATCTTTGCGATTTAGTTCGCGTGGTTACCTTGATTGATATCGGCTTATGCCATATCGTGGCTTGATGGATTGCTGTGTGCTCCATCGTGGTTTGATGTTAGCTATACGCTACATCGTGGATGGCATTGGTTGCCTTTTTGGAGGGAAAAGGAGAGGGTGACTCGATAGTCCCCGGTGTGTGGTATTTGGATAAGGGGTGTGTAGCGGATGGACCCTAGGTTGGGTTGGGAATCATGTTGCATTATTTTTGTAATAATATGGAAATGGGCCAAGCCCAATATGACATGAGGATAGGTATGTTTTGGAAACATACGTGGAAATGGGCCAAGCCCAGTTGATATGTGGTTTATTGAGAAATGGGCCTAGCCCAGTATTTGAGTATGATTTGAATGTGGGCCAAGCCAGATTGTGGAAATTGTTAAAATGTATATATATATATTACTTGTTGCAATTGATAATTGGGATATTATGTGGCTAGCGTGTGGGTGGATTTCAGTGGTTAACTTACACACTGAGTCTGTATGACTCACCCAACTTTTAAATCATCGCAGGTGAGTCATGATTAGTGGACGGGTTGGAGTGGATACAAGGTGGCCCATGCAGAAGGAGATTTTCATACAGAAGATGTTTTACTTTAATTAAGTATTTTATATTATCAGTATTTTGGTATTTTATTTGATGTAATAAGGGCCTCTTTGATTTAAAGTACTCTAGTTATTAATGTTGAAGTTTACACTACACTTAGGAATATTTTCGCAAAAGATTCATATTATAGCAACTTATAATAATGTCTTAATTTGGAAGTTTTCAACAAGCTTACGTTTTTTTAATAATTCTAAATGGACACGATTTTCAGCGATAACAAATTTTCAAGTTTAATTCTAAGGTCAAAGATTTCCAACCGTCTTTCCCAGTGACATAACCAGATTCGGTCGTAGTGAATGGGCCGGGTTTGGGGGTGTTACAGTTCGAATCTCATATATACACAAATAATTCAATTCAAATACATTTATTTTTATATCGACTTACCTCGTACTGGAAGAACGGAGATAAATGGCTATTCAATAACTTTCGACTTCTCTCGATCTAAATCTGATTTCTTTGGTTCTTGATCTTGAATTGAGCTTAGAAGTGGCCGAATGCCCTATCTAGTTTTTCTTTCTTCTTTTTCTTTCAATATTCGGCTAGATGGATGAGCATTATGGCTTATTTCCATGTTATTTTTATTATAACATTACTTATTAATTCATTTACTATATTAACCTTATAATTAAACATATAAAACACATAAATACAAGGTCATTTATGACCTTTGCCGTCCACTTACTAAAGTAGTGGCTTAATTGCCACATAAATCCTCCACATTTAAAAGCCACATCGATTTAATCATTAATCAAATAGAAAGCCACTTTTACCTTCTATGCAATTTAATCCTTTTCTCAAATTAAGCACCCAGACGGACAAATTAACTCACAGAAATTTCACACATGCTTAGTCATATACTGCAAACACAGAAAATAATATTAAAATATTTTTCTAACTCGGATTTGTGGTCCCGAAACCACTGTTTCGACTAGGGTATAAACCAGACTATTACACTTTTGTTTCTCAACTGTTTGACCTCTCGTGCCAAAATCTTAACCGGCTCTTCGCCATCAGTCATGTCCGGTCAAATCTCTACCTCTGATGGTACAATCACATGCGAAGGGTCTGATCGGTAGCGACGTAAGATAGATACGTGGAAGACATTGTGAATCTTTTCCAACTCTGGTGGCAAAGCCGAACGATAAGCTACTGGCCCTATCCTCTCGGTAATCTCACAGGGTCTGATAAAACGCGGACTCAACTTGCCTTTCCGGCCAAATCTGAGGACCTTATTCCATGGTGATACGTTCAGAAACACTTTATCACTGACTTGAAACTCAATCTCTTTCTGTTTCAAATCCGAATAGGACTTTTGTCTATCTGAGGCAGCTTTTAGACACTCACATATCGCCTTTACTTTCTCTTCAATTTCTCTGACTAAATCGACCCTGTGAAATTGACTCTCCCTGAGTTCAGTCCAATACAGGGGCATTCGGCACTTACGCCCATACAATGCCTCATAAGGCGCCATCTTCAAACTCGACTAAAAGTTGTTATTGTAGGCGAATTTCACCAATGGAAAATATTTCTCCCAATTGCCTTGGAATTCCAAAACAAGACATCGAAGCATGTCTTCAAGTATTTGTATTACTCTTTCCGACTTCCCATCGGATAACGGATGGAAAGCTGTGCTAAAGCTCAGTTTTGTGCCTAAGACCTCTTGCAACTATTTCCAAAACTGTGACGTAAATCTCAGATCTCTATCCGAAATAATCGACAACGGTACACCATGAAGTCTTACTATTTCTGACAAGTACAAATCCGCCAACTTATCGAGTGAATAGTCGACCCGTACGGGTATGAAATGAGCTAACTTCGTAAGTATATCAACCACGACCCATACGGCATCCCTCTTTTTCGATGACAATGACAAACCCGTCACGAAGTCCATTATAATACGGTCCCATTTCCACTCGGGGACCATAATAGGCTGAAGTAAACCCGAAGGTACTTGATGTTCAACCTTCACTTGTTGACAAATTAGGCATCTAGATACAAACTCAAAAATGTCTTTCTTCATACATGGCCACCAATACCATTTCCTCAAATCATTATACATCTTCGTGCTACCTAAATGTATAGATAAACATCCACTATGTGCTACATGCAGAGTCTTTCGTATAAGTTCATCATCTCTGGGTACAGACCCTATCTCAGAATATTAGATATCCATCAGGACTTATCTAAAAGTCCGACTCGACTTTTGACTCATATTGAGCTCTTTTAGCTTGTAAATCATTGTCGCCTCTTTGGGCTTCACAAATATCTTGAAGAAACGTTTGTCTAGCCCTCAACCCGGCTAGAATATAACCATCATCTGACAGAATCATCCGTGTGGTCAAGGCTCTCAGCGCAAACAAGGATTTCCTGCTCAAGGCATCGGCGACCACATTCGTCTTACCCAGATGGTAGTCAATTACTAACACGTAATCTTTTATCAACTCTAACCATCTTCGTTGCCTAAGGTTAAACTCTTTTTGAGTCATCAAGTACTTTAGGCTTTTATGATCAGTGAACATCCGACATCTCTCACCATACAAATGGTGTCTCCAAATCTTTAGTGCAAAAACAATTGCAGCTAACTCCAAGTCGTGAGTCGGATAATTCTTCTCGTGCGGCTTTAATTACCTAGAGGCATAAGCAATCACCTTGCCCTCTTGCATGAGTACACAACCTAACCCATTCAGGGATGCATCGCTGTAAACCAAAAATTCTTTTCCCGGCTCCGGTTGCACTAAAATAGGAGCCTCGGTCAACAACGCCTTCAATCTCTCAAAACACTGTTGGCACTTTTCTGTCCAATCAAACTTCACATCCTTTTGCAATAGCCTCATCATCAGAGTAGCTATCATGGAAAATCCCTTGACAAAACGTCTATAGTAGTCGGCTAGGCCTAGAAAACTCCTAACCTCAGTTACATTCCTTGGCGATTTCCATTCGACAATCGCTAAAATCTTATTCGGGTCAACTCTAATTCCATCTCCCGAGAAAATGTGCCCAAAAAATCCAACTTCCTTAAGCCAAAACTCGCTTTTACTAAACTTGGCTTACAATTGTTTATCTCTCAAAATTCGCAGAACCGACCTCAAATGCTTAGCATGCTCGTTCTCATCCCGAGAATATATCAATATATCATCGATAAAAACTACTACAAATTTATCCAAATACGGCCGAAAAATTCGATTCATCAAATCCATGAAAACTGCAGGGCATTTGTTAAACCAAAAGGCATGACCAAAAATTCATAGTGGCCATACCTCGCCTGAAATGCAGTTTTCGACACATCCAAGTCCTTGACTCTCAACTGATAATATCCAGACCTTAAGTCTATCTTGGAAAACACCGTGGCTCCCTTCAATTGGTCAAATAAATCATCAATTCTTGACAACGGGTACTTGTTCTTCACAGTTACCTTATTGAGTTGCCGATAATCTATACATAACCTCATGGAACCATCTTTCTTCTTCACAAATAATACGGGAGCACCCCACAGAGAATAACTCAGTCTTGCGAAGCCTTTATCCGTTAACTCTTGCAACTGTGCCTTCAGTTCTTTTAGCTCGGTTGGAACCATTCTGTATGGAGCGATAGAAATGGGGGCAGTACCAGGAGCTAACTCAACCCTAAATTCGACTTCTCAAACTGGAGGTAACCCTGGGAATTCCTCTGGGAAAAAATCTGGATATTCACATACTATGGGCACTGATTCAATTCTTAACTCAGTCTCTCTAGCATTCATCACAAAGACAATGTAAGCTTCGTATCCTTTTCTTAAATACTTCTGAGTTAACAAGGAAGATATCACTACTGGCAATCTGTCTTGCTCATCTGATTCAACACGAATAAGATCTCCTAATTTCAACTCAATAAACTTCATTCCACAGTTCACTATCACATCATGAATAGTTAACCAATCCATCCTAAGGATGACATCAAATTTATCAAACGGCAATAGCATGAGATTAGCAGGAAAACAATGACCCCTAATCATCAAAGGGCAACCTTTGCATACTCTATTGACCAACACACATTTTCCTAGGGGATTTGACACTCTTATCACAAATTCAGTAGACTCTACAGGCATACTCATGCTAGAGACTAATTTCATAAAAACATACGAGTGGGTAGACCCCGGATCAATTAAAGCTACAACATGAGTATCATAGAGAGAAAATGTACCCTTGATCACGTCGGAGGAAGAAGCCTCTTCGCGAGCACGAATGGCATATGTTCTAGCCGGTACTCTACCTTCAGCTCTTGCTGTCTGCTCTCTAGATGTATTCTTGCTACTAATTTTGTTTCCCGGGTTTCTCTGTGGTCTTCCTCTAGTAACACTTCCCGGTCTTGCATTCTGAGGTTTCTCTTTCTCACTCGCCTCGGGGCAATCTCAGATAAAATGGTCTAGAGATCTGCACTTGAAACTAGCTTTCTCATTCGCTCGACACTCCCCAGAATGATGTCTGTCACACTGCGAGCACTCCGGTCTGCTCGGTCGAGTGTTGCCAACACTAGCAACCGAAGTGGTTTGAGCTTTCGACCCTGAGTATTGTCTACCCTTACTTCTGTTTGAAAACCCAGCTGAGGTGACCGATCGATTAGTGAAATCTCTTAACTTCTTGGACGAGGATTTGAATGACTTGCCTAACTGTCTCTTCTTCGAGTCGCGAGGCACAATTTTAGCTTTCTTTTTCTCTTTAACTAGTTCCTCAGCCTTACAGGCTCGATCTACCAGTACCACAAACTCTTTTAGCTTGAGGAGACCAACAAACAAACAGACATCCTTATTTAACCTATCCACGAATTGTTTCCACATAATGGGTTCTGTCAATATGCACTCTCGAGCGTATTTGCTGAGCCTTACAAACTCGCATTCATATTCAGCCACCGTCATTCGACCTTGCTTTAGCTCCAAGAACTCCTTTCTTTTCTGGTCGATGAACCTTTGACTAATGTACTTCTTCTGGAATTCCTGTTGGAAGAATTCACAGTTAACTCTCTCCCTTGGTACCAAAGACACCAGGGTGTTCCACCACTGATAGGCCGAATCTCTCAAGAGAGATACCGCACACTTTATGCACTCTTCAGGCGTGCATGACAACTCATCGAATACCCTGATGGTATTCTCAAGCCAGAATTCTGCCCTCTTCGGATCATCATCCTTACTAGCCCAAAATTCTTCGGCTCCTTGTTTCTGGATCTTATCGACATGAGGCATTTCTCTCCTTACTACCTCTACAACTTGAGGAGCTATAGGAGTAGGCTGAGGAATAGGTGGGGGTGGAGGGGGTTGAGCATTAGGATTTGATTGGATATACTCAGTATACCAGTTGCTCATCATATGGAGAAAGGCTTCTCGAGCCTCTTCTCCCTGACCCAAAGTCTCAGGTCTACTCTCTACTGGCGCAGTCCCTTGCGCGAGAGCTGGCGCATTACTCGCAGCATCATCAGCTGCAATCTGATTGGGATCCATTACTATATAAAAATAAAATTTAAACCGTCAGGAGTCGTCACACTATCATTACACAAATACTCTTACGTATGGCATGTATACCTAGACTCATACTTATGCTACGTTAGTCTGAGAATCGACTAAACCGTAGCTCTGATACCACTAAATGTAACACCCCTTATCGGTGTTCATAACCAGAACCAGATACGAGGCATTACACCACTCAATTTGCTTAACATACAATATCGGGTCATAAAAAGTTCGTTTCAATTTAAGACTTTTCATTCTTACTCATAACATCCTTATCATGGGCCTACGAGGCCTTAAACATACTTATGAAAGGTTTCAAAATTAAACCAGAAACTTTTACACACCTAGAAAATTTTTGCCTAAACAGGGGCCACACGCCCGTGGGAAATGGGACACGCCCGTGTGGCATATCACATGCCCGTGTTCCACACCCGTGTCCCTCACACGACCTCAACATGCCCGTGTCTTAGCTCGTGTGGCAAAACCATGGCATTCTGTTTATAACGTCATCACCTCACTAAAGTCACACGGCCAAGGCACATGCCCGTGTCCTTAGACCGTGTGTCGAATTAAATTCCAAATTTCAGGTACAGACTTTACACTGCCTGGGTACACGCCCATGTCCATGGCCGTGCCTCCTACACGGCTGAGACACACGACCGTGTCTCTGCCCGTGTGTTTACTACTGAGCATACTGACTTGTAAACCTTGCATGCAAGGGGACACACAGCCTCTCCACACATCCATGAGGCTGACCGTGTGTCACACACAGCCTAGACACATGCCCATGTGTCTACTCGTGCGGACAATTATATGGCTATCTACCAAGCCATTTGCCACCCTACAAAGCAACCACACTTATACCAAATCAGTTCAACACATATTATGACCATAAGGCACCTCTAAGAACTCAAAATCAAGACATCCACACAAGCATACACTTCATGAAATTCATCATCATTGAATATATGAACATGTCAAGTATAGGCCAACTTCCTATGACTTCTTACAAAATAAACTGAACAACATTAATAGCCAACACTTGGGCTAGCAAATATGATATAACAAAATGACCGAGTCCTATACATGCCATACTCAAAATGAATCTAGCTTTGCTATACCAAAAATGGTAGTCGATAGTGTGATTTTCAAACTCTGACGGTCCACGAATTCTCGAGCTAACTTGGCAATGCTACAAGGAAAAAAGGGAAATAAGAGAGGTAAGCATAAAGCTTAGTAAGTTTGCATGAATAAATAGCAACATAAAGGCTCATAATGCCATCCAACCATTATAATGAATAAACACAAAGTCTCAAGCACATTTTCCGTAACTTACTCATGCTTACTCTTACCATTTACATATCATGTCTCATATCGTAAAATTTCTCGTGAATTACTCACATGCACCTGTATCACTTCATCACATAACTTTAGTACTAATTCCATCTCTTTTTCAAGCTTAACTATTTATCTCGTTTAATCACTTGGGATACTCAAAGACACATAATCCTCCTCATTCACATAATTACGACGCCAATGCCACATCCCGGATGTGGTCTTACGTGGGGTCACTTTTAAATGCCGATGCCATATCCCAAATATGGTCTTATACGGGATTTCATATTGATTGTTGATGCCATATCCCAGATATGGTCCTATACATTTTTCATATTCAATGACGATGCCATATCCCAGATATGGTCTAATACGGGATTTCAATTTTGTGCCGAGGTCATGTCCCAGCATGGTCTTATACGGGACCTTATCCATCTCAAGTATTGATGATAATACTCTCTCATTCCTTTAAACCCAACCGGGACTTCAACATTATAGATTCTCATTATTTCATCATTCAACATCATTACTCAAATTCATAGAAACAATATACATCATTATTAACATCGAACATTTCAAGGTTTAATAACACGATGTTGAATTTAATACACACAAATTTACCTCGATTTCACAATAGGCTAGATTGTCGATCTAGTCCGATACTTTGCCCTTTTCTCGATCAAGGTTAATTCTTCGTTCCTTTTGATCTATAATAACAATTTAGTTCATTTAATTATCACATTAATCAACACATCTCAAAATTCATGCTTTGGCAAAATTACCATTTTGCCCTCATACTTTCACCAAATGACTATTTTACCCATAGGCTCGTAATTCGATTCTAATCAAATTTCCTCCTTCTAGAAGCCTAGATGAACATTTATTACTCTTATGGAAATCCTCAATACTCATCATTTCACACATTTATCACATATTTTGCAACCTTTACAAAAAGGTCCTTTGAGGTGTTTTCATGATAACACCTTTCACAAAAGTTGTTTATTAAACATCTATGACTCATTTTCTTCAATAAAAATGTAGCAAACAACATACATGCTCTCATGGTAAAAGTCTAAACTTTCCACCATTTTGCAAAATAGTCCCATCTATAGTTAGCTTAAGCTTTAGGGGCTCCAAAAGTACAAATATCATCAAGAAAAACCATTAAAATCACTTACTTGTTGGGAGAAGAGTTTGCTAAAATTTTTGAGCTTTAAAACCCCTATTTTTCTAGCATTTTTCTGTGGAAGAAGATGACTAAAAAGAAGGATAGCATCTTTTCTTTATTTTAATATAAAACAATCAATTTAGTCACCAAATCCTTACCAACTTTGACTAATTTTTGACTTTCTTGACCCCTATGGCCGGCCACCTTATGTATATAGGTCTATTTGCACATTAAAGACCCTCAATTAATATTCTATGGCTATTAGGCACCTTTAGCTTATAAAATAGAACTTTTGCACATTATGCGATTTAGTCCTTTTTCGCGATTAAGCATGAAATCGCTAAAATTAAAGTACCAAAATTTTCATGCACCAATATAGTCAGGCTATAACTCATAAGATATCATTAAAATAAATTTATTCGACCTTGGGTTAGTGGTTCCGAAACCACTATTCCGATTAGCCCCTAAATCGGGCTGTTACAGCATAAGTTGAATTGTTTTGATGTGCTCATAAATGGCCAAATGAGATGGTCTATATTGTTAAGATCATGGTTGATTTGGGATAATGATATGATGAGAGATGCTAAGAATTGGTAATGATTAAATGATGTATGGAATACTTGTTTTTAATATGAAGTTGATACTTTGGATTTGTATGCTTGAGTTGGAATTGAATATGGAAATAAATGATATAGTTAAAGGTTAAATGATGCATGTTTTGGTATGTTTTGGATGCATTTGAGATATGAATTTAGAATGGCTTGATGCTTGTAGGTGTGACCCAAAATTTGGGTGGCAAATTGGCCTTGCAAATGGCCTATATTTGCTCACACGGTTGAGCACACGGGCATGTGTCTCAACCGTGTCTCTTAAGGTTGCATTTCAAAATAAGTCAAACTCGTACATGAGCTAGACACACGGGCGTGTGACATGTAACGCCCCGAATTTGGGCCTAGTAAAATTGGGCCTATTGGGCTTTGGGTTTCAGAAAATTTTTAAGTGAGCAAGAAAATGACAAATGACATGTTGGCTTTAAGGGTTTAATAAACTTGGAGTGTCTAGGGGTGTTGGAGAAGTCCTGGGTTCGAACTTTGAGGAGAAGGAATTTTTAATTAATTATTAAAGGAACCAGGGCGGTGAGTAGTTGGACTTTTAAATAAAAATAGGAAGATATGGCATCAAAGAGCCTTGTGGTGGAGTGGCTAAGTGACGCCACTTAGGGTATAGGGAGGTGGCGTTATGGGCTAGCAACGAGATCCTAGGTTCTAATCCTAGCTTAGTATTTTTTTTTAGGAGTTTGATTTTGCCCTTCTAGAAGGTTGGAAGTGGTGTGGTGATGGACTCTAAGGAGAGTGATCAGAAGAGAAAATTTAGGAAAAGGATTGTGGACTTAGCAGGGAGAAAAATGGGGAGATGAGATGGGGAAGAGTTGGAGCCGATTGGGACTTTGCAGAGTTTCGGTTTGTGTATAAATAGGGGGTGCCGAATTCCCTCTGTGCTATTTCGGCAATTGGAATTCCCTTTGTGCTATTTCGGCAACTATAGTGCTCTGTCTAATTCTCCTCCACTTTTTCTGTTCTAAACCTCGCCTCTTCCTTATGTGTTTTCTTTTCTTCTCTCCTAAAGACTTAAATCGAATATCATTCTCTTCTTTCTCCATTTCTTGTGCCATCCCACCTTCATCTCAATTGTTGGGGACCAAATATTCGTGACTTTAAAAGTAGAAAACCTTTGCTCTTGAAGCCGATTTCTTTATCGCCCTAAACCTTGTGCCGAAGATTCTAGTGACCAAATCTCTGTCGTTCTGTCATCATTCCTTTGATTTTTGGTGGATCGGATCTTGGAAAAAATCAGAATCAAGCTTGGATCTACAAGTCTCTGCCGAAAAGCTATCTATACGTTTCGGCTTTTGGGTAAGTGTTCTTGATTTTGGGATAAGTTGGCCGAATAGTCTATAGTAAGGGAAAGGGTGGCTTAAGTGGATAAAAGTCACCTATTATTTTGTGTTTAACGATTAAGATTGATGCAGATCTAGGGGATATTCGTGAATGGTAGCTAAGAAAGGGCTATTAGGACTGGTGGCACACGATAAGGTTATGGTAAGGCTTCAGTTTTTGGTAAATATTGTGGTTAAGTGTGTGATTGATTGGAGGTTGGTATTGGTTGTTGATCGTGTGTCAAAATCTTAAAAATTTATATAATGAATGTCCTAGCCTAGAAACTAACTGTGACAACGATTGAGGCAAGCGCACCTATCGAATAGTAGTATAGTTTAGTGGCAAGACCGGAATGTCGAACCCAAAAGAACCAAAAGTACTAATACTAACTTTCTTTCTATTATTTAGCCTAAGAATTGAAGTGAATTATTGTTTAATTTAAAATTAACTAACTACTAAGCTAAAGACGCTAAGACAAAGAGAATGAATTGGGGAAATACTTGTGGGAAAAACCAATTGATTAAGACAATACCCAAGGAAGAATCCACCTAGACTTCACTTGTTATCTAACTCCAACTGCATTTATTTATTCACTTGACTTGATCCGTAGGATTCCCTAATTTATATTAATACCTCTCTCGAGGCTACTAAAGTCTAACCCTAGGTTGATTAATTGAAATCTCTTTCTAATTAAAACCCATAAGGTTGCATTAACTCAATCTATGGACTCCCATATTAAGTTTGACCCTAATCCGGCAGATTTTCGTCATCCTATCTCTAGGGTTGCGATCAACTCCGCTTAATTATGCTAGATCTACTCTTAAACAGGGACTTTTGCTCCACTTCCTAAGCACATCAATACTTGAATCAATATCCTGAAATATCAAAACAAGAATTAAGAATACATAATTAAGAACAAATCAAGTATTTATCATATAGTTCAGAAAATAATAACAAGATCCGTCTTAGGTTTCATCCCCTCAGTTATCTGAGGGGTTTAGTTCATAATCATAAAAGAATACATCTCAGAAGAAAAGATAAAACAAAACATAAGAAAACCCTAAAACCCCCTGAAGGAATTGAAGGAGAGATCTGTCGTCTTGAGTATGATTTCCGCTTCTTGAGATGAATCAACTGGCTTTCTTCGAGTAAATTCCATGATTCTGACCTCTCTGGCTTGGCTCATTGGCCTAGCTGGACGCCCTCCTAAAGGTTGGCCTCTAGGGTGTTTATATAGGCTTTTGGAATGGCTTTCTTTGCCTCTAAGCACCCTAATCCGAATAAAATTCTTCTTTGCCACGGCAGGGACACGCCCGTGTGAATCGAATTGTAGACCGTGGTTGGGTCTGCTAGGGAGGCACGGCCGTGTGGTGAAACCCTAGGCCGTGTTGATTTCCTACTTTGGCCCATTTGGTCCGTTTTTGGCCCGTTTCTCATTCTTTTCATTCTCTAGTGCTTTCCTAAGTATAAAACATGAAATTAAAGGATTAGGAGCACCAAATTCCACAATTCAGGGAATAAATCATCCAAAAGTATGCTAAAGTATGCACCAAATACCCCCACACTTAAGCTTTTGCCTATCCTCAAGCAAAAATCTTAACTCACAATTAAAACGAACTTCCTCAATTCATAACCTTCATCAACAGTGTTTCATCATAATTCATAGGTAATTCATGCATTGATAATTTAACCGGAAGGTTCCTAAAGATCCAAACAATCAAAGTCATAGTTTTTATAGTACAAAAATTAGGTGTTTCCCCTTACCTAAATAATTACCTCTGATTCAAAATCGACAAAAATTTACATCCTCACTAAAGATTCACTCAAATCACTCGAAGTGTTTAAGGTTCAAAAATAAGCACTCAAAAGTTGAACACGAAACGTTAATCCCATAGGCTTGCATGAAAATCAAATCTCCACCACTATAATATGAGATGATACACAAATCAAAAGGTCTTTAAAAGGGTTGTAACGGGGCTTGGGTTAAAGGTGTGGATAAAGGCTTGAATTAGAGGGTTAGAATCGAGACTGAATTGACAAATTACCTAACTAAAAAGTTGTACTAATAATTACATCACGAAAACTTAATACTAATAACATGAGCTTCTTCTAAAGATAATGAAATTAATAGTTTGGGCTCAAATAACATAGAACTAATAATGAATATACTTTGTTTTTTTTTTAAGAACAAATCATACACTAATAATAAGATAGAATTTAACAACTGATAAAAAGAAAATAGTTTATGTAACCGATCAAATCAAATCTCGATATAGGGGTAGTTAAGAGAAATGGTGGTAACAAATACAAAGTGGGTTTTGGGTTAATATTAGTGGGTGAGTCAATAAATGGTTTGTTAGGCCAAAAGGGGTTCACTAGGGGTTAGTTATGATAGTAGGCTTTTTGTAGAGTAATTGGGTTAAAACCTAGGTGCCTTCATCATCTTAGTATATCAAATCAAAGGTGTGGTCTCGACATGTATAATCGGAGCAAGTTCTAGAATAACAAATCAATGTTGACACACTCATGACCAATAAAGTGAGCACGAAAAAGAATGTATGCTCTAAAAGGCTTAAGATCTCACAAAAAATTATGGGCTTTTGATGTCAACTTTGTAAATTTCAAACTTCAAGATAATAATTAGATTCAGGTAGACAACCTAAATTTTTTTTTTTTTAACTTTGAAAATAAACTCATCATGCTTGATTCTCTAGTCTCCTAAAGTTTAACTCATCACTGCACAATTAACTATGACTTAATCCAAAGCATATCAATGAAAATCATAAATCAAAGGAAGTTTCATTCTAACAGTAATATGAGAGAATTACTTAAGAATAAGACATAATTCAGGAATTTGAGAATAATGCAAAAAGTTAGGCACTTTTTTCACGATAAAATTCACCCCCCACACTTAAGATGTACATTGTCCTCAATGTACAAAGATATATAAAACAATAGAGTAGAAAATCAAAAGATAGGGATAGAAGTGAAACTCCCTGAATTTAGGATGGGTTCCTTGAGTTGGAAGTGTGGAAACTTGATTCAGAGGTGAAAGAGAAGTTGGAGGAGGTGTCTCTGGTGGTGGTATGGTGGCTGCCTATAATCGCTGTGCTAGATGAAGAAATTGGGTAGCTCGTGAAGGAAAAACCAGGGAATAATAAGAAAAATTCAAAAAAAAATAATTTTGTATTTAAGGACAAGGAAGATAAAGAGAAGGAAAATAAAGGAGATGAGAAAAGAAAATTAAAAACTAAATGGCCTCAAATATCCTTGGCTTGTCGAGTGGATGAAGCGGCCGGCATGAACTTATGTAGATCGGTCTCCCATGGGGAGACTGTACTCAGATTCTTCCGCTTCTTCAACATAGGTAAGGTGAAAACGAAGAGTTTGGGACAGGAGAATGAGAGAAAATGAAAAGGGGGGAGGGTGTAAAGGGGATGGGGAGTGGGTGAGAAATGGAGCAAGGGGTGTGTTAAACAGAGATTTCAAATCTAGTACATCCCCACGCCCGTGTACCATGGGCGTGTTGGGTCACATGGCCGTATCGCACGGCCGTGTTGTGCTTTTTTCATTTTTCCCACGCCCGTTTCGTGGTCACCACGCCCATGTTTGATAAAATAGTGTCGACCATGGCTGTATCGCACGGCCGTGGTGTTTAGTCAGAGCCCGTGTGACTTCCCTCAGTGTCGGCCACGGCTGTATCGCACGGCCGTGGCCATTTATAATTGTCTGTGATCTTAGGAATCTTTTGTCATTGGCTCGTACTACCTCTGCCATGTTAGTACGGATGTTTATAGTATCCACACAGCCACGGCCACGGCCGTGTGCAAGGCCGTGTGGTACGGAAATCTATACTTTGGTTAGTTCATCGTTAGGTGCTAAAAAGGACAAGATTAAAAGTAAAAATAGAAATGAAAAAAGGAATGAACGGGGTTAGTGAAACACCCTAAACTCGGCCCACACATCCCGACCGGATCTGGTATGCTTCTTAAGAAAAATTCATTTTGTCGTTTTGTAAAAAGATGTGATCTTGTGGTAAAAGAATAGATTTGAAGTACGAACTTGTTAAAATCCGTTTTTTTGTAATTTAAGTTTGTATTTATAAATTCATTTAAAAAAATAAATTATTTATCAAAAGAAAGTCCAAATTTAGAACTATTTATTATTATTTTGAAAACCATAAGTATTTAGATGTCAAAACATTTTCATACGATTATCGAAAATATTTAATTGTTTAGTTGAAATTGATCAGAGCGTAATATAAATTAAAAACGAAAAGTAACATAGCTAATAATGGCCTTATTACAAAAATATATCCCAAATTAAATCTCGAATTATATAAGAAAACGTAATAAGTTTAATATAAGGAAAATTGAAATATCGAGTTGAGCAATGGCCACCTCGTAGTCCTTGGTCGACCCGGTCCAAATCATTGAGTATCACCAAAAGATATCCCACGGAAGGGTGAGTCAACAGACTCAATGTGTAACAATACACTAAAAGTCCAATCGATCATAGCAATAAGCCCATAATATAGCAAATTAAATAATAACTGATTAAATTACATGTACATATAAAATGAAATGCAATCCCGAACCCAACTTAGATATCCATCCGCTACACTCCACCCGTACCTACCAATCACACCGTGGGGATTACTAAATCAATCCTCCATCCGCTACACACCATCGAAGGCGCGCTTTGCATCAACATGCACATCGCTTCTTATAAATTGTGGCATGGCCACCAGATAATTGTGACAGAGTCACCGGATCCATAATGTCGTGACCGAAGTCACCGGATTCATAATGTCGTGACCGAAGTCACCGGATTCATAATGTCGTAACCGAAGTCACCGGATTCATAATGTGATAAAACCACCGGAACACTTCCCCTTTATCAAAATCACCCATATGCCCATGCATTAAACACATTATTTCAATATCATGCCATTTAACCCCAAATCCATAACGGAATCATACACATTTCATATTCATGCTTATAGCATTATTAACGATGCAGATATCATGCCATGTACATTACCCCAAAATCATAACAAAATCGGATATGTCTCATATTATAATTATACATAGTACTAAGGGATAACGTACCTCAATTCACTGTACCATTGAATGATACCCGAAGCCATAATCATTCATATTTCTTTATTAACAACTTTTATCAATAATGCTATTAATCTATTAGAAGTTTAGTGTAGGCTACACACCTTGCAAACACGGAAAGCGATATAATACTTAAGATTTCCGACCCTTGCCTACAACGTCGATAGCACCTACATAACACTATGTGAGAAATCGATTATCATTACAAGATATGGCCTTTGGCCGAATATCATCATCTCCTTACCTTGGATTATTCAAATCCCAAATGATTCCCCCTAAACGTTGGCTACAAAGAAACCCCGAACTTTCCTTCAAGTTTCGGCCAAAGATAATAAAAAGGGATTAGATTCCTAGATTCGGCTAATGCAAAAGAAAAGAAAGAAAAAATGATTGATAGATAATCCTTACCCAGAATACGTAGATTGATTCACCCTTACTTGAACTATAAAGGATTCGACCTTAACAATTAAAAAGAAAAGAAATGGTGATTTTGGCTTTAACAAAAGAGAAGAGAAAAGATGGTGGAAATAGAGAATGGTTTCGGTAAGAGAAAGAAGGAGAAAAGAGAAAGAGAAAGAAAAGAAAAGAGAATATGAGATATGCCCTTGGTGCTAGGATGATTTCGGCACTAGAGAGGAAGAAAAGAAATGTGAAATGTCTTCTAAACTTTTTGGTAATGGTCAAGTAAGAAAAGATGAAAGAAAAATGCCTTCAAATGTGGTAATATATTGGTACCAAAAAGAGAGAAAAGCTTGAAAAAAAACAAAGAAAAAGAGTACCAATTTGGTCAAAATATGATAGCCAAAACAAAACAAAGTTTTCACCTAATGCAATTGACCATTTCGGCTAGGAAGAAAAATTTGGAGAAAAGGGAAAAGATGCACAAATTGTTAAGATTTTGGTCAACTAACACCCCCTAATCCCATACAACATTCGGCCAACTCGCAAGCCAACACAATCCCCCTTTTTCCTCCTCATTTCTTCCCTATCATCCCCTTAATCACTATCACCATTAAACCAACCCCCCTTAGCCCTTATGCCGTCTAGGTTCATGGTCAAATGACCATGGAAAAGCTTCCAAAACATCACCCACTCTTCAAGCCTTTTGTCCCCTAAACATTCCATAACAACTTGATTCCTTACCTTAACTACTAACTTTCCTTTTTCCTTTGGTCTACTATCCAAAAGAATAAAAGAAGAATCCATCCATACTAGATAAGGCTTGACCGACACTATAGGAAAGAGAACAAAAATTAAAATTCCTTCCAATTGCTAGCTAAGGGATTCGAACCTCTACCCTCATGCATTCACCCATGCGCCATCACCATTTTACTAATTGACTTGTCTTGTGATTAAACCTCAAATTAATTCTCTTAAGGCCAAACTTGCTTAGCTCCCCTTCTAAAACTAAAAATCTAATATTTTTCGAAAGCATTCTCCTATATTCTAAAATTCTCGAAGTCCCTAAAACTCATACAAAGAGCACAAAAAAAAAACAATGCACACATTCAAGCGAAAAATTTTATAACCCCTAAATTTTGGATATTACAATTCTACCCTCCTAAAAAAAATTTTGACCTCGAAATTACCTGACAAGAATAAGTAAGGGTATTGCTGCCGCATAGCTTCCTCCGGCTCCCACGAAGCTTCTTCCGATCCATGGTTACGCCATAACACTTTGACGAGAGGAACTGATTTCCTCCGTAACACCTTCACATCCCGATCTAGAATTTGAATCGGCTCCTCCTCATAGGACAAATCTGATCGTAGTTCTACCTCCTCAACTGGCACTACATGAGATGGATCCGACCGGTAACGACGTAACGACGTAACATCGAAACATGAAACACATCATGCATTTGCTTCAACTCCGAAGGTAACTCTAACTGATATGCCACTGGTCTAACCCGCTTCAAAATTCGATAAGGTCCTATAAACCTGGGGCTTAACTTTCCTTTGCAACCAAATCTCATCACCTTTTTCCAAGGCAAAACCTTTAGGAACACTTGGTCTCCCACAACAAACTCTATTTCCTTTCGCTTCAAATCTGCGTACGACTTTTGCCTATCAGATGCCTCCTTCAACTGTGCCCGAATTACCTTAACCTTTTCTTCGGATTCAGCCATAATCTCTGGACCCAAAACCTGACGTTCCCCTAATTCTGTCCAACACGTAGGAGTGCGACACTTCCGTCCATATAGCGCTTCATACGGTGCCATCCGAATACTGGCTTGGTAACTGTTGTTGTATGCAAACTCTGCTAAAGGCAAAAACTCTTCCCAGCTTCCTCTGAAATCTATCACACATCCCCTTAACATATCCTCTAATACTTGGATTACTCGCTCAGACTGACCGTCAGACTGTGGATGAAATGCCGTACTGAAGTCTAATCTGGTGCCCAAAGCCTGATGTAATGCTTTCCAAAACCGAGACGTAAACCTCGGATCTCTATCCAAAATAATCGACACCAGCACTCCATGCAATCTTACAATCTCTGCCACATACAACTTCACCAATTTCTGCAAAGAGTAATCAACTCGCACAGGTATGAAATGTGCAGACTTTGTCAATCGATCCACTATCACCCATACCGAGTCTTTCTTAGTAGGCGTAAGGGGAAGCCCACTAACAAAATCCATGGTGATACGCTCCCACTTCCATTGCGGAATCTTTATCGGCTGAAGCAATCCCGAAGGAACTTGGTGTTCAGCCTTAACTTGCTGACACTTTAAACACTTAGGCTGAAGCAATCAGTGATTTTTTTCCCGTATAAGTACACATATACCTAGGGTCCATGTCTCTAAAGTATAGTTTCCTTAGGCTTATCAACTAAAGCATCACACATCAACATACTCACATCAATTTATCAACAAAAGAACTTACCAGGTGGACTTAGGTCGAGAACTCGGGTGCCATGCTTCTATTAAATCATTTTAACCATAACTTTTCACAAAAACTCATTTGGGCTTAATTTTGAAAACGTTGTGGACTTTAAAACCCAAGGCCCGAGATTTAAAGCGGGCTCGATATAAGTTGAAACACCCCAAACCCGCCCACACATCCCGACCGGATCTGGTATGCTTCTTAAGAAAAATTCGTTTTGTCGTTTTGTAAAAAGATGTGATCTTGTGGTAAAAGAATAGATTTGAAGTACGAACTTGTTAAAAATGCGTTTTTGTAATTTAAGTTTGTATTTATAAATTCATTTAAAAATAAATTATTTATCAAAAGAAAATCCAAATTTAGAACTATTTATTATTATTTTGAAAACCATAAGTATTTAGATGTCAAAATATTTTCATACGATTATCGAAAATATTTAATTGTTTAGTTGAAATTGATCGTAGCAGAATATAAATTAAAAACGTAAAAGTAACATAGCTAATGGCGGCCTTATTACAAAAATATATCCCAAATTAAATCCCGAATTATATAAGAAAACGTAATATGTTTAATATAAGGAAAACCGAAATACTGAGTTGAGCAATGGCCACCTCGTAGTCCTTGCTGACCCGGTCCAAATCATTGAGTATCACCTGAAAAGATATCTCACGGAAGGGTGAGTCAACAGACTCAATGTGTAACAATACACTAAAAGTCCAATCGATCATAGCAATAAGCCCATAATATAGCAAATTAAATAATAACTGATTAAATCACATGTACATATAAAATGAAATGCAATCCCGAACCCAACTTAGATATCCATCCACTACACACCACCCGTACCTACCAATCACACCGTGGGGATTACTAAATCAACCCTCCATCCGCTATACACCATCGAAGGCGATTCTTTGCGATCAACATGCACATCGCCCTTATAAATTGTGGCATGGCCACCAGATAATTGTGACAGAGTCACCGGATTCATAATGTCGTGACCGAAGTCACCGAATTCATAATGTCGTGACCGAAGTCACCGGATTCATAATATGGTAAAACCACCGGAACACTCCCCCTTTATCAAAATCACCCATATGCCCATGCATTAAACACATTATTTCAATATCATGCCATTTAACCCCAAATTCATAACGGAATCATACACATTTCATATTCATGCTTATAGCATTATTAACGATGCAGATATCATGCCATGTACATTACCCAAAAATCATAACAAAATCGGATATGTCTCATATTAAAATTATACATAGTACTAAGGGATAACGTACCTCAATTCACTGTACCATTGAATGATACCCGAAGCCATAATCATTCATATTTCTTTATTAACAACTTTTATCAATAATGCTATTAATCTATTAGAAGTTTAGTGTAGGCTACACACCTTGCAAACACGGAAAGCGATATAATACTTAAGATTTCCGACCCTTGCCTACAACGTCGATAGCACCTACATAACACTATGTGAGAAATCAATTATCATTACAAGATATGGCCCTTGGCCGAATATCATCATCTCCTTACCTTGGATTATTGAAATCCCGAATGATTCCCCCTAAACGTTGGCTACAAAGAAACCCCGAACTTCCCTTCAAGTTTCGGCCAAAGATAATAAAAAGGGATTAGATTCCTAGATTCGGCTAATGCAAAAGAAAAGAAAGAAAAAAAATGATTGATAGATAATCCTTACCCGTAACACAGAGATTGATTCACCCTTACTTGAACTATAAAGGGATTCGACCTTAACAATTAAAAAGAAAAGAAATGGTGATTTCGGCTTTAACAAAAGAGAAGAGAAAAGATGGTGGAAATAGAGAATGGTTTCGGCTAAGAGAAAGAAGGAGAAAAGAGAAAGAGAAAGAAAAAGAAAAAGAGAATATGAGATATGCCCTTGGTGCTAGGATGATTTCGGCACTAGAGAGGAAGAAAAGATATGTGAAATGTCTTCTAAACTTTGGTAATGGTCAAGTAAGAAAAGATGAAAGAAAAATGCCTTCAAAAGTGGTAATATATTGGTACCAAAAAGAGAGAAAAGCTTGAAAGAAAAACAAAGAAAAAGAGTACCAATTTGGTCAAAATATGATAGCCAAAACAAAACAAAGTTTTCACCTAATGCAATTGACCATTTCGGCTAGGAAGAAAAATTTGGAGAAAAGGGAAAAGATGCACAAATTGTTAAGATTTTGGTCAACTAACACCCCTTAATCCCATACAACATTCGGCCAACTCACAAGCCAACACAATCCCCCTTTTTCCTCCTCATTTCTTCCCTATCATCCCCTTAATCACTATCACCATTAAACCAACCCCCCTTAGCCCTTATGCCGTCTAGGTTCATGGTCAAATGACCATGGAAAAGCTTTCAAAACATCACCCACTCTTCAAGCCTTTTGTCCCCTAAACATTCCATAACAACTTGATTCCTTACCTTAACTACTAACTTTCCTTTTTCCTTTGGTCTACTATCCAAAAAAATAAAAGAAGAATCCATCCATACTAGATAAGGCTTGACCGACACTATAGGAAAGAGAACAAAAATTAAAATTCCTTCCAATTGCTAGCTAAGGGATTCGAACCTCTACCCTCATGCATTCACCCATGCGCCATCACCACTTTACTAATTGACTTGTCTTGTGATTAAACCTCAAATTAATTCTCTTAAGGCCAAACGTGCTTAGCTCCCCTTCTAAAACTAAAAATCTAATATTTTTCGAAAGAATTCTCCTATATTCTAAAATTCTCGAAGTCCCTAAAACTCATACAAAGAGCACACAAAAAAAAAACAATGCACACATTCAAGCGAAAAATTTCATAACCCCTAAATTCTGGATATTACAGTTAGTGCTCGGGTTGCCTCCCGAGAAGCACTCGTTTAGAGTCTTAAGCTGGACTTTCCTCTCGTTCACAAAATCAAGGTGGTTTGAAGAGTTGAACATCGCCTCTCATGCTATCAGTTCTACTATCATGATACAGTTTGAGTCGAGTGGCGTTTACCTTAAAAGTGCCAAATTCAGAGTGAGTTACCTCGACCGTTCCATATGGGAAGACATTGTGTACCTCGAGAGGGACTTCTTCGGTTGTATTCAGGTCTGATGTGTTGATTCGAAGGTCTTCCTTATTCAACAATACTTGATCTCCTATCTTGAAATGATTTGCTATTCGTAATAGCACGTCTGGGGGTTCCCTTGGTTTTGCTTCGTGTGATTTTGCTTTTTCCTTGAAATGTGTCTTCCACTCGTCTAGTTCATAAATATGAAGCCTTTATTCCTCATGGGTTATTTCTTTGTTGGAATGAGGTATCAGATCTGGCTCAGTTGTGTTGTTCCGTGGTGCTTCTTGAAAAGAAGGTTTAACCGAATGGTCATTAATAAAATTAATTTTCTCACCTTGATTACTTGATGTCCTAGCCGAGTCAAGATCTTGAAGAGTGACTGTCTCGTCACCTACACGAAGTATGAGTTCACATGTATCAATGTCAATTTTTGTTCTAGCAATTGCTAAAAAGGGTATTCCCAAAATTAAAGGGATCGTATTGTCCTCATCCATGTCAAAAACGACAAAGTCTACTGGGAATACAAATTTATCAATTTTTACGAGTACATCTTCAACTATACCCCTAGGAATTCTAATAGTTTTATCAGCTAATTGAATGCTCATCCTAGTTTGTTTGGGTTTCCCCAGACCTAACTGTTTAAACATTTTATAAGGCATGACATTTATACTTGCCCCTGGATCAACTAAAGCATTATCAACCGATAAACTACCAATTAAGCATGGAATTGTAAAACTCCTTGGATCTTTTAATTTCCGTGGTAGTTTGTTTTGTAGAATCGCTGAGCACAATGTGTTTAGCTCCACATGCGATGCCTCGTCTAACCTCCGTTTGTTTTTCAAAAGCTCTTTTAAAAATTTCCTTGAATCTGGAATCTGCGAAAGAGCTTCGAGAAACGGTAAGTTAATATGTAATTTCTTTAAAAGTTTAAGAAATTTACCAAATTATTCGTCTGTGTTATCTTTCTTCATTGCTTCGGGATATGGTATGCGAGGTTGGTACTCCTTGATTACCGATTTTGGTTTATCATGACTTTCCTCAGCTTTACCTTCTTCTACCATATTCTCTTGCCTTAAATTGGGCTCATCTAACCCTTCACTATCATGAGCGGTTATGGCTTGAAGTTGCTCCTTTGGGTTAGTTTCAGTGTTGCTTGGCAATCTACCTTGTGGTCGTTCTGATATGATCTTGGTAAGTTGTCCTAACTGATTTTTGATCTCTTGAATCGATGCTTCTTGCTTTTTGAGTGTTGTTTTGGTGTTTTGGAAATGGGTTTCTAACACCGCGATGAATTTTGTTAGCATCTCCTCAAGGTTCAACTTCTTTTCTTGTGGGTAGGGCTGTTGTTGGAAGTTTGGAGGGGGTTGCTGTCTCTGATTTCCTTGACCTCCCCATGAAAAATTGGGGTGGTTCCTCCAACCTGGATTATAATTGTTACTATAGGGGTTATTTTAAGATCTAAAATTATTACCCATATAGTTCATCTGCTCGCTTTCTATGCCAGGGTTGTATGGTGGATGTTCCGTATTGTTCGACCCTCCATTCGTATCACACTGCATCACTGGATGTACCTGCGAAGAACTATACAAACCATCAATCTTTTTATTTAAGAGTTCTACCTGATTGGATAGCATGGTTACTGGGTCGAGGTTCAAAACTCTGGCTGTTTTTGTTGGCCTTGTCCTTGTGACTTGCCACTGATAATTATTCAGTGACATCTCTTCTATAAACTCGTAGGCCGCCTCAGGTGTTTTGTTATTCAAGGTTCCGCCGGCGGCTGAATCGATCAATTGCCTAGTTGAGGGGTTTACACCATTATAAAAGGTTTGGACTTGTAGCCATAATGGTAATCCATTGTGTGGGCATCTTCTCAATAGATCTTTGTATCTCTCCCATGCATCATAAAGTGTCTCTAAATCCATTTGCACAAAAGAAGAGATATCATTCCTTAACTTAGCTGTTTTGGCCGACGGAAAATATTTTAATAAAAAATTTTCGGTCATTTGCTCCCATGTAGTGATTGATCCTCGTGGAAGAGAATTCAACCACTGTTTGGCTTTATTACTCAAAGAAAAGGGAAATAATTGAAGACGAATGGCATCATCAGAAACGCCATTTATTTTGAAGGTATCACTGAATTCAAGAAAATTCGCTAAGTGTGTGTTAGGATCCTCATCCTGCAAACCATCAAACTGAACAAACTGTTGTATCATCTCAGTATAGTGTTAGGTTTCAATTGAAATTATTTTTGCAAAGCAATAGCAGTCTAACAATACTTGACTCGGTTCTGTTAAATTAGGTTTAGCATAATCATACATAGTTCTAGGAGGAGGATTTTTGGCAACCACAAGAGGGAGTGGATTATTCTGGTGATCAGCCATCTCTTCCGTGTTATTAGTATTGTCCTCTTGCTCTTTTTCTATGTAATTTAAGCTTCGCCTTATTTCTCTACGATTTCTGCGGACGGTACCTTTAATATCACTGTCGTAAATTAAGGGTCCTTCCAGATTCCTTCTAGTCATAAACTAGAGGTACCTGCTAGGAACAAATAGAAGAAAGAATATTAGCGAAATTAAAAACAAAATAAAAGTAAATTGCAAAAAATAAAAATGGCTAAAGTAATAAAAATTTGGCGTTCTTAATATTTTGGATCCCCGGCAACGGCGCCAAAAACTTGATCGTGTGTCAGAGTCTTAAAAATTTATATAATGAATGATCTAGCCTAGAAACTAACTGTGACAACGATTGAGGCAAGCGCACCTATCGAACAGTAGTATAGTTTAGTGGCAAGACCGGAATGTCGAACCCAAATGAACCAAAAGTACTAATACTAACTTTCTTTCTATTATTTAGCCTAAGAATTGAAGTGAATTATTGTTTAATTTAAAATTAACTAACTACTAAGATAAAGATGCTAAGACAAAGAGAATGAATTGGGGAAATACTTGTGGGAAAAAACAATTGATTAAGACAATACCCAAGGAAGAATCCACCTAGACTTCACTCGTTATCTAACTCCGAACCAGACGATTTATTCACTTGACTTGACCTGTAGGATTCCCTAATTTATATTAATACCTCTCTCGAGTCTACTAACGTCTAACCCTAGGTTGATTAATTGAAATCTCTTTCTAATTAAAACCCCTAAGGTTGCATTAACTCGATCTATGGACTCCCATATTAGGTTTGACCCTAATCCAGCAGATTTTTGTCATCCTATCTCTAGGGTTGCGATCAACTCGGCTTAATTATGCTAGATTACTCTTAAACAGGGACTTTTGCTCCACTTTCTAAGCATATCAATACTTGAATCAATATCCTGAAATATCAAAACAAGAATTAAGAACACATAATTAAGAACAAATCAAGTATTTATCATATAGCTCAGAAAAAAATAACAAGATCCGTCTTAGGTTTCATCCCCCTCAGGTATCTGAGGGGTTTAATTCATAATCATAAAAGAATACATTTCAGAAGAAAAGATAAAACAAAACATAAGAAAACCCTAAAACCCCCTGAAGGAATAGAAGGAGAGATTCGCCGTCTTGAGTATGAATTCGGTTTCTTGAGATGAATCAACTGGCTTTCTTCGAGTAAATCCCACGATTCTGACCTTTCTGGCTTTGCTCCTTGGCCTAGCTGGACGCCCTCCTAAAGGTTGGCCTCTAGGGTTTTTATATAGGCTTTTGGAATGGCTTTCTTTGCCTCTAAGTACCCTAATCCGAATAAAATTCTTCTTTGCCATGGCAGGGACACACCCGTGCAACACGCCTGTGTGAATCAAATTGTAGACCGCGGTTGGGCCTGCTAGGGAGGCGCAGCCGTGTGGTGAAACCCCAGGCCATGTTCATTTCCTACTTTGGCCCATTTGGTCTGTTTTTGTCCCATTTCTCATTCTTTTCATCCTCCGGTGCTTTCCTAAGTATAAAACATGAAATTAAAGGATTAGGAGCACCAAATTCCACAATCCAGGGAATAAAATCATCCAAAAGTATGCTAAATGTGGGATTAAAATATGAACATATTACAGTTTATCAGTTATAGGTTCAAGGCTGAGGATAGTGTAACACGTCTCATTTACCAAGTGTGTACATACACTTCACACACGACAAATTGGCAAAAGCTGAAATACCGAAAAATTGGAATGCCGAAAAGCTGAAAAGCCAAAAGGTTGGCATCGGAAACCACACGAGCTTGTGAACATTCATGTGCAAACACCGATACGATTATTGGGACCAAGAGAGTGATCTCATGGTCTCGGGCCACTGTTGGCCAACCGGGTCAGAAGAGGCTAAATGTGCTTGCCGAGCTCGTGGGCTCAATTCGGCAAGAGTTGATATGTTAAATTGAATGATGGATTGATATGGATGGTTGTATGATTTGATTATGATCGGGCCTAATGAGCCATATGAATGTGATTTGGGCCATATGAGCCATACGAATTTGATTTGGGCCTAGTGGGCCATACGAATGAGATTGGGCCTGATGGGCCATATGAACGTATGTGAATTTGTATGGGATTTGTAAGGGGTCTTGGGCTTAGTAATTGGTAAATTGCTTAACCTTACATAAAACTTTAATTATTAACTAATTGTGACCGTGGACAAGTCATAAGGTTAAGGTGTGGCAATGGGTATATGCATGTCTAGGATTGGATCTAGGGAGAGCTTGGTACTTAAGCGGTCTTAATGACTCACCTCCTGTTCTCTGGAATCCTACCTGGTGCATAGTATCTGCTCACTTTAGCCAGCGAGGACTTGATAACGGACCAAGGTAAGTAATAGACCCATAACAATGAGAAAAGACCGAAATGCTCCTAAGGGCGAAAATGACTAAAATGCCCTATGTGTTGAATGTAAGATTTATGGATGTTACATGTACACTTGCTGCATTCATATGATATTCTGTTTAGGATGCATATGGGTGGGAATTATGGAACGGAGGAAGTATATGAGGATCGCATGGTTTCTTGACAACTGTGGATCCACCGATGGCTTTTTAAGCCCATTATATGCTTAGCAGCCTTGCTACAATGTTTGGTAGTACCGCAACTGGGCTACCCTTGATGTGTATCGGATGGGTGGGTCGATTTAAAAATCCCCATAGGAGTGTAGGGTTGGAAGGAAAATGTTTTGTAGCGGATGGATTATTTGGGGAGGGTTTGCATTGCATTGCATGTATGATACTATTATGTTATTATTATGATATGTATGCTATTTGTTTGATGGGGGTCGTACACACTGAGTTTTCGAAAACTGACTCACTCTTTTATTTTCTCTCAGGTGATCCTCAGTAGGCGGTTCGACGGATGGAGGGACTCAGAGGTGGCCAACTAGCAAGACGATTAGACTTGTTTTCCTTAATATCTAAATTCTGGATTTTAAGTTGTTTATTTTAAGTTATTTCGGATTGTAATAAGGTTTTCCCTCTAGTTATTATTCCATTACTTCCACTAGGCTTTGTAATTTTGAAACGAAACTTGGATTTATTTCTTTTAAGCATATTTCAAGTTTTTTTTTTGAAAATAATTGTGTTTTAAGAACGAGCTTCCGCTGTCAAAGGAAATTTTTACATAGTAACAAGGAAATGGTTTTTGGCTACACCTCGTTTTGAAAGCAAAATGGATTTTACTTAACTTTTCTCTAGAAGGGTTTTCAATGAAAACAAGGTTTTCGCAAAAACACTTCAATGTGACACGCCAAATTTGGGTCTAACTTCTAGGCCGGGTTTGGGGTGTTACATGACAAGCCGTGTGAATTAAGTCAGTGTTGCCCACGGGTCAAGCACACGGGCGTGTCTTTAGCCGTGTGGACAAGTCAGCATGTATGCCCTGTTTTGCCACGGCTTGGACACACTGTTGTGTCTGATGCCGTGTGAGGCACACGGCCTACCCATACGGGCGTGTGACCTATGTAACTTTGAAAAATGTTTGATTTTTGGAAAAATTTTGTATGTGCTTTGTTTAGTCCCGAACCCTTCCTAATGCATGTTTAAGGTCTCGTAGACCTTTTAAAGGGACTCTATGTATATGATTTGCTATGGTACGATGATGATGTATTTATGTTTGAGAAATGATCGTAAAAGTTCCGTTATGTCTGGTAACGCTTCTTAACCCTAGATCGGTGAAGGTTACGGGTTAGGGGTGTTACATTTTATTGGTATCAGAGCTATGATTTAGTCGATTCTAGGACTAACGTAGCATGTGAGAGTCTAGCTATACATGCCATATATTATCTGCGATAGTGTGATGATTCCTTACAGCTAAAAATGTGTTTTTATATAGTAAATGGATCCCGATCGAGTAGTTGCTGATGATGTTGAGAGTAATGCGTCTAGTCCCACTCAAGGGACAGTGTCGGCTGAATCTAGGCCGATTGCTAGTAGCCATGAGGGAGAGGCAAAACAAGTCTTCTTCCAAATGATGAGTGAGTGGTTTACGGAGTTCGTTCAAACAAATCCGACTGCTCAACAACCTCCACCCCCGCAAGTTCCTGTAGTGCCACAAGTTTCAGACCCGATCTGATTGAGTAAACCTTCTGTGGATAAAATTCAAAAGTACGGGGCCGAAGAGTTGGGGCCACGATTAATGATGATCTTTGGAGAGTGAATTTTGGCTTGAAAATACCATTAGAGTGTTTGATGAATTATCATGTACTCCTAGTGAATACCTAAAATGTGTTGTTTCATTATTGAGAGATACGACATATCATTGGTGGAAAACATTGATATCTGTGGTTCCGAGAGAAAGAATCACCTGGGATTTCTTTCAAGCTAAATTTCAGAAGAAATATATCAGTCAATGGTTTATATATCAGAAACGTAAAGAGTTCCTAGAGCTGAAATAGGGTCGTATGTCTGTTACAGAATATGAGCGGGAATTTGTAAGATTGAGTCAGTATGGGCGAGAATGTGTTTCGACAGAAACTACTATGTGTAAATGATTCATCGAAGGATTGAATGAAAACATTATACATCTGGTCAAAATTCTTGATTTGAATGAATTTGTGGTATTGGTTGAAAGAGCCTGTAAAGCTGAGGAGCTTAGTAAAGAAAAGAAGAAAGCAGATTCAGAAGCTAGAGACGAAAGAAAAAGGTTGATGAGTAAGTCATGTCATTCTTTGTCAAAGAGATTCAGAGATGAAAACAATCGCTCAAATGTTTCATTTGGACATTCGAGTAAAGATCGTGTGAAACAAAATACTGGTCCTACAACTCAAACTCTAATGGAATCAAGTGTTGGAAGTGTCAAAAGCAATAAGCCTGAGTGTAGATAGTGTGGGAGACGTCATATTGGAGAATACTGGGGCAAGTATAATAATAGAGCTTGCTATAAATGTGGATCACGAGATCACTTTATTCGAGATTACTCAGAGTTAGCTGAGAAAGATAATGTTCAGAGTGTGAGGCCAAGTAACACGACAGCTAGGGGTAGACCACCCAGAAACACCGGAAATGTGAGTGGTAGTAAGAGAGGAACAACAGATACAGCTGTGAGATCTGAGGCGAGAGCACCTGCCAGAGCCTAAGCTATTCGCGCTCGCGAAGAAGCGTCATCTCCAGACGTCGTAACTAGTACTTTTACTCTTTTTGATACTGATGTGATTGCATTGATAGATCCATGATCTACTCATTCATATGTGTGTGTGACCCTAGTATCTAGTAAGACTCTACCTGTTAAGTCTACTGAGTTTGTAATTAGAGTATCGAACCCCTTAGGCAAGTGTGTTTTGGTTGACAAAATGTGCAAGAATTGTCCATTGATGTTTCAGGATATTTGTTTTTCGGCTAATCTGATGATGCTACCCTTTGATGAATTTGATATAATTCTGAGTATGGATTGGCTAACTTTGCATAATGCTATTGTGAATTGCAAACTGAAGAGTATTGATTTGAGAAGTTAGAATGGTGAGATAGTTCAAATTGAATCCAATGATTTGAATGGGCTGCCGACTATACTATCTTCAATGAAAGCTTTGAATTATGTGAAAAAAGGATTTGAAGCTTATCTTGCATATGTGAATGATACAAAAGTGACAGAAAAGAAAGTTGAATCTGTGCCTGTAGTTTGTGAGTTCCCAGATGTGTTTCCTGAAGAACTACCGGGATTACCTCCGATACAAGAAGTTGAGTTTGGTATTGACTTAGTGCCAGGGACGACTCCTATCTCAATAGCTTCGTATAGAATGGCACTGACAAAATTGAAAGAGTTGAAGTCTAAGTTGCAAGAGTTGACCGATAGAGGATTTGCTCGACCAAGTTTCTCGCCCTGGGGTGCTCCTGTGTTGTTTGTGAAAAAGAAATATGATACTATGAGGATGTGTATTGATTACCGACAGTTGAATAAAGTGACAATAAAGAATAAATATCCTCTACCACGAATTGATGATTTGTTTGATTAGTTAAAAGGAGCTACGGTGTTTTCGAAAATAGATTTGAGATCGGGATATTATCAGTTGAGAGTCAAAGAATTAGATGTGCCAAAAACTACTTTCAGAACGAGGTACGGACATTATGAATTTTTAGTTATGCCTTTCGGACTAACGAATGCTCCTGTAGTATTTATGAATTTGATGAACCTGATATTCAGACCATATTTGGATCGATTTGTCGTTTTGTTTATTGACGATATTTTGATTTATTCTTGTGATGAGGCGCAACATGCTGAGCATTTGAGGATCGTGTTACAGACTCTGCGTGAGAAGCAATTGTATGCAAATTTTAGTAAATGTGAGTTCTGCTTGCGTGAGGTTGGTTTTCTGGGACATATAGTATCAGCTGCGGGAATACGAGTTGATCCGAACAAGATTTCAGCAATTTTAGATTGGAAACCTCCGAGAAATGTGTCTGAAGTCTGTACTTTTTTCTGGGACTAGCAGGATATTATAGACGGTTTGTGAAAGGCTTCTCAATGATTGCAACTCCGTTGACAAAATTTCTATAGAAAGATGTTAAATTTGAGTGGTCAGAAAAGTGTCAGCAGAGTTTTGAACAGTTGAAAGTATTGTTGACAGAAGCACCAGTGTTAGTTCAACCTGAATCGGGTAAAGAATTCATAGTTTACAGTGATGCATCGTTGAATGGTTTAGGCTATGTGTTGATGCAAGAGTGCAAAGTTATAGCCTATGCTTCGAGATAGTTAAAACCGCATGAAAAGAACTACCCGACACACGATCTTGAATTAGCAGCTATTGTATTTGCATTGAAGATTTGGCGTCACTACTTATTTTGTGAGAAGTGTCACATTTATACTGATCACAAGAGCTTGAAATATTTGATGACTCAGAAAGAATTCAATTTGAGACAGTGGAGATGGTCAGAATTACTAATAGACTATGAATTAGTAATTGACTATCATTCAGGAAAAGCTAATATTGTTGCTGACGCTTTGAGCTGAAAGACTTTATTTGCTTTACGAGCAATGAGTACTCAGATAGATTTGTGTGATGATGGTTTGGTTTTGGCTGAGTTGAAAGTGAGGCCAATGTTTATACGTCAGATTTGTGATGCCCAGAAAATTGATACTGAGATGATGGCAAAACGAGCTCAGTGTAGTTTAAATTCTGATTCAGAATTTTGAGTTGATGATGATGGTTGTATGAGATTCCGAGATCGGATTTGTATTCCAAGAAATTCAGAGTTGATTCAGTTGATTTTGAACAAGGCTCGTAATAGTCGTTTGTCTGTTCATCCTGGAAGTACGAAAATGTACAATGATCTAAAACAGTTTTATTGGTGGCATGGTATGAAACGGGATATCTCAGAGTTTGTTTCGAGATGTTTGGTTTGTCAGCAAGTCAAAGCTGAACACCAGGTTCCATCCGGTTTGTTACAATCGATCATGATTCCTAAGTGGAAATGGGAAAGAATCACAATGGACTTTGTGTTAGGGTTGCCTTTATCTCTGAGAAAGAAAGATGCAATCTGGGTGATAGTTGATAGATTAACGAAATTAGCTCATTTTATTCCGGTGAGAACAGATTATTTGCTTGATAAGTTAGCTGAATTGTATATTTCTGAGATTGGATATTGCACGGGGTACCATTATCTATTGTGTGTGACAGAGATCTGAGGTTTACTTCACGGTTTTGGAAGAAACTGCAGGAGGCTCTAGGTACGAAGCTGCATTTCAGTACTACATTTCATCCGCAAATGGATGGTCAATCTGAGCGGATCATTCAAATTCTCGAAGATATGTTTAGATGTTGTATTCTTGAGTTCAAAAGTAAATGGGAAAAGTATCTACCGTTGATTGAATTCGCGTATAATAATAGTTTTCAATCAAGCATTAAAATGGCACTATATGAGGCTCTTTACGGTCGTAAATGCAGAACTCCATTGTATTGGACTGAGCTTAGTGAGAATAATATTCACGGGGTTGATTTGATTAAAGAAACTTAGCAGAAAGTGAAAGTGATCTGTGACAGTTTGAAAGTAGCGTCAGATCGTCAGAAGTCTTATGCAGATTTGAAACGAAAAGATATTGAATTTCAGATAGGTGATAAAGTGTAACACCCCTAACCCATATCCGTCGCCAGACTAGGGTTAAAGGTATTACCGGACAGATCGGAAACTTTTACAGACATTTCATTATACAAATCATCAAACACAATCAAGGTGTCCCTTATATAGGTCAACAAGACCTTAAACATGCTTTAGAATAGGATCGGGACTAAACCAAACACATACGAAAGTTCTTGGAAATTTGAACATTTTTTAAATTTGCAGAGGTCACACGCCTGTGCAGTCAGGCCGTGTGTCTCACATGGATACCAGACACGCCCATGTGTCCAGGCCGTGTCAAAACAGGGCATACATACTGACTTGTCCACACGGCCACCAGACACACCCGTGTACAATGGCCGTGTGAAATTAAGCTAGCTACAGACTTGGTCACACGGCCACCAAGCATGCCCGTGTGCCACAACCGTGTAACCTACTCAGGCACACTTCGAAGTGGCCCTTGAGCCACACGGAAGAGACAGACGCCCATGTCTCTTGGCCATGTATGCAAAATAGGCCATTTGCAAGGCCAAAATGCCACCCACACTTGGGTCATCCCTACAAGCATAAATAAGCATATTTCTCAATACAATGGCAACCAAAAACACACCAAATGGTCATCATATTATCCCATTCAATCTCATTTCTAAACATGCCAATTTACACAATCAATTCACATGTAAATCCAAGCATATCTCATCCACAACTTCACTGAATCACTATGGCATCAATTCATCAATAAGCTTACCTTTCATAAGACCATTTCATTGCCATCAAGTCATACCAAAACATGCATCATATACCATATTCACTCATGCATATTACCAACATTTATCTAGCCAAATCACATGGCTATTTAAATCTCAAACTTATACCAAATGACTAGCCTATACATGCCATATTTAGCTATTTACACATTCAAAAGTACCAAAGTTGCATTTGATAGTGTGGTGATGATCCTCAACGGTCGTCGAGCCTCTCGTAGCTTTAACGATCTATAAAACAGAACAAACACACACAAAGTAAGCTTTCCAAAAGATTAGTAAGTCATATACAAATAAACTTAACATAATTCATTCATAAGCATAGCTATTTGAATTCATTAACATATCATCTTTACAAGTACATAAATAATCTCTTTGGCTCACTTGATTTGCCATTGCCTACCAATGCATAATATATCAAGTATCTCATTTGCTCATATCTCAAATGTTTCTTTGTATCAATGCACATACTTACTTACCTTTCATGCTTATACAAAGCATACGTATCAACGTACCTGAAACGGATGTACAATTCACATAGTCATTCATTTCTCAAACTTGCCCGTTGAACCATTCAAAATCTAATAAGATACTCAGAGTGCTCGGAATAGTCGTACAATGCCAACGTCCCAGACGTGGTCTTACATGTAATCAAATATTGATGCTACAGTCCCATACAGGGTCTTACACGAACCAATACGATGCCAATGTCCCAGACATGGTCTTACACGTAAATCTCATATCGACGCCAACGTCCCAGACGTGGTCTTACACGAAATCTCAAATCAATGCCAGCGTCCCAGATGTGGTTTTACATGATATCACATATCGGACACCTATGTCATGACACATGTAATCATATCTATTCCTAGGTTCGTACTGGAATTTTCAGACGTTAGCACTATGTCGATTCTATCGCGGAATTCATGTACACAACATCTCATATGCATTCATCATTATAAATAGACATATGAACATACATAATTCAATACAAAAACATTTATTTGTATATTGACTTACCTCGAATTCGGTTTAACGGAAACGTACGGCTATTCAACGATTTTCGACTTTCCCCTATCTAAATCTGTTTTCTTCGGTTCTTGATCTATACATATACAATTTAACCGATTCATTCATCAAATCATTCAATTCAATCCAAAAATACATATTTAGGGTAATTTACAATTTAACCCTCACATTTTCATATTTAGACATTTTAGTCCCTATTTCACAAAACATCAAATATACAAAATTTATTCACACACATGCATAGCCGAAATTCCCTAGGGATCATACAAGTCCATATTTTTCATCCAATTTACAATTTAGTCCCCCAATATATTATTTTCACAATTTAGCCCTAATTAACTAAATTCACCAAAAAATCAAGAACAAAACATGTTTATTAAACACATATCTTTCATTTAACACCAATACTCATCACAAAGCTCACCATTTCATCAATGGCACATCTCATAAACATCATCAATTCTTCAAATTATAACATGGGCTTCATAGTAAACTAAGCAACAATCTCAAAAACATAAAAATCATCAAAAACCAAAGTCAAAACACACCTTAATTAAACCAAAAGAGTGCCGAAACCTAGCTTTCCTTCTTTCTTTTCTTTTCTTATGAAATTCAGCCAAGATGATAAGAATATGGCCATTTTTCATGTTTCATTTTGTTATAAAATCATTAACTAGCCTTTTACAAAAATAACCTTATGAAATAACATTTAAAACATATAAAATTCAAGGCTATTAATGTCCAATACCATCCACTCACTTTTAAAATGGTTTAATTGCCTCATAAGGCCTCCCCATTTAAAAACCACAACAATTAGGCCATTAATCAATAGAATGCTACTTTTACAGTTTATGCGATTTAATCTTTTGCTCAAATTAAACACACAAACAGACGAATTAATTCACAAAACTTTAGCACATGCTTAATCATATACTGCAGACATAAAAAATAATATTAAAATATTTTACTAACTCAGATTTGTGGTCCCAAAACCACTATTCCGACTAGGGTCTAATCTGGACTGTTACATAAAGTATTTTTGAAAGTGTCTCCGTGGAAGAAAATATTTCAATTCGGCAAAAAAGGCAAATTGAGTTCGAGGTTCATCGGGGCATATGAGATTATCGAACGTATCGGGCCGGTTGCTTATAGATTGTTGTTGCCACTTGAGCTAGAGAAGATTCAAAATGTGTTTCACGTATTAGACGATACAGATCCGATCCATCACATGTGATTGTCGCTACTGAAGTTGAGATTCAGTTTGATCTATCGTATAACGAAGAACCGATTTGAATTCTGGCACGTGAGATCAAAGAGTTGAGAAATAAGAAAATTTATTTAGTGAAAGTGTTGTGGCACAAACATGGAGTTGAAGAGGCTACGTGGGAGCTTGAATATGTTATGACAGAGCAATATCTGAATCTATTCACTAGTAAGATTTTGGGGGACGAAAATCCATAAGGGGGGAGAGTTGTAATAGCTCGATTTAGACCCTAGTCGGAATAGTGGTTTTGAGACCACAAATATGAGGTTAGAAAAACATTTTAAAATTTTTTTAGTGTTTACAGTATGTGATAAAGCATGTGTAAAAATTTTGTGTGAAAATTTTATCGTTTGTGTGCCGAATTATGAAAAAGGACTTAATCGTATAAAATGCAAAAGCTGTGTGCTAATTGTTAAAGTGCTTAATTGTCATAGTTTATTAAATGAGAAGTCCTTATGTTGTAATTAAACTCTTGATAGTGGGGATGGACAATTATGGACATTAGTTAGTAGAATTTTAATGGTTATATTAAGGTTAAATTTGTAAAATGGTTATTGATGTTAATTATAATAAAACAAACATAAAAAAAAATAAGCCATTATCATCCTTGTTTGCTGAAAATTGAAGAAAGAATAAGGGTTAGAAGCTTTCTCACATTCGGCCATTGTCTAAGCTCAATCAAGGTACGTTTTGAGCTCGATTTTTAGTGATTTTTATGTTTTTGTGATCGTTGCTTAGTATTTTATTAAGCCCATGCCTTAATTTCTGATTTTGATGAAGATTGTGAGTTAAGCCATTGATGAATTCATGAGTTTTGTGATGTTTGATGATGAATTATGCAAGTTTGGTGATTGATATACATGTTTTATAAAGTGATTTTTTGATGAATTTGAGAATTATGGGCTAAATTGTGAAAATGAGAAATTGAAGGACTAAAATGTGAAATAAATGAAATATGTGGGTTTGTATGAGCTAAGAGAAAATTTGGCTAAGCTTGTATAAAATGAAATTATGTGTATTTGGTGATTTTATGAAATAGGGACTTAAATGTTAAAATGTGAAAATGTGAGGGCTACTTTCTAAAGTGCTCAAAATATGTGTATTTGGATCGAATTGAATGATTTGGTGAATGAATGAGCTAAATTTGAATATGTATAGATCAAGAAAAGAGAAATTTGGACTTAGATTGAGGCAAGAACAAAGTGCTCGATTGATCAACTTGTATCGTTGTTTCTACGTCCGAGGTAAGTCCGTGTATAATATGAATTGTTTAAATTATTGTTCACATGTTATGCAATGAATGAAAATTTTGTTGTTTAGTTAGTAATGCAAAATGTGAGTTTGAAGAGATGTGGCACTAAGTGTGCGTAACTAGAATCGATACAGTGTGAACGACACTATGTGTGCGAGATAAAGAAAGCATCGACTATATTATTGGCACTGTGTGTGCAATACCGAGTCAAATTCGATTTAATGTAAAGGCACTAAGTGTGCAATGATATTAAAGCTTCGGCTATGTAATTTGCACTAAGTGTGCGAGTAAACTGTATGGTTAAAGAAGATCGAACGATTTATGACATCGAGTATTGCGTGGTTTATGTGATAAATAAAAATGTGATGGAACAGGTACGCACAGAACCTATGTGGTTGATTATTTTGTGTGTGAAATAGATGGTTGATTAAGTGAATGAAAGTTAAGGAGGATTAGATTATGAAGCATTATAAATGCTAGTACATACACTTTGAGATGTAGTATGAATGTGAGTAATGGCCTTGGATGAAATTGAATGGAGATAAGGATTGAACTATGTGTTAGTTAAATTTTGCATATTAAATTTGAAATGTTGAGCTATTTGTATTATATTACAAACTTACTAAGCTTTAAAGCTTACTGTGTGAAGTCTTTTTCTGTTTTACAGTGTCATTAAAGCTAGCTCGGATTCGGGGATTGTTAGCGACTCAATCACACTATCGATCATCTATTTTGGGTACCTTTTGAAAATGTACATATTAAAGTATGGCATGTATAGGCTAGAGAACTTAAGTTATGTTTTGAGATGTGTAAAAAAAAAAAAATAGCCATGTGATATGGCTTGTTAATGATTGTGTTTATGATTGGCTTTTGCCCTTGTTTTATGATGCATAAGTTGGATTGTTTTGATGTGCTCATAAATGGCCAAATGATATGGTCTATATTGTTAAGATCATGGTTGACTTGGGATAATGATATGATGAGAGATGCTAAGACTTGGTAAGGATTAAATGATGTATGGAATACATGTTTTTGATGTGAAGTTGATACTTTGGATTTGTATGCTTGAGTTGGAATTGAATATGGAAATAAATGATATAGTTAAAGGTTAAATGATGCATCTTTTTGGTATGTTTTGGATGCATTTGAGATATGAATTTAGAATGGCTTGATGCTTGTAGGTGTGACCCAAAATTTGGGTGGCAAATTGGCCTTGCAAATGGCCTATATTTGCTCACACGGTTGAGCACACGGGTGTGTATCTCGACCGTGTCTCTTAAGGTTGCATTTCAAAATAAGTCAGACTCGCACACGGGCTAGACACACGGGCGTGTGACAAGCCGTGTGAATTAAGTCAGTGTTGCCCACGGGTCAAGCACACGGGCGTGTCTTCGGCCGTGTGGACAAGTCAGTATGTATGCCCTGTTTTGCCACGGCTTGGACACACGGGTGTGTCTGATGCCGTGTGAGGCACACGGCCTACCAACATGGGCGTGTGATCTCTGTAACTTTGAAAAATGTTTGATTTTTAGAAAAAAATTTTATGTGCTCGGTTTAGTCCAGACCCCTTCCTAATGCATGTTTAAGGTCTCGTAGACCTTTTAAAGGAACTCTATGTATATGATTTTCTATGGTACGATGATGATGTATTTATGTTTGAGAAATGATCGTAAAAGTTCCGTTATGTCTGGTAACGCTTCTTAACCCTAGACCGGAGAAGGTTACGGGTTAGGGGTGTTACAATAGCTTTGAAATTAATAATAGCGATAAAGGCTAATGAACTGGAAAGGTTTCAACTAACGACAATGGTTTTTCAACCCATTCCATGTGACACTTCCGCATTCGGCCATAACGTCTAGGCCGGGTTTGGGGTGTTACAGTGTAACTCAAGTCAGAGAGTTACACGGGGTCAGACACGGGCTGGGACACGGCCATGTGCTCCCATTTTGAATGTCCACACGGCTTGTGACACGGGCGTGTCTGGTGGCCGTGTGAGACACATGGCCGGGCCACACGGGTGTGTGTCCCCTGTTTTATGCAAAAAAATTCTAAGTGTTGAAAAATTTCTTGAGTTATCGGTTTAGTCCCGAACCACCCTGAATGCATGATTAGGGCCTCGTAGGCTCGTAATAGGGACAATATGAATGTTGTTGATTGATGTTTGAAATAAATTTGATAAAGTATGTGAAATGTACGTTTAAATGTATCGTAAGTCCGGTAATGCTCCGTAACCCTATTCCGGCATTGAATATGGGTGAGGGGTGTTACATACCATAAATCAAACATCAATTAGACATAAAATCATGTATTAAAGCAATTATAAAATTATCAAAATTAAAGTCCAAAATTTAATGTCCAATGTCCATTACAAGTAAAATAACACCAGTCCCAAAAGCAATACAATGCCCCTACATAGTCTCTAAAGTAAATTTCTTAAGCCACTACCTAGCCTTATTCTTGGATCGCCCTTGCACTCGCTTCTCGACTCCTTATGCTCGAAAATTCACTACACGAAATGTGAGGGTGTGAGCTTAAATCAAAGTAATGTGCGCCAAATCATGCATAAATCAAAGCAATTAAGCATTAAAGTTTTTAGTCACAACATGTTAACATTTCACCATAACATTACATGCTATTTTAAGAATTAAAAATCAAGTTTTTTCCATGGCGTGTAAAATCATCTTTTAACACATAAACATTCAATTATATTGGCACAATCAATCAATTATATTGGCATAATACATCCATGGCAATAAGTAAATGTGTGATCACACATTGGATACACGGATCTCTGAACTCCCACAAGTCAAATACAGTCATTTGAATTGAGCGAGCGAAAGCCACACGCTCCCTTATAGCGCCTCAAATAACCCAATGAGTGGAGACTCAAGCTGACCACTCCCTTATCTACTCCAAACAAATCAGTCCACCAAGAGCCATATGCTCACAATATCACAAATAATGGTGAGTACCCATAAATCCTAAAGCATGCCAACTATATGCAGTGGATCCCCCATGCAATGTTGTAACTCCCCTAACCCGTATCCATCGCCGAAATAGGGTTATAGAGCATTATCGTAAAAACATAACATAAAAACATACATCTCATACATCAACATAAGCATAGTATAAATTATTCAATCACATGCCTATCGTCCCTTATTCGAGCCTTCGAGGCCGAAAAAAAACTTTAGAAACAATTTGGGACTAAATCAAAAACATTTGGAATATTTAAGAAAAAGTTGGAAAAATTGAACTGCAGGGGTCACACGGCCATGTCGTATGGCTGTTTGTCACACACGGCTGAGTCACACACCCGTGTCTCAGGCCATGTGGACATGAAATTTACCAAATTAAAACCATTTGTAACACCCCTTACCCGTATTCATCGCCGGAACTGGGTACGAGGCATTACCGGACTTAACTCACTTGAACATACAAATTTGGGCTATAAAATTTCATTTCAATTTAAAACTTCCCATTCACATTCAATGCATCCTCATTAGGGGCCTACGAGGCCTTAAACATGTAAACGGAGGGTCTCGGAATCAAATCGGGGATTTTTGTATACTTAGAAATTTTTTGCTTAAACAGGGCCACACGCCCGTGTGAAATGGGACACGCCCGTGTGGGCAGGCCGTGTGGTTACACACGCCCATGTCCCTAACCTGTGTGGAATTTATTTTTTTCTTTTCAAACCTACAGGGGTTTTCACACGGCCGGACACGCGCCCGTGTCTTTGGCCCGTGTCCTTCACACAGCCTAGACACGCCCGTGTCCTCACCCGTGTTTGAAAACCTGGGTATTCTGTTTACGACGTCAGCAACCTCATAAGGGACACACGGCCTAGGCACACACCTGTGTGTCTAGCCCGTGGTCGACACTGACTTGCAACACTAACATGCAGGGGACACACGGCCCAGTCACACACCCATGGGACTGAAGCCCGTGTGCCTACTCGTGTGGACAAGAGTAAGGCTATTAGCCAAGCCCTTTTTATCACCCTAACTCATACGACATAATTTATATTCAACCATTAACCAAGCAACCCAATCATGCATCATACACATTCATGAATAACCTCATCTTTTCATATATTAATAATAATGAGCCATCAACTATGGCTATTTACAAAAAAGTTCATCTTTAAAAGAGCCAACACACTTGGCCAAAACAACTAAACATTTCACTAAGTCTAGCCCTTATACATGCCATACTCAAAATGCTAAGTCTAAATATACCGAGATGAGCTAATAGTGTGGATGATCTTCTGATTATCTTCGTATCCCGAGCTGACTCTTTGACACTATAGAACAAGGGAACAGAAAGGGAGTAAGCTTTAAGCTTAGTAAGTTTATATGTAAACAATAAGCATCATAACATATGCTAATTAATCAATAACATTCCATACTAAGCAAAAACAATTCACATTTCCATAACCATGCTTACTCATCCCATCTCTTACCACATTCCAACCATATAACAAATATATTTCTCACATTTACTTGTACACATTTCCTGCACTCATCACCACAAATCCACATGAAACATTTACTTAGACAATTTCTCGATGAACCCTTCGGAATAATACTAAGTACCTGGTGGTTTCGCACACAGCCCACCATTTATCAATAATAGGGTGGTATCGCACATAGCCCACCAACAAGAATATTTACCGTGGTTTCGCACATAGCCCACCAAATGAAAATATAAACGATGGTATCGCACACAGCCCATCATGGATAAATAATAAGGTGGTATCGCACACAGCCCACCGAATAATTATCATGGATATTTTTCCGCACTTACATATCTATCCCAAGGTACATACGAGAATTACTCACTATCTATCAATTTCAATCAATCTCACTCATAGATGATCTCATTCATACAATGCACCAATAAGTAACAACATATGTATTAAAGATGTAACGTTTACACATAAACTTACCTCGGTGCAAAATGTATTAATCAACGGTCTAGTCCGTAACCTTGCCTTTTCCTCAGTCAAGGTTGTTCCCACGCTCTTCTTGATCTATAATAATAAAATTTACTTATTCAATCACTATATAACTCATGATACATCAAAATTTCTACTTAGGCAGAAATGACGGCAGAAATGACCATTTTGCCCTTATACTTTGGCAAAAATATGATTTTGCCCCTAGGCTCGTAAATCATTTTTCATCACATTTTCTCATTAAAAAAGCCTAGCTGAACATTTATTTCTCTTACAACAACTCACAAAACCAATTATTTCATGCATTTATTACTAAATTACAACATTTACAACTAAATCCCATTTAGGTGTTTTCATGATAACAACTTTCACAAAAGTTATTCCTTAACCCTCTAACATTCATTTTATTCCATAAAAACTCAGCAAACAACATGAACACTCTCATGGAAAGTCCCTAAACTTTCAACCATTTTGCAAAATAGTCCCCTCATTAGCTAGCTTAAGCTTTAGGGCTCCAAAAGTACAAAAATTATCAAAAAAGTCCTCTAAAATCACTTACTTGTAAGAGAATAGCTTGGATGAAAGTTTGAACTCCAAAATCCCCTATTTTCTCTTCAATTTTCGGTGGAGAAGAAGTGTGAATAGTGAAAGATGATATCTCTTTTATTTATCTTATTTTATTCATTTTTTTCTCACCTAATTTCACCAAATTTTGACCAAAATTAATCCCCTTGTCTCCCTTGTCTCTATGGCCGGCCAACACACTATTATTGGCCTAATTGCACTTTAAGGACCTCCAATTTAATATTCTATGGCTATTAGACACCTCTATCTTGTATAATGGAACTTTCGCACTTTATGCGATTTAGTCCTTTTTCTCAATTAAGCATACAATTGCTAAAATTAAAACACCAAAATTTCCATGCATCCTTATAATCATGCTATAACATATAAAATAATATCAAAATAATTTTCTTCAGCCTCGGATTAGTGGTTTTGAAACCACTGTTCCGACTAGCCCCAAAATCAGGTTGTTACACATTTCCAAATCATGTACCTAAAAGTAATTTGTTCCCAAACTAAAAGCACCAAAACCTTACCAAATCATGCATAAAATGACCAATTCAATAGACCACTATCATACAACCAATATGTGATTCAAGGCACCTCAATTACAATCAATCAAACATACCTAAACATGTACACTTACCTTATCTCAATTGTACTCATATAACTCAATACCATTTCCATAAAATAAGTAGATTTCTTACATATAGGTACATCATTTAACTCATTAATCCTTTTATATCATCATATTATATCCCATTTATGAACTTACCATTTCTTTCCCTTTTCTTACTCGTTTCATTTGCATAGTACAGAGCATAAGCATAAAAATCAACCATAACCACAAGCTTGGCACAAGCCTAAACATCATCATCAATACATAGGTTAGGGCATACATACATAATTCACTTGAATTAAACATATGATGATCCATTTGCAAGTGAACATATTTCATTTGGATCATTTAATATTTCCATGAACATATGCATATTGCCAAATGAAAGCTTACATTTTCAATCCATTTCATAGATTCATGACATAGTTCATTTGAAAACTTATCGTTCCTTTCCTTTTCATGCCCGTTGAACCATTTAGAATATCATCGAATACTCGGGAAAGCTCACATGAAGTGTGCTAAACATATAATCGTAACATTTCCTTTTCCTTTACATCATTGCTCACACGAGCTTTGAAATGGGTCTACTCACACAAGCTGTGGGTCGGAATGTAAGCTACACGATACTGCTCACACAAGCTGTAGAGTATCCGTAACAAATGAAAGACCTCATCCACAAGTAGGACATTCAAGACTAGGGCCTAAAACATGGAAACCCTAATGACATGTCATTTGTATACTACGAATTCCTAAGGTTCAAACGGGGCTCGATAACTGTCAATTTATCATAATGTGGATATATTAACATATATTTTGATTCATTTACATTAAAACAACATAATAAACATTTAATTTAATTAACAATAACACAGTAAACGTTCATATGAACTTACCTAGCTAAATTACAGCAATGACTAAGTATATGGGCTATTTGGTAATTTTCTCTTCTTCTCGATTTTCCACTCGTTCTTGATCTAAATTAATAATTTCATTCAATTCATTAATTCAGATAGTAAAACCAACTCATTTTATGCAATTAAATCCTTTTTGACATTTTACAAAATTTCCCCTAATATTTTACTTTTATTCAATTTAGTCCCTGAGCCTAAAACATGAAAATTAACTATTTTTTATTAAATTTCAAGCTTAGCCGTATGGTTTGGAACTCCTTTACAACCCATATTTGCTATTATTTCACTGTTAGTCCTTGTACTTTTACTAATTTCACATTTTAGTCCTTAACATTAAAAATTGCCAAAAATTACTTTATAAAATATGTCTATTTGACAACAAAGCTTAACAATATATCATAAACTTTCACAAACACCAAATTCATCCATGGCACATTCTAAAACATTTTATAATTTCGAAAATAGAGGTACAGGTTAGCTAAATTAAGCTACAACGATCTGAAAAACATAAAAATTACAAAAAAAATAGAATTCAAACGGACTTACATGCACAAGTTGAAGTTTGGCCGAACCTTTAAGCTCAAAAATGGGGTTTTCATGTCTTGGTTTCGATTTGAAAGAAAATTGAAGAAGATGGCTTTTGTTTATTTTTATTTTTTTACCTTTTTACTTTATTTTAATAATAAAAAATAACATATAAACATATAAACTTAAAAGAATTCAAAGCTTAAACCGTCCACCATCTTAAGAATGGGAAATTTATCCATGAAGGCCATCAAATTTTGTTTCTTTAATCAATTAACACCATTAACCTAATAGCGATTGACTTTTTCAACTATTACGATTTATTCCTTTTCATTTAATTAACCATTTATACATTAAAATTTCTTAACGAAACTTTAATACAACCTTAATGTAACAACTCGTTTTTCAATGGTGTCAGAAATAGTGGTTTTGGGGCCACCAAATCTGTAACACCCCTTACCCGTATTCGACGCGGGAACAGGGTACGAGGCATTACCAGACTTATAAGCAAGCAATCATACAAATCGATACATAATTTTCCACTCAAATTTAAAACTTTCCTTAAATATCCATATCACCCTTTAAACGAGCCTACGAGGCCCAAAACATACATAAGGAGTAGTTCAGAACTAATCCGGATTCTTACGAGCACTAAGAAATTTTTTATTCAAAACAGGGCCACACGCCCATGTGGAAAGGAACACGCCCGTATGGGCAGACCGTGTTATCACACACGCCCATGTTCCTAGCCCGTGTGGATTTATTTCTCAAATTCGAAACTACAGGGGTTTTCACACAGCTTGGCACACGCCTGTGTCTATGGCCTGTGTCCCTCACACGGCCATGACACGCCCGTGTCTTAGCCCGTGTTTTAAAACATTGACATTTTGTTTATGACGTCATCATATCTATAAGGTCACACGGCCAAGGCACACACCTGTGTCCTCAGGTCGTATGGCGAATTGAATTCCTAAAATCAGGTGTAGACTTCACACGGCCTGGCCCATGCCCATGTCTTATGGCTGTGTCTTCCACACGGTTGAGGCACACGGCCGTGCCTCAGCCCAGGTGGAAAAAATAAGGCTATCTACCAAGCCTTTTTGCCACTCAAACTTGCACCAACTTTCACAATATCAAGACCACACTATACATCCATAAACACATGCAACATATCATCATTCAACCAACAATAACCATAAGCCATAGCATAATGGCATTGACACATACATGCATATATGAATAGGTTTACATTCAAATAAATATTATGTGCCACATCTCATGGACTTATAGAAAATGAATCAAATATCATCTCAAGCCAATACATTTGGCTAAACCAATATGACATATAACCCAAAAGACCAAAACCCTATACATGCCATACTCAAGAAGATGCTCTAACTATACCAAACGTGTAGATAGTGTGGGTGATCCTCCGACGGTCTCCATTCCCCGAGCTGGCTTGTCGATACTATAAAACGAAGGGGAAAGAAAAGGGAGTAAGCTTTAAGCTTAGTAAGTCTATATGTAAACAATAAACATCATACCACATACTTATCAATCAAGAGCATTACATTCTAATCAAGAATAATTCAGATCATTGGAATTGTACTTACTCATTTTCCAAATCTTACCACATTCCAAATACACAACATACACATTGCTCACATTTACATGCACTTATACCCTGCACTCATCATCACACAGTCCCCCGTAATCTCATTTAATCCAAAGTTTCCCGATAAACACATTCAGGATAATACCAAATATAGAGTGGTTTCTCAAACAGCCCACCACTAATAAATAACAGGGTGGTATCGCACACAGCCTACCAATAATAGTAAATATGGTGGTACCGCACACAGCCCACTAATAACAATAATTACGGTGGTATCGCACATAGCCCACCAATAACAATAATTACGGTGGTATCGCTCATAGCCCACCATTAACAATAATTACAATATTCATTTATAATTTCCTCACTTTCTATCAATTAATAATTATCAACAATATTCATCCACATTTCACGTAATACATTTACATGTAAAATCATAAGTAAAAAGAATGTATCATTTACATATAAACTTACCTCGATACAAAATATGTCAATTTGCGATTTAGTCCGAAACCTTGCCTTTTCCTCGGTCAAGGTTGATTCCACGCTCTTCTTGATCTATAATGACATATTTAGCTTATTAAATAACCACATTATTCAAATCACTCCAAAATTCCTATTTTGGCAAAATTACCATTTTGCTCCTAGACTTACACAAAATTACTATTTTGCCCCTAGGCTCGTAAAATGAAATGTGTTCATTTTTCACACACCCAAGCCTAGCCGATTCATATTCCCTCTTATAGCAACTCATAATTTCAATTATTTCACACATTTACCACCTATTTTACAACCTTTACAAAAAGGTCCTTTTAGGTGTTTTCATGAAAACTCCATTCACAAAAGTTGTTTATTTAACAACTAAGATTCATTCTCTTCCATAAAATTTCAGAAATCAACATAAATACTCACATGGAAAAACCCTAGACTCTCAATCGTTTTGCAAAATAGTCCCATCATTAGTTAGCTTAAGCTTTAGGGGTTCCAAAAGCACAAAAATTATCAAGAAAGACCACCAAAGTCACTTACTTGTAAGGAGGATGAGTTGCTGAAAATTTAAAACTTCCAAACCCCTATATTCGTTGGTATTTTCAGTGGAGGAAGAGGGTGACAGGAAAAAGATGATAACTTTTTATGTTTTATTTTATTTTATTTCCATTAAGTCACCTAATCCACCAAATCTTGACCAAATTAAATTTTATTGTCCCTATGGTTGGCTATCAACATTAGAAAGGTCTAATTGCACATTAAGGACCTCCAATTTAACCTACTGCTATTTAATACCTATAGCTTGTAAAATAGAACTTTCGCACTTTATGCGATTTAGTCCTTTTTCGCAATTAAGCATGCTATCACTAAAATTAATTCTCCAAAATTTTCATGCACTCATATAATCATGCTCTGACACGTAAAATAATATAAAAAAATAATTTATCTGGCCTCTCAGGTTAGTGGTTTCGAAACCACTGTTTCAACTAGCCCCAAAATCGGGCTGTTACAGCTCTCCCTCTTTAGAGATTTTCGTCCCCGAAAATCTTACCGATAAAAAGGTTTGGGTACTATTTTCTCATGGTTTCTTCCGGTTCCCACGTAGCCTCTTCTACACCATGTTTTTGCCATAACACCTTCACCAAAGTTATACTTCTGTTCCTCAACTATTTAACCTCTCGAGCCAAAATCTTAATTGGTTCCTCATCATAGGTCATATCTAGTCGTATCTCAATTTCTGTAGGAGGGATTACATGCGAAGGATTAGAACGATATCATCGCAACATTGACACGTGGAACACATTGTGTATTCTCTCCAACTCCGCCGGCAAAGCTAACTTGTATGCTACTGGTCCAACCCTTTCAATAATCTCATATGGTCCAATGAAACATGGACTCAATTTGCCCTTTCGACCAAATCTCAATATTTTCTTCCATGGGGATACTTTCAGAAACACTTTATCACCCATCTGAAACTCAATTTCTTTTCTATTCAAATTTGCGTATGACTTTTGTCGGTCTGAAGCAGCTTTTAGACCATCATGGATTACTTTCACTTTCTCTTCGGTTTCTCTAATCAAATCAACCCCATGAATTTGCTTCTCCCTAAGCTCGGTCCAATACAAAGGAGTTCGACACTTGCGACCATATAATGCTTCGTACAGAGCCATCTGTATACTCGACTGATAACTGTTGTTGTAGTCGAATTCGACCAAAGGTAGATATCTTTTCCAACTACCTTCAAACTCTAAAACACAGCATCAGAGCATGTCTTCGAGAACTTGAATCACTATTTCGGATTGACCATCAGTTTGCAGATGGAAAGCGGTACTAAAATTCAATTTCGTACCCAAGGCTTCTTGCAACTTTTTCCAAAACCTCGAAGTAAACCTCGGATCTCTATCTGAAATAATGGACATAGGCACCCCATGTAATCTCACAATTTCAGCAACATACAGCTCAGCCAACTTGTCAAGTGAGTAATCAGTACATACTAGTATAAAGTGAGCCGATTTCGTTAATCTATCAACAACAACCCACACAACATGTTCCTTTTTCGGAGTCATAGGCAACCCTGTAACAAAATCCATCGTGATTCGATCCCATTTCCACTCGGGAACCATCACTGGCTGAAGCAAACCCGAAGGTACCTGATGCTCGGCTTTCACTTGTTGGTAGATCAAACACTTTGTCACAAACTCAGAGATGTCTCTTTTCATACCTGGCCACCAATATAACTTCTTTAAATCATTATACATTTTTGTACTGCTCGGATTTACTGACAAACAACCACTGTGTGCCTCTTGTAAAATTTTCTAAATTAGCTCATCATCTTTCGTTACACATACCCTATCACGGAACATCAAGCAATCATTTGGTCCGATTTAAAAATCTGAATCACTATCCGATTCACACTAAACTTTTTTAACTTGCAATTCTTTGTCTTTCTTTTGAGCTTCACAAATTTGTTGATGATATAATGGTCTAGCCCTTAACTCGGCCAAAATTGAACCGTCATCAGACAAAACCAAACTCGTGTTCATAGCCCTCAAAGCAAACAAGGATTTTTTGCTCAAGGCATCTGCGACTACATTCACTTTTCCTGGATGATAATCAATCATTAGCTCATAATCTTTCAATAATTCGAGCCACCTCCGTTGTCACAAATTCAAGTCCTTTTGATTCATCAGGTACTTCAAACTTTTGTGATCGGTAAAGATTCGGCATTTCTCACCATACAAATAATGACGCCAAATCCTTAAAGCAAAGACAATGGCGGCCAATTCCAAATCGTGCATCGGATAATTCTTTTCATGTGGTTTTTTAGCTGTCTCGAGGCATAAGCCACTACTTTGCCCTCTTGCATCAACACACAACCAAGACCATTCAATGACGCATCACTATAAATCACAAACTCCTTTCCCGACTCAGGTTGTACCAAAATCGGTGCTTCGGTTAATCGTGCCTTCAACTTCTCGAAACTCTATTGACATTTATCAGTCCATTCAAACTTAACATTCTTTTGCAACAACTTAGTCATCGGAGAAGAAATCATCAAAAATCCCTCGACAAAACGTCGATAGTACCCGGCTAAGCCTAAAAAGCTTCTAACTTCTGATATATTCTTTGGCAGTTTCCAATCAACAATCGCCGAAATAATGCTCGGATCAACCCGAATACCATCACTTGAAACTATGTGTCCCAGAAATCTGACTTCACGAAGCCAAAACAAACTTTTACTAAACTTAGCAAACAATTTCTCCTCTCGTAGAATCTACAATACAATTCTTAAGTGTTCGGCATGCTCTGCCTCATCTCGGGAATAAATCAATATATTGTCTATGAACACTACTACAAATTTATCCAAGTATAGCCGAAAAATTCTCGGTTCATTAAATCCATGAACATAGCTGGAGCATTAGTTAAACCGAAAGGCATCACTAGGAATCCATAGTGTCCATATCTCGTTCTAAAAGTAGTTTTCGACACATCGGATTCCTTGACTCTCAACTGATAGTAGCCGGATCTTAAATCTATCTTTGGGAACATGGTTGCTCCCTTCAGTTGATCAAACAAATCATCAATTCTCAGCATTGGGTACTTATTCTTTATAGTTACTTTGTTAAGTTTACGGTAGTCAATGCAAAGCCTCATTGTTTCGTCTTTCTTCTTTACAAATAATACGGGAGCGCCCCAGGGAGAAAAACTCGGTCTAATAAATCCCTTATCGATCAGCTCTTGTAGCTGAGCCTTTAACTCTTTCAATTTGGTCGGAGCCATTCTATACGAAGCAATGGAGATCGGTGCAGTCCCAGGTATCAGGTCAATAGCAAACTCAATTTCTCTAACTGGAGGCAACCCAGGTAATTCTTTCGGAAATACATCTGGAAACTCACAAACTACTGGCACAAATTCAAGCTTCGACTCAGTCATATCAATATTCAAAACATATACAAGGTATGCTTCACACCCTTTTCTCATACACTTCTGAGCAAACATGTACGAAATCACCACAGGCATTTTATGTGAGTCATCTGTTTTAACCCAAAGAATCTCACCATTTTCACATTTCAACTCAAGAGTTTTCTATCTACAATTTACCTTAGCATCATGTAATGTCAACCAATCCATGCCCAAAATAACATCAAACTCGTCAAACGGCAATAACATCAAATTAGCCAGAAAATAGTGACCTTGAATCGTCAAAGGACAATTTCTACAAACCTTATCTACTAACACATACTTGCCTAAGGGATTTGACACCTTAATCACAAATTCAGTCAATTCAACTGATAATTTCTTACTATTTACCAAATTCACACAAACATAAGAATGAGTGGATCCGGGGTCAATTAAAGCAATGACATTAGTATCGTAAAGAGAAAATATACCCGTAATCACATCGAGGGATGATGCATCCTCACGAGCTCGTATTGCATAAGCTCTAGCAGGTGCTCTCGTTTCTGTCCTTGCAGTTGAATCCTTTATCATACTTTTACTACTAGCTCCACTTTCGGCATTTCACGGTGGTCTACCCCTGCTAGTAGTGTTACTCGGTCTAACACTCTGAATTTTCTCTCCCTCAACATTCTCAGGACAGTCTCTGATGAAATGTTCTCGAGAACCACACTTGTAGAAAGCTAGGTTATTTCCCCACCACTCTATAAAATGTTGTCTACCACACTTCTGACATTCGGGTTTATTATACTTCACATTACCCACACTTGCCGTCGAGGTGGCTTGAACTCTAGAGTCTGAATATGTTTTACCATGATCTCGGTGTGAATACCCAGCTAAAACGGTCGTCTGAGGATTCGTTTCCTTGGACCTATTTGATTGGGATTGGAACGACTTACTCATCGGCCTCTTCCTTGCATCTCGGGCCTCAATCATAGCTTTCCTCTTTTCTTTATTCAGCTCTTCAGCCTTGAAAGCTCTATCGACCAATACCACTACTTTTTTCAATTTTAAAATCCCAACTAACAATTTAATATCCTCGTTCAACCCATCTTCGAATCTCTTGCACATAATAGCTTTGGTAGACACACACTCTTGAGCATACTTACTGAGTCTAACGAATTCATGTTCATACTCTGCCAGAGTCATTTTGCCTTGCTTCAGTTCAAGAAACTCTTTTCATTTCTGATCGATGAATCGCTGACATATGTATTTCTTTTGGAACTTCTCTAAGAAGAAATCCCATGTCACTCTCTCTTTTGGAACTACAGATGTCAGTGTTTTCCACCAACGGTATGCCGAGTCCTTCAATAACGATACGACACATTTTAAGCACTCTTCGGGCATGCAAAATAGTTTATCAAATACCCACATAAAATTCTCAAGCTAGAACTCTGCTTTCTCGGGATCATTATCTATGTTGGCTATAAATTCCTCGGCCCCTTGTTTTTGAATTTTATCAACCGAGGGTTTAGTCAATCTTGCCAAGTCAATACCTTGAGGAGCAACGGGGACCGACTGAGGTATAGGAAGGGGTGGAGGAGATTGAGCATTAGGATTTGCTCGAACAAATTCAGTATACCAATTGCTCATCATATGGAGAAAGGCTTCCCGAGCATCTTCTCCCTGAACCAAGGTCTGGGGTCTACTTTCTACTGGCGCGGTCCCTTGCGCGGGAGTCGGTGCATTACATGCAGCATCATCAGTCGCAGCTCGGTCGGGATCCATTACTATATGAAAACACAGTTGGAAATTGTCAGGAGTCACCACACTATCACAATATATTTATGGCATGTATAGCTAGACACTTACACACGCTACGGTAGTCTGAGAACCGACTAAACCATGGCTCTGATACCACTAAAGTAACACCCCTTACCCATATTCGACGCCAGAACAGGGTACGAGGCATTACCAGACTTACAAGCAAGCAATCATACAAATCGATACATAATTTTCCACTAAAATTTAAAACTTTTCTTAAATATCTATATCACCCTTCAAACGAGCCTACGAGGCCCAAAACATACATAAGGAGTAGTTCAAAACTAATCTGGATTCTTACGAGCACTAAGAAAATTTTTACTCAAAACAGGGCCACACGCTCGTGTGGAAAGGAACACGCCCGTGTGGGCAGATCGTGTTATCACACACGCCCATGTTCCTAGCCCGTGTGGATTTATTTCTCAAATTTGAACCTACAGGGTTTTTCACACGGCTTGGCACACGCCCGTGTCTACGGCCTGTGTCCCTCACACGGCCATGACACGCCCGTATCTTGGCCCGTGTGTGAAAACCTTGACATTCTATTTATGACATCATCATCTCCATAAGGTCACACAGCCAAGAAACTCGCCCGTGTCCTCAGGCCGTGTGGCGAATTGATTCCTAAAATCAGGTGCAGACTTCACACGGCCTAGGCACATGCCCATGTCTTATGGCCATGTTTTCCACAAGGTTGAGACACACGACTGTGCCTTAGCCCATGTGGAAAAAATAAGGCTATCTACCAAGCCATTTTACCACTTAAACTTGCACCAACTTTCACAATATCAAGACCACACTATCCATCCATAAACACATGTAACATATCATCATTCAACCAACAATAACCATAAGCCATAACATAATGACATTGACACATACATGCATATATGAATAGGTTTACATTCAAATAAATATTATGTGCCACATCTCATGGACTTATACAAAGTGAATCAAATATCATCTCAAGCCAATACATTTAGCTTAAACCAATATGACATATAACCCAAAAGACCAAAACCTTATACATGCCATACTCAAAAAGAATGCTCTAACTATACAAAATGTGTCTATAGTGTGGGTGATCCTCTGACAGTCTCCGTTCCCCGAGCTAGCTTGTCTATACTATAAAACGAAGGGGAAATAAAAGGGAGTAAGCTTTAAGCTTAGTAAGTCTATATGTAAAAAATAAACATCATACCACATACTTATCAATCAAGAACATTACATTCTAATCAAGAATAATTCAGATCATTACAATTGTACTTACTCATTTTCCAAATCTTACAACATTCTAAATACACAACATACACATTGCTCACATTTACATGCACTTATTCCCTGCACTCATCATCACACAGTCCCCCGTAATCTCATTTAATCCAAAGTTTCTCGATAAACCCATTCGGGATAATACCAAATATAGGGTGGTTTCTCACACAGCCCACCACTAATAAATAACAAGGTGGTATCGCACATGTAACAGCTCGATTTTGGGGCTAGTCGGAGCAGTGGTATTGGGACCACTAATCCGGGGTTGAAGAAAATTATTTTTGTATTATTTTATGTGTTATGGCATAAATATATGGTTATATGAAAATTTTGATGCTTTAATTTTAGTAATTGTATGCTTAATTGTGAAAAAGGACTAAATTGCATAAAGTGCAAAAGTTCTATTTTGCAAGGTAGAGGTGTCTAATAGTCATAGAATATTAAATTGGAGGTCCTTAAAGTGCAATTAGGTCATTAAGGGTATGTTGGCCTGCCATATAGACTAGGGAGACAAGAACATTAAATTTTTGGTCAATTTGGTGAAATTAGGTGATGATAGAATGAATAAAATAAGATAAAAAGAAGAAATATCATCTTTTACTATTCATCCTTCTTCTCCACCAAAAATTGAAGAGAATTAGAGGATTTAGAGCTCAAAACTTTCAGCCAAGCTATCTCCTTACTAGTAAGTGATTTTAGAGGTCTTTCTTGAGAATTTTTGTACTTTTAGAGTCCCCAAAGCTTAAGCCAGCTAATGAGGGGACTAATTTGCTATATGGTTGAAAGTTTAGGGACTTTCCATGAGATTTTTCATGTTGTTTGCTGAGTTTTTATGGAAGAAAATGAATGTTAGTGAGTCAAGGAACAACTTTTGTGAAAGGTGTTACCATGAAAACACCTAAATGGGACTTAGTTGTAAAGATTGTAAATGTGTAATAAATGCATGAAATAAATGGTTTTGTGAGTTGTTGTAAGAGGAATAAATGTTTAGCTAGGCTTTTTTAATGAGAAAATGTGATGAAAGATGATTTACGAGCCTAGGGGCAAAATCGTAATTTTGCCATAGTGTAAGGGAAAAATGGTTATTTTTGCATAAGTAGAGATTTTGATGTATTATGATTTATAAAGTGATGGAATGAGTGAATTTCATTATTATAGATCAAGAAGAGTGCGGAAACAACCTTGACCGGGGAAAAGGTAAGGTTACGGATTAAGCCGTTGATTAACACATTTTGACCGATGTAAGTTTATGTGTAAACGATTCATTTTGAGTATACATGTTGCTATTAAATGGTGCATTGTATGAATGAAATTATTTATGATTGAAATGGATTGAATTCAATAGATATTGAGTAATCTCCGTGTTAGCCTAAATATAAATTAATGGTGGGCTAAGTGCCACACCACCTTACTAATCATTCACGATGGGCTGTGTACGATACCATCGTTTATATTATCATTTGGTGGGCCATGTGCGATACCACCATAAATACTCTTGTTGGTGGGCTATGTGCGATACCACCCTAAATATAGATTGATGGTGGGCTATGTGCGAAACCACCAAGTGTATGGTATTATTTCAATGGTTCATTGAGAAATTGTTTAAGTTTTTGTTTCATGTGAGCTTGTAGTGATAACTGCAGGGAATGCAAGCTATTAAATGTGAGCATTATGCTTGTTATATGGTTGGAATGTGGTAAGAGATGAAATGAGTAAGCATGACCATGGAATGTGGATTGTTCTTGCTTAGAATGTAATGCTATTTATTGATTAGCACATGTTATGATGTTTATTGCTTACACGTAAACTTACTAAGCTTAAAGCTTACTCCCTTTCTTTTCCCTTGTTTTATAGAGTCAAAGAGCTAGTTCGGGATTCGAAGATAATCAGAAGATCACCCACACTATCGACTCATCTCGGTACATTTAGACTTAGCATTTTGAGTATGGCATGTATAAGGGGCTAGGCTTAATGAAATGTTTTGTTGTTTTGGCCAAGTGTATTGGCTCTTTTAGAGATGAACTCTCATTAATGCTAATCTATGAAAGGATGAGGTTATTCATGAGTGTGTGTGTGGTACATGATGGGGTTGCTTGGTTAAAACATGTATGAATGGGTTGATATTTGAATGTGACTATTTTTGTATGAGCTGGGGTGATAAAAAGAGCTTGGCAAATAGCCTTGTTCTTGTCTACAAGGGTAGGCACATAAGCGTGTGTCTAGGCCGTGTGTGACACACGGTCAGCCCCATGGGTGTGTGGCTAGGCCGTGTATCCCCTACATGTTAGTTTTACAAGTCAGTAAGCTTAGTAGTAAACACACGGGCAGAGACACGGCCGTGTGTCTCAGCCGTACGGAAGGCACGGCCAGGGACATGGGCGTGTGCTCAGGCTGTGGGAAGTCTGCACCTGAATTTGGAATTTAATTCGCCACACGGTCGAAGGACACGGGCGTTTGACTAGCCGTGTGATGCAAGTCAGAGGCGACCACGGGCCAGACACATGGGCGTGTGATAGGCCGTGTGATGCAAGTCAGTGTCGACCACGGGTGTCGAACACGGGCGTGTGATATGTGACACGGGCATGCCCTCCCTCCACACGGGCGTGTGGACTATTTGGAGAAAATTTTCCAAGGTCTTCCGGAGAGCTTCAAGGGAATTCGATTTGATTCTGAACCATTCCTAAACCATAAAGTAGGCCTTGTAGGCTTGTTTAAGATGTGCTATCAAAAGTTTTAATTGTGAATAGAAAGTCAGGTTTTGATGTGGATTGATTGCTTACGTATAAGTTTAGTAATGCCTCGACCCATATTTTGGCATTGAATACGGGTAAGGGATGTTACATTTAGTGGTATCAAAGCTATGGTTTAGTCGGTTCTCGGACTACCGTAGCGTGTGTAAGGGTCTAGCTATACATGCCATAGAATACAATGATAGTGTGGTGACTTCTGACTATATTTAACGATGTTTTTGTATAGTAAATGGATCCCGACCGAGTAGCTGCTGATGACGCTACTAGTAACGCGCTGGCTCCTGCGCAAGGGATTGTGCCTGTAGAAAGTAGACCTGAGACTATAGGTCCAGGTGAAGAGGCTCGGGAAGCCTTTCTTCACATGATGAGTAATTGGTACATGGAGTATGTGCGAGCGAATCCTAATGCTCAGCCTCCTCCATCGCCTCTTATACCTCAGCCAGTTCCTGTGGCTCCTCAAGGTATAGAATTGGTGAGGATGACCAAACCCCCGGTAGATAAGATTCGAAAGTAAGGATCCAAGGAATTTAGAGCTAACATAAATGATGACCCCGAGAGGGCAGAGTTTTGGCTTGAGGACTCAATGAGAGTATTTGATGAATTCTCCTGCACACCTGTGGAGAGCTTAAAATGTGCCGTGTCATTCTGAAGGACTCAGCCTATCGTTGGTGGAAGATGATAACTTCTGTGGTTCCAAGAGAAAGGGTGACGTGGGACTTCTTTTTGGAAGAATTCCAAAAGAAGTATATAAGTCAGAGGTTTGTGGACCAGAAATGGAAAGAATTCCTTGAATTGAAGCAAGGAAAAATGACTGTGGCGGAATATGAGCGCGAATTTGTTAGGCTCAGCAAGTATGCACAAGAATGTGTATCTACAGAAGCTATCTTGTGCAAAAGGTTTGAAGATGGGCTGAATGAGGATATCAGACTTCTAGTTGGAATTTTGGAGCTAAAAGAATTTGTGGTGTTGGTTGACAGGGCATGTAAGGCCGAGGAACTGAATAAGGAAAAGAGGAAAGCCATGAGTGAGGCCCGAGATGCAAGAAAAAGGCCAATAAGTAAGTCATACCAAGCTCAATCAAAGAAGTCCAATGAGATGAACCCTCGGACAACTACATCAGTTGGATATTCACATCGAGATTGAGGTAATACATAATCAGGCTCGAGAGTTCAAGCCACCTCGATGGCAAGTGTGGGCAATCCAAAGTCCAAACCAGAGTGTCCAAATTGTGGAAGGCAACACACTGGGGAGTATTGGGGGACTAACTGAAACTGTTACAAGTGTGGTTCACCCGATCATTTCATCCGGAATTGTCCTGAGAGGGATGACAAGGAAAGGAAGCAAGAGATAAGATCAAGCAATGTATCTTCGAGGGGTAGATCTCAAAAGAACCCGGGAGGAAGGACTAGTAGTAGAGGTGTGCCTCGAGATTCTGCTGTGAGATCGGAGGGTCGAGCACCTGCAAGGAATTATGCCATTCGCGCTCGCGAAGAGGCATCATCTCCAGATGTAATAACGGGTACTTTTTCTCTTCATGATACCTCTGTTATTGCTTTGATTGATCCAGGGTCTACCCATTCTTACATTTGCATGAGATTGGCATCTAGTATGAGTATGATTGTTGAGTCTACAGAATTTGTAGTAAAGGTGTCAAACCCGTTAGGCAAACATGTGCTAGTTGACAAGGTGTGTAGGAATTGTCCTTTTACAATTAGAGGTCATTGTTTTTCGGAAAATCTTATGTTGTTTCCGTTTGATGAATTTGATTTGATTCTTGGTATGGATTGGTTGACTACCCATAGTGTTTTAGTGAACTGTGGTAGTAAATTTATTGAATTGAAATGTGAAAATGGAGATGTTATTCGGGTGGAATCAGGTAGGTCAGATAGTTTGCCTGTGATAATTTCATCTATGGTAGCTGAGAGATACTTGAGGAAAGGATATGAGTCATATCTCGCCTTTGTGTTGAATGTTCAAGAATCAGAGGTAAAGATTGAATCAGTGCCGGTGGTATGTGAGTATTCAGATGTATTTTCGAAAGAGTTACCCGAATTACCTCCAGTTAGAGAGGTCGAGTTTGGGATTGAATTATTTCCGGGTACGGCACCTATTTCGGTTGCTCCGTATAGGATGGCACCACTGGAGTTGAAAGAATTGAAAGTTCAGTTGCAAGAGTTAACGAAAAAGGGTTTTGCAAGACCAAGTTATTCACCGTGGGGTGCTCCGATACTTTTTGTAAAGAAGAAGGATGGGTCGATGAGATTGTGCATAGACTACAGACAACTCAATAAGGTGACAGTGAAGAATAAGTATCCTTTGCCAAGGATAGATGATTTATTTGACCAATTGAAGGGAGCTACGGTGTTCTCCTAGATAGACCTAAGGTCTGGCTATTACCAGTTGAGGGTTAAGGTGCAAGATGTGCCGAAAACTGTATTTCGGACAAGGTATGGCCATTATGAATTTCTTGTCATGCCATTTGGTTTAACGAATGCTCCTGCGATTTTCATGGATTTAATGAATCGTGTCTTCCGACCGTATTTGATAAATTTGTGGTTGTTTTTATTGATGACATACTAATTTATTCTCGAGATGAGAGTGGGCATGCAGAGCATTTGAGAATCATTTTACAGACTTTAAGAGACAAGCAGTTATATGCTAAATTCAGCAAGAGCGAGTTTTGGCTCTGAGAGGTCGAATTTCTAGGACACATTATGTCGGGTGACGGTATAAGAGTTGACCCGAGTAAGATCTCGGCTATTGTGGAGTGGAAACCGCCAAGGAATATGTCTGAGATTAGGAGCTTTTTGGGTTTGGCGGGGTACTACGAACAGTTTGTCAAAGGGTTTTCCTTGATTGCTACCCCGATGACAAAACTATTGCAAAAAGAAGTTAAGTTTGAATGGACTAAGAAATGCCAACAAAGTTTCGAGAGATTGAAAGCATTGTTGACTGAGGCGCCAGTTTTGGTACAACCTGAGTCGGGGAAAGAGTTTGTAGTCTACAGTGATGCGTCATTAAATGCTCTCGGCTGTATGTTGATGCAAGAGGGTAAGGTAGTAGCTTACGCCTCTAGACAATTAAAACCGTATGAGAAGAATTATCCGACTCATGATTTGGAGTTGGCTACAATTGTCTTTGCTTTGAAGATTTGGTGTCATTATTTATATGGCGAGAAGTGCCGAATCTTCACCAATCACAAGAGTCTGAAGTACTTAATGGACCAAAAGGATTTGAATTTGCGACAACGGCGGTGGCTTGAATTATTAAAGGATTACGAGTTAGTAATCGATTACCATCTGGGGAAAGCGAATATGGTTGCTGATGCCTTGAGCAGAAAATCCCTATATGCTTTGAGAGCTATGAGTACGAGCTTAGTGTTGTCTGATGACGGTGCTATATTGGCCGAGTTGAGGGCTAGACCATTATTTATTCAGCAGATATGTAAAGCTCAAAAGAATGATAGTGAGATACAAGTTAAGAGAGCTCAGTGCGAATCGGGAGATGACTCTGATTTTCGGGTTAGTTCAGATGGTTGTTTGATGTTTCATGACAGGATTTGTGTGCCAAAGAATGACGAGTTAATCCAGAAAGTTTTACATGAAGCACACAGTGGTCATTTGTCAGTACACTCGGGCAGCACAAAAATGTACAATGATTTGAAGAAATTGTATTGGTGGCTGGGCATGAAAAGAAACATCTCCGAGTTTGTTACGAAATGTTTAGTTTGTCAACAAGTGAAAGCCGGGCACCAAGTGCCCTCAGGATTACCTCAACCGGTGATGGTTCTCGAGTGGAAATGGGATTGAATCATCATGGATTTCGTAACGGGGTTGCCTATGACTCTGAGAAAGAAAGATGTTGTGTGGGTTATTGTTGATAGATTAACAAAGTCGGCTCACTTTATACCGATACGTGTGGATTACTCACTTGATAAGTTGGTCGAGTTGTATATTGCTGAGGTGGTGAGATTGCATGGGGTGCCTATATATATTATCTCGGATCGAGATCTGAGATTTAATTCGAGATTTTGGAAGAAGTTGCAGAAAGCCTTGGGTACGAGACTGAATTTTAGTACCGCGTTCCATCCTCAAACCGATGGCCAATATGAAAGAGTGATTCAAATTCTTGAGGATATGCTCCGATACTGTGTGTTAGAATTTGAAGGTAGTTGGGAAAGATACCTACATTTGGTCGAATTTGCCTACAACAACAGTTGCCAGTCGAGTATACGGATGGCACCGTACGAGGCTTTATATGGTCGCAAGTGTCAGACACGGGTAGGCACACGAGCGTGTGTCTAGGCCGTGTGTGACACACGGTCAGCCCCATGGGTGTGTGGCTAGGCCGTGTGTCCCCTGCATGTTAGTTTTACAAGTCAGTAAGCTTAGTAGTAAACACACGGGTAGAGACACGGCCGTGTGTCTCAGCCGTGTGGAAGGCACGGCCAGGGACATGGGTGTGTGCCCAGGCCGTGGGAAGTCTGCACCTGAATTTGGAATTTAATTCGCCACACGGTCGAAGGACACAGACGTGTGACTGGCCATGTGATGCAAGTTAGAGACGACCACGGGCCAGACACACGGGCGTGTGATAGGCCGTGCGATGCAAGTCAGTGTCGACCATGGGTGTCGAACACGGGCGTCTGATATGTGACACGGGCGTGCCCTCCATCCACACGGGCGTGTGGACTATTTGGAGAAAATTTTCCAAGGTCTTCCGGAGAGCTTCAAGGGAATTCGATTTGATTCCGAACCATTCCTAAACCATAAATTAGGCCTTGTAGGCTTGTTTAAGATGTGCTATCAAAAGTTTTAATTGGGAATAGAAAGTCAGGTTTTGATGTGGATTGATCATTTACGTATAACTTTAGTAATGCCTCAACCCCTATTTCGGCGTTGAATACGGGTAAGGGGTGTTACAGGACACAACCCACCAATAATAGTAAATATGGTGGTACCGCACGCTGCCCACCAATAACAATAATTACGGTGGTATCACACATAGCCCACCAATAACAATAATTACGGTGGTATCACACATAGCCCACCAATAACAATAATTACGATGGTATCGCACATAGCCCACCAATAACAATAATTACGGTGGTATTGCACATAGCCCACCATTAACAATAATTACGGTATTCATTCATAATTTCCTCACTTTCTATCAATTAATAATTATCAACAATATTTATCCACATTTCACATAATACATTTATATGTAAAATCATAAGTAAAAAGAATGTATCATTTACATATAAACTTACCTCGATACAAAATATGTCAATTTGCGATTTAGTCCGAAACCATGCCTTTTCCTCGGTCAAGGTTGATTCCACGCTCTTCTTGATCTATAATGACATATTTAGCTTATTAAATAACCACATTATTCAAATCACTCCAAAATTCCTATTTTGGAAAAATTACCATTTTGCCCCTAGACTTTCACAAAATTACTATTTTGCCCCTAGGCTCGTAAAATGAAATGTGTTCATTTTTCACACACCCAAGCCTAGCCGATTCATATTCCCTCTTATAATAACACATATTTTCAATTATTTCACACATTTACCACCTATTTTACAACCTTTACAAAAAGGTCCTTTTAGGTGTTTTCATGAAAACTCCATTCACAAAAGCTATTTATTTAACAACTAAGATTCATTCTCTTCCATAATATTTTAGAAATCAACATAAATACTCACATGGAAAAACCCTAGACTCTCAACCGTTTTGCAAAATAGTCCCCTCATTGGTTAGCTTAAGCTTTAGGGGTTCTAAAAGCACAAAAATTATCAAGAAAGACCACCAAAATCACTTACTTGTAAGGAGGATGAGTTGCTGAAAATTTCAAGCTTTGAAACCCCTATTCTTGTTGGTATTTTCGGTGGAGGAAGAGGGTGAAAGGAAAAAGATGATAGCTTTTTATGTTTTATTTTATTTTATTTCCATTAAGTCACCTAATCCACCAAATCTTGACCAAATTAAATTTTCTTGTCCCTATGGCTGGCTATCAACATTAAAAAGGTCTAATTGCACATTAAGGACCTCTAATTTAAGGTTCTATAGCTATGTAACACCTATAGCTTGTAAAATAGAACTTTCGCACTTTATGCGATTTAGTCATTTTTCGCATTTAAGCATGCTATCACTAAATTTAATTCTCCAAAATTTTCATGCACTCATATAATCATGCTATGACACGTAAAATAATATAAAAATAATAATTTCTCTGGCCTCAGGTTAGTGGTTCCGAAACCACTGTTCCGACTAGCCCCAAAATCGAGCTGTTACAAAATCTGACGAGTAAGTTCGTAAATATTATTATTTACTATTTACGAGCCGAATATTTTTTTAAAAAGGTTTTTGTTATGGTAATTTATATGATATAAATGATTAATTAAGTTCAAGTGGTAAGACCCTAAGGTCAAGTGGTTTTAGAAAATGAGGTATCGGGACCTCGTTTCTATAAATCGAGCCGTAAATATTTTTATAAATATTTACAGAGTGTCATTAAGGTGGTATTAAAGTTTCGTTAAGAAATTTTAACGTTTTGATAGTTAATTAATTAAAAAAGACTAAATTATAAGATATGTAAAATTTGATCGATATTTGATTTGAGTGATTAAATGGTTAATTGAATAAAGGAAAAGGGACTTAAATGGTAATTAGACCATTATGAAAATTGGTGGACGTTAGTGGGCTTATAAATTGTTAAAGTTTGATTATTATAAGGGTAAAATAGTAAATTATTAAATATGTATATTATAATAAAAACATGATAAAAATTCATTATCATCTTCTTCAATTTGAAAGCCACCATCGAAACCCTAAAGGAGAAGAAACCATTCGGCCAACTTTGGTTTGATGATTTGGTAAGCAAACTATGCCTGTTTTTAATAATTTTTATGTTTTTGAGATCGTTGCAACTAGGTCCAGCTAGCCCGTACCTTCAATTTTGAAACCGTTAAAGATTTTGAATGTTTCCATTGATGAACCTTGTGATTTTAGATGTTCAATGATGAATTTGAGATACTAGTTGTTATTTAAAAGTATTTTATTAAGTCAATTTTGATGAATTTTTCGATTAGGGATAAATTGTTGAAATAGTAAAAGTACAAATATTTGATGTGAAATTATTGTAATAATGGGTTGTATTGGATGCCATAAGTATTCGGCTAGGCTCAATTTTGGGTAAAAATGGTTAATTTGTATGTTTTAGACTTAGGGACTAAATTGAATAAAAATAAAATTTAGGGGTAATTTTGTAAAAAATGTCAAAAATGAGTAAATTGCATAAAATACATTTTTTTACTATCTAAATTATTATATTGAATGAAAATTTTAATTTAGATCAAGATCAGGTGGAAAATCGAGGAGAATGGAAAATTACCAAAAAGCCCTTGTACTTTGACATTTCTGCAGTTTAACCATGTAAGCTCGTAGGTATAGAATTGTACATGTAACACCCCAAACCCGGCCTAGAAGTTAGGCTCGAATCCGGCGTGTCACATTGAAGTGTTTTTGTGAAAACCTTGTTTTTATTGAAAACCCTTCTAGGGAAAAGTTAAGTAAAATCCATTTTGCTTTCAAAACGAGGTGTAGCCAAAAACCATTTCCTTGTTACTATGTAAAAATTTCCTTTGACAGCGGAAGCTCGTTCTTAAAACATAATTATTTTAAAAAAACTTGAAATATGCTTAAAAGAAATAAATCCAAGTTCCGTTTCAAAATTACAAAGCCTGGTGGAAGTAATGGAATAATAACTAGAGGGAAAACCTTATTACAATCCGAAATAACTTAAAATAAACAACTTAAAATCCAAAATTTAGATATTAAGGAAAACAAGTCTAATCGTCTTGCTAGTTGGCCACCTCTGAGTCCCTCCATCCGTCGAACCGCCTACTGAGGATCACCTGAGAAAAATAAAAGAGGGAGTGAGTTTTTGAAAACTCAGTGTGTACGACCCTCGTCAAACAAATAGCATACATATCATAATAATAACATAATAGTATCATTCATGCAATGCAATGCAAACCCTCCCCAAATAATCCATCTGCTACACAACATTTCCCTTCCAACCCTACACTCCTGTGGGGATTTCTAAATCGACCCACCCATCCGATACACATCAAGGGTAGCCCGGTTGCGGTACTACCAAACGTTGCAGCAAGGCTGCTTATCATATAATAGGCTTAAAAAGCCATCGGTGGATCCACAGTTGTCAAGCAACCATGCGATCCTCATATACTTCCTCCTATCCATAATTCCCACCCATATGCATCCTAAACAGAATATCATATGAATGCAGCAAATGTACATGTAACATCCATAAGTCTTACATTCAACACATAGGGGCATTTTAATCATTTTTGCCCTTAGTGCATTTCAGTCTTTTCTCATTTTTATGGGTCTATTACTTACCTTGGTCCGTTATCCAGTCCTCGCTGGCTAAAGTGAACAGATACTATGCACCAGGGAGGATTCTAGAGAAGAGGAGGTGAGTCATTAAGACCGCTTAAGTACAAAGCTCTCCCTAGATCCAATCCTAGACATGCATATACCCATTGCCACACCTTAACCTTATGACTTGTCCACGGTCACAATTAGTTAACAATTAAAGTTTATTGTAAGGTTAAGCAATTTACCAATTACTAAGCCCAAGACCCCTTACAAAGCCCATACAAATTCACATTCGTTCATAAGGTCCATCAGGCCCAATCTCATTCATATGGCCCACTAGGCCCAAATCACATTCGTATGGCCCATCTGGCCCAAATCACATTCATATGGCCCATTAGGCCCGATCATAATCAAATCATACAATCATCCATATCAATCCATCATTCAATTTCACATATCAACTCTTGCCGAATTGAGCCCACGAGCTCGGCAAGCCCATTTAGCCCCTTCTAACCCGGTTGGCCAACAGTGGCCCGAGACCATGAGATCGCTCTCTTGGTCTCGGTAATCGTATCGGTGTTCACACACAAATGTTTGCATGCTCGTGTGGTTGCCGGCGCCAACCTTTCGGCTTTTCGACATTCCAGTTTTTCGGTATTTCGGCTTTTGCCGATTTGTCGTGTGTGAAGTGTATGTACACACCTGGTAAATGAGACGTGTTACACTATCCTCAGCCTTGAACCTACTACCAATACCAACCTCCAATCAATCACATACTTAACCACAATATTTAGTAAAAACCGAAGCCTTACCATAACCTTACCGTGTGCCATTAGTCCCAATAGCCCTTTCTTAGCTACCACTCACGAATATCCCCGAGATCTGCATCAATCTTAATCATTAAAGACAAAATAATAGGTGACTTGTATCCACGTAAGTCACCCTTTCCCTTACTATAGACTATTCGGCCAACTTATCCCAAAATCAAGAACACTTAGCCAAAAGCTGAAACGTATGGATACCTTTTCGGCAGAGACTTGTAGATCCAAGCTTAATTTCGATTTTTCCAAGATTCGGTCCACAAAAAATCAAAGGAATGATGCCAGCACGACATAGATTTGGTCACTAGAGTATTCGGCACAAGGTTTGGGGCGATGAAGAAATTAGCTTCAAGAGCAAAGGTTTTCGGCTTTTGAAGTCACGAATATATGGTCCCCAACAATTGAGATGAAGGTGGGACGGCACAAGCAATGGAGAAAGAAGAGAATGATATTCGATTTAAGGCTTTAGGAGAGAAGAAAAGAAAACACATAAGGAAGAGGCGAGGTTTAGAACAGAAAAAGTGAAGGAGAATTCGGCAGAGCACTATAGTTGCCGAAAAAGCACAAAGGGAATTCCAATTGCCAAAATAGCACAGAGGGAATTCGGCACTCCCCTATTTATGCACAAAATCGAAACTCTGCCTACCCCCCAAAGTCCCAATCGGCTCCAACTCTTTCCCATCTTATCTTCTTATTTTTCTCCCTGATAACTCCCCAATCCTTTTCCTAAATTTTCTCTTCTGATCACTCTCCTTAGAGTCCATCACCACACCACTTCCAACCTTCTAGAAGGCCAAAATTAAACTTTTTAAAAAATACTAAGCTATGATTCGAACCTAGGATCTCCTTGCTGGCCCATAACGCCACCTTCCTATACCCTAAGTGGCGTCACTTAGCCACTCCACCACAAGGCTCTTTGATGCCATTTTTCCCTATTTTTATTTAAAAGCCCAACTACTCACCGCCCTGGTTCCTTTAATAATTAACTAAAAATTCCTTCTCCTCAAAGTTCGAACCCAAAACTTCTCCAACACCCTTAGACACTCCAAGTTTGTTAAACCCTTAAAGCCAACATGTCATTTGTCATTTTCTTGTTCACTTAAAAATTTATGAGACCCAAAGCCCAATTCATCTAGGCCCAAAATTCGGGGCGTTACAATTCTACCCCTTAAAGAAATTTCGTCCTCGAAATTTTCAACTAACTATTAATCACACCGCTCAAGTCACACCACTATGCTTTCACTGCGCACTCTGATTTTAATAACACTAACACACTTTAGCTCTAATGTTTTATGATAGTATTAAGTAAAGAGGTTCTTTTCGTAAATCCTCTACAGTTTTAAGTTCCTACGGTCTTTAGTTTCACTCTAACTAAAAAGCTTTAGTATAATCATCTAAAGTAGCCCACTAACTATCTACAGTATATCAAGTTAAAAAAGCTTAATAATAAGAGAATTTACTTGGTTCGACGTTGGAGACTCGGTGTGCCACATCACAAAAATTTCCAAAACATTTCGATACAATCCAAAAATAGTTTTTTTAACCCAAGTAGTAAGGCCCATTTCACAGCCCGAGCTTTGCAATCGGGCTCTGATACCACTAAATGTAACACCCCAAACCTGGCCTAGAAGTTAGGCCCGAACTCGGCATGTCACACTGAAGTGTTTTTGCGAAAACCTCGTTTTCATTGAAAACCCTTCTAGAGAAAAGTTAAGTAAAATTCATTTTGCTTTCAAAACGAGGTGTAGCCTAAAACCATTTCCTTGTTACTATGTAAAAATTTCCTTTGACAGTGGAAGCTCGTTCTTAAAACACAATTATTTTCAAAAAAACTTGAAATATGCTTAAAAGAAATAAATCCAAGTTACGTTTCAAAATTACAAAGCCTAGTGGAAGTAATGGAATAATAACTAGAGGGAAAATCTTAATACAATCCGAAATAACTTAAAATAAACAACTTAAAATCCAGAATTTAGATATTAAGGAAAACAAGTCTAATCGTCTTGCTAGTTGGCCACCTCTGAGTCCCTCCATCCGTTTTCGAAAAATAAAAGAGGGAGTGAGTTTTTGAAAACTCAGTGTGTACGACTCTCGTCAAACAAATAGCATACATATCATAATAATAACATAATAGTATCATGCATGCAATGCAATGCAAACCCTCCCCAAATAATCCATCCGCTACACAACATTTCCCTTCCAACCACACACTCTTGTGGGGATTTCAAAATCGACCCACCCATCCGATACACATCAAAGGTAGCCCGGTTGCGGTACTACCAAACGTTGCAGCAAGGCTGCTTATCATATAATAGGCTTAAAAAGCCATCGGTGGATCCACAGTTGTCAAGCAACCATGCAATCCTCATATACTTCCTCCGTTCCATAATTCCCACCCATATGCATCCTAAACAGAATATCATATGAATGCAGCAAATGCACATGTAACATTCATAAATCTTACATTCAACACATAGGGGCATTTTAGTCATTTTTGCCCTTAGGTCATTTCGGTCTTTTCTCATTGTTATGGGTCTATTACTTACCTTGGTCTATTATCCAGTCCTCACTGGCTAAAGTGAACAGATACTATGCACCAGGTAGGATTCCAGAGAAGAGGAGGTGAGTCATTAAGACCGCTTAAGTACCAAGCTCTCCCTAGATCCAATCCTAGACATGCATATACCCATTGCCACACCTTAACCTTATGACTTGTCCACGGTCACAATTAGTTAATAATTAAATTTTATGTAAGGTTAAGCAATTTACCAATTACTAAGCCCAAGACCCCTTACAAAGCCAATACAAATTCACATTCGTTCATATGGCCCATTAGGCCCAATCTCATTCGTATGGCCCACTAGGCCCAAATCACATTCGTATGGCCCATCTGGCCCAAATCACATTCATATGGCCCATTAGGCCCGATCATAATCTAATCATACAACCATCCATATCAACCCATCATTCAATTTCACATATCAACTCTTGCCGAATTGAGCCCAAGAGCTCGGCAAGCCCATTTAGCCCCTTCTGACCCGGTTGGCCAACAGTGGCCCGAGACCATGAGATTGCTCTCTTGGTCCTAGTAATCGTATCGGTGTTCCCACACGAATGTTCGCACGCTCGTGTATTTTTCGGCACCAACCTTTCGTCCTTTCGGCTTTTCGGCATTCCAGTTTTTTGGTATTTTGACTTTTATCGATTTGTCGTATGTGAAGGGTATGTACACACCTGGTAAATGAGACGTGTTACACTATCCTCAGCCTTGAACCTACAACCAATACCAACCTCCAATCAATCACACACTTAACCACAATATTTACCAAAAACTGAAGCCTTACCATAACCTTACCGTGTGCCACCAGTCCTAATAGCCCTTTCTTAGATACAACTCACAAATATCCCCTAGATCTGCATCAATCTTAATCGTTAAAGACAAAATAATAGGTGACTTGTATCCACTTAAGTCACCCTTTCCCTTACTATAGACTATTCGGCCAACTTATCCAAAAATCAAGAACACTTACCCAAAAGCCAAAACATATGGATACCTTTTCGGTAGAGACTTGTAGATCCAAGCTTAATTCTGACTTTTCGAAGATCCGATCCACAAAAAATCAAAGTAATGATGCCAGCACGACAGAGATTTGGTCACTAGAGTATTCGGCACAAGGTTTGGGGCGATGAAGAAATCAGCTTCAAGAGCAAAGGTTTTCGGCTTTTGAAGTCACGAATATTTGGTCCCCAACAATTGAGATGAAGGTGGGACGGCACAAGCAATGGAGAAAGAAGAGAATGATATTCGATTTAAGGCTTTAAGAGAGAAGAAAAGAAAACACATAAGGAAGAGGCGAGGTTTAGAACAGAAAAAGTGAAGGAGAATTCGGCAGAGCACTATAGTTGTCGAAATAGCACAAAGGGAATTCCAATTGCCGAAATAGCACAGAGGGAATTCGGCACCCCTATTTATACACAAAACCAAAACTTTGCCTACCCCCCAAAGTCCCAATCGGCTCCAACTCTTCCCCATCTCATCTCCTTATTTTTCTCCCTAAAAAATCCCAAATCCTTTTCCTAAATTTTCTCTTCTGATCACTCTCCTTAGAGTCCATCACCACACCACTTCCAACCTTCTAGAAGGCCAAAATTAAACTCCTAAAAAAATACTAAGCTAGCATTCGAACCTAGGATCTCCTTGCTGGCCCATAATGCCACCTTCCTATACCCTAAGTGGCGTCACTTAGCCACTCCACCACAAGGCTCTTTGATGCCATTTTTCCCTATTTTTATTTAAAAGCCCAACTGCTCACCGCCCTGGTTTCTTTAATAATTAACTAAAAATTCCTTCTCCTCAAAGTTCGAACCCAAAACTTCTCCAACACCCCTAGACACTCCAAGTTTGTTAAACCCTTAAAGCCAACATATCATTTGTCATTTTCTTGCTCACTTAAAAATTTATGAGACCCAAAGCCCAAAGCCCAATTCATCTAGGCCCAAAATTTGGGGCGTTACAATTCTACCCCCTTAAAGAAATTTCGTCCTCGAAATTTTCAACTAACTATTAATCGCACCGCTCAAGTCACACCACTATGCTTTCACTGCGTACTCTTATTTTAATAACACTAACACACTTTGGCTCTAATGTTTTATGATAGTATTAAGTAAAGAGGTTGTTTTCGTAAATCCTCTACAGTTTCAAGTTCCTACGGGCTTTAGTTTCACTCTAACTAAAAAGCTTTAGTATAATCATCTAAAGTAGCCCACTAACTATCTACAGTATATCAAGTTAAGCAAGCTTAATAATAAGTGAACTTACTTGGTTCAGCGTCAGAGACTCGGTGTGCCACATCACAAGAATTTCTAAAACATTTCGATCCAATCCAAAAATAGTTTTTTAACCCAAGTAGTAAGGCCCATTTCGCAGCCCGAGCTTTGTAATCGGGCTCTAATACCACTAAATGTAACACCCCAAACCTGGCCTAGAAGTTAGGCCCGAATCCGGCGTGTCACATTGAAGTGTTTTTGCGAAAACCTCGTTTTCATTGAAAACCCTTCTAGAGAAAAGTTAAGTAAAATCCATTTTGCTTTCAAAACGAGGTGTAGCGAAAAACCATTTCCTTGTTACTATGTAAAAATTTCCTTTGACAGCGAAAGCTCGTTCTTAAAACACAATTATTTTCAAAATACTTGAAATATGCTTAAAAGAAATAAATCCAAGTTCCGTTTCAAAATTACAAAGCCTAGTGGAAGTAATGGAATAATAACTAGAGGGAAAACCTTATTACAATCCAAAATAACTTAAAATAAACAACTTAAAATCCAGAATTTAGATATTAAGGGAAACAAGTCTAATCGTCTTGCTAGTTGGCAACCTCTGAGTCCCTCCATCCGTCGAACCGCCTACTGATGATCACCTGAGAAAAATAAAAGATGGAGTGAGTTTTCGAAAACTCAGTGTGTACGACCCTCGTCAAACAAATAGCATACATATCATAATAATAACATAATAGTATCATGCATGCAATGCAATGCAAACCCTCCCCAAATAATCCATCCGCTAGACAACATTTCCCTTCCAACCACACACTCTTGTGGGGATTTCTAAATCGACCCACCCATCTGATACACATCAAGGGTAGCCCGGTTGCGGTACTACCAAACGTTGCAGCAAGGCAGCTTATCATATAATAGGCTTAAAAAGCCATCGGCAGATCCACAGTTATCAAGCAACCATGCGATCCTCATATACTTCCTCCATTCCATAATTCCCACCCATATGCATCCTAAACAGAATATCATATGAATGCAACAAATGTACATGTAACATCCATAAATCTTACTGTAACACCCCTAACCCGTACCCGTCGCCGAATTAGGGTTATGAAGCATTACCGGACTCAATACAGATCATTACAGCCATTTATCACAATTCATATGTTTATTAAACTCAAAGAGATTTAATTCATGCTTGTACAAATCAACCGTTGAATTAAAGATTATATGTCATTTAAATGTTTATCATAAGTTTGAGTATGCGCCTATCACTTTATGCATATGCAGAAACATAAATATAACTATCACTTATTCAATTATCAACTTGTCATTTCATAACTCATATGCACATGCATAGTTAATCATAAACTCTTATATCATTTTATAGTATATCTGCACACATACAAAAGACTCAATCTAGGTTCGCATTTACCATGATTTATAAACTCATCATCTTTACCATTTCAAACCTATCATTTAATCAATCACATATTCGAATTCCACATAATACAAACCTATTTCTTTCATTTTGTTTCATAACATTTAAACATTACAGTTTCATGCACTTCTAACCCAAACTTACTACTCAATTAATTTATCCGAACATATAATGCATGCACATATGCTCTTATCTAATTTTCCCATTTATGACAAAGATATCCCAGAATCCATAGATTTATGAAGCATAAATATAAGACTCGATCATTCCATTTTATAACCTGCAAGTCGAGACATTTATTCATTTTCACACCCACTCTTCATAAAAAAAATACACTTCTAATAACTTCATTTCATAACCGAGCAACCATAATACTAATTATTACTCAGAACTTATTTATAAACCCAATAGTTTCATGGATATATGTCATAAATCCTACCTATTCAGCATGAAACATATATAAATATAATTATACCTATATCATGCATTCATTGATTTATCCAACCGAAACATGCACGCATCACACACCAAGGATAGATTTACATCATTTAATATTAACATTAAGAACTAGCCATTTTCGCATGGCTATTATACATCATCAAAACAATATTCAGACATAGAGTTAGTCTATACATGCCTTTTTATTTAAAAACCAAATATATAAGTACCAAAAGGAGTTGATAGTGTGGTTGATACTTTCGACGATCCTTTGAGCCCGTAGCTTAAACGAAATCTATAAAACAAACAAGGGTTACACGCAAGGTAAGCATGCTAGCTTAGTAAGTCTTAAGCAACCTCAATATGACAATCGAGTATACAAGCATTCAATAGAACATTTCCTAACATGAAACATCCAAGACTTAATATTTAATTTACCCAAACCGAATATCTCTTCTCCTGTACATATATCAACTTTCATTTCTTCACCGTAGTATATTATATAATCTGAATAAAATAATTATCCACTTATACTTATAATTTTACTTATACAAATATTTACTACTTTCATGCTTTTCTATAAACATTTCAATCATAGTATACATCATAATTACATTCCATCTATTATAAACACACCACTTTCTTTCACCATTTCATTTACTTAGCAATATAGCATATAATCCTAACATTAAAGTATGCTTAATACATACCTTATAACCGAATTGCAAATTCACTCCCAAAAGCTTGGGCATACTTAATTCATTAGCTAGATATTACTAAAATTACAGAATCTCACACATACCAAAGACTAAGCTGCTGATTCGAGGTCCGAAATCATAACACGGCATTAAGCACGCTAGGCACTAAGCCCGAATTATGTCACCAAGACGAGGCTCGCTAGGCACAAAGCACGAAATATGTCATGCAAGACGAGGCACGCTAGGCACAAAGCCCGAAATATGTCACTTGACACGAGGCTCGCTAGGCTCAAAGCCCGAATATCGGTGTGGTTATTCTTCAATTCACGATCCATAGAGCTAACTTTACAACAACTCATATATCACCAATTATTTTCACATATCCAATCAAAAATTTTATTTGTTCACATCACATTTTATAACACTTCAATCAATTCAATTTAGCACCCTTGTATTCGGCTAGTTCACATATTCATGCCAAAAGTATTCAAATTTTATCATTCAATATAATTATAAATCATTTATTAACATATATTCGCTTAAAGACTTACCTCGGCTATCGATAGACCGTGCAAATCGACTATTCGAGAACCTTCGTCTTCCCCCGATCTAATTCTGTTTTTCTTTGCTCTTGATCTAAAACACGTTAAATTCAGCTTATTCAAGTACAAATCACTTCAATTTAGTCCCAAAACACATCAACATGCAATTTACTATTTTACCCCTACTATTTCAAAATTTTGCATTTTGGTACTAATTACACAAAACACAAAATACTCCCAATTTGCCAAGACTATACAAGGGCCGAATATTCCTAGGGGCTTTACAAGCCCTTCCATTTTATTTATTTTGCAATTAAACCCCTCTAAAATTTTATTTTTACAAATTGGCCCTAAAAACAAAAATTCATCAAAACTTCCAATACATAAAATACTAATCTTTAACTTATCTTTTATCTAAAATCATCAAACATCAAAACCATATGAACCTATCAATAGCCGAACATCAAGCATGCTTAGATTCAAAAATTTTAACATGGGTCGGATAAGTATACGAAGCAACGATCACAAAACGTAAAAATTATCAAAAACCGACTAAAAATACATACCCGATTTAGCTTGAATGTATGACCAAATGCTCAAAACCTTTAAACCTTTATTTCCTAGCTCACATACGGCAATGAAGAAGAAATAACAAACATGATGGCTATTAATTTCATATTATTAAACATATAATAACATTTTTTTAATGTTTTACTATTTTAACCTTTAATAAAAAATAAAAACAACATATAAATTAAGGTCAATCTTGTCATATGCCACCCACTAACTTAAAAATGGGCTATTTGCCCTTTTAATACCTCATATTAAAAAGCCATCATCATTCTAGCACTTTTCACTATAGTATGCAACTTTTACTCTTTACGCGATTAAGTCCTTTTGTCAAATTGAACACACAAATGATAAAATTTTTCTACGAAATTTTCACACACATTAATTCACTCATAATAAGCACAGAATATAATATTTAAATATCTCTCAGACTCGGATTCGTGGTCCCAAAACCACCGTTCCGATTAGGGTCAAATTCAGACTGTTACACTTACATTCAACACATAGGGGCATTTTAGTCATTTTTGTCTTTAGGGCATTTCAGTCTTTTCTGATTGTTATGGGTCTATTACTTACCTTGGTTTGTTATCCAGTCCTCGCTGGCTAAAGTGAATAGATACTATGCACCAGGTAGGATTCCAAAGAAGAGGAGGTGAGTCATTAAGACCTCTTAAGTACCAAGCTCTCCCAAGATCCAATCCTAGACATGCATATACCCATTGCCACAAATTAACCTTATGACTTGTCCACGGTCACAATTAGTTAATAATTAAAGTTTTATGTAAGGTTAAGCAATTTACCAATTACTAAGCCCAAGACCCCTTACAAAGCCTATAAAAATTCACATACGTTCATATGGCCCATTAGGCCCAATCTCATTCGTATGGCCCACTAGGCCCAAATCACATTCGTAAGGCCCATCTAGCTCAAATCACATTCATATGGCCCATTAGGCCCGATCATAATCAAATCATACAACCATCCATATCAATCCATCATTCAATTTCATATATCAACTCTTACCGAATTGAGCCCACGAGCTCGGCAAGCCCATTTAGCCCCTTCTGGCCTGGTTGGCCAATCAGTGGCTCGAGACCATGAGATCGCTCTCTTGGTCCCGGTAATCGTATCGGTGTTTCCACATGAATGTTTGCACGCTCCTGTGGTTGTCGGCGCACACTTTCTCGGCTTTACGCTCGCCGGCATTCTCGATTTTTCAGATTTTGGCTTTTTGCCGATTTGTCGTGGTGTGAAGTGTATGTACACACACAGTAAATGAGACGTGTTACACTATCCTCAGCCTTGAACCTACAACCAATACCAACCTCCAATCAATCACACACTTAACCACAATATTTACCAAAAACTGAAGCCTTACCATAACCTTACCGTGTGCCACCAGTCCTAATAGCCCTTTCTTAGCTACCACTCACAAATATCCCTTAGATCTGCATCAATCTTAATCGTTAAAGACAAAATAATAGGTGACTTGTATCCACTTAAGTCACCCTTTCCCTTACTATAGACTATTCGGCCAACTTATCCAAAAATCAAGAACACTTACCCAAAAGCCGAAACGTATGGATAGCTTTTCGGCAGAGACTTGTAGATCCAAGATTAATTTCGATTTTTCCAAGATCCGGTCCACCAAAAATCAAAGGAATGATGCCAGCACGACAGATATTTGGTCACTAGAGTATTCGGCACAAGGTTTGGGGCGATGAAGAAACCGGCTTCAAGAGCAAAGGTTTTCGGCTTTTGAAGTCACGAATATTTGGTCCCCAACAATTGAGATGAAGGTGGGACGACACAAGAAATGGAGAAAGAAGAGAATGATATTCGATTTAAGGCTTTAGGAGAGAAGAAAAGAAAACACATATGGAAGAGGCGAGGTTTAGAACAGAAAAAGTGAAGGAGAATTCAGCAGAGCACTATAGTTGGCGAAATAGCACAAAGGGAATTCCAATTGTCGAAATAGCACAGAGGGAATTCGGCACCCCCTATTTATACACAAAACCAAAACTCTGCCTACCCCCCCAAAGTCCCAATCGGATCCAACTCTTCCCCATCTCATCTCCTCGTTTTTCTTCCTAATAACTCCCCAATCCTTTTCCTAAATTTTATCTTCTGATCACTCTCCTTAAAGTCTATCACCACACCACTTCCAACCTTCTAGAAGGCCAAAATTAAACTCCTAAAAAAATACTAAGCTAGGATTCGAACCTAGGATCTCCTTGCTGGCCCATAACGCCACCTTCCTATACCCTAAGTGGCGTCACTTAGCCACTCCACCACAAGTCTAACACCCCCAGACCCGGCCCAGACATTATGGCCGAATCCGGGAATGTCACATCAAAGGCACAATCTCAAACAATTTTGCTAAGTTAAAATCTAAGGCCTAAAAGCCTAAAATCCTTGAATCTTGTTAAGTTAAGAAGAAAGCTCCTGTTTTAAAATGAAAGCCCATAGGTTTTAGTTATTTTGAAAACCTTGTTAAACTTTAGAAATTTATTTAAGTTAAAATAAAAATTAAGCAGCGGAAATAATAATAAAACCCATAAGTAACGTCAAATTAGAGATACAAGGCCTTATTACAACCAATGAAAATAAAGGATTTAAACTAAAGTCATTCGAAACAAATAAACAAAAAAAAAACTTCTAATTCACTTGCAATGTGGCCATCTCTGAGTCCCTCTTCCACGTCGAGCCATCTACCGAGCGTCACCTAAAACATTAAATAAAAGGGTGTGAGTTTCGAAACTCAGTGTGTACGACCCTTGGCAATCAATTTAATATACAATTATCACATTGGGCCTAAGCCCTATCAATATCGGTGGTCTTGGGCCTTAGCCCACAATGATCTCATATCAGATCACATCATATCATATCATATGCAAAACAAGGTAATGCAAAACCCTCCCCAAAAATCCATCCGCTACACACCATTTCCCTTCCAACCTTATACACCTATGGGGAATTCTAGCTCGACCCACCCCTCCGCTACACACCAATGGTAGCACTCACAACAGCACTACTCAACGTTGCAGCAAAGCTGCTAATCATATAATGGGCTTAAAGCCACTGGTAGATCCACGGTTGTCAAGCGATTATGCGATCCTCAAATTCTTCCTCCATACCATAATTCCCACCCATATGCATCATAATTAGAATATCATATGAATGTGGCATGCACATGAGTAACATCCATAAAACTCATACTCATCACATAGGGGTATTATCATAATTCTACCCTATAGGGGTATTTCCGTAATTCTACCCCACAGGGGTATTTACATAATTACGCGCCCCTGTGGGTATTTTCGCACTCGCCCTACAGAGGTATTTCTGTATTTCCCTTCATCTCGGGTTTTAGTTATGAACTTTGGCCCATCAATAAGTCCTCGCGGTTAAAGTGAACAAACACTATGCACCAGGTAGGATCTTAGAGAAAAGGAGGTGGGCCACTAGGACCGCTTAAGTACCAAGCTCTCCCTCGATCCAATCCTAGACATGCATATGTCGGTTACCACACTCTAACTAATCGACTTGTCCACAGACATGTTTGATTATTACAAGAGTTTTATGTTATTCAAGAATTTTTCAAACTAGGCCTAGAGTTCATTAAACCCTAACATATATTTCTAAAAACCCATAAGGCCCATTAAGCCCATTTCATGTCATATATCCCATTAAGCCAATTTCATGCTCATATAGCCCATTAAGCCAATTTCATGCTCATATAGCATGTTAAACCAATTTCATGCTCATATAGCCCATTGGACTCGAATACGATCAAATTATACAACCGTTCATGCCAATTCATCATTCATGCTCACATATCAACCATTGTCATTTTGGGCCCACAAGTTCGACGGGCCTATTTAGCCACTTTCGGCCTTTCAGCTTTTCGGCATTGCCGATATCGTGTGTGTAGTGTTTGTACACACCTGGTAATAGCGCGTGCTACGAATTCCTCTTAGTCACGAACCTACATTCGATATTCCTTAATCATTAATCATAGGCTAAATACAAACTTTATCAAAAATCGAAACCTCATTGTAGCCTTACCGTGTGCGACAAGCCTTAATAGCTCCTTTCTTTAACACCAACTGCGATTAGACCCTAGATCTGTACCAACTTAAACATTAGAGCCTAAGTAATAGATGACTTGCGTCCAATACAAGTCACCCTCACAACATATATGACCATTCGGCCAACCCTTAAATCAAAGTAAAGAACACATACCCTTGCTAACGATCCTACCACGCTTGTGATCTTTGAATCTTATCCTTGTTACCACAGAGTTAACGATAGGTCAGTTAGATAGCCTTTCAGCTTTTAAAAAAACGTACAAGAGAGGTTAACTGAATACTTACCAAATCCACTTTCGATCCTGCAGCCTAAATTCGGCTTTTGAGATTAGTATGGTGACAGAGACAATTCGGCACCAATAGGGAGAATAAGAGGAGAAGTGATCGGCTAGAACTAAAGGTGAACAAGAAAATGAATTTAAGAAGAAAAGGTATGGGGAATTCGACTAGAGAGAAAAATAAAATTCGAAAAAGGAATGATGGGTTTTTTTTCGGCAAATGGAAGAATTCGGCTAAGGGGGAGAAAAAGAAAAGTAATGGAACCCAAGGAACCTCTCAAAGGAATTCAACACCTCCTTTTATAGCCAATAGCTGAATCCTACCTTCCCCCACAGTCCAATTCGGCACCAACTCTTCCCACTTCTCATCTCCTAATTTTTCTCCATGATATCTCCCTTACCTCATCCGAAATTCCCTCCTTTATCAGCTCACAAGACCAATTCAAAAACTTCAACGAAAGAGTCCAAATTCCACACAACTCTGGCCGTCCACTATGCAAAATTAAACACTCCAAAAATACTTTACCACTACTCGAACCTTGGACCTCTTCACGTGATACGATCTGCCTCGGGGTGAGTTGAGTCGTATGTGAGATGCCCGATCATCTATGAGGAGAGGTTGAGTCTTCGGAAAAATAATAGAAATTATGGTTAAGTTTGCGGAAGCTTTGATTATATTTGCTTTTAGAAATGGATTTAAGTTAGGAATTGGAGGTTGAGAAATGTTGGTAACGATTTAGAAGATGGAAGGGTTAGGTTCGGCTAAGGATGAAAGGAATGAAGATGGGGTTCGATTGGTTCAGTTTAAGGATGAATGGAGATAGATTAAGTAGAGGATAGATTGTGGGGATGGAAAAATGAACTTAAACGTCAGAAACGATTCAACACTATACGAAAGTGTCACCCCGGTTTCTATATTGTCTAAGGTGGAAGATGGAGATAGAATGAACGCCACACCAAAGAGGTTTGGTGATAAGTTCAAAAGAACAAGTCAAAGACGCCACAAACAAGCTTGATAAGTCTAAGAAAATTGTACGAAAAATAGAGAGGAGATAAACTCACTCAAGAACTCAAAGTTCGTAAATTTGATTAAGGTTCCAAAAGTCCCCTTTACAAGCTAATAACAAAGTATATATAGTGTTTACATGTGGTTAGCTGAAGAGTCATATGAATTCAGCTTTAATATGCATTTAAATGGCTGAAATAAAATTTAATCAATAAATAAAAACTCTTGAGTTCCTCCAAGCCAAATAACAGCAACTTTATGACTCCAAATGAGCTGATTAAATGAATTTGAATGCTTGTTTCATGCTCTCTTAGCAGCAGAATAGTCACCAGCAACTTAATGAAAATTTGTAACTCATGTGTGATCTTTTAAGCATCAACGGTTATGGAAGAAGAATAGGCTGCTACCGAATTTAATAGATATGTAATGCTTCCTTCAATTATCATAACAGTCCCTTTTAATGTTGAATAATGCTTCCCCATGTGTGTAACCGATTCTCACTTGAAAAGTCACATTAAACTCTTTGTAACAGCCCTTGAGTGTAACGGTTTCCAGCTGAAAAGTTTCCTACATTCAAACACATTAAACAAACATATTAATCGCATTTAAACACTTATTAAACACTAATTTAACTTAAACACATCAAACACTTATTAAACACTAATTTAACTTAACACATTAAACACTTATTAAACACTAATTTAACTTAACACATTGAACACTTGACTTAATAAATGAACTAGAAGTAAGGACTTCAATTAATGCAACAACTAGTATAATTATAGAAGCAGAATTAATAAAATTAAACTCATGCTCCATTAAATTATCCTAGTAACTAGATTATTTAAATAAACAACTATTAAATTAAATTCATTAAAAGAAACTTAATTAATTAAACTAAGATGAGTTGAATTGATGACCAGCAACTCATTTATTAAACTAAGATGCTTAAATGCAAATATTTAAAATGCAAACTAAATGCAAAGCTAAAAATTAAATAAAGAGTTCAATTTATTTAAGCATTAAAATTAAGTAATCAACTCAATGAGCTGAACGAGCTCAAAATGAGCTAATCCGGCTCAATTTGGACGTGCACCAAAGTGCACAACAACTCCACGGCACTTGACTCCTTTGATCCAAGCTCATCAAATTCCAAGCCATGGGTTGCCCCACGTCGGATCGTATCATTCCCCCCTCTTCAAGACGATTCATCCTCAAATCGGACCGTTGGTTCTCTCGAACAAAATTCCTCTTGCTCGGCTTTCCTCGATCAAATGGGGCGGATGGTAATCGGGTCACCTGAAAGGGATAACCATGAGTTAGCAAGATATGTTGCAAACACACTTGCAATCCAAATGTGAGTAGCACCAAACAAGTAAAACACATGTGAATAGGCATAATCAACTTATCATACAAAAGGAATAAGGCCTTGTCAAAGGTTTGAAACAAAATTGAATAGGTCTCAAGGCATGCATACGTTTTAAATGGAGTCCTAAAGACATGTTTATCATGCGAGTAACACATCAAATGGTAGACATAATCGTCACAAGAAGATATTTGAAATGGTTTCCATGGCTCACGAATTTGCACAATATTATCTTGCATTGTACGATATATGGACTCTCTAACACATGAATTATAAAAATTATCAAACACAAGAATCCTTTTGTCAACTATTAAAACAAATAGACCATCAATAAGCAGAATAGGACATTCAAACACTTCATGATCTAAATGATCTACAAAATGAAAATCGATGACATAATTTTTAACATCATCCGAGGAGAATGAAAACGTCTCAAAGTCTTCAAGTGACTCACATTTATGCGCAGAAGGACAAAGACCATTCTTACCTTGTTCGATCAATACAAACCTTCTCTCCTTGGGAACATAGCATAGTCGAGGCTTCGTTTTCAAATCAACCTTCTTAAAATAAAATGTGAATTTCAAGTACAACCACAGAACTTGTTTAAGGAGCGAATTAAAGTTGAAAACAAAATGGACAAATTTTGCTACCTTATTCAAAAACCTCATATCAAAAAGATAGAATTTTTTCGCACATAATTGATGTTGCTTAATTTTCCCACAAGATGAATCAAAACAAATTCCCGGTTTAAAAATATGTGTTTGATTATTTAGGTTAAAAAGTAAAAACGGTCTCCCTAAATCAAACATGTTAAACCAAGAAAATTTTTGCATATGAGGCAACATGTAGTCAAAACTCTTTCCACGTATCGCAATAGACTTGCACAAATTTAAGGGTTTTTCAAGAAGTGGAAATTGAAACACAAAGTTACCACGATCGCAAAGTTTAACCATTTTTCTTGAAAATTTGCTATCTTGCAAAATCAAATGGTTTTGTCGATCAGAACGAAAAATATCAACCTCATTCAAAGAATAAAAATTAATCGGATGAGAATAGGGAAAACCTTTAAAAACTAAGTCACCAAATATTGTATTGGCAAATGTCAAATCGGATGGCCGTGACTCGGTTAATAAAATTTCCATACCTCGCTTACCTTCTGGCTCGTGTGGTTTATTGTCAACTTCAATCTTACCTTTGCTGATCAAACGAAAGCGTCGTTCATCGGAATGGTATTGAAGTAGGTATTCGTCTTTCGTTCTTTCGGGAACCTGAAAAGTAGAAATAGAACAAGAGCAAACTTCAAGAGGATTAGTTAAAAAACTCCTCACTTTTTCTTGCTCGTTATTTTCTTTCGTTTCTTTTTCTAACTCGCTTTCTTTTTCTTTCTCTTTTTCGACTTCTTTTTCAATCTCTTTTTCTTTTTCTCTTTCTTTTTTAATCTTTTTTTCTTGTTCTTTTTCGTTTTCTTCTTTTATTTCTTTTTCTTTTCTTTCACACTCTTTTTCGATTTTATTACAAGAGGGAAATATAAAAGAATCATCAAGATGAGAAACACTTCATTGTGAAGAAGAGAAAGGGGCGTCATGCACAAGATGGTCAATTCTTTGAGATGGATTCGTCATGGATGAATTTCTTGAAGAACGGCTTGTGCTTTCTCGTTCGTTATGTCAGAGAACCTCGAACTTGTAGCTTTCTTCTCGTTTTCTCAGAGGCCTTATAATAATCTCTTCTCTCATAGTCATTGAACAATGAACTTCTTGATAAAGAGGAATCTTGATAGAAATCTCTTGATATTGAGGTCAATGATGAATGGAAGTCAGGATGGAAAGCTTTTCTCGAATAATCACCGAAAGTGGGTCTTCCAGATGGTCGCAACTCCATTTCTCGACTTGATGTAGTGTGCTTCCGTCGAGCCTTTTCCTCCACTCGGTCCAAACGCTTTTGTATTGGACTTAGCTTTCTTTCGAGCATTTGGTCCATTTCTTTCACCAAGTATTGGAAGTCATCGGATGAGAACTCTTCTTGAGACATGTTTATTTCTCAAAAGGAAAATGATTAAAAGAAAACAAAAAAAAAAATTGGTTGTCTCACCACAAAACTCACAAGTTCACTCACAAAGAAAATCACACACACTCGTGTTTCACTCGAATATGGCTTTTTCTTTAATGAATTCACTCGTGCCTTTTTCCACTCGACCTCCTTTCACAATTTCTTATTTTGTCTCGTAAGACCTATTTGCTGCTTGGGGTCAGTTTCAAAACGGGTGACAAGGGACAATGTCGGGTGTATCGAGTAGGCTAAAAAAAATCGGATAAGTGTGGTGTTGGGGTTGAACGGATGGTACCAACTGATGGTAAAAGGGGAATTTCGATGATTGGGGTAGAAAGAAGATAATAAAGCAAAAACTTGCAAACTTCACACTTTTTTTTATATTCGTATTTTTTTTCACTTCCAAAATGCATGAAATAACACAAATAAGAACTCAAATTACAACTTGAATTTTTTTATTTTTTTCGATTTTTTTTGAAATTTTCGTACCTACTTCGAAATTACGATGTTCGTCGAAGCTCCTTGTTTTCTAGCTCTGATACGTAATGATACAATCCGCCTCGAGGGGAGTCAAGTCGTATGTGAGATGCCCGATCGTCTACGAGGAGAGGTTGAGCCTTCAGAAAAATAATAGAAATTATGGTTAAGTTTGCGAAAGCTTTGATTAGATTTGCTTTTAGAAATGGATTTAAGTTAGGAATTGGAGGTTGAGAAATGTTGGTAACGATTTAGAAGATGGAAGGGTTAGGTTCGGCTAAGGATGAAAGGAATGAAGATGGGGTTCGATTGGTTCGGTTTAAGGATGAATGGAGATAGATTAAGTAGAGGATAGATTGTGGGGATAGAAAAATGAACTTAAACGTCAGAAACGATTCAACACTATACAAAAGTGTCACCCCGATTTCTATATTGTCTAAGGTGGAAGATGGAGATAGAATGAACGCCACACCAAAGAGGTTTGGTGATAAGTTCAAAAGAACAAGTCAAAGACGCCACAAACAAGCTTGATAAGTCTAAGAAACTTGTACGAAAAATAGAGAGGAGATAAACTCACTCAAGAACTCAAAGTTCATAAATTTGATTAAGGTTCCAAATGTAACAGGCCGATTTAGGGCCTAGTCAGAATAGTGGTGCGAGACCACGAACCCGAGGTGAATTTATGAGTCTTTAAAGGTTTATGCCATGTTTGCATGTTAGTGTGAAAGTTTCATGAAGCAATTTGGCTAAATTAAGGTTGAATGGTCAAAAAGGACTAAATTGAAAAAGTTGTAATGTAACACCCCAAACCCGGCCTAGAAGTTAGGCCCGAATCTGGCGTGTCACATTGAAGGAAGTTAAAAAGCTAAGCAATTGTTTAGAAAAGGTTTATCGAATTTTTGAACTACGAGTTCATTGTTTGTTTGAGAAAAATGTGATTTGCTAAATGACCATTTAAAAGTTGTTATTATTTTGAAAAACTGTTTTGTTATGAAAGTTGAACTTGCATCGTTGCGTAAACATGATATTTTAGAAAACGATTGCTAATGTTTTAAGAAAACCCCGTATTTATAAGTTTAACAGTTATAAATGAAAACTTAGAAAAATAAACCAATGGCCTTATTACAAAATATTAACCCAAAATAAATAATCTTAATATAAGGTAAAAATCAAAATTACTAAAGTTCACGAGTAGTATCTCCGATGTATCGCCACCCCCGAGTCCTCCACGGCTCCCAATCCTCTATCACTGGGAATTACCTGAAACATTTAATAAAAAGAGGGGGTGAGTTTACGAAAACTCAGTGTGTACAACCCTCATCGGTAAGAACATGCATCACAACAATCTGGGCCAAAGCCCATTACAATAACGGTGGCAATTGGGCCTTAGCCCAAAATAGCCTCGGTTGAGCCCTAACCCATATCATATGTCACAGCAGATAATGTATGCAATGCGATGCAAACCCAGCCCAACCTAATTTTTCCATCCGCTACACACCACCCATTCCTGCCAAACACACCAGCGGGGATTTCTACAATCGACCCTCACCGCTACACACCAAAGGTAGCCTGGTTATGGTACTACCGAACATTGCAGCAAAGCTACTTAATCACATACATTGGGCTTAAAGCCTCCGGTGGATCCATACCATACGGCCATATGATCCTGGATCCATACCATACGGCCATGCGATCCTCAAATATTGACACAGAGTCATCAATATATATATGTTAGGCACATAGCCACGGTAAATATGATTGGCACAAAGCCATAATAACAGCACAAAGCCTTCGGTATTGGCACAAAGCCCATAATTACGGCACAAAGCCTTCGGTATTGGCACAAAGCCCATAATTACGGCACGAAGCCCATATTAATGGCACACAGCCCTCGGTAAAATTATCGGTGCAGCATGGCTGCTCGGTGGCTAAAAAGCCTGTAGTGGATCCATACCATACGGCCATGCGATCCTCAAATCTTCCTCCGTACCATAATTCCCACCCATACAATATGTTGTGTATGTCATGCTCAATCATTACACGTGTATGCAAAATGGACATGCTCAGTAACAATTTTTTAAACATGTAATAAAAGCATATCAGTCATACAACCATAGACAAATTAGACAATTCATTGCACAAGTCGATCATTTACCTACAAGGGCAAATCAGTCATTTTACCCTATAAGGGTATTTCAGTAATTCCACCCTACAGGGGTAGTTCGGTAATTCTACTCATAACCAATCCATGTAAGCAACGCATCTCAGACATAATCAATCATACAATTAACACATACAACGCTAGTACTACCATGAGGGTACAACGATCATTTTATCGTGTAGGGGTAAAATGGTAATTTCGCAAATCGGGGGTATTTCGGTAATTTCGCAAACTAGGGGCATTTCGATAATTTTACAAACCAGGGGTATTTCGGCAATTTTGCAAACCGGGGTATTTCGGTAATTTTACAAACCAAGGGTATTTCAGTAATTTTGCAATTAATGGCCTTTCCGACGACCTACTGTTACCTCGAGCGACACGGATACCTTTTCTTATCGAAACGGTGCAATTGGGCCTAGGGCCCATTCTCGGCCCAAATGGGCTCACACGCTCGTGTGGCCCATTTAGCCCAAATCTAGCCACAGATATTAGATTCACATAGTCTAGTCCAATTTCTACTACACAGTCATACAATTTATTCATATGGGCCCACAGGCCCACCATGGCCTAAGCAGCCTCAACCTACAAGAATACACATTATGGCCTCGACTATTGCGTCGAAGCTCCCACACGTGCGCTCGCACGCTCGTGTGGCTACCATTGCCATGTGACCGTCTTTTCAGCATTTGCCGCTCTACAACTAGAGTAGAGTGAAGTACACACCTGATAGGAATCTGATGCTAATCCGCGCTCCGACCACTCATGTGCCCAAACGCCCACCAAGGTATCTTAACCCTCCTCATAGACTGCTCTATATATAGCTAGCTTCTCACCTTCCTTCTTTATATCTTTTCGATGTGGGATCCCTCCGTTAGCAGAGTTTAAATCCAACTCAAACTCTTGCCGCCCCAACTTAGCAAAATAAATACTCCCTTACTTTCCATGAGATTCGAACCCAGGCTCCCTTGTAGCATAATCCACACCGCTAACCACTTGGCCACAAACTCCTCTTGTGTCTAAAATCATGTGCAACTAAATATAACCCTATGGCAAAATTCTAGAATCCATTTAAAAAAAGAAACCAAAATGCAAGAGCCAAGACTTGAACCTTGGACCTCCTTCCTTCCTTGTGGCGTCACCCCCTTGTCTCTTATGTGGCGTCACTTTGCCACTACACCACACACTCCACTTGTGTCATTTTTTCCACATTTTATTCTTAAAGCCTACCTACTAACTCCCAGGGTTTTATTCACCTAAAACCAAAATTTCCCTAAAGCCAAAGTTTAAACCCGGAACTTTATAGGAGCCCCCTAACCTTCCAAAATCCCTCACCTACTAGATCCAACTTGCACTAAAGCCATTCTCTTATTCCCAAAAATTTTAAACGCTCCTACGCCTAAGGCCCATTGGGTCCAATCCTACTAGGCCCAACTTTGGGATGTTACATGCAATTTATAGGTTTCTAGAAGCATTTTGTATGAAATAGCTTTAGAATAGCAATTATGAGTCCTTAAATAGTAATTTTCCCAAAATATAATTTTTGGACAAAATTGGACATGAGTTAGTAAGTTAAGAAATTTTTATGATAAGGGCATTTTGGTCATTTGTCTAATAAGTGATTAAAATAGGAAAAAGATGATAAAAATCATTCATCTTTCTTCCTGTGTGTGTGTTAGAAATTTTTAAGAACCCATAGCTAGGGTTTGTTCATCTCTAAAGCTTGCTAGTAAGTTCATCTTAGCCCCATTTTTGATATTCTTCGTATTTTTGAAGTCCCGGTAGCATGAGTAAGCTATTTTTAGCTATAAAGTGAGCTAAAGTGCATGTTCAAAAATTTACCCATGATTGATATGCATGTTAAATGATGTTTTATGGAATTTTATGAGAGTTTGATGTTAGATAAACATCTTTTTCTAAGTAAATTTCATGAAAGATGATAGTATGGACCATTTTGTAATAGTTATGAAAATTGGTCATACATGTTAAAAATAGCAAGAATTGATGATTGTTATAGTAGAGAAAATGATTCAGCTAAGCATGAAGTTTAAGAAAGTTGAATGAAATTTTTTTTACGAGCCTTGGGGAAAAAGTGCAAATATGAGAAAGTATAAGGGCAAGTTAGTAATTTTGCCAAAGTATGAGTAAAGAGTCAATTTAGTCAATGTGACTATTAAATGATCTATTTATGACTATAGATCAAGAAAAGCGAAGCCCGGATTGAAACCGAGGCAAGAACAAGGTCGAGGACTAAATTGCATATCTAGCTACATTTTTTATGTCGAGGTAAGTTTGTATGATTTCTAAGCTTTATGATTTATATCATTGAATTGCTTAGTATAATGTACAATGTTATTATGAAATTGTTTAACGTTAAGTTAAACAATGAAATTAATGAGATCAAGTATGAGAAAGTACGTATAAGACCAAGCCGAGGCATGGCATCGGCAATCAAGCAAGTTATCATGTAAGTCCAAGGACCCAAGCTTGGCATTGACAAGTTTATCATGTAAGTCCAAGGACCCAAGCTTGGCATTGACAAGTTTATCATGTAAGTCCAAGGGCCCAAGCTTGGCATTGACAAGTTTATCATGTAAGTCCAAGGACCCAAGCTTGGCATTGAACAAGTTATCATGTAAGTCCAAGGATCCAAGCTTGGCATTGAACAAGTTATCAAGAGGAAGATTTCATATAAGTCCATGTCAAGACATGGCCTTGAAACCAAGATGAGATATCCCATGTAAGACCATATCCAAAATATGGCTTTAGTATCAAGTTCATGGTAAGAGATTTGGTATTCTCGGTTATTCATAGGAATACATCGGGCAAATGAGATAAGCTCACAAGAGATAACAAGAAAGTTTAGTAAGCAAAATCATTATCAAGTGGGGACAAATATTAGTCATATTATGAATGATAAAATAGAGATTATGATTACTATGTTAAAGTATCTTTGATTAATGTGATCAAGTGATACAAGTATCTTGTTTACTTCACAAGTATGAGACTAGTAAGTATTACAAGGCATGTAAGAACCAAGTATGAGCAAATAAGCTTTATAGTTGAAATTATGATACCATTGATTATGTCAAATGCTTTATTTAAGCAAGTATGTTGATATGTGTTTCATATGCAAGCTTACTAAGCTAAATGCTTACGTCTTTAATTCTTTCTTTTCATGTAGTCCCGCCAAGCTAAACTGTGGATCATTGAAGTCGGAGCTCGTAGCACACTATCGATCGCCATTTTGGTATAGCCAAGTTGATTTTAAATATGGCATGTATAGGAAACATTTAATTTTGAGTATATGTCTTAGAAAGGGGCCAAAGTATGGGCTGTCAAGTTTATTATTCTTTTGTAAATGGCTAAGTGATTGGCCAAGTTTGACTAAGAATGTATGTTATTAATATCAATGAAGCATGTTATATTGTTCATGAAAGATGTAATAATTGAGTTGCTGAATTGAGCTTGAGTTTGGTCTTAATTTCAGGATGGTAATTGGCTTGGTAAATAGCCCCTAAGTGCCTACACGGTTAGACACACGGGCGTGTGTCTAGGCCGTGCATAAACTGCACCTTAGTCTTATAAGTAAGAATAGGCCACGGGCTAATCCCACGGCCGTGTGTTAAGGCCGTGCATGTCACACGGTTAGAACATGGGCGTGTGTCCGGTCGTGTGAAATAAGTCAGTATATCAAGATGTAGTACACGGTCTGAGTCCACGGGTGTGCCATGGCCGTGTGTTATAAGTCAAAATGCTAAGGTTTTTCACACTGGCTAGAACCACGGGCGTGCCATGGCCGTGTGAAATTTGGCAGTAAACTCGAGTTTTAAGCACGGTTGGGAGACATGGGCGTGTCTCAGAGTTACACGAGTGTGTCCCAACTCACATGGGCGTGTGACCCCTATTTCCATGAAAAGTTTTTGATTGAGTTCCGAAGGTTTACGGACAAGAGTTTAAGGCCTCGTAGGCCCATGAAAAGTACAAGTTGATTAAGAAAGAGAAGTTCTTAATTCAGAACGAAATTTTATAGCCCGTAAGTACATGATTAAGCAAGTTCAAGCATAGTAATGTCTCGTATCTGGTCTAAGCCTCGGGCTCAGGTATGGGGTGTTACATTTAGTTGTATCAGAGCTATGGTTTAGTCAGTTCTAGGACTAACGTAGCATGAGCACGAGTCTAGCTATACATGCCATACGTAATAATGTTTTTATAATGATAGTGTGACGACTCCTAACAACTTAAATTGTGTTTATACATATAGTAATGGATCCCAACAGAGATGTGGTAGATGATGTGGAAAGTAATGCACCAGCTCCCAAAGAAGGGACGGTGCCAAATGAGAATGAGAATAGACCCACTACGGTGAGTCAAGGAGGAGAAGAGGCTAGAGAAGCCTTCCTCCATATGATGAACACATGGTATACGGAGTTCGTTCGTACGAATCCAAATGTACAACCCCCTCCACCCCCGCCTATTTCGCAACCTATTCCTGCAGCCCCTCAAGTGATAGAGGTGGCAAGAGGAGTTAAACCTCCAGTTGATAGGATTAGGAAACATGGGGCTTAAGAATTCCGGGCTAGAAAAGATGACGATCCGGAAAGAGCTGAGTTCTGGTTAGAAAATACCATCAGGGTATTTAATTAGTTGTCATGCACATCTGAGGAATGCATGAAGTGCGTAGTCTCTCTTCTAAGAGATTTTACTTACCAATGGTGGAACACCCTTGTGTCGGTAGTACCGAGGGAAAAGATCACATGGGAGTTTTTCCAAGAAGAGTTCAAGAAAAAGTATATTAGTCAAAGGTTTGTGGACCAGAAAAGAAAAGAATTCCTAGAACTGAAGCAAGGCAAGATGTCCGTGACTGACTATGAGCGTGAATTTGTAAGACTCAGCAAATACGCTCGAGAATGTGTGTCCACTGAGGCCATCATGAGCAAGAGGTTCAAAGATGGACTAAATGAGGACATCAAATTGTTTTTTTTGCTGTCCTAGAATTGAAGGAATTCGTGGTGCTAGTCGAAAGGGCTTGCAAAGCTGAAGAACTAGTAAAAGAGAAGAGAAAATCTGAAGCAGAGTCTCGTGACTCCAAAAAGAGACAATGGAATAAGTCATTCCAATCCTCATCCAAGAAGTCAAAAGAATTCCCTACTCGACCGGCTACTTCCACTAGATCTTCATGGAAGGACAAGAGTAAGCAGTATTCGGGAAATAAGGCACAGACTACTTCAGTCGCTAGTGTGGGGAATGTTCGATTTGACAGACTCGAATGCCCACAGTGTGGCAGACACCATTTTGGAGAATGCCGAGCTTACGAAAATGTATGCTTCAGATGTGGTTTGCAAGACCACTACATAAAAGATTGTCCAAAGATGACGAAAGAAGAGAGAGCTCAAAATCTGAGATCCGGGAGTATGGTCCGAGAAAGACCGCAGAGAAACCCAGGAAGTGGGGTAAGAGGAAGGGGTAACCCTAAAGAGCAGGCTGCGAGACCCGAGGGTAGAGCACCTCCGAGGACTTATGCCATTCGCGCTCGCAAAGAGGCATCTTCCCATGAAGTTGTTACGGGTACCTTTTCTCTTCATGATATTAAAGTTATTTCTTTAATAGATCCCGAATCCACACACTCCTATATTTGCATGAGATTAGCATTCGATTTGAGTATGCCTATAGACTCTACAGAATTTATGATTAAAGAGTCTAATCCCTTAGGCAAGAGTGTGTTAGTTGATGAAATATGTAAAGATTGTCCATTAATGATTAGAGGTCATTGTTTTAAAGCGAGCCTTATGTTGTTACCATTTGATGAGTTTGATCTCATTCTCGGTATGGACTGGTTGACTGCCCATAATGTAATAGTTAATTGTGGGAAGAAATACATTGAGATGAGATGTGAGAATGGGGACACCCTTCACATAGAATCAAGAGAATTAGAGTAGATTACAAGTATTTATTTCTCATATGAGGCACAGAGATACATGAGAAAGGGGTATGAGGCATATCTGGCTTTTGTGATGAATGATAAAGAAACAGGGTCAAAGATTGAGTCAGTACCGATAGTATGTGAGTACTTGGATGTCTTTCCTGAGGAATTACCAAGATTACCTCCAATCAGAGAGGTTGAGTTTAATATTGAGTTAGTTCCCGGTACTATACCGATATCTATTACTCCTTACAGAATGGCTCCGTCAGAATTAAAAGAGTTGAAGTTACAGTTGCAAGAGTTGACAGATAAAGGCTTTGCAAGATCTAGTTGTTCACCATGGGGTGCTCCGGTTTTATTCGTGAAAAAGAAAGATGGCACCATGAGATTGTGCATAGATTACCGTCAGCTTAATAAAGTGACAGTAAAGAACAAGTGCCCTTTGCCAATGATCGATGATTTGTTCGATCAATTGAAGGGAGCCAATGTGTTCTCCAAGATAGACTTGAGATCGAGGTACTACCAGTTGAGAGTAAAGGACTCAGACGTGTCCAAGACAGCTTTTCGAACAAGGTATGGGTATTATGAATTTTTAGTCATGCCCTTTGGTTTGACCAATGCTCCTGCAGTATTCATGGACTTAATGAACCGCATTTTTAGACCATACCTCGAAAAGTTTGTAGTCGTTTTTATTGACGACATACTAATTTATTCCCAAGATGAGAATGAGCATGCTAAGCACCTACGGATAGTTTTACAGGCTCTTCGAGAAAATCAGTTATATGCCAAGTTCAGTAAAAGTGAATTTTGGCTCAGAGAGGTAGGATTTCTGGGACACATTGTCTCAGGAGAAGGAGTTCGAGTAGACCCAAGTAAAATTTCGGCCATAATGGACTGGAATCCTCCGAGGAATGTCTCTGAGGTTAGAAGTTTCCTAGGCCTAGCCGGCTATTTCCGAAGATTTGTCAAAGGATTTTCCATGGTTACAACCCCGATGATGAAATTGTTACAGAAAAATGTGAAGTTTGAGTGATGAGAAAAATGTCAACAAAGTTTTGAGAGATTGAAAGCATTGTTGTGGAAGCTCTAGTATTAGTACAACTGAGGCAATGAAAGAATTCATAATTTCTGATGATGCATCCTTAAATGGATTAATTTGTGTACTTATGCAAGAAGACAAGGTGATTGCATATGCCTCCAGACAGTTGAAGCCTCATGAAAAGAATTATCCGACACACGATCTAGAGTTGGCTGCCATAGTCTTCGCATTGAAGATATGGAGACACCACTTATATGGTGAGAGATGTCGGATTTTTACAGATCACAAGAGTTTGAAGTACTTGATGACGCAAAGAGAGTTGAACTTATGGCAAAGAAGATGGTTAGAGTTGATAAAAGACTATGAGTCGGTTATTAACTACCATCCTAGCAAGGCGAATGTAGTCACCGATGCTTTGAGCAGAAAGTCCCTTTTTGCATTAAGGGCAATGAATTCACAGATAACTTTATCCGACGGTGGTTCTATACTAGCTGAGTTGAAAGCTAGACCAGTATTCCTTCAAGAGATTTTTGAGGCTCAGAGAGAAGATAACGAGTTGCAAGTCAAAAGAGCTCAATGCGAGTCAAATGTTGAATCTGATTTTTGGATTAATCCCAATGGAAGTTTGATGTTCAAAGATAGAGTTTGTGTACCAAGAAAGGAAGAGATTATACAGAAAATTTTGCATGAGGCCCATAATGGATGTTTATCTGTGCATCCGGGTAGCACCAAGATGTTTAATGATTTGAAGCAACAGTCTTGGTGGCCAAGAATGAAGAAAGACATTTCAGAGTTCGTTTCCAAGTGCATGATTTGTCAGCAAGTAAAGGCTGAACACCAAGTACCTCCGGGTTTGCTTCAACCAATTATGGTACCCGAGTGGAAATAAGACCGTATCACGATGGATTTTGTGACCAGTTTACCGTTATCACCGAGTAAGAAAGATGCTGTATGGGTTGTAATTGATAGACTCACCAAGTCAGCCCATTTTATACCTGTTCGAGTAGACTTCTCACTCGACAAGTTGGCAAACTTGTATGTTTTAGAAATAGTAAGACTTCACGGAGTTCCCTTGTCAATTATATCGGATAGAGATCCGAGATTCACATCCAGATTTTGGAAGAAGTTACAAGAGGCCCTGGGTACAAATTTGAACTTTAGTACGGCCTTTCATCCTCAAACTGACGGTCATTCGGAGAGGTTAATTCAAGTACTTAAAGATATGCTTCGATGTTGTATTCTTGAATTCCGAGGCAGTTGGGAAAAGTTCCTCCCATTAGCAGAATTTGCCTATAACAATAGTTTTCAGTCGAGTTTAAAGATGGCACCTTATGAGGCTCTTTATGGGCGTAAGTGCATAACACCTTTGTTTTGGACTGAACTCAAAGAAAACCAAATTCACGGGGTTGATTTGGTTAGAGAAGCTGAAGAGAAATTGAAAGTGATATGAGAATGTTTAAAAGCTGCCTCGCATGCATGTAAATCCTATTGATTTAAGAGAAAAGAGATAGAGTACCAAGTCGGGGATAAAGTTTTCTTGAAAGTGTCTTAGTGGAAAAAGTTCTCGATTTGGTAGGAAAGGCAAGTTAAGCCCACGTTTTATTGGACCATATGAGATTACCGGGAAAGTTGGGCCGGTAACTTACCGATTGGCTTTGCCATCAGAGTTAGAAAAGATACATGATGTGTTTCACGTGTCTATGTTGCGATGCTACAGATCAGACCCTTCACATGTAATTACCCCGTCAGAGGTAGAAATCTATCCCGACATGACTTATGGTGAGAAACCAGTCAAGATTTTGGCTCGAGAAGTCAAGCAGCTAAGAAATAAAAGCATTGCCCTTGTGAAAGTATTGTGGCAAAGACATGGGATAGAAGAAGTTACGTGGGAACCATAAGAGAGTATGAGAAACCAGTATCCAAATCTGTTTGCTGGTAAGATTTTCGAGGACGAAAATCCCTAAGAGGGGAGAATTGTAACAGCCCGATTTAGGGCCTAGTCAGAATAGTGGTGCGAGACCACGAACCCGAGGTGAATTTATGAGTCTTTAAAGGTTTATGTCATGTTTGCATGTTAGTGTGAAAGTTTCATGAAGCAATTTGGCTAAATTAAGGTTGAATGGTCAAAAAGGACTAAATTAAAAAAGTTGCAATTTATGGGTTTCTAGAAGCATTTTGTATGAAATAGCTTTAGTATAGCAATTATGAGTCCTTATATAGCAATTTTCCCAAATTATAATTTTTGGACAAAATTGGACATGAGTTAGTAAGTTAAGAAATTTTTATGATAAGGGCATTTTGGTTATTTGTCTAATAAGTGATTAAAATAGGAAAAAGATGATAAAAATCATTCATCTTCTTCCTTGTGTGTGCCGAAATTTTTAAGAACCCATAGCTAGGGTTTGTTCATCTCTCAAGCTTGCTAGTAAGTTCATCTTAGCCCCGTTTTTGATATTCTTCGTATTTTTGAAATCCCGGTAGCATGAGTAAGCTATTTTTAGCTATAAAGTGAGCTAAAGTGCATGTTCAAAAATCTACCCATGATTGATATGCATCTTAAATGATGTTTTATGGAAGTTTATGAGAGTTTGATATTAGATAAACATCTTTTTTCTAAGTAAATTTCGTGAAAGATGATAGTATGGACCATTTTGTAATAGTTATGAAAATTGGTCATACATGTTAAAAATAGCAAGAATTGATGATTGTTATAGTAGAGAAAATGATTCAGCTAAGCATGAAGTTTAAGAAAGTTGAATGAATTTTTTTTACGAGCCTTGGGGCAAATGTGCAAATATGAGAAAGTATAAGGGCAAAATAGTAATTTTGCCAAAGTATGAGTAAAGAGTCAATTTAGTCAATGTGATTATTAAATGATCTATTTATGACTATAGATCAAGAAAAACGAAGCCCAAATCGAAATCGAGGCAAGAACAAGGTCGATGACTAAATTGCATATCTAGCTACATTTTGTATATCGAGGTAAGTTTGTATGATTTCTAAGCTTTATGATTTATATCATTGAATTGCTTAGTATAATGTACAATGTTATTATGAAATTTTTTAACGTTAAGTTAAACAATGAAATTAATGAGATCAAGTATGAGAAAGTACGTATAAGACCAAGCCGAGGCATGGCATCGGCAATCAAGCAAGTTATCATGTAAGTTCAAGGACCCAAGCTTGGCATTGACAAGTTTATCATGTAAGTCCAAGGACCCAAGCTTGGCATTGACAAGTTTATCATGTAAGTCCAAGGACCCAAGCTTGGCATTGACAAGTTTATCATGGAAGTCCAAGGACCCAAGCTTGGCATTGACAAGTTTATCATGTAAGTCCAAGGACCCAAGCTTGGCATTGAACAAGTTATCATGTAAGTCCAAGGATCCAAGCTTGGCATTGAACAAGTTATCAAGAGGAAGATTTCATATAAGTCCATGTCAAGACATGGCCTTGAAACCAAGATGAGATATCCCATGTAAGACCATATCCAAAATATGGCTTTAGTATCAAGTTCATGGTAAGAGATTTGGTATTCTCAGTTATTCATAGGAATTCATCGGGCAAATGAGATAAGCTCACAAGAGATAACAAGAAAGTTTAGTAAGCAAAATCATTATCAAGTGGGGACAAATATTAGTCATATTATGAATGATAAAATAGAGATTATGATTACTATTGTCGAAACCCTTTTTTTGAAATCGGGGATTGACTTTAAAAACAAAAGTGGAAATAGAGTCGCCACCAATCTTTTTTGATGAGGTGTGATCGGGTCACCTTTGTTTTAATAAAACATTTTGGTTTACTAAAACGGTGTTTTTGGTCTACGAAATTCGAGAAAATAGGTTCGGGAGTCGGTTACGTGCGAGGAAGGATTAGCACCCTCGTAACACCCAAAATTGGTACCGAATTGATTAATTAATGTCCCGACGTCGAAAATTTGAAAAGATTTTAGATTACGATCCAGTTATTTAAAATATATATGTATTTGGACAAAACCGTATTGGATGCCAAAGCTCCCTATTTCGGAGAAATAAAATGCCATACTCAGTAAGTTAGGGCATAACATCTTATATTCTCGAAGTTGGATTTATCATTCGACATTTAATACTTGTATATTTAAAAAAAATAAGAAGGATATTCCCTTATTTTGGTCAAATGAAAGATCGCAACCCAGTAAGTTAGGGCACTATTTCTCAAAATTCCCGAATACGGAATATTGCCTTTGTTCTTTTGAAATTCTTATCTCGAGATGATAAAATATCACAACTTGAGTAAGTTAGGCGCAATGTCTCAAATTCCGAGAATAAGTTTTATATTTGAAATATTATGCATTTTGATTTAAGCGAGAAAGGATACTCGGTTACTAGGTTTTAACGAGGAGAATCAGAACTAAGTAAGTTAGAGCACGATTTTCTCAAAACCTCTAAACACGAGCATTGCCTTATTAAAAAAATCTTTGAATGGAATGATGTTTAAACTTAAACGACATTAAACCCAACTTTTAATGAAATACAATGGAATAATAATATACAAAGTAAGATATTAATCCCTACATCAAATGCTACACTAATGCATCACCACAACCAACCAATGATTAAGAAATATAAATCATATAATGGCAATAATTACACAATATACAATTTCTCTATTAATTATTGAAGAAAATGGAGCAAAATAATATATATCAAATCATAGGAAATGAACCTAAATCAAATTAAAATAATAGATAAGTTTAAAACAAATGATGTAAAAAATAGATTTTAAAAAAAATCAATAATAGACAATAATTTGAAAGGAATAATATATATAAAAAAGGAATAAACTATATAATATGAAAACAATTCTAAAATAAATAATATATGTAAAAGTTTAGAAAATATAATATATATATATAACTATTTTGAATAAATGGTAAAATGAACTTCAATAAACATTATATTAAAATAAGTTAAAATAAATAATACATATAAATGGAAAATAAAATAAAGTAAAATATTATGGAATCAATTATAAAACAATTTTATTAAGAGCTTGAATAATAAATAAATTTAAAAAAAGGGTTACAAAAATGGTGAATAAAAACTTAATCGAAATGAAAATAAAATTGGAAGGCCATTTCATGAATAAACAATCGAAGATCAGATTAAGAATCATATAAACATGGAGGGATCAAACTAGCAAATATTCTATTATTCAAAACGCAGCACATTGTAGGGACTAAATTGAAGAGGCGCGCAAATCTTTGGGGCAGAATTAAAAAAATAAAAGAAATAAAAGAAAGTTTATTTAAAAGAATGCAAAACAGAGGGATCAAGCGTGCAATTATGCCATCACCGCAAAAACACGCGGATCCCATGGCTATTGGGTCGGGTCAAATCGGAGCGCACCATACGGCGCCATTTTAGAACCATGGAAACGAGCCCTAAACGGTGCCGTTTCATACGTTATATAAAATCTACACAAACCCTGAAAATTTAAAGCCTTTAGTCACTTTTTAAAACAAAACAACAAAAAGAAAATTAAAGCAAAAACCCTAATCTCCTATTCCTCTCCACTCAGCCGGATTAGACCCATCCCCCTAAAAACCGATTCGCCACCGCAGACGGTAGTTGGTGTATTTCGAGCCTTGGTGAATGTTTTTCAGCCTTGAGATCTCCTCTCAACCTCGATTTCGACGAGGCAGAAAGAAATCCATGGCGTATTCCTAAGGTAAAGTTTCGTTTTCCCTTTCTTATCCTCACATGCAATAGCAAAAAGAAAACTAAAAAGCAAACGAAGAAGAAAATGGAATCCGAAATCGAAAGCAACCTCTGTATTGGCTTGAAAGTATGCTCTTTTTGATATTTTTTTCTTTGTCAAAATCATGAAGAAGTCTAGCCGATCACAATCATTTCTTTTCGGGCCTTTTTAAAGCCGAAATTGAAAAACAAAAATAAATAAAAAATACAATCGTCTTTGCTTTGTTTTTCTTTGTTGTTATTTGCTCCCATTTGCTATTGTTCTGTTCTCTTGCACAGGTACGAGGTGACGTGGAGGCACGAGGGTCGTACGGAGGCCGTACGGAGGCTGTGGCGTGTGAGGCTTGCGCGCATGTGTGGGGCTACTGAAGCGGCGCTGGAAAATTCCAGAAACCCTTAGGGTTTCTGGAAACATTAAGGTGTTAGGCCATTTGGGCCAATTTTGGGATTGGGTTATGTATTGGGCTAGGCTTAGGTAAGTTTGTAAATGGGTTAGGTATTGGGTTTGAAATTTTGTAATTAGCATTTGGGCTTGTAAAAATGGACTGATGGACTGTTTAATTTATTCTGTTTGTTGTATTTTTTAGTTTACTCTGATGGGCCATTCGGGTTTTGCAAATTTGGGCTCTGTTGGGTTTTTATTGAGTTTTATTTGTTTTTGGGTTTTAATGGTTTTAGGCCTATTGTAATTTAATGGACTCTGGACTTTATTTTATTTGGTTAATGGGTCGGGCAAATTTTGGGCCCTACAACTATGTTAAAGTATGCTGATTAATGTGATCAAGTGATACAAGTATCTTGTTTACTTCACAAGTATGAGACTAGTAAGTATTACACGGCATGTAAGAACCAACTAAAAGCAAATAAGCTTTATAGTTGAAATTATGATACCATTGATTATGTCAAATGGTTTATTTACGCAAGTATGTTGATATGTGTTTCATATGCAAGCTTACTAAGCTAAATGCTTACGTCTTTAATTCTTTCTTTTCATGTAGTCCCGCCAAGCTAAACTGTGGATCATTGAAGTCGGAGCTCGTAGCACACTATCGATCGCCATTTTGGTATAGCCAAGTTGATTTTAAATATGGCATGTATAGAAAACATTTAATTTTGAGTATATGTCTTAGAAAGGGGTAAAAGTATGGGCTGTCATGTTTATTATTCTTTTGTAAATGGCTAAGTGATTGGCCAAGTTTGACTAAGAATGTATGTTATTAATATCAATGAAGCATGTTATATTGTTCATGAAAGATGTAATAATTGAGTTGCTAAATTGAGCTTGAGTTTGGTCTTAATTTCAGGATGGCAATTGGTGACTACACGACGATATACGGGATTATCACCAGTAGTTTTGACCACATATGTATTATTTGTGACTACGGTCACCAGTGGTTTTGACCACCAGTGGTTTGGTACCACACGGGGTAGATTCAGGAGTTTCGGATGGTTAGGTTTTGAGGTTGCATGACATGCATGTTGGCTTATGAAACTGTGTAAGGGCATTAACATTTTTGGGTTGGGGAATTATACACTGAGTCTCGGTGACTCACCCCTTCCTTTACATTTTGCAGATGATTCGTAGATCGCAGATGCGGAGCTGGGGCGGACTCGAGGTGGCCATGCGCATTCTCTTTTGAGTTTTGTTTTAAATTACTATTTTGGTTTACTTTACTTTAAATTTGGTTTTCGGGTTGTAATAAGGCCACTAACTTTCATTTTGGGGTTTATTTATCTACTTTATTTCTCACGGAAATTTGTATAAGTTAAACGAAACGGCATGCCTAAATAACCTATAAAAAGAATGTTTTCCAAACTTTCACAACTCGTCGGGTTTTTCTAAAACTTTACCATCGGGTAACGGCAAACAAGTAGTAACAACAAGTTAACTGAGTTTTTCTTTAAGACCAAATTTGGACGATTTTAGCAATATTACTTAAACTAAATCAGCTTTTCATGAAAATCAAAGGTTTTCTTAAAATAAGAGACGGCAACTTGTTTATCGATTCTTTACAAAATTAAAACAACCTTCTGTCTTCTTTTAAAATGTTTTTCCCTGTGACATGCTGGATTCGGTCGTAGCGTGTTGACCGGGTTTGGGGTGTTACAATTTTGGTATCAGAGCCAAGTTTAAAAGCTCGGCTGTGGGCCTGAGGGCCAAAATGTTTTAATAATGGGGTTTTGGAATGATTTTGATGGAAAATACATGATTTGGGGAAGCATGGCACCGAGTCTCTGGCACCGATCCGCACAGATAAGTACCCCTAACTGCTGTTTATATGATTGTGATGATTGTGATATGACTGGTAGTAATAGGAAATTACTTTAGAGTCTGAAACTTGTAGGATTGTGTGAACTTACGAGAACGATCCCTATAATAAACTGTTCATAAAACTGTGCTGTAAAAATAGTGGAACGAATCTAATGCATAAAATTCTGAAATTAGATTAATTCGTGAACGGTAGTCATGAGCACCCGAGGATGTGGGCGTAATACGTGTGGTTGTGGTAGAGGCAGGATGACTGTGTTGGAACCAGTCGGGTCTGGCCATGGGTCAGAGAATGAGGTACCACCGCCGCTAGCTGTGGGCGCAGAGTTTCAAGATCAGACGGGTGGTGACGACGCAGTGTCGCAGGCGATGCTGCGGGTTTTGGAGAGAGTCGTGGGTGTAGGCGTTGGAACGAGAGCTCAGAAATCTGTGTCCGAACGACTCCAGACGAATGGAGCAGAGGTATTCAGGGGTGTATCTGGTGTGGCTCCCAATACAGCTGAGTATTGGCTGGAGGCGACAGAACGTATAATGGATGATTTAGACTTTTCGGCTGAGGAGAAGCTGAAGGGGATAGTGTCTCTTCTCCGAGATGAGTCTTATCAGTGGTGGCTCACGGTCAGGGATGGAGCAATGGTCGACGACATCACCTGGGATTTTTTCAAGGCAGCTTATCACAGGAAGTACGTTGGGGCTAGTTACATTGATGCACAGCGCAAGGTGTTCTTGAATTTGGTCTAGGGGAGTAAGACAATATCGGAATATGAGGCAGAGTTTCTTCGGTTAAGTCGTTATGCTCGGGGTATTGTGGCTACGGAACACGAGCGCTGTGTCAGATTTGAGGATGGGTTGAGAGATGAGCTGTGAATGTTGATTGCTCCACAGTAGGAGAGAGAATATGCGGTCTTGGTAGAGAAGGCCAAGATTGCTGAGGAGGTGAAACAGTCAGTGAGACAGAACCAGGATAGGAATTGGACTAAGAGGAGTTCTAGGTCATCAGGGTCTGCCGGGAATTCGCAGAAAAGGGCTAGATATGGTGGGCAGAATCAAGCTGCAAGGCCTGCTGCTACTACTCAGTGGTCGCCACGGTGTGCTCGGTGTGGGAAGTCTCATTCGGGAGAGTGTTGGACCGGAAACAGAGGGTTCTTCGAGTGTGGGTCAATGGGGCACCAGGTAAGGGATTGTCCGTAGAGGTCAGCTAGGATCCAGTCTGAGGGTCAAGGACGTACACAATTAAGGAGGGATGGTCAGCAACCACAGAGGGGTCGCGATGCGGCCAGGGGAGGTAATGGTGCTGGACGAGGCCGCGAAGCACCGGGCAGAGGTGCTGGGAGCTCAGAGGTGAGACAGCCTAGGTTGGTCTATGCAGCGAGGCATCGAGAGGAGGGCGACGCACGGGACGTCATAACCGGTACATTCTTAATTTTTGGACTGCCTTATACTGCTTTGATAGATGTGGGTTCGACGCACTTTTATGTTGCCAGTAGTATAGTGGGAACTATGAATTTAGCCTTTGAGATTTCTTCTAAGGAGATGACAGTAATTAGCCCTCTAGGTCACTCTGTAGAAGTAAACAAATCAGTATAGGGATGTACCCTAGAACTTCAGGGGTAGAGTTTTTGGCCGATCTGATGGAAGCGCCATTCGGGAGTTCGATTTGATCATTGGGATGGATCGGCTAGTGAAGTACCAAGCAAGTTTGGATTCTTGCTGACTAAGCGCATGGTATTGAGAACTGTTGAGGGCGAAGAGGTGGTGATGATAGGTAATAGAAGGGATTATCTATCCAACGTAGTATCTGCTCTGAAGGCCGAGAAAATGGTGAGGAAGGGTTGTGAGGCGTTCATGGTTCATGTTTGTGCATTGGAGGCCAAGGAATCAACTGTAGGGAATGTCCGAACGGTGAAGGAATTTACCGATGTATTCCCAGAAGAACTTCCGGGTCTGCCTCCGGACCGTGAAGTTGAGTTTGGTATAGATCTGTTACCCGGAATCGCGCCAGTGTCTATTGCCCCATATAGGATGGCGCCGAAGGAGTTGGTGGAACTGAAAGCACAGATTCAGGAATTGTTGGACCGGGGTTTCATCCGGCTGAGTGTATCACCTTGGGAGCGCTGTTTTTTTGTTAAGAAGAAAGATGGTACAATGCGGATGTGTATAGATTACTGAAGCTGAATAAGTTGACGATCAAGAACAAGTACCCGTTACCGAGGATAGATGATCTGTTTGATCAACTTAAGGGTGCATCAGTCTTCTCTAAGATTGATTTAAGGTCGGGGTATCATCAGCTTAAGGTAAAGGATGCCGATATCCATAAGACGGCATTTTGCACTCGATACGGGTACTACGAGTTCTTAGTAATGCCGTTCGGGTTAACCAATACGCCGACAGCGTTCATGGACATGATGAATTGGGTGTTTCAGCCGTACTTGGACCAGTTCGTCGTAGTGTTTATAGACGACATATTGGTGTACTCGAAATCTGAGGAGGAGCATGATGCGCATCTACGTGTGGTGTTGCAGATTCTGAGGGAGAAGCAACTGTTTGCAAAGTTTAGTAAGTGCGAGTTCTAGCTTAAGGAAGTAACCTTCTTGGGTCATGTGGTGTCAGCTGAGGGGATTAGAGTGGACCCTCGGAAGATTGAGGCGGTATTGGACTAGAAACCACCTAAGTCTGTGGCAGAGATTCAGAGTTTTCTGGGTTTGGCAGGATATTACAGAAGATTTGTGGAAGGGTTTTCCTTGATTGCAGTGCCGTTGACCAAGTTGCTGAGAAAAGGGGTTCCATTTGTGTGGTCAGATAAGCAACAGGAAAGTTTTGACAAGTTAAAAAGGATTTTGATAGAAGCTCCGGTTTTGATTCAGCCTGAAGCGAGGAAAGAGTTTACGGTGTATTGTGATGCGTCGCATACCGGATTAGGATGTGTGCTGATGGAAGAGGGGAAAGTAGTGGCGTATGCGTCTCGACAGTTGAGACCTCACGAAGCGACCTACCCGACACATGATCTGGAGTTGGCTGCAGTGGTTTTCGCCCTGAAAATTTAGAGGTATTACTTGTATGGGGAGAAGTCTATAGTCTACACGGATCACAAGAGCTTGAAGTACCTCTTGACTCAGAAGGAATTGAATTTGAGGCAATGGAGGTGGATCGAGTTGTTGAAGGACTACGAATGCTCGATTGAATACCATCCGGGTAAGGCTAACGTTGTGGCTGACGCGTTGAGCCGCAAGGTGGTAGCAGACTTAAGAGCAATGTTTGCCCACCTTAGTCTTTATGATGACGGAAGTCTGTTAGCGAAATTGCAAGTGAAGCCGTCTTGGGTAAACCAGGTTAAGGAGAAACAGCTAGTGGATGAAGTTTTAAGTGCTCGGTGTTCACAAGTACAAAATGGTGGATTGGAGGGGTATAGCTTAAGCAGCGATGGAATGTTATGTTTCCAAGGGAAAGTTTGTATGCCGAAGGACGTTGAGTTAAGGCGGAGGATTCTTCAGGAAGCTCATAGCAGCCCATACGCTATGCATCCTGGAGGTAGTAAGATGTACCGGGATTTACGGGAACAGTTTTGGTGGCCGTGTCTGAAGCGAGAAGTAACAGAAGTTGTAAGTAAGTGTATGACGTGTCAGCAAGTCAAAGCTGAACATCAGGTACCATCGGGTCTGTTGTAGCCGGTAAAGATTCCGCAGTGGAAGTGGGAAAGGATTACGATGGATTTTGTCAGTGGGCTACCTCTTACGCCTAGCAAAAAGGATTCAGTCTGGGTGATTGTTGATCGTCTGACAAAATCAGCTCATTTTATACCTATTCGTGTTGATTACTCACTTCAAAAGTTGGCTAAGTTGTATGTAGCGGAAATAGTGAGACTGCATGGAGTGCCGGTGTCAATTATCTCAGATAAGGATCCCAGATTCACGTCAAGGTTTTGGAAAGCGTTGCATCAGGCGTTAGGTACAAGGTTGGATTTTAGCACGGCATTTCATCCGCAGTCAGATGGGCAATCAGAAAGGGTGATTCAGATCTTGGAAGATATGTTAAGGGGTTGTGTTTTGGATTTTAGAGGTAATTGGGAAGAATTTCTACCGCTGGCAGAGTTTGCGTACAACAACAATTATCGTGCAAGTATCCGGATGGCCACCGTATGAAGCATTATATGGGCGGAAGTGTCGCACCCCACGTGTTGGGCGAGTTGGGTGAACGTCGGTTGTTGGGTCCAGAGTTGGTTGCTGAAATAGAGGATAAGGTTATGGTGATTCGAGCTCGTCTGAAGGAAGCTTCGGACAGGTAGAAGTCTTATGCTGATCTCAAGCGAAGGGATATAGAGTTCGCAGTGCGTGACAAAGTCTTCTGAAGGTGTCGCCATGGAAAAAGTGTCTTTGAGATTTGGCCGGAAGGGCAAAGTGAGCCCTAGGTTTATCGGGCCTTATACGGTGTTGAAGCGTGTGGGACCAGTAGCTTATCAGCTCGAGCTACCATCAGAATTGAGTCAGATTCATAACGTGTTTCATGTCTCCATGCTTAGGCGCTATCGATCAGATCCGTCGCATGTTGTGCCAGTGGAGGAGATCGAGGTGAGTCCGGATTTGTCTTTTGAGGAAGAACCAGTGCAGATACTGGATCGGGATGTCAAAGTCTTACGTAGGAAATCGGTTCCTTTGGTGAAAGTGTTATGGCAAAATCATGGAGCAGAAGAGGCCACGTGGGAACCAGAGGATGTGATGCGGCAGTAATACCCTCAACTCTTTTGACCAGGTAATTTCGAGGCCGAAATTATTTTTTAAGGAGGGTAGAACTATAACGTCCTTAAATCGGGGTCTTTGCATTTATGTGTGTTTGCATGTGATGGTATGGTTTTTGAGCTAGTTTAGGGTGTTTTGGGGTCCAGGCGTGAGCCAGGGGTAGGCCTGAGTCATATAAAAAATTTTTGTTTTGGGCTTCTACGAAGGGGGAGCTGAGTGAGTTAGGTGTTAAAGGAAATTACTGGTGTTTTGACACAAGAATCCCAGTGGTAAAGTGGCAAGGGAGGCGCCACTTAAGCACAAGGGGAGTAACGCCTCATGCAAGCTGGAGGGCCTTGGTTTGAGCTGCAAGAATTCCCTTACTGCTTATTATTTTTGACGCCAAGGCTAGGGAGGAGTTGTGTTCAGGATGGACTGTGGTGGATATGTGTTGAAGGAGTCAACACATTTGAATTGGTGGAGAAGATAAAATGTAGGAATTTTGAAGTATTCAAACTTGTTTGAATAGGTGGTCAGGAGAAAATCAAGGAGAGAAAAGGGGGATTGGATGGGAGGTGTGTTAGCCGAATTTCAAGGAGCTAGAAGGGGGTTAAGCATTCGGTTCATGGGTGTTTAGGGGTGTGCAGAAACTTGGGTGTGGGTTCTTCCATTGTCGGTTTTGAGTGCTAGTGAGGTAGGTGGCCGAATTTGGTATTGGCCTGGGTGAAGTGTGTGTATTCGGTTAGTTAAGGGGGGGAATAATTAGAACTCCTTTCTCCCATTTTCTTTTGTGCCGATCTCTCATTTTCGTTCCTCTCAAAAAGCCATAGCCAAATTCTTCTACTCTTTTCTCATCTCTTGACCATAGCCAGAACCTAGAAGACCATTTATCTCTTCTCTTCTCTTCAATCTTCAAAACAGAAAACTCCTCCTAAACCTCTGTCCATTTCTTTTCTTTCTCGCTTCTTTTGTGTTTGGTAGAACCTATCTTGCTCTCGACTCACCATTTGTGATTCATTTTCTTGCCATATCTTTAAGAGCAGTAAATCTCATCTACCATTCCTTCTCTTCATCTTTTTCACTTTTATTTTGCTGTTAGCCGAAACCACACTTTCCAATCTTTCTTACCATCTATTCATTCCTTGGGTGCCGAAACCTCTGCTACTCTTCTCTTCTCTTTTTCAACACTTTGGCCGAATATCAACTGTTAGGGATCGCCCTTCTTCTCATTTTCTCTGTGCGTAGTGGAGAACACTTCGGCATTTGGGGATCGTCATTACCTATTCTCCTCCACTCCCAATCGATTTTGCTAGTGGTGTGGTAAGTGTTTCTGGCGTTTCAAATACATCTCTTATTGCGTTAAATGCCAAAGGCAGTAACTAAGTCTTGTAAATCTTGGCCGATTGAAGGGGGGTTAAGGAAGGCTTGGTGTTAGCCGACTGGGTACTCGATTAGTGCTTTGGTCTGAGTCACTGAATCTCCGGGTTTTGTCAACCTAGGTAAGGGATCTATTCATTCGGGTTATCTCTCTAATTTCCGTTATTCAGTGCGTTAATCTGATTTAGTGACTAAAGGTATTCATGGACACTAATGCCACCAAGCGTTAGGAGGGGTTAGATCGACGCCCTGACCCCTAAGTTCAAGAAGAGGGCGGTGTCAGCGGTGCGCGATTGGCACACCTGGGTGTGGGCCGGCATCTGAGCAAAGTAGTAGGTAGATAGCGGTAGTGTCGGTTAACGATAGTGTCGACATAGAGAGTGTCGTATTGCGAGTAATCAGGTGTGTAACTCTTACACACTTCATTAGTTAATATGTTTATCATGTATATTGTCAAAAGCCGGAATAATCGTTGAAATGGGTATGCTACCCTTGTGGTAAAAGCGAGGACTCGTGTAAGTCCACTTGATTGGCTAACGTTAAATGCCTATGTAAATCAGATATGCCATGCCATGTGATTTTTGTATGTTAAGCATGATTATTATGCCATTAAAAGCATGTTCATAAAAATGGGTATGATGAGAGGAGGGGGAAGGCATGATTCTAGACTGTCACCAGTGGTTTTGACCACACAGTGGGTTGGCCCCGCTTTCTATATTATTATTGTGACTAGTCTCAGTGGTTTTGACCACCAGTGGTTTTGACCACATATTTCCATCTTTGTGACTTGTCCCAGTGGTTTGGTACCACAGTGGGTTGGCCCCACACGACGATATACGGGATTGTCACCAGTGGTTTTGACCACATATGTATTATTTGTGACTACGGTCACCAGTGGTTTTGACCACCAGTGGTTTGGTACCACACGGGGTAGATTCAGGAGTTTCGGATGGTTAGGTTTTGAGGTTGCATGACATGCATGTTGGCTTATGAAACTGTGTAAGGGCATTAACATTTTCGGGTTGGGGAATTATACACTGAGTCTCGGTGACTCACCCCTTCCTTTACATTTTGCAAATGATTCGTAGATTACGGATGCGGAGCCAGGGCGGACTCGAGGTGGCCATGCGCATTCTCTTTCGGGTTTTGTTTTAAATTACTATTTTGGTTTACTTTACTTTAAATTTGGTTTTCGGGTTGTAATAAGGCCACTAACTTTCATTTTGGGGTTCATTTATCTGCTTTATTTCTCACGGAAATTTGTATAAGTTAAACGAAACGGCATGCCTAAATAACCTATAAAAAGAATGATTTCCAAACTTTCACAACTCACCGGGTTTTTCTAAAACTTTACCATCGGGTAACGGCAAACAAGTAGTAACAACAAGTTAACTGAGTTTTTCTTTAAGACAAAATTTGGACGGTTTTAGCAATATTACTTAAACTAATTGGGCTTTTCATGAAAATCAAAGGTTTTCTTAAAATAAGAGACGACAACTTGTTTTCAATATCGATTCTTTACAAAATTAAAACAACCTCCTGTCTTCTTTAAAAAAAATTTTCCCCGTGACATGCTGGATTCGGTCGTAGCGTGTTGACCGGGTTTGGGGTGTTACAAGGTCAGTGGACGTTGCAAGCTTAGAAAAGGGGCAAAGATCGAAGCCTAACTCACCACAGAAATAAGGTGAGACATCGTTGAGCCATTTTCGAGAATTCGAAGATGTTTTTGCACAATCATATCAAGGCACGCCAGGATACTGAAACATGGGTATGCTGAACCCATGTTAATGGTCCTACCATGGTCAAGGCTAATTAAGAGGTTCGAGCTACTGGTCTACCAAGAAAGGGAAATTGGGTCAGTTACGCTGCAAATGCCAAATCGAGAAGGACAAGACTTACATACCTCCTCCATTTTTTCTATATGTAGGGAACAGACGTTATGAGGTCGATCTCGTCAAGAGCATTTAGCCGACACCAATTCATCTTCGTGGGTGTAAATTTCTTCACTAAGAGGGTAAAGGTCGCTCCATATGCCAATATTACAAAGTCGATAGTCATTAGACAAAAAAAAGAGAAAAAAGAAAGAAAGAAAGAAAGAATAAAAAAATTGTCAAAAAGATCACATTCAACCGCACAATGTCAAAAGTCTGTGGTCTGTTCAAAGATTAGGTGCCACATATCAGTGCAGCAAAAGCAACCAAAAAGAAAAACAAAAGATCATAAAAAGACCGAGACTTGTAAAGATTGGCATACAGAAGTTACTATTTACCCTCTATGCTTATCAAACGTTGGCCAAGACTGTCCGGGGCAACACATTTCTCATTGGTTTTGCCCATTGGAGTCGAAATTCATTCAGTGAAATCGGATGAGGCGTAATGGATCCAATCTCAATATGATCGGTTGAATTTGAAGAGAAAATGTTAAAAACTATCTGTCACGGTCAGATGATGCGAGCTCACAACAAAAATGATTCGCCCTAGAAAATTTCATGATAGGGCTTTGAAGAAGATTTTCCCCATGCAAAAGGGCCTTCAGAAGAAAGCGGATGCCAAACTAGGAAGGACCTTATGCAGCAATGAAGGCCTATTCTGGGGAAGCATGGATATTGTCTGAGATAGATGGCAAGGACCTGCGGTGAATTCAGATTCAATAAAAAGTTTTCCAAAGAGAAAAACACACAAAAAAATAGGAAAAGAAAGAAAAAGAAAGAAGAAGGAGATGTCAAGGCAAAAACCCGCAAGGGGCGCTTTGAGACCAAAGGGGATTTGAGTTGAAAACCTAAAAAGGGCGGCTCAAATTTTGATCAAAACTGGGGCATACAACAGTCTTGCTATGCCTGAATTAACAATGAAGAAGTATGCTATGTCTTAGGGCATCAACAAAGTACTCCGGATCCCCTAAACACATATTGAACTTAAAATGGTCCTCAAGAAGTTTGAACAGAGAAGCTCAGGCTGCGATATCTGGGGCACCTAGTTTCCATTTTACCTATTTTAAATTTGTTATTTGTGATTATATTATTCTTTTCAAAATATGTTCACAATAAATTTCCTTCTTGATTGCGATTGCTATCTTTGCCTAATTTATTTGTTTCGAGCTATGCTCCTAATTAATTTCCTTCTTGTCCATGGTTATGATTTGTTTCAGGCATTTTGCATTGAAATAATGATTAGTGGACTAATAACACTTTCACAAAAGAAGTTTCGCATATTACTCTAGGAACTTCTAAATAATACAAGAACCTGAAACAGGATTATTGTTCAGAATTCACCAAGCTTAAGGGTCAGAAATATTTGAGTCCATATTAACGTTATCCGTTCGGATTTTTGTCAAAAATGGTGGTTGAATAAACGATAAGATATTGCGTCAGTGATACAATCTTGACGAAAAATGGGCAATGTTAACCCAAGTGTAAAAGGGGAATCATTCTCAAGAAAAACATGATATTTTGCATCCATGCAAATATCATGTATACACATTAGGTTAGGTCACCTGGGGAGCGATCAGTTTATTGAAAAAATTACAGTCCTCTACCCCTGAGTTGCGGTGGCATGAATGGAAAATGATACAAGTCATGTACCTTTGAATAGCAATGGGATGGATTGAAGAAGAAACAAATCCTACGTTTCAGAGTCGCAGTGGGATGGATGGGAAAAGGTTCAGATCCTATACCCCTAAGTCACAATGAGATGAACCCTGAAGTCACAGTCGGGTAAATCTGTTGGGCAAGATATAATCATTTTCTCGGGTTTTCTATTGAAAATACCAGCCGAACAAGATGGCAGCATAATACATCAGTGATAAAGCCTTAATAAACAATGAGCGATGACACCTTAAACTTTTAAAAAGGGATCATTCTCATGAAATTCTGCATTCATGCAAAACACATTTAGTTAGAAGCATTTGATTCATTCTAATCATTGCATCCTAATCATTGTAAGAAATCATTCTCATGACATTCTACATTCATACAAATGTCATCCATAAGACACATCTATTTAGGGGCATTTGATTCATTCCGATCATTGCATCCTAATCTTTGTAAAAAGACCATTCTCATGACATTCTGCATTCATGCAAATGTCGTCCATAATACATTTAGTTAGGAGCATTAGATTCATTCTGATCTTTGCATCCTAACCATTTTGCATAAGCATAAACACAAAACTGATCTTACAGGACAGGTCCCCTAGGGGACGTTGCCGCAACATCGGTGAATTTGAAGATCTTGTCTCCCTGAGTTTGCAGTGGAGCAGATCGAAGATAGCAGATCTTGCCTTCCTGAGTGAAGCGGATCGAAGATAGCAGATCTGGCATTCCTGAAGTTGCAGGAGCAGATCGAAGACATCAAATCTTGTCTTCCTGAGCGAAGCGGATCGAAGATAGCAGATCTGGTAATCCTGAAGTTGTAGGAGCAGATCGAAGACATCAGATCTTGCCTTCCTGAGTGAAGCAGATTGAAGATAGTAGATCTGGCAATCCTGAAGTTGCAGGACCAGATCGAAGACATCAAATCTTGCCTTTCCTGAGCGAAGCGGATCGAAGATAACAGATCTGGCAATCCTGAAGTTGCAGGAGCAGATCGAAGGCATCAGATCTTGTCTTCCTGAGCGAAGCGAATCGAAAATAGCAGACCTGGCAATCCTAAAGTTGTAGGAGAAGATCAAAGACATCAGATCTTGCCTTCCTGAGCGAAGCGGATCAAAGATAGCAGATTTGGCAATCCTGAAGTTGCAGGAGCAGATCAAAGACATCAGATCTTGCCTTCATGAGCGAAGCGGATCGAAGATAGTAGATCTGGCAATCCTGAAGTTGCAGGAGCAGATCGAAGACATCAAATCTTGTCTTCCTGAGCGAAGCGGATCGAAGATAGCAGATCTGGCAATCCTGAAGTTGTAGGAGCAGATCGAAGACATCAGATCTTGCCTTTCTGAGCGAAGCGGATCGAAGCAATCCTGAAGTTGCAGGAGCAGATCGAAGACATCAGATCTTGCCTTTCCTGAGCGAAGCGGATCAAAGATAGCAGATCTGGCAATCCTGAAGTTGCAGGACCAGATCGAAGGCATCAGATCTTGTCTTCCTGAGCGAAGCAGATCGAAAATAGTAGACCTGACAATCATGAAGTTGCAGGAGCAGATCGAAGACATCAGATCTTGCCTTTTTGAGCGAAGCGGATCGAAGATAGCAGATCTGGCAATCCTGAAGTTGCAGGAGCAGATCGAAGACATCAGATCTTGCCTTCCTGAGCGAAGCGGATCGAAGATAGCAAATCTGGCAATCCTGAAGTTGCAGGAGCAGATCGAAGACATCAGATCTTGCCTTCCTGAGCGAAGTGGATCGGAGATAGCAGATCTGGCAATCCTGAAGTTGCAGGAGCAGATCGAAGACATCAGATCTTGTCTTCCTGAGTGAAGCGGATCGAAGATAGCAGATCTGGAAATCCTGAAGTTGCAGGAGCAGATCAAAGATAGCATATCTTGCCTTCCTGAGCGAAGCGGATCGAAGATAGCAGATCTGGCAATCCTGAAGTTGCAGGAGCAGACCGAAGACATCAGATCTTATCTCTCTAAATTTGTAGTAGAGTAGATAAAAACAAGCCCTATCTCCCTGACCAGCAGTGGAATAGGTCGAAGATTGTAGATCTTGTCACCCTAAGCAGTAGTGGACCAAGATCGAACGAGAAATCTTGTCTCCCTAAGCAGTAGTGGAACAGATTTAAGCCACCAGCCCTATCTCCCTGACCAGCAGTGGAATAGGTCGAAGGCATCATATCTTGTCTCCCTGAGTTTGCAGTAGAGCAGATTGAAGATAGTAGATCTGGCATTCCTGAAGTTGCAGGAGCAGATCGAAGCCATACAAGTCTTATCACCTCGAAGTTCCAGTGGAGTAGGTTAAGGCTACAAATTCCTCCTCCCTGAGTTTACAATGAGGATCAATCCGTATTTCTTTCAAGTTTCAGTAGAGAAGATGGAAACTATGTAACACCCCAAACCCGGCCCATTCGTTACGACCGAATTTGAAATGCCACTGCGGAAAAACGTTTGAAGACAGATTTCACTTTTGAAAAACATTAAAAATTTTGTCATTTGAAAACCATGTCCAATTAAAAATTCTAAATAATATAAGCTTGATAAAAATATCCAAATTAAAACTTTATTATAAGCTTTTAAAATATAAGTTGCCAAAATTAAAAGCACTTCCCAATAATAATTTAATGGTCGTCTAGCTTAAATATAATAAAAATGTTCAATCACTTTAATGGGCCTTATTACAATAAACACTTAATCAAAATACTGAAAATATAACTACTTAATTAATTAAATATCTTTTGCATGGAAATCGCTTCGCATGGCCACCTTTGTATCCACTCCAACCCGGTCCAAAAATCACGATCACCTGCGATGTTTAATAAAAATTGGGTGAGTCATACAGACTCAGTGTGTAATTAGTCCACTGAATTCCACCCACATGTTAACCACATATTAACCCATATATCAGATATCAATTATCAAATTCACATGTTATCACATTCTGGGCTTGGCCCATATTCATATCACATTCATCTAATAGGGTAGTTAACCACATAATTTCCACATACTGGGCTTGGCCCATTTCATCATCAACCCATATAACAGATAATGAGTTTATGCAAAGTGCACCCATCCCAACCTAGGGTCCATCCGTTACACCTACCTTAGCAGACTCCCTGCCCAAGGCCGTGGCTAATCCACCGATCAAGTAAGTGATCCCACATATCTTACCTCGGCAGACTTGCTACTCAAGGCCGTGGCTGAGCCACCGATCACCTAAGTGATCCCACATATCATTTAGTCCATGGTGATGCACACAGTTATCAACCGCCGAGGTGGGCACCTAGCCAACACCTCCCTTGATGAAGCACATAGCTAACATCAAGCGCTAACGTAGCACAAGGCTAACATTAGACCACGTACATAAAGTACACCCTTTCCTTCAATAGTCACATTCATATCCCATCCCATGCACATGCAACATATGATAATGTCATAACATAGTAAAATAATGCATGCACATGTTATTCGGCATACAAACATATTCTCATTAGCATATTCACATTCTTAATAATTAACACTGACCTGATTTCCGATATACCCCTTAAGGGTAACCATTCACAATCGCCACTGCACATGTTAGCATTTACACAACACATACAATATACCATAAACCCGGAAAATAGTGGGTTAATCACACACCTGATCACTTGGAGAACTATGCTTTCGATACTGATGCTATCACTAGGCGATACTACGGCTATTTGCCTACTTTCTTATTTTGACGCTGGTCCACACCCCGGTGGCCAATCCCTAACTGCCGAGACAAATCTCTTCTTAAACTTCGGGATAGGGACCTTCCCTTTCCCTTCTTGAATGGTATTCGCCTCAATCAACACACTTAATCAGAACAATCGATTTAATCATCAATATACGAATTCTTAACCAAATATCCACAACTTATCATACTTATCGGAAGGGTCTTGAAATCCCGAAAAGCTTGATCTAATGCTTAGATCCTTAATCCCTACATTTGATTAATCACCTACTACTTTAATAAAAAGCCATTCGCCATAAATCCAAATCCTAGTAGGATTAGTATACTTAAACTTACCTTGTTGCCGTTTGACTTAAGAATCAAGTCTTGAAATCTCTCGCTATACTCTTCTTGCATTCGCCAAGCATTGAATCAATTAACTTGGTTAGTTTTTGGCTTTTGAATAATTAATGAACACATATATTTACCAAACATGGCCTTGGCCGAATGCTATAGACACTAACCTTGTGGATTTTAAATCCCGAAACTCATTGAATAACTAGGGAACACGTGGCCTATGGTGTACCTTCGGGAAAAGAACTTCTCCTTCCTTGTAGTCGACACTTAGTAAATCCCGAAAGATCTCTTCAAAGTTTCAGCAACAAGATATTAATGGGGTTAGTCCTAGATTTCGGCCAATCTTAAGAAAAAAGGATGAAACCGAATGAGATCTTACCCTTACTTGAAGAAATCGATTGCACCTTCACTTCAACCTTCAGAGATTCGGCTATGGCTAGATGATGATCTCACAACTTTCGACTTTTGGAGGGATTAGAAAGAAAGAGAAGGAAGAATAAAGATGGAGGATTCGGCTAGATCACAAGGTATTTCGGCTTGGCAAAAATAAAAGAAGAAGAAGATTTGGTGAAGAGAATTTGGCAGAGGCTTTCAAAGAATAGGAAATAATGCAGAATGGCCTCTCTCTTCCTTTTATAGCCGATATTACTAACTTAGAATCCCTTACTTGGCCATCACTCTTCTATTTTAATAGCTTTATCTCTTTAAGTATCACTTAAAATAAAAGATAATTCAGCAACTATCCTTACTTAGCCGAAATTATTAAACTCAAAGTCCCTTACTTGGCCATCACTTCTCCCTTATTTTCCTCTTTATCTCTTTATTCAAATTAAAAGAATTTAATCCAACAATTATCTCTTGAAAATAATGATAAATAAATCCCTTATTTATCCACTATTTATAAAATAATAAAAGCTCCTAATTTATAGCCATGTGCCGTCCACCTCTCTGCTCCTTGTAGCAAAATAAAATTTCTTTTATTTGCTTCCCATGTGACTCGAACTTAGGCCCATTCCTCTTGCATATTGCGCCATTTCCATAGGCCCTAAGTGGCATCTTCAGACCACTTTTCCAAGCCTGTTTGTGTGTCAAATTTCACAAACTTTTTCTTTTAAAGCCACCTTGCCTTAATTTCCCCTTTTAAACCTTAAAACTCGTCATTTCTAGGTCATTTCTAAGTTTCCAAAAATTTTCGATCGGCTCTGTAAACTTGACATTTCCTTACATTTCCATGACATTTCCTTACAAGACATTTCCTTACATTTCCAAGACATTTCCTTACATTTCCAAGGTTCTAAAAATGTTCACTTTCCTCTTTTATACTTAACATTTCCATACATTTCCAGGTTTCCAAAAGTATTCTAAATATATTCATAACACATAAGATATGTCATTTCGTACAATTAAACCAAAAATGCATAGGCCCTTTTCAGGATGTTACAAACTACGAATCTCTTCTCTCTAAAATTTCATCAGAATTGGATCAAAGCGCTAGTTTCTCATGCCCCTAAAGATGCAGTGGGATGGAATGAAGCCACTCAAAGAAGAAAAGCACTGAAAGAGGTCAAGATTTGGCAAGACCGGGCAAAATTGGCCCTTTTTGAAGTCTTTGCTCCATTCTCGTTACACGACAATGAGCAAAGAGGGGCAGCTGTAGGACCCAATTTATGCCCGAGCCCAATTAACCAAAAAACTAAACCAGAACAAAAAACCACCAAAAATTAAATAGTCCATGTACAATTCAAAGTCCAATAAACCTAATCTGCCCGAGCCCAAACTATTTGCAGACAGCCCATTACAGCAAGCCCAAATAACCCCCTAAACCCAAACCTAAAATGAATCGACCCAATAGCCCAAACAACCCAATAATTTCAGCAATCAGCAAACCCTAGGGGTCCCCTTTCACGCCGCAAGTCTCCACGCATACACGATCGCCATACGCCACATCACCACCATCGTACATCCACGCGGCCTTGTACCTGCGAGAACAACAGCAAATGACAGCAGAGAATAGCAAGAAATTTTTTTTTGTTTTCTTTTTCTTCTTAGGTTTTTCGGCTATAAAACCGAATCAAAATTTTGTAAAAGATGGGGACTGTTTTTACGAACAGAGAAAAATATATAGAAAGAAAGATTAAAGGTGATTCCTAGATTCTAATTTCTTTTCGGTATTATACTTTCGTTCCTTTTGCATGCAAAGAAAAAGAAGAATAAAAGAAAAGAGTTTTCATACCTATTATCGGACCTCTGTTTACTTCGATATCATCGAAGTTCAAGCGAGGGGAGGTTAAAAGCCTTCCGATATGTGGCTTCAATGGTCTAATGGACTTTTGCACAACCATCCGTCGTTCATGATGGCGAAATGGGTGTCGTTTTAGTTCGCTAGGTTGAGTAAAGAAGGAGGCGCTTAGGGTTTTGTGTTTATTCTGATTTAGAAGGCTGAGTATGTGTGTGTTTTAGGGTTTTCTTTAATCTTGGGAAAGGTATTGAACGACGTCGTTTAAGCTAAATTATTGGTTTTGAAACGGTGCCGTATAGGCCATGACCCGTGACCACCCGATGACCCGACCCAGATGCGGCTGAGATCCACGTGTTTTGGTCTCCGAGGGTATATTTATGCATTTAGTCCCTACATTTTGCGCGCATTTTATTTTAGTCCGTCCTGTACATTGCGTTTTGGTTGTTAAATATTTGCTATTTTAACCCTCAAGCATTTGCATGCGTTGCGTTTTAGTCCTTTTTCCTTTTTTTAAATTTATTAATTTCAGCTCTCTAATTTTGTTATGATTTCAATATAGTCCTTTAATTATTTTATTTGATTATTTGATTATTGTTTTTTTAATTATCCTTTTTTTAAAATTAATATTAATTATTATATATTTTTTGGGGGGTTCTAGATATTATTTCTCCATGTTATTTTCATTAAATTTTATATGTATTATATATAATTTATATTAAACTATTTTTTATGTATATATGTTATTAATTTCATGTTAATTTATATATGTATTCTCTTTTAAATCTATGTACATACATATTTTATTCTAAATATACATAAACATATGATTGCCATTTTAAAAATCTTATTTTAAATTTTATTTATTTCAAATACCCTTATACATTATTACATATATGTAATTGGTATTAAAGTCATTTTATCATATATTTTTTTATTCACATTTTTTGTTTGTTTCAAAGCTCTCATCATATATGAATTACTATATTATTTATACTTATTATTTTGTATGCAATTAATTTTGATTTCCTTTTTACATGTGATTTCTGAACTTATGTACATATAATTTGTTGTTTGTATAATAATGATTTCAAATATTTTGTTTTTATATATTATTTGTTCATTTTATTTGTCTTGAAATTGGTTGCATTTTATTTGTGTTAAGTTACTTGATATTTCTTCCTAAATTGTCTTTTAATTCATTAGTTTTGAATATCAATATCTGTATTTGTGTAGTATATGATATGTTTCCATTATAAGGACTCTAATTTGCTCGTTTGTGTTTTCATCGTTACCATGTATTGTTATTTCATACTTGCAACTATACTTCATTTTATCATTGTATTGCAATTGAGATTTCCAACTTACTTGTTCAAATGTTTTCATCCAAACAAACCAAATAAATATTTTATAAGTTGATGCTTAAATTTTGTATTGGAAAATTTTTTCAAGATAAGGCAATATTTGTATGTTTGGAAGTTCGGAAAATTACACCCTAACGTACTGGGTGTCAATTTTTTGTTCAACCAAATAACCAAATACCCTTTTTAATTGCATGTTTTGAAGATCAAAGATGATCTCAGTATCGAAGTATAAACGTGTTATATCCTAACGTATTGGATATGATACTTTTATTACTGTGAAACGAGTTAATCTTGAGATTCAATTCAAAATTAATTAATATTCTTTTAAAAGAATCATGCCTTAAACATTTTCAAGCTTTCAACGCAAGGACATTAGTTAATCAATTTGGTACCGGTTTTTGGGCGTACGAGGGTGCTAATCCTTCCTCGTACGTAACCGACTCCCGAACCCATTTTTCTATTTTGCAGACCAAAATTATTGTTTTAATAAATCAAAAATGTTTTATTAAAATAATCCATTTCAAGGTGATCCGATCACAACTCGAGTAAAAGATCGGTGGTGACTCCACATCATATTTTTTAAGTCGATCCTCATTTTTAAAGCGATAAATAATGGTTTCGATAGTTATTTTTAACTAGCTCGGGTTGGATGCCGTCGGAGATGTTTTCACACTATCGAGTAGAAGCTTGGTATGATGTTTCAAGTTCTTTTGAGTCATGGCATGTATAGGAACCTCTTTTAAAGTTGACTAAGTTATAGTTAATATAGCCAAATGTGTTGGCATAAGTGAGTTATGTTTTGGTTGTGAATAGCCATAGATGATGGCTTAAGTAGATTGTAATTGTATTGGAAATAGTTCTCCCTTGTGTTTGGGATGAAGAATTCATTGTATGAACTAAATGTCTTAAATTCAAGAGTTTTATTGATGCTATGTGAAGCTATGTGATGATGTATGAATGAATGCAATGTAGAGTGGCAAGGGCTTGGTAGATAGCCTGATAATTGTCCACATGGGTAGACACACGGGCGTGTGTCAAGACCATGTGGGAGGCACGGCTAGCACATGGGCGTGTGTCCAAGCCGTGTGAAGTCTGTACTTTACATTTGGGGTTTAATTTGGCCACGGTTGAAGCATACGGGCGTGTGTATATGCCGTGTGGATAAGTCAGAATGCTAAGTTTTAGCACATGGGCCATGGCCACGGGCGTGTCCAGGCCGTGCGAAATTAGTCAGTGTCGCCCACGGGCTAGTCACACGGGCGTGTGCCTAGGCCGTGTGACACAAACAGAATACTCATGATTTTATACACGGGGTAGGGACATGGCCGTGTGTGACCACACGTCCTGCCCACACGGGCGTGTCCCACTTCACATGGGCGTGTGGCCCCTGTTTTATTTGAGAAGTTTCTCAAATTCGTAAAAGTTCCCGGTATAGTTCTGATACCTCTCAGAAGTATGTGTAGGGCCTCCTAGGCTGAATATGTACAAGTGATGAGTTTAAACGAAATTTTATAGCCCGTTTCGAAGTGTTAAGTAAGATTAAGCATGGTAATGCCTCGTATCCTGTCTCGGTGTTGGACTCGGGTAAGGGGTGTTACATTTAGTGGTACCAGAGCTATGGTTTAGTCAGTTCTCAGACTAACCTAGCGTGAGTAAGAGTCTAGCTATACATGCCATATGTGGACCAAGATAGTGTGATATCTCCCGGCTCTAACGAAATTGTCTTGATAAGACATAAATGATTTCCAACCGAGCTAATTTCAATAAGGTTGTAAGTGGCAATGAGGTAACTGAAATGTACTTATGCACTGTTGAAATTTAGAGAAATATGAATAGAATTTTACATGTGTATGATAAGGTATGGAATGATATAACTCCAGATTGAGGAATGAGAGTTATGAAGTGATAAGCTTACCTATATTGGTTTGATATGTGTACGGTGTTGTGTACCCAACCTATTGGGTTAAGTGCATATAACGAGTAATTTATCCAGAGAATAGGATATGTGTGTATGTACAACTGCTTGAATGATGTATGATAAATATGTTCACATGGTTAAATCTCACATGTGACTGTTAAAGTAGAGAATACATGATGTTTTGTTTTATGACTCTGTTATGAAGCCACACATATTATAGTGTGGGAGTTAAACTCAGAAGTTGACTAAGTAGGATGCAGGAGATGAGTACAGTCGTTTAATGGTAAATTGATGAATAAGACCATGGTTGGACCATGGCAATACATGTGATCCCATATAAGACCATGTCTGGGGCATGGCATTGGCAACGAAATGTGATCCCGTGTAAAACCATATCTGGGATATGGCGTCGGCATCGAATAATGATTTCGTGTAAGACCACGTTCGAGACCTGGCTTCGGCATGAAATCGTGTAAGACCATATCTGGGATATGGCATCGACATCGACATGAGTTCCATGTAAGACCGTATCGAGGATATGGCATTGGTATTGATATGAGATTTCGTGTAAGACCATAGCGAGGCTATGGCATCGTAATGGCATGTAAAGAAATAGCTGGGCTATGACGTTGTGATACGAGTAAGACCATAGTTGGACATGCCAATCAGGTAAACGACATACTCAAAATCTGTAAGAAATTCTCTAAATTGATAAGCAATGGTAAGAGAAATTAGAGTTTAATGTTGAGTACTCGAGTAGACATTAAGGTGGAACTTGAGTAAGTAAATTCACTGTTCGAAAGTATGAGTGATAGAAACAATTGTAGCATTATAAACGTGAAAACTCACTTGGAGCGAGTTGTGTGACTATGATGATATTTCATTGATCATGAATATTAAATCATATATATGTAGTCACGAGAGTTAGGTTAAGGGACTCTACAACCTCACCCCCTTACCACTGTTGAATTATATGAGATGTTATGAGAGTCTAGTTGAGTAAGTTTGTATGTGATTAATGCAATATTTACGTTAGCATAATTGAAAAGGCTTTGTATCACATTGATACATGATACTCTACTAAATAGAGTAATTGTTGTTAAACATGAGGTTGAAGTCCTAAAGGACTATAATGAAAAGGTTATTATTGAGATATGAAATAGATAAGGTCCTGTATAAGACCATGTTCGAGACATGGCCTCAGCACCAAGTTATGATTTCGTATAAGACCATATTTGGAATATGGCATCGATACTTGATGTAGAAGTCCATATAAGACCTTATCCGAGATATGGCATTGGCATTTAGAGGTGACTCTATATAAGACCACCTCGGGGATGTGGCATTAGTTTCGTACCTACATGAATGACGATGAATATGCGTCTTCGATTATCCCTAGTGGTCAATGGGACAGATAGATGAGTCTAGAGGTAGAAATGAGAATTGTACTAAAGCCATGTGAATGGGCGAATACAGGCACCCGTGAACGAGTCAAGAAGAAAGAGTACGATGTGTGGAACGGTATGTGCTAAATAAAGGGCAAGTATGAGTAAGTTGGCTTGAAGCCTGTGATCTGTACATGGTTAGTTAATGCCATGGATGGGTTATAATGGTCTCCTTGGGTATTATGTATAAATATTTGTTGCCTTTCAGGACTGATGTAGTTGTTCTTCTCATAAATTGTGATTATGTGAGAATGTTAGCTGACTGAAAAAAATCAGACTAAATGGTTGTCGATTTAGTTAATTGAAATCGACATTCCTTTATCTCCTCGTAACCCTATTCGGGTGCTTTGAGGGGGAAGTTGGAGATGATTCTAGTATAAGGAGTGAAATCACAAGTTTCACGTTGTGTGATGGGTTTTCGGGTAAGCCGAATAGAGTTAATGAATTCGATCGAGATGTCCCTGCTATCGTGAGATATGATGATGGTAAAGGTTTTAGATTAGCTTAGCAAGAGAAACTCAGATGAGAGTGTGCTTGAAATATGTTCTCAGTGTGGAGAAAAGAGTAGATTAATGTATTAAAATATGATTCAAGTTTTGTGTATATTTACGCATGAATCAATAAAGAGAATAAAATTCTGTGTGTACGTGAGTAGGGAGCATGATACAAAGGTATGCTCATTGAAATGTTCAAACCGTGATGGTCGAGTTGAAAGCTATAGAAGGAACTATTAATTGAAAGTTCTAGTACTGAGCTCAGTCTGAATCGAGAAAAGGAGTTGTCAGATTGGTGATCCTCAGACGATCACTTTTATGTCTGTCTAGTGAGTTAGATGTTATGAAATGATCCATGGAAAAATTGATATGTATTTTCTAAATTTTGATGAGTTAGAGTATCTTATGCTGCAGAAGATTTTGAAAATGAAATAGTGGAAACGGCTTGAACCATTACAAAGGTGTGTATAGTTATTGTAATACTTCTCAGATAGTAGACATAGTACAGATGTCTGGATGAAAGATCCATGTTAAGCAATGCGAGTTAGTTACTTGGTTGACCTTAGTTGGTAACATCCTAGTTTCAACGAGGTTAATGACTATAGTGAGTCTTCCTTTCAAAACAAAGGAGTTCAGAAGTGATTTAGTAAATGGTATTTTAAATAAGCTCTGAATGAGTTTATTTAAGATAATAAAATCCAGGTTGGATAAGATTTCCGTTGTTGATGTTTCCTCGAGATAGAATTTGAATGATGATGAATCCAAAACTTATACAAAAGTTTTGGTATCAGATTCAGTAGTAGCATATCTACTAATGCAAGAATAAGAAAGTACAGTTATATGCATAAATGTTTTGACAATAGAGTACATTTCACGATATGGTTGAGTTTATGGTCAGAAGTAGTTGATCACTAAAAGCTAAGTTTTCAAAGTGTACAAGTCAAGACTATTACAGTCGGTGAATGCTTTAATGGGAAAGTGAGATAAAACCTTATAGATTTCAAATTTGGTTTGACAAAGTTCCCAAGAAGGGGAATGTCAATCAAATTGTAGTGGATCAACTGGTAAAGATTCGAATGATCATTTGGATATGTACAGAGTTCTAAATTGGTGGATTACTGAGTATATGCCCTAGGGGAAGAATAACCTAGGTCTCAAGTTACGCTTCGACCTTGTGTATTATAGCTTAAAGGTTGTTGGCAAGAGAAACTTGAGGATAAGTGGATTTTTGATTTTGAAGAGTTGATGGAAACGTTTTAAGAATGTTGGTAGCAACTCCTCCTGATAAGATTTTTCGCAGACGAAAATCCCTAAGGGGGAGAATTGTAACAGCCCGATTAGGGGGCTAGTCGGAATAGTGATCTTGGGATCACTAATCTAAGGTTAGAGAAAAATATTTTCATGTTAATTTATGTTTTATAACATGTTTATGAGGGTGCATGAAAATTTTGGTGCTTTAATTTTAGCGATTTCTTGCTTAATCGCGAAAAAGGACTAAATCGCATAAAATGCAAAAGTTCTATTTTATTTGCTAAAGGTGCCAAATAGCTATGAATTATAAATTGGAGGTCCCAAATGTGCAATTTGGCCTTGTTAAGTGAGTTGGCCGGCCATAGGATGCATAGGGGACAAGTGCATTTATTATGATTAAAAGTTGGTGATATTAGTTGGAGAAAATGAATAAAATAAGATGATATAAGCAAAAGTTATCATCTTTTTATTTGGTCTTCTTCTCCAACCGAAAATATCAACCATGGGAGGGCTTTGAAGGCTTGAAATTTCAGCAGCTCATTTTCTCTACAAGTAAGTCATTTTGATGGTTATTTTTGATGATTTTTGTATTTTTGGAGTCCTCAAAGCTTAAGCTAGCTAATGAGAGGACTAGTTTGCAATATGGTTGAAAGTTTAGGGACTTACCATGATAGATTTTATGTTGTTTGATGAGTTTTTATGGAAGAAAATGAATGATAGGATGATGATAAACAACTTTTGTGAAAGGTGATGTTGTGAAAACACCTATTTGGGATTAAAATGCAAAGGTTGTAATTTGTTCATTATGGCATGAAATAGTTTGAATGGTGGATAGTTGTAAGAGGATGAAATGTTCAGCTAGGCTTGTTTAATAAGATATTGTGATGAAAATTTATTTACGAGCCTAGGGGCAAAATCGTACTTTTGCCAAAGTATAAGGGCAAATTAGTCATTTTTGCCTAAGTGTAGATTACGGTGTATTATGATTTATAAGTGATTAAATGAGTGAATTCCATTGATCTAGATCAAAGAAAACGAGATTCGGACCTAGAGCGGGTGAAAAGAGAAATGTGGGCAAAAAGTCCCTTTCGACCCTTTCGACATCGAGGTAGGTTCATATGCAAATGTTGTAATTACGTATGAGTTAATTTGATATTCCAATGTTGTATGGAATGTATATTTACTCTATGAATGTATGAAATATCTTTTGATGAGACGTCAAGAGAATTGAATCTAAGAGCAATGGGAAATGTATATAGCATGATATGATGATAGTTAAGGTCCCGTGTAAGACCATATTGGAATATGGCCTAAGTGTGAGAATTCGTATAAGACCATGTCGGGGACATGGCATCGATATGTTAATGCATGTAAGACGCTATTGGGGTATGATGTCAGTGTGATATTAGGTGTATGAAACTCAAAAGTGTTGTTTAACAATTTGAGTGATTCAACGAGTATGTCAAAAATGAGAAAGTATGTGGTTGCACCACGAGAAACACAAGTGTGTGTTAGAATTAAATTGAGATGAATTCAGTATATGATGAACTCCTAGTGGGTTATGTGTAATCAATGCACCTTAGTTGCATGAGATAGATTTATTGATGCATTGTGTGAATGCGAACGAGTATCGTAGAAAGTTAAGTAAGAATAGTAGTGTGTGAGGACGTTCTCTGATGAACATTTGAAATAGAGAAATACATGTGGATAACTATCCATGAATGTATAATAATGGTGAGCTATGTGCGATATCACCTTATTAATGGTTAGTGATGGGTTATGTGCGATACCATCAACCATATTATTATCGGTGGGCTGTGTGCATTACCACCAGATTAATTAGTAATTGATGGGTTGTGTGCGACACCATCGCTTATAAATGATTGATGGGCTATGTGCGATACCACCCTACTAGAGATCATTGGTGGGCTATGTGCGATACCACCCTACTAGAGATCATTGGTGGGCTATGTGTGATACCACCCTACTAGAGATCAATGGAGGGCTAAGTGCGAAACCACCGAGAGTTTAGTAGTATGAGTGGCTTATTGAAAATGCTGGATGTGTTGTTCTACATGATCATGGGGTGACCAGTGTCGGAATGTATGCTAATTAACACGAGCAATTAGCTTGAGGCATGGTAAAAATGTGGTAAGAGATAGAATGAGTGAGCTTCAAGAATAGTTGAGTAATAACCATGAGTTTATGAGAAAAAAAAAACTCATTATAATACCTTGCGGTTGTATATATTCAATGAATATTGGTATTTGTCAGTTTTATGCAGATGAACTTACTAAGCATCATTGCTTACTCCTTTTCTTTTCCCATCTCTTATAGGTTATTTTTAACTAGCTCAGGTTGGATGCCGCCAGAGATGTTTTCACACTATCGAGTAGAAGCTTGGTATGATGTTTCAAGTTCTTTTGAGTCATGGCATATATAGGGACCTCTTTTAAAGTTGACTACGTTATAGTTAATATAGCCAAATGTGTTGGCATAAGTGAGTTATGTTTTGGTTGTGAATAGCCATAGATGATGGCTTAAGTAGATTGTAATTGTATTGGAAATAGTTCTCCCTTGTGTTTGGGATGAAGAATTCATTGTATGAATTAAATGTCTTTAATTCAAGAGTTGTATTGATGCTATGTGGAGCTATGTGATGATGTATTAATGTATGCAATGTAGAGTGGCAAGGGCTTGGTAGATAGCCTGATAATTGTCCACATGGGTAGACACACGGGCGTGTGTCAAGACCATGTGGGAGGCACGACTAGCACATGGGCATGTGTCCAAGCCGTGTGAAGTCTGCACTTTACATTTGGGGTTTAATTTGCCCACGGTTGAAGCACACGAGCATGTGTATATGCCGTGTGGATAAGTCAGAATGCTAAGTTTTAGCACACGGGCCATGGCCACTGGCATGTCCAGGCCGTGCGAAATTAGTCAGTGTCGCCCACGGGCTAGTCACACGGACGTGTGCCTTGGCCGTGTGACACAAACAGAATACTCATGATTTTATACACGGGGTAGGGACATGGGCGTGTGCGACCACACGGCCTACCCACACGGGCGTGTCCCACTTCACATGGGCGTGTGGCCCCTATTTTATTTGAGAAGTTTCTCGAATTCGTAAAAGTTCTCGGGATAGTTCCAGTACCTCTCGAAAGTATGTGTAGGGCCTCCTAGGCCGAATATGTACAAGTGATGAGTTTAAACGAAATTTTATAGCCCGTTTCGAAGTGTTAAGTAAGATTAAGCATGGTAATGCCTCGTATCCGGTCTCAGTGTCGAACTCGGGTAAGGGGTGTTATAAATGGCCTTAATGTTAATGTTTTATATGTTTATTAATCAAGGATATTTTGGTAATTTATGTCTTATTATGTATTAAATAATACAAACATTAAAATATGTCCATTATCATCTATTTTTGCACCGAATTTGAAGAAAGAATTAGGGTTCATAAGCTTTCAAGCATTCGACACTAATCTTGGTCAATTAGGTATGTGTTTTTGATCCGTTTTTGATGATTTCTATGTTTTTGTGATCGTTGTTAAGTGTACTAGCTAGCCCATGTCACAATTTTTGAATTTGATGAAGATTTTGAGTTATGCCATTGATGAAATTGTGAGCTTTGTGATGTTAGTTGATGAAAAATGGAAGATATGTGTTGGGTTAACATGTTTTGTATTTTGATTTTTGATGAATTTGAGTATTATGGGCTAAATTGTGAAAATGAGAATTTGAAGGGTTAAAATGTGAAATAAATGAAAGATATGGGCTTATATGGACTAATGGAATATTCGGCCAAGCTATAGTGTAATGAAATTTGGTATATTGTGTGATTTTGTGAAATAGGGACTAAAATGTTAAAATGTGAAAATGTGAGGCTAATTTGTAAAATGCCCTAAATAGTGTGTATATGGGTTGAATTGGATGATTTGGTGAATGAATAAGTTAAATTTGAATGTGTATAGATTAGGAACCAAAGAAATCGGAATTAGATCGGGGGAAATCGAAAGTCGTGAATAGTTGTTCGTTTCCATTCTTTCCCGTACGAGGTAAGTCAATATAAAAATAAATGTTTTTGAATTCTATTATTACTATTTATATGTGAATGAAATGTGATATACGGATATTTGAGCTGAAAATGTGAAATCTGGGAAAGTTCCAATAATGCAACGACGTCCGAAAAGTCTCGTATGAACCTTAGGAAATAGTTAGGATACATATGTCATGACATAGGATTCCGATATGAGTTATCGTGTAAGACCACGTCTGGAACGTTGGCATCAATTTGAGATTTACGTGTAAGACCATGTCTGGGACATTGGCATCGTATATGATTTCTTATAAGACCCTGTCTGGGATAGAGGCATCGATATTTATTTACATGTAAGACCACGTCTCGGACATTGGCATTGTACAAGCTTTCCGAGCGATCTGAGTATCCTTATTGGTTCCGAACGGTTCAATAGGAATTTCGAAAAATGGATGAGTATATGATTGTGCATCCAAATTCCGGTACGTATGTATGTATATGAAATTTGGCAATGGAAGATAAGTGTGAATATGATCACTTGATATGTGAGCTATATGAAAATCTGATATGTTTATAAGCAGGTGATTATGATCAATTGAGTTAAATGAGAAATATGAATTTGCTATTGTGTTATGCCATAGTACATATGAATGAAATAGTTTATATTTTTTTAAGTGATAAGTTTATTTGTATATGGCTTACTAAGCTTTTGAAATCTTACTCTGTGCCTCTTTGCATTGTTTTATAGATTATCGAAGCTACTAGAATCTCGGGGATTGTCGAGGATTATCACCACACTATCGAACTCTATTTTGGTACCCTTTTGAAAATGTATATATTGAAGTATGGCATATATAGACTAGATAGGTTAAGATGTGTTTTAGGATATGTATATATATAGCCATGTGATATGGCTTGATAATCAATGTGAATATAAGTGAATGTAGTCCATGCTATGTGATGCAAAAGTTGGTATGTTTCGATGTGTTCATGAATGGTCAATTTAGTATGTTTTTTATTGTCTTTGGGTCATGGATTAATGCTTGATGGATGTTTGTAGGTATGGTCCTATATGAATGGCAATTTGGCCTTGTAAATGGCCTATGATTGTCCACACGATTGAGCACACGGGCGTGTGTCTCGACGGTGTCCTTGACTATCCAAATTCAAAGTAAGTCAGACTTGCACACGGGCCAGACACACGAGCGTGTGGAAAGCCATGTGATTCAAGTCAGTGTTGCACACTGGTCAAGCAGACGGGCGTGTGACAGGCCGTGTGATTTTAGTCAGTTTTGTACACGGGCTGAGACACGGGTCATGGCACGGGCGTGTGAGGCACACGGCCTAGCCACATGGGCGTGTGCCCTGTTTTGAAAGAAAATATTCTAAGTTTCGTAAAGTTTCCGTATGTGATCGGTTTGGTCCCAAACCCTCTCTAAAGCATGTTTAAGGTCTCATAGGCCTTCTAAAGGGATAAAGTGTTTGTGAATGATGATGATTTGTTGATACATAATGTATGTTAAGGAAATGTTTGTAATATATTCCGATATGTCTGGTAATGCCTCTTAACCCTCGTCCGGTGACAGATACGGGTTAGGGATTCCAGGCCACCAGTAAAGTTGTTTCAAATCATTATACAATTTTGTACTTCCCGGATGAACCGATAAGCGACTGCTATGAGCTTCTTTCAAAATCAATTGGATCAACTCTTGATTTCGCGAAATACAAATCCGATCTCGGAATCTCAGACAATCATCATCATCAACTTGAAATTCTGAATTAGAGTTCAAATCACATTGATCTCGTTTCACTAGCATTTCATTGTCAGCTTTTTGGGCATCACAAATCTACTGTAAGAAAAACGGTCTCACTTTCAATTCGGCTAAAATCAAACCATCATTATACAGAACTAAATGAGTATTCATCGCAAGTAATGCAAACAACGATTTCTGACTCAAAGCATTAGCAACAACATTTGCTTTTCCCGGATGATAATCAATCACAAGCTCGTTGTCTTTTAACCGTTCTAACCATCTTCTCTGTCGCAGATTTAAGTCTTTCTGAGTCATCAAATATTTCAGACTTTTATGATCTGAAAACACATGACATTTCTCACCGAAAAGATAGTGGCGCCAAATTTTTAGAGCAAATACGATCGCAGCTAACTCAAGGTCGTAAGTCGTATAATTCTTTTCATGAGGTTTCAATTATCTCGAGGCATAAGCTATAACTTTGCCTTCCTGCATCAAAACACATCCCAGACCGTTCAACGAAGCATCACTATATATCACAAATTCTTTACCAGATTCTGGCTGTACTAGCACTGGAGCTTCAGTCAATAGGGCTTTCAATTGATCAAAGCTTTTCTGACACTTTTCAGACTATTCGAATTTCACATCTTTCTGAAGCAATCTCGTCAACGGAATTGCAATCATCGAAAAGCCTTTTATGAACCGTCGGTAATAACCAGCAAGTCCCAGAAAACTGCAGACTTCAGACACATTTTTCGGAGGCTTCCACTCTAAAATAGCTGAAATCTTGCTCGGATCGACTCGTATACTAGATGCTGACACAATATGACCCAAAAAGCCAACTTCATGCAACCAAAACTCACATTTACTAAACTTTGCATACAATTGCTTATCACGCAAAGTTTGTAGCACAATTCTCAAATGTTCGGCATGCTCAATTTCATCACACGAATAAATCAAAATGTCGTCAATGAAAACCACAACAAATCTATCTAAATACGGTCTGAAAATTCTGTTCATCAAGTCCATAAAGACAGCAGGAGCATTTCTTAGTCCGAAAGGCATAACTAAAAATTCATAATGTCCGTACCTTGTTCTGAAAGTAGTTTTCAGAATGTCTGAATCTTTTACTCGCAACTGATTGTATCCCGGTCTCAGAGCTATTTTTGAAAACACAATAGCTCCTTTCTGCTGATCGAACAAATCATCGATTTTGGGTAGAGGATATTTGTTCTTAATAGTCACTTTGTTTAACTGACGGTAATCAATGCACATTCTCATCGTGCCATCTTTCCTTTTCACAAACAGAACGGGAGCACCCCAAGGAGAAAAGCTCGGTCGTGCGAAACCTCTGTTTGTCAATTCATGCAACTGAGACTTCAATTCTTTCAATTATATTGGAGCCATTCAATACGGAGCTATTGAGATAGGGGTCGTCCCCGGCACTAACTCAATGTCGAACTCAACTTCTCGTATCGGAGGTAATCTCGGTAACTCTTCAAGAAACACATCAGGGAACTCACAAACCACAGGCACAGATTCAACTTTCTTTTCTGTCACTTTCGTATCAATCACATACGCAAGATAAGCTTCACATCCCTTTTTCACATAATTCAGAGCTTTCATCGAAGATATTACGGCCGGTAACCCATTTAAAACATTGGATTCAATTCGGACTATCTCGTCATTCTGACTTCTCAAATCAATAGTCTTCCGTTTGCAATTCACAACATCATCATGCAATGTTAGGCAATCCAAACCCAGAATTATATCAAACTCATCAAAAGGTAATAACATTAGATCAGGCAGGAAATAGATATCTTGAAACATCAACGGACAATTCTTGCACACTTTGTTAACCAAAACACACTTGCCTAAAGGGTTCGATACTCTAATTACAAATTCAGTAGACTCTATAGGCAAAGTCTTACTGGATACTAAATTCATGCATATATATGAATGAGTAGACCCTGGATCTATCAATGCGATCACATAAGTATCATAAAGAATAAAAGTACTGGTAATGACGTCTGGAGACGAAGATTCTTCGCGAGCGCGAATAGCATAAGCTTTGACAGGTGCTCTCGCCTCAGATCTCGCAGCTGTATCTTTCGTAGCTCTCTGGCTACCACTCACATTTCCCATATTTCTGGGAGGTCTACCTCTAGCTGAAGCATTATTCAACTTTGGATTCTGTACAATCTCTTGCTCAACAGACTCGGGACAGTCTCGGATAAAGTGATCAAAAGATCCACATTTGAAGCAAGCTTGATCATTTAATCGACAATTGCCTGGATGTCTTTTACTACAATGTCTACACTCGGGTCGCTCAGATCTGACATTTCCAACACTTGCTGTAACACCCCAAACCCGGTCAATACACCACGACTGAATCTGGCATGTTATGGGGAAAATCGCGTTTGAGGGGTTAGGTTTCAGGTTAAAGATTCGATGAAAAACTCTTTGTCATATTTTATACTTGTCAAAATCTTGGGCATGATTGCTTTAAAACTGGTAGTGAATTTTGAAAACCCGGAAATTTGAAAACTTGGTTGACTCCATAAGTAAGACAAATCCATATCGTTTGAGAATCCCAAGTAATCTCCTTCTTGATGCTTTTAAACATTTTGGCTTAGTGTGAAAAAAAAATCTCTAGTTCTAGAAATTGTTTGAGTGGCATTTATTTTTAATGTTTTAGGGTGATACCCGATGGTAAAGTTTAAAACATATCGCGTTGTAGTTTGAAAACCTCATCTTTCCAAGTTTTATCCAATATTAGTCCAATACTTTGTTAAGGCATATTTGAAATCACATTTAAACATATAAATAACCAAAGCATAACTTTAAAAGGCCATTTACAATCCCAGCCAAAACCAAATGAAAATAAAGGAAATAAAGTACCAAGTATTTAAATCAGTGAAAATCTGAATTTATTCATGGCATGAGCACCTCGAGTCCACCCTGCTCCATGTCCGCAATCTAAGTGTCCCCTGAAACGATAAGGGAGAAGGTGAGTCGCAAGACTCAGTGCATAAATCTCCCTCCCGGTAATGTAACATGCTAGCACACATCATATCATAGCAATATAATTAATGCACCCGACCTAACCATCCATAACACCTTTTCTACCCCGTGTGGTACCAAACCCTTTGGTGGTGCCAAACCACTGGTGACCCAAAGTCACGATATCCATCGATGTGTGGTGCCAAACCACCGTGACCCAAAGTCACGAATAATCCAATGATGGGGCCAACCCATCGTGTGATACCAAATCACTAGCGACAATCCCGTATCTCATAAGTGGGGCCAACCCATGGTGGTGTCAAACCACGGGGACGAGTCGCAATGAGGTGCCAAACCTCGGTGTCCCAAAGACACAAGTGTGATACCAAATCACTTTGGTGACCGTGATCCACGAATCGGATGATGGGGCCAACCCATCGTGTGATACCAAATCAACTGGCGTCAATCCCAGATAATCAAGCTGTGGGGCCAACCCACCGTGGTGCTAAGCCACTTTGGGACGAGAGATTTGAGGTGCCAAACCTCCGTGACCCAAAGTCACCAAATATCATCTGTGGTGCCAACCCTTTGGAGGTGCCAAACCTCTCGGTGTCCCAAAGACATGGATATCATATTTCCCCCTCCTCTCATATCGACCATACATGTCATGCTTGATGCAAATCATGTAAATCATGCAATCATGCTAATATGTTTAATATCGTATCTCATATCACATACATCCGCAATCATGATATCTTATACCATTAATAGAACTCATAATGAGACGGACTTACCCGGATCCGTACACATACCCCATCGGGTACCATGTAAACCATCATACTGTTTTGGTCTTACCAAGGCAATCAGATTAATTAAATATATTACTATGCAATGAGTGTGTTAGTTACACACTGTTAAAACGCATAAGCTTTTCAACTCAACAAATCGATCTACAATCTTACACACACTGGCTCCTAGAATCGGCCAAACATAGGATTAGTCACTTATACCATTCGGCCAAAACCAAATAAACCAAAGGGTTAACATTCAACCCTTACCTTGCAAATGGGTTGGTTTCTACCAAACCCCGAACCAAACGGTGGTTCTTCCGACAATCGGCCTTCCTCTAAAACACAAATAATCGGGTCTCACAAGGCTATGACTTTAACGAAAACAAAAGAATAGACTAAAAGAACTCGTTCTTACCACCACCTACCTATTGCTTTACAGAGAAAGAAGGCCCCTCTCGATGCTCCCAAAATCCCAGAAGTCCTACAATCCAATCGGTTACAACACAAGAGATTAACACCCTTCAACCAATGCCGAAATCGGCCCTTAATCAAACCCAAATCGATTGAGAAAAAGAAAGAGAGAAAATGACCATTCGGCCAAACTCTTACCTACCACCAACCGAAAGAAAACAAGAACCCAACACGTTCACCACCCTTCTAATATTCGGCCACCAAGGAACTATTAAGAGAGAGGAGAGTTTCGGCTACCAAAGTTTAAGAAGGGAAAAAGAAAAATGTGAGAAGGAGAGATACTAAATTCGGCTTGACACAAAGTGAAGAAGCAAAGAAATGGAAGGGTGAATAGCAAAAGAAGCAAAACACAATTGTGTCTTCAAGATGACATTCGGCTATCAATGAAAGTCAAGAGCAAAGAACAAAGCAAATTCGGCAAAGGTTGTCAGTACTTTCGGTTTCAAGAAAGAAAATGAAAAAAAATTAGAGAACACTCTTTAGAAAATTCGGCTAACAAAAGACCAAAGAAAGAACTTTTGCTTGACACTCCAAAGACCGAAAATGCACAAAAGCCTAAGTGAATTTCGCTAACACCCTCCCCACTTACCAAAACCGGCCACTCTCTCTACAAACTCCCCAACATTCGGCCACTACCCACAATTACTCCAAGCCACACATTCAAACTAGTTTGAACTAGTCTCCTTCCTAAATTCACTCTCCACCCACCATTTAAACATTTGACTTGGTCCATGGCAGAGTTTGACCTGCCCACAACTCTCCTCCTCCATGCCGTCAAAATGAGAGCAAAAATGTGGGATTTTCGCAGCTTGAACACAGGACCTCCTCCCCTGCAAGTGACGCCAAACACAAGCCCCAAGTGGCGCATGCTTTGCCATCTTACTAGCTCAACTCTTGTGCTAACTTTTCACCTAAAATTATTTATAAACCCCAGCTCCTTCAGCTCCTCTCACATAAAACTTAAAACCAAAATTTTTCCTACCACTCCGGCTTATACTAAGCTTACAACTAAGCCCCAAAACAACACAAAAGCAACATTGCAAAACAACCACATGCAAAACAATGCAATAACAAAATAGCCCCTATCCCTGGATGTTACAGTTCTACCCCCCTAAAAAAATAATTTCGGCCTCGAAATTACCTGATCAAAAGAGTTGAGGGTACTGCTATCTCATCACATCCTCGGGTTCCCACGTAGCTTCTTCCATGCCATGGTTCCGCCATAGCACCTTTACCAGAGGCACTGACTTCCTACGCAAAACCTTTACATCCCGATCTAGGATCTGCACAGGTTCCTCCACCATGGTCAAATCCGGATTCACCTCGATCTCTTCCACTGCTACGACATGCGATGGATCTGAACGATAACGCCTAAGCATCAAACGTGAAATACATCGTGAATCGACTCAACTCTCGTGGCAACTCAAGGTGGTAAGCCATGGTCCCACTCGTTTGATACCTTATATGGCCCAATAAACCTCGGACTTAGCTTGCCTTTCCTTCCGAATCTCAATACTTTCTTCCATGGCGAGACCTTCAGGAAAACTTGATCCCCCACAGCAAACTATATATCTCTCTGCTTGAGATCGGCATAAGACTTCTGCCTATCTGAAGCTTCTTTCAATCGAGCCTGAATCAACTTAACCTTGTCTTCGGTCTCTGCAACCAACTCTGGTCCCAACAATTGGCGTTCACCCAACTCCGTCCAACATGTAGGTGAGCGACACTTTCTACCATACAACGCCCCATATGGTGCCATTTTGATGCTTGCTTGGTAACTATTATTGTAGGCGAACTCAGCTAATGGCAGAAACTCCTCCCAACTACCTCTGAAATCCAGAACACAACCTCTTAGCATATCCTCTAAGATCTGTATAACCCTTTCCGACTGCCCGTCAGACTGCGGGTGAAAAGCCGTGCTGAAATCCAAGCGCGTACCCAAAGCCTGATGCAACGCTTTCCAGAACCTTGACGTAAATCTGGGATCCCTATCCGAGATAATCGATCATCGCACACCGCAATCTCACTATCTCTGACACATACAGCTTCGCCAACCTCTGAAGTGAGTAATCAACCCTTACCGGAATGAAGTGAGCTGATTTAGTCAGACGATCCACAATTACCCAAACTGAGTCTTTCTTGCTCGGCGTAAAAGGTAATCCACTGACGAAATCCATAGTTATTCTTTCCCACTTCCATTGTGGAATCTTCACTGGCTGAAGCAACCCCGACGGCAATCGATGCTCACTTTGACTGCCGACATGTCGACACTTCCTACAAACCCCGTCACTTCTTTCTTGAGACCGGCCACGAAATTGCTCTCTTAGATCTCTATACATCTTGCTTCCTCCGGGATGCATAGCGTATGGGCTGCTATGTGCGCCCTGAAGAATCTCTGCCTCTCACTCAACGTCTTTCGGCATACAAGCTCGCCTTGAAAACACAACACTCCATCACTAGATAAATCAGTAACCCTCCAAACCACCATCCTGCACTGAGACCTCTGCGCACTCAAAACCTCATCTTCCAATCTGCTTTCTCTCGATCCGCTCAACCCAAGTAGGCTTAACTCGCAGCCGCGAGAATACTTCCGTCGTCATACAAACTCGGATGGGCAAACATCGCTCTTAAGTCCGAAACAACCTTACGACTCAACGCGTCGCCACCACATTAGCCTTGCCCGGATGATATTCAATCGAACAATCATAATCCTTGAGCAATTCAATCCATCTCATACGCCTCAAATTCAAATCCTTCCGAGTCAAAAGATACTTTAGACTCTTGTGATCTGTGTAGACTATCGATCTCTCTCCGTACAAGTAGTGCCTCTACATTTTCAAGGCGAAGACTACAGCTGCTAACTCCAAGTCGTGCGTCGGATAATTGACCTCATGTGGCCTCAACTGCCGAGATGCGTAAGCCACAACCTTACCTTCCTGCATCAAAGACACAACCCAATCCTGTATGTGATGCATCGCAATACACCGTGAATTCCTTCCTGACCTCAAAGTTGAATTAAAACAGGAGCTTTAGTTAAAATCTTCTTTAGTTTGTCGAAACTCTCCTGCTGCTTCTCAGCCCAAACAAATGGAACCCCTTTCCTTAACAACTTGGTCATTGGCGCTGCGATCAATGAAAAACCTTCTACAAATCTTTGGTAGTATCCTGCCAAACCCAGAAAACTCCGAATCTCAGCCACTGACTTAGGCGGCTTCCAATCCAAAACTACCTCAATCTTCCGAGGATCTACCCTAATCCCCTCAGCTGACACTACATGACCCAAGAATGTCACCTCCCCGAGCGTAACTCGCACTTACTAAATTTTGCATAAAGTCGTTTTTCCTCGAGAATCTGCAGTACTATTCGCAAGTGTGCATCATGCTCCTCCTCTGTCTTTGAGTATACTAAGATGTCGTCAATAAAAACCACTACGAACTGATCCAAATCTGCTGAAACACCCTATTCATTCATATCCATGAATGCTGCCGGCGCGTTAGTCAACCCAAACGGCATTACCAGAAATTCGTAGTGCCCAAACCGAGTGTAGCTAAACGTTGTCTTGTGGATATCCGCCTCCTTCACCTTCAATTGGTGATACCCAGACCTTAAATCAATTTTTGAGAATACCGAAGCACCCTTCAGCTGATCAAACAAGTCATCTATCCGCGGCAACGGATACTTGTTTTTGATCGTCAGCTTGTTCAACTGGCGGTAGTCTATACACATCCGCATGGTACCATCTTTCTTCTTAACAAAGAGTACTGGCGCTCCCCAAGGTGAAACACTTGGCCTAATAAAGCCTCGATCCAACAACTCCTGGATCTAAGCCTTTAATTCCACTAACTCCTTTGGCACCATCCTATACGGAGCAATAGACACTGGCGCAGTTCTCGGTAACAGATCTATCCCGAACTCCACCTCACGATCTGGTGGCAAGCCCGGAAGTTCCTCTGGAAACACATCAACAAATTCTTTAACTGTCCGGACCTTTCCCACAGCAGATTCCTTAGCCTCCAAGGCATACACGTGAACCACATACGCTTCACAGCCCTTCCTGACCATCTTCTCCGCTTTCAGAGTAGATACCACGTTGGATAAGTAATCTCTTCTATTACCTATCATGACTACCTCACCACCCTCAGTCGTCTTTAGAACCAAGCGCTTAGCTGCGCAATCCAATCTAGCCTTGTATTTAACCAACCAGAGTCCATCCGAGAATCGATCGAACTCCCCAAACGGCAGTTCCATCGGATCGACCACAAACACTACCCCTTGGAGTTCTAGGGGTACATCTCTATACAAACTTATCTACGACTACAAGAGTGACCTGAGGGCTAATGACCGTCATCCGCTCTCAAGTAGTTTTAGAGTTTAAGTCCATGGTCTCTACTATGCTACTAGCAACGTATGAATGCGTTGAACCCACATCAATTAAAGCGTTATATGGAGAACCAAAGATCAAAAACGCACGGTTATGACGTCCGGCAAGCGTCGCCTCCTTTCGGCCTCTCGGCCGCATACACCAACCCAGGCTGTCTTGCCTCAGAGCTACCCGCACCTCTGCCCGGTGCTCCGCGGCCCCGACCAGAACCAATTCTGCCATTACCACGACCCCTCTGCGGTGGCGGTCCATTATTCCTGAACTGAGTACGGCCCTGCCCCTTGGACTGAATCCTGGTCAACTTACGCGGACAGTCCCTCACACGGTGATCCAAAGAGCCACACTCGAAACATCCTTTTCTACCGGTCCAGTAACCTCCCCAATGAGATTTCCCACAACGGTTACACTGTGCGGGTCCCTAATTACCAGCAACAGACCTACCAGACTGATTCGGCCCACTTTGTCTAGCTCTTTTCTGCGGATTACCCGACGACCTAGAAGATCCAAAACTCCTATTATGTCTGTCCCTATCCATGTTTTGCCTCACAGATTCTTTAACACCCTCGGCTACCTTAGCCTTCTCAACCAGGACAGCAAACTCACGCTCCTGCTGTGGAGCAATCAGCAGTCTTAATTCGTCTCTCAGACCATCCTCGAATCGAACACACCTCTCGTGTTCAGTAGCCACAATGCCCCTAGCATACCTACTCAGCTTCAAGAATTCTGCCTCGTACTCGACACGGACTTACTCCCCGAACTAGCCTCAAAAATGCTTTTTCACAGCGTCAATGTAGCTAGCTCCAATGTACTTTTTCGATAAGCGACCCTAAAATAATCCCAAGTGAGATCCTCCGCTGCAGCCCGTCTCGAACCGTGAGCCACCACTGGTATGACTCATCCCGAAGGAGCGATACTATCCCATTCGACTTCTCCTCGTGATCAGTCCGGATCATCCATGATCCGCTCCGTCGCTTCCGGCCAATACTCGGCCGTCTTTGGAGCAACACCGAAACACCTCTAAATACCTCGGCCCCATTTGCTCTGAGTCGCCAGCACGATTTCCTAGCTCCTGCGCCTCCACCAACTCCACTACCCTTTCAGAACTTCGCAGATCGCTGCGACATCGCTGGGCCATCATCGGCCCGATCTCGAAATTCACCACCTCCAGCTGGTGGTGGTGCCGGTATCTCATTCTCGACTCGACTGCACCTCTACTGGTTGAAGCGTCATCCTACCCCGACCACGTCCACGTGTATTACGACCATGTCCACCCCGAGTGCTCATGACTACAGTCTCGACTTAGCTGATTCAGAAGTTTTATGCATCAGTATTTATTTTGCTATTTAAAAGCACAGTCTTATGAATATTTCTTATTAAAGAAATTTTTGTTTTCGCAAGTCGTGGACCCAGTGGTTTCAGTTTCTAAAGTAATTGCTAGTCATTCCATCATATTACACCAACATCAGTAATCACAAGAATAATAAGGAGTACTTACCTGGGCGGATTGGTGCCGGAGACTCGAAGCCATGCCTTCCAAACTATATACTTTGAAACAAAAACATTTAAAAACAAAAATTCTTTAAACATTTTGGGCCTCAGGCCCACAGCCGAGCCTTGAACTTGGCTCTGATACCACAATTGTAACACCCCAAACCCGGTCAATACACCACGACCAGACGGCATGTTACGGGAAAATCGCGTTTGAGGGGTTAGGTTTCAGGTTAAAGATTCGATGAAAAACTCTTTGTCATATTTTATACTTGTCAAAATCTTGGGCAAGATTGCTTTAAAACTGGTAGTGAATTTTGAAAACCCGAAAATTTGAAAACTTGGTTGACTCCATAAGTAAGACAAATCCATATCGTTTGAGAATCCCAAGTAATCTCCTTCTTGATGCTTTTAAACATTTTGGCTTAGTGTGAAAAAAAAAATCTCTAGTTCTAGAAATTGTTTGAGTGGCATTTATTTTTAATGTTTTAGGGTGATACCCGATGGTAAAGTTTAAAACATATCGCGTTGTAGTTTGAAAACCTCATCTTTCCAAGTTTTATCCAATATTAGTCCAATACTTTGTTAAGGCATATTTGAAATCACATTTAAACATATAAATAACCAAAGCATAACTTTAAAAGGCCATTTACAATCCCAGCCAAAACCAAATGAAAATAAAGGAAATAAAGTACCAAGTATTTAATTCAGTGAAAATCTAAATTTATTCATGGCATGAGCACCTCGAGTCCACCCTACCCATGTCCGCAATCTAAGTGTCCTCGAAACGATAAGGGAGAAGGTGAGTCGCAAGACTCGGTGCATAAATCCCCTCGGTAATGTAACATGCTAGCACACATCATATCATAGCAATATAATTAATGCACCCGACCTAACCATCCATAACACCTTTTCTACCCCGTGTGGTACCAAACCACTGGTGGTGCCAAACCACTGGTGACCCAAAGTCACGATATCCATCAGTGTGGTGCCAAACCCTTTGGTGACCCAAAGTCACGAATAATCCAATGATGGGGCCAACCCATCGCGTGTGATACCAAATCACTAGCGACAATCCCGTATCTCATAAGTGGGGCCAACCCATGGTGGTGTCAAACCACAGGGACGAGTCGCAATGAGGTGCCAAACCTCTGGTGTCCCAAAGACACAAGTGTGATACCAAATCACTGGTGACCGCGATCCACGAATCGGATGATGGGGCCAACCCATCGCGTGTGATACCAAATCACTGGCGTCAATCCCGTATAATCAATCGTGGGGCCAACCCACCGTGGTGCTAAGCCACATGGGGACGACGCCGAGGTGCCAAACCTCACGTGACCCAAAGTCACAAAATATCATCTGTGGTGCCAAACCACCTGGAGGGGCCAAACCTCTGGTGTCCCAAAGACACGGATATCATATTTCCCCCTCCTCTCATATCACCCATACATGTCATACTGATGCAAATCATGTAAATCATGCAATCATGCTAATATGTTTAATATCGTATCTCATATCACATACATCCGCAATCATGATATCTTATACCATTAATAAAACTCATAATGAGACAGACTTACCCGGATCCATACACATACCCCATCGGGTACCATGTAAACCATCATACTGTTTTGGTCTTACCAAGGCAATCAGATTAATTAAATATATTACTATGCAATAAGTGTGTTAGTTACACACCTGTTAAAACGCAAGCTTTTCAACTCAACAAATCGATCTACAATCTTAACACACCTGGCTCCTAGAATCGGCCAAACATAGGATTAGTCACTTATACCATTCGGCCAAAACCAAATAAACCAAAGGGTTAACATTCAACCCTTACCTTGCAAATGGGTTGGTTTCCTACCAAACCCCGAACCAAACGGTGGTTCTTCTGACAATTGGCCTTCTTCTAAAACACAAATAATCAGTCTCACAAGGCTATGACTTTAACGAAAACAAAAAGAATAGACTAAAAGAACTCGTTCTTACCACCACCTACCTATTGCTTTACAGAGAAAGAAGGCCCCTCTCGATTGCTCCCAAAATCCAGAAGTCCTACAATCCAATCGGTTACAACACAAGAGATTAACACCCTTCAACCAATGCCGAAATCGGCCCTTAATCAAACCCAAATCGATTGAGAAAAAGAAAGAGAGAAAATGACCATTCGGCCAAACTCTTACCTACCACCAACCGAAAGAAAACAAGAACCCAACACGTTCACCACCCTTCTAATATTCGGCCACCAAGGAACTATTAAGAGAGAGGAGAGTTTCGGCTACCAAAGTTTAAGAAGGGAAAAAGAAAAATGTGAGAAGGAGAGATACTAAATTTGGCTTGACACAAAGTGAAGAAGCAAAGAAATGGAAGGGTGAATAGCAAAAGAAGCAAAACACAATTGTGTCTTCAAGATGACATTCGGCTATCAATGAAAGTCAAGAGCAAAGAACAAAGCAAATTCGGCAAAGGTTGTCAAGATTTCTTTGGTTTCAAGAAAGAAAATGAAAAAATTAGAGAACACTCTTTAGAAAATTCGGCTAACAAAAGACCAAAGAAAGAACTTTTGCTTGACACTCCAAAGACCGAAAATGCACAAAAGCCTAAGTGAATTTCGGCTAACACCCTCCCCACTTACCAAAACCGGCCACTCTCTCTACAAACTCCCAACATTCGGCCACTACCCACAATTACTCCAAGCCACACATTCAAACTAGTTTGAACTAATCTCCTTCCTAAATTCACTCTCCACCCACCATTTAAACATTTGACTTGGTCCATGGCAGAGTTTGACCTGCCCACAACTCTCCTCCTCCATGCCGTCAAAATGAGAGCAAAAATATAGGATTTTCGCAGCTTGAACACAGGACCTCCTCCCCTGCAAGTGACGCCAAACACAAGCCCCAAGTGGCGCATGCTTTGCCATCTTACTAGCTCAACTCTTGTGCTAACTTTTCACCTAAAATTATTTATAAACCCCAGCTCCTTCAGCTCCTCTCACATAAAACTTAAAACCAAAATTTTTCTTACCACTCCGGCTTATACTAAGCTTACAACTAAGCCCCAAAACAACACAAAAGCAACATTGCAAAACAACCACATGCAAAACAATGCAATAACAAAATAGCCCCTATCCCTGGATGTTACACTTGCAATCGAAGTAGCAGGAGCTCAGAAACTTGAATGTGATCTAGTACGATCTCTGCTCGAATGTCCCACATTAGCCTTTGAACAGCTATAATCATCTCAGAATTTCTTTGACACCGACTGATATGACTTACTCTTTGTTCATTTTTACACCTCTCTATCTTCCGAATCAGCTTTTCTTTTCTCTTTCCCAAGTTCCTCAGCTTCACACGCTCGATCAACAAGCACAATGAATTCTTTTATTTCCAAAATGTCGACTAACAAACGAATATCTTCATTCAAGCCGTCTTTGAATATTTTACACATTATTACCTCAGTCGAGACACATTCTCGTGTATACTGACTCAATCTCACAAATTCTCGCTCGTATTCTGTAACAGACATATGGCACTGTTTCAATTCAAGAAACTCTTTGCGTTTCTGATCTATAAATCTCTAACTAATATATTTCTTCCGGAATTCAGATTGAAAGAAATCCAAAGTAATTCGTTCTCTTGGAACCATAGAAGTCAGAGTTTTCCACCATTGGTAAGCTATATCTCTCAACAAAGAAACGACACATTTCACACATTCATCAGGGGTACACGACATCTCATCAAATACTCGAATTGTATTCTCGAGCCAAAATTTAGCTTTCCAAGCATCATCATCATTAGTGGCCCTGAACTCTTCGGCCCCATACTTATGGATTTTATCGACTCGAGGCTTATTCAATAGATTCGGATTCATAACCGGAGGTACAACAGGAGTCTGAGGGGGATTAGGTGGGGGCAGAGGTTGAGGAACAACCGGATTTGCTCTAACATACTGAGTGAACAACTCATTCATCATTTGGAAGAAGGCTTGTTTAGCCTCTCCTTCCTAACCGCTAGTAACCGGTCTAGAATCAGACGGCGCTGTCCCTTGAGCAGGAGCAGGCGCATTACTTTCAACATCGTCAGCTACGGCTCGTTCGGGATACATTTACTATACGAAAAACACATTTTATCTGTCAGGATTCATCACACTATCACAGTTCGTATATATGGCATGTATAGCTAGACTGTCACACGCTATGTTAGTCCTAGAACCGACTAAACCGTAGCTCTGATACCAACAAATTGTAACACCCCTAACCCGTATCCACTGCCGGACGAGGGTTAGGAGACATTACTGAACATATCGAAACATAACACAAACGTTTCATTAACATCAAACATTCACAATCATTCCACAATGAAACATACACATAGAGTCCCTTTAGAAGGTCTACGAGACCTTAAACATGCTTTAGAGAAGGTTCGGGACTAAATCAATCTCATACGGAAACTTTGCAGAACTTAGAAAATTTTGCTTTTAAAATAGGGCACACGCCCGTGCGGCTAGGCCGTGTGCCTCACACGACTGTGCCCTAGACCATGTCTCAGCCCGTGTACGACACTGATGTAACACCCCTTACCCGTATTCGACGCTGGAATCGGGTACGAGGCATTACCAGGCTTAACTTACTTAAATCATACAAAATCAACCATAAATTTCTTTCAAATTTTAAAACTCTTCATTCATGATCATATAGTCCCTATTCGGGCCTACAAGACCCGAAACAAACAAATGAAGCGAATCGGGACTGAACAGAAAGCTTACGAATACTTAGAAAAATTTTACTCCAAACAGGGCCACACGTCCATGTGAAAAGGACCACGCCCATGTGGGCAGGCCGTATGGTCACACACGCCCATGTTCCTAGCTCGTGCAGATTTTATTTTTAATTTCAAACCTACAAGGGTTTTCACACGGCCTGGCACATGCCCGTGCCTATGGCCCGTGTCCCTCACACGGCCATGACACGCCCGTGTCTTAGCCCGTGTGTGAAAACCTTGACATTCTATTTATGACGTCAGCAGACACTTAGGGAAACACGGCCAAGCCACACGCCCGTGTGCCGGCCCGTGTGACGAACTGTATTTTTTGCAAATTAGATGCAGGGGACACACGGCCAGGCTACACGCCCATGAGGCAGACTGTGTGTCACACACGGCCTAGACACATGCCCGTGTGTCTATCCGTGTGGACAAATACAAGGCTATTTACCAAGCCATTTGCCACCCTGAAAAGCAATCACATTCAAACCTTTTCATGCAACACTTAACTTAACAATAATGTCCTTCTAACATACACTATTAAGACATCCACACCTTAACTACACACTATAGCATTATGCACATACTTCATACATTACTCATTCAATTGCACAAACTTGCTCTTCATGAAATTCATCATCATTGGATAGATATAACATAGCTAGTTTTGGCCGATTCCAATTGCCAATTACAAAATGAAATAAGTAACTTTAATAGCCAACACTTTAACCAACCAATATGACATTTAACAAAACGACTAAGTTACTATACATGCCATACCCAAAATAATCAAACTTCACTATACCGAAAGAATAGCTTGATAGTGTGAATCAAACTCCGATGCTCTTCGATCCCCGAGCTAGATTGGCGATACTACAAGGAAAAGGAAAAAGAGAGGGCTAAGCATAAAGCTTAGTAAGTTTGCATGAAATAAATAGCAACATAAAGGCTTATGGTAACATCCATACATTACATTGAGTAATAACACAAAGTCTCAAGCACATTGACATAACTTACTCATGCTTACTCTTACCAATCTCATATCACATTCCGGACTCATTTCTCGTAAATTACTCATATGTACCTGTGTCACCTCATCACATAACTTTAGCACTCTTACCATCTTGAACATAAACTTAACTCTCCACCCCGTTGAACCATTTGGAATATTGAAGGATACTCGAACTCGTCATACACGTAATAAGATGCCAATGCCATATCCCAGATATGGTCTTACATGGGATCACATATTGATGCCGATACCAATACCAGATATGGTCTTATACGGGATCTCTTATCGATGTCGATGCCGTATCCTGGATATGGTCTTATACGAGATCGCATATCGATGCCATGTCCCAGACATGGTCTTACACGATTTCATACCGAAGCCAGGTCCCAAACGTGGTCTTACACAGGATTTCTACTCGATGTCGATGCCATATCCCAGATATGGTCTTATACGGGATCTCCATTCGGTGTTGAGGCCATGTCCCAGACATGGTCTTATACGGGACCTTCTTAATCTCATGTTGTGACAATGGTATCCTTTCTATTCCTAAGGTTCATCTGGGACTTCAACTTAATATAATTTCATCATATTCTCATCGAGACTTCGTTAACTAATATCATAAAGATAATAAATGTTTCACGAAATATCAAGCATTTAAAAGCATAATAACATTATGTTGATTTATTACACACAAACTTAGCTCGGTACCAAAATATGTATAGTTGTTTGATTTAGTCCACCATGTAACACCCCTAACCCGTAACCGTCGCCGGACTAGGGTTAAGAGGCGTTACTAATCATTTCCAAACATTCCATATCATTTTAAACACAAAGTCAGTCAAATAAAATAATTCACAATCATATAGTCCCATAAATAGGTCAATGAGACCTTAAACATGTGTTAGAAAGGGGTCAGGACTAAACTGAACACATACGAAAATTTATGAAATTTAAACATTTTTCTAAGTTACAGAGGTCACACGCCCGTGTGGGTAGGCCGTGTGCCTCACACGGCCTTGGACACGCCCGTGCGTCCAAGCCGTGGCAAAATAGGGCATACATACTGACTTGTTCATACGGCCTGAGACACGCCCGTGTACCTCACCCGTGGTCGACACTGACTTGCACCACACGGCCAGTCACACGCCCGTGTGTCCAGCCTGTGGTCGAGTCTGACTTGCATCAATTCACCAACCGTGTGGGTAATCATAGGCCATTTTCAAGGCCAACATGCCTCCCACACTTAAGATCACACCTACAAGCACAAACCAATTCAATTCCATACTCTAAATAGCATTCAAACATACCAAAACATACTCAATTCTATCTCTTAACATCATCATTCATCTTTCTATATAAATCCATCTTAACAAGTCAATTTAACTTGACATCCACACATTCAAATCACATTAACCAAACTTCATTTAATCCATACCACAAGTTCACATTTTATCCATCATTCTCATCAACCAAATTCAAGCATAATATATACTATTTCCATTCTCACTATTTCATACCTCATTCATCATTTTATTAACCTACATATATGCACCAACATCATTCAATTTCCAAGCCATGTCACATGGCAAAGTCCAAACATTTCAAAACATACCATAACTTCTAGCCTATACATGCCATATACCAAGTATATACATCTTTCAAAAATACCAAAATAGATAGTCGATAGTGTGATTGAGTCGCTGACGATCCCCAGATTCGAGCTAGCTTTACTAACACTGTAAAACAGAGAAACACATCACACAGTAAGCTTTAGAGCTTAGTAAGTTTGTAATATAATACATTTAATTCAATAATACAATTACAATATACCAAGTTAATCCATCACATAGATCAACTCACAAATATATACACCATATCATCTATAGCTAATATGCTCACTCAACCATCCATAAATCCATTTACAATTTCATCAACCACATAGGTTCCATACGTACCTTAGCCAACACTTAGTTATCAATCATTCATGCTACTCAATGCTCAATACTTCATTTTGATCAACCTTCGTTATTCATTCGATTTACTCGCACACTTAGTGCCAAATTCATAGCCGAAGCTTAAATATTATCGCACACTTAGTGCCTATTCATAAAACCGAATTTATCTCGGTATCGGACACATAGTGCCAATAAATAAAGCCGAAGCTTCTATTATTTCGCACACACAGTGCTATTCACTTCTGTCCGATTCTTATTTCGCACACTTAGTGCCACATTTCTCAATATCACATATAACATTTCTAATTCAGTAACTATACATTCATTCATTTCACATCACATAGATATAAATTTAACAACACATATTATATCCAAACTTACCTCGGATGTAGAAATACCGAGATTAGTCAATCAATCGAGAACTTTGTCTTTGCCTCGATCTCGATCTGAATCTCTCTGTAACACCCCAAACTCGGACAAGACACCACGCCCGAATCTGGTATGTTACGGGGAAAAACGTCTTTGAGTGATCAGATTTTTTTTTTTTTTCGTTTAGAAGTGGGGTGAAAACATAGTGTATTTGAGGAAAATTTGAGTAGGCCTGTTTGATTAGATTTTGAAAACTTATCCATGTATGTAGTTAAAACGAGTTGATTTCATTTGGCACTTCCAATGGTTTCTTAGTGCCATTTTGAAACATTTTAGACTTAGTAGAAAATCAAGTTCGATTTGGAAATCATTTGAGTTTATTGTATAGCAAAACATAGCGAGATACCCGATGGTATAGTTTAAAACACATTGCGATATAATTTTGGAAACGTTGTCTTTCCAAGTTTTAGTAAAATTTCATGCCAAGTTATTTGTTAAGCGAGGTTATGAATCTAATTAGAACATACCCATCATAAAACATAATTTAAAGGCCTTTTACAAATCCAAATTAAATCTCAAATCAAAATAAGTAAGCTAAGTACCCAAAGTGAATAGAGTTTGAGTAAAACTTTATTAAGCATGGCATGAGCACCCCGAGTCCATCCCGGCTCCATGTCCGCGTCTACGAATCACCTGAAATGTCAAGGAGAGGGTGAGTCGAATGACTCAGTGCATAAATCCCGCTCCTGATGAAACAACATGCTAACACACATCATACATAGCAACATGATTAATGCAACCCGATCCTAACCATCCGTATCGCCTTTTCTACCCCGTGTGGTACCCAACCACCTGGTGGTGCCAAACCACCGTGACATATAGTCACAATGTGTTACCAAAACACCGGTGTCCCAAAGACACAATGTGCTACCTAAGCACTTTGGTGACCGTAGTCACGATAATCGAATGATGGGGCCAACCCATCGTGTGATACCCAATCACTAGCGAGACGATCCCATATCTCATGTGGGGCCAACCACGGTGGTGTCAAACCACGGGGACAAGTCGCAATGAGGTGCCCAACCTCTGGTGTCCCAAAGACACAAATGTGCTACCAAGCCTTTGGTGACCGTAGTCACAATAATCGAATGATGGGGCCAACCCATCGTGTGATACCCAATCACTAGCAGACGATCCCATATCTCAAAGTGGGGCCAACCCACGGTGGTGTTAACCACGGGGACAAGTCGCAATGAGGTGCCCAACCTCGGTGTCCCAAAGACACAAATGTCCTACCAAAGCAATGGTGACCCAAAGTCACAAAGTGTGTTACCAAAACTCTTGGTCACAAAGACAAATCATCACTGCCCCTCCACTCATATCGCCCATCAACAAACCAACTCATGTAATCATGCATATCATACAAATTATGCATATCATGTTAATATGTTTGACTCATGCCCCATATCACATACATACATAGTCATGATACCATATAGATCATCGGTAATCTCGTAAATAATCTTGACTTACCGGATACGTACACATACCCCGTTTGGGTATCCAATAATCCATCATCTTGTCATGATTTTAATAGGCAAACAGGTCTAATAACAATATCACTAAGTATAGTGTGTTAGTTTACACACCTGGTAATTACGAGTCTAAAGATCCCAACGAAACGATCTAAATCCCTCGAGTATCAAGCTCCTAAAACAATCGGCCAACACAGGGTTAGGCACTAAGACCATTCGGCCAAAGACATATAAACCCAAAGGGGTTAATATTAAGCCATTACCTTACTCTTGCGAATGGTTTGGTTTCCAACCAAACCTCGAACCAATGATGGTTCTCCTTCCAAAGCAATCGGCACCTATAAGACAAATAATTAATCCCTAATCACTTTTGACTTGATCGGAAACAAAAGATTGAACCGACAATACTAACACCAATTACCTACCCCTTACCAATCAATTGTGTAAGAAAACGGCTCCTCCCGCTTGCTTCCACAATCCAATAATCCTATAACGAAGAGAATAGAAACACGAGATTAACACCTAATTATTCGGCCAAGAAGAACCACTAAGAGAAGGAAAAGATTCGGCTAACACCTTAACAAAGAGGGAAAGAAGTTTTGGCTTCACACTAAGGAAGAGAACTCAAGAGAAAAGTGGGGAAATAAGGGGTTGATATTCGGCTAACTAACAAAAGGAACAAAGAAAAGAAGAGTGCTTTTCGGTTTGAAAGAAGAGGCAATGGAGAAAGGTATTTTGGAGAATGGGGTTTGGCTATCAAGGTTTCAAAACAAAGAAAAGAGTATGGAGAGAAGGGAGTTATAATTTGGCTTACTCAAATGAAGAAGGAAGAAGATGTGGAAGGGACATTCGCCACAAGCTCAAAATCAAGAAAACAAAGCAACTTTTCCGGCAACTAAAGGGGTTTGATGCTTTCGGTTTTAACACAATTAAACAAAAGAAGAAGAAATGGGGTTGAACATTCGGCCACACACAAAAATTAAGGGAAAAGAAATGCAATTTGGCAAGGCTATAGGGTTTGGTCATTCGGTTTGAAGAAAGGAGAAAAACTCTCTGAAGTTTGGGTTGCTTTTGACAAGAGAAGAAAATGCTTGGCTTCACAAATGCCTTTGGCCGAAAATGCACAAAATGAGAAGTGCATTTGGCACACCTCACTTCCCCTTACCAAACCGTCCACACCCCCACTCCAACACCCCACAAAATCGGCCAAAAATCCCTCCATTCACTCCACTCCCCACATTCAAACCACAAGACCAAGTCTTCCTCCTAAACTCACTCTCCTCCCACCATTTGAACGGTTTGACCAAGTCCAAAGAAGAATTTGAATTGCCTTCTACTTCCTCCTCCCATGCCGTCCAAAAAGAATGCCAAAATGGGGACTTTGCAGCTCGAACACTAGACCTCCACCCCATGCATTTGACGCCACACCTAGCTCCCAAGTAACGCATGGTTGCCACTAAGCTAGCTCCTCTTTTTGTTCAACCAAAACACCAAATAAGACTCTTATACCCTAGCTCCAACGGCTCCACGACTTAACACCCAAAAATCGAACTTTTCCCATTCACTGTGCATACACTTAGACTTCAATTAAGCCCCAAAACATAGAAATAGCCACATGACACACTAGACACATGCAATATCATGCAACAACAAAACAGCCCCCAACCCGGGATATTACAGTTCTATCCCCCTTAAAAATAATTTCGACCTCGAAATTACCTTATCAGAAGAGTTGCGGGTATTGCTGTCTCATCATATCCTCGGGTTCCCACGTAGCTTCTTCTACGCCATGATTCCGCCAAAGTACCTTCACCAAAGGCACAGACTTCTTACGCAGAACCTTCACATCTCGATCAAGAATCTGCACAGGTTCCTCTTCCATGGTCAAATCTGGATTTACCTCGATCTCTTCCACTGCTACCACATGCGACGGATCTGAGCGATAACGTCGAAGCATCGAAACGTGGAATACGTCGTGAATCTGACTAAGCTCTGCTGGCAACTCAAGCTGATACGCCACTGGTCCAACTCGTCTCAGAACCTTATACGGCCCAATAAACCTCGGACTTAGCTTGCCTTTCTTCCCGAACCTCAACACCTTCTTCCAAGGCGAGACCTTCAGGAACACTCGATCCCCCACAGCAAACTCTATATCTCTTCGCTTAAGATCGGCATAAGACTTCTGCCGGTCCGAAGCTTCCTTCAATCTAGACTGAATCAACTTAACCTTGTCTTCGGTCTCAAAGAACCAACTCGGGTCCTAACAAGCGGCGTTCACCTAACTCCGTCCAACACGTAGGTGAGCGACATTTCCTACCATACAACGCCTCATACGGTGCCATCTTAATGCTCGCAGTAATCGTTGTTGTAGGCAACTTCACTAATGGTAGAAACTCCTCCCAACTACCTCACGAAATCCAAGATAGAACCTCAAAGCATATCCTCTAAGACACGAATAACCCTTTCTACGATTGACCGTCCGATTTGGGTGAAAAGCCGTCTTTGAAATCCAAACGAGTACCCAAAGCCCGATGCGGTGCTTTCCGAACCTTGACGTGAATCTAGGATCCCTATCCGAGATTATCGAAACTGGCACACCGTGCAACCTCACTATCTCTGACACATATAGCTTCGCTAGCTTCTGAAGTGAGTAGTCAACCCTCACCGGAATAAAGTGAGCTGATTTAGTCAGTCGATCCACCACTACCCAAACTGAATCCTTCTTGCTTGGCGTAAGCGGTAACCCACTGACGAAATCCATGGTTATCCTTTCCCACTTCCACTGAGGAATCTTCACAGGCTGAAGTAGACCCGACGGCAACTGATGTTCAGCCTTGACCTGCTGACAAGTCAGACACTTCCCAACAAACTCTGTCACCTCTTTCTTTAAGCCAGGCCACCAAAACTGCTCTCTAAGATCCCTATACATCTTGCTACCTCCGGGATGCATAGCATGAGGAGGCGCTATGTGCGTCTGAAGAATCTTTTGCCTCGACTCAACATCTTTAGGCATACAAGCCTTACCTCGAAAACACAGAACCTCATCACTGGACAAGTTTGTAACCCTCGAAACCACCATCTCGCACTTGTAACCTCCGCGCACTCGGAACCTCATCCAATAAGCTTGTTTCTCTACGATCGCTCAACCCAAGTAGGCTTAACACGCAACTCGCCAAAATACTCCCATCGTCATACACGCTCAAGTGGGCAAACAAAGCTCTTAAGTCCGAAACAACCTTGCGGCTCAACGCGTCGACCACCACGTTAGCCTTGCCGGATGATACTCAATCGAGCGATCGTAATCTTTCAAGCAACTCAACCCATCTGCGCTGCCTCAAATTCAAATCCTTACGAGTCGGTAGATACTTGGACTCTTGTGATGCTGTGTAGACTATCGATCTCTCTCCGTACAAGTAGTGCCTCCAAATCTTTAAAGCGAAGACTACAAATTTGCTAGCTCTAAATCGCGTGCGTCGGATAATTGACCTCATGTGGCCCACCGGTGAGAAGCGTAAGCCACAACCTTACCTTCTTGCATCAGCACACAACCCAAGCCCGTATGTGATGCATCGCAATAGATCGTGTGTACTCCTTACGACCTCGGGTTGAATTAGAACCGAGCCTCGGTCAAAATCTTCTTTAACTTATCGAAGCTTTCTGCATTGCTCTCAGTCCATACAAGCGGAACTTCTTTCCTCAAACAACTTGGTCATGCGCTGCTATCAACGAAAACCTCAACAAACCTTCGGTAGTATCCGGCCAAACCAGAAAACTCGAATCTCGACCCATCGACTTAGGCGGCTTCCAATCCAAAAGCGCCTCAATCTTACGAGGATCTACTCGAATTCCCTCGCCGACACTACATGACCCAAGAAAGTCACTTCTCTAAGCCGAACTCACACTTCATCGAACTTAGCATAGAGTGCTTTTTCCTCAAAATCGCAACACCACTCGCAAATGCTTATCATGCTCTTCCTCTCGCCCTTGAGTACACTAAGATGTCGTCTATGAAAACCACGACGAATCGATCCAGAATCTGCTTGAAACACCCTATTCATCATATCCATAAGCCCGCTGCGGTGCGTTAGTCAACCCGACGGCATTACGTAAATTCGTAGTGCCCATACCGAGTCCGAAACGCTGTTTTATGGATATCGACCTCCTTAACCTTTAATCGGTGATACCCGGATCTCAAGTCGATCTTTGAAAATACCGCGGCGCTTCCGGTGATCAAACAAATCGTCTATCCGGTGGCAACGGATACTTGTTTTTAATCGCCCGACTTGTTCAAGCTGGCGTGTAGTCTATACACATCCGCATCGTGCCATCTTTCTTTTTAACAAAGAGTACTGCGCGCACTTACGGCGTAAACGCTAGGCCTAATAAAACCTCGATCCAATAACTCCACGGATCTCGAGCCTTAAGCCTCACCAATTCCTTTGGCGCCATCCTATACTGAGCAATAGACAGCGCGATTCAGGGTAATAGATCTATTCGAACTCCACCTCGCGATCGGCGGCAACCCTGGAAGCTCCTCGGGAAAAACATCAACCAAACTCCTTAGCAGTGCGAACCTTCTCCACAGCGGACTCTTTAGCCTCCAAGGCATACACATGAACCACATACGCTTCACGACCCTTCCGACCATCTTCTGCGCTTTCAAAGCGGACACCACATTGATAAGTAATCTCTCCTATTACCTATCATAGCCACCTCTTCACCCTCAACCGTCTTAAGAACCATGCGCTTGGCGCGCAATCCAACCTCGCGCTGGTACTTGACCAACCAATCCATCCCAAGAATCGGATCGAACTCCCCAAACGGCGGTTCCATCGGATCGGCGAAGAAACACTACCCCTTGGAGTTCTAAGGGTACCTCTCTAAAGCAGTTTATCTACTACTACAGAGTGACCTAGAGGGCTAATCACGGTCATCCGCCTAGAAGACATCTCGAGTCTAAATCCATGGTCTCTACTATACTACGGCAACATAAGAGTGCGTTGAACCCACATCAATCAAAGCGATATGGAGAACCAAAAATCGTAAGCGTCACGGTTATGACGTCCGGTCGTCGCCCTCCTCTCGGCGCCCGCAAAGATACACTAATCCGGTGTCTAGCATCGAACTACTCGCACTCTGCCGGTGCTCCACGGCCCCGACCAGAACCATTACCACCTCTGCCATTACCACGGCCCCTCTGCGGTGGCGGTCCACTACCTACGAGGCGATTCACGGCCGACTCTCGGGGTGAATCCCTAGCCAACCCACGCGGACAGTCCCTCACACGGTGCTCAGAGAGAACCACACTCGAAGCAACCTTTTCCTCCATCCAAAGCAACCACCCCAATGAGATTTCCCACACCGATCACACTACGGCGGTCCCCGCCTCGCAAACAACAAACCTAGCGGTGATTCGCCCACTCGGTCTAGCCCTCTTCTGCGGATTACCCGACGACCCGGAGGACCCAAAGCTTCTCTTGTGTCTATTTCGTCCATGCCCCCGCCTCGCGACTCCTTAACACCCTCGGCCACCTTAGCCTTCTCTAAGACTAAGGCGGCAAACTCGCTCCTGGCGAGGAGCAATCAGCGACCTCAAGTCGTCTCGCGGACCATCCTCAAAGCGAACACACCTCTCATGCTCGGTGGCCACAATGCCCACGGCATACCTACTCGACGAGGGAACTCAGCCTCGTACTCAAGAACCGATTTACTCCCTGAACAAGCCTCGGAAAAGCCTTTCACGGGAGTCGATATAACTAGCTCCGATGTACTTCTTTTGATATGCGGACCACTGAAATAATCCCATGTTAGATCCTCTGCTTTGCCACCTTTGTCTCGAACCGTGAGCCACCAGCGATATGACTCATCACGGAGAAGCGTACGATGCCCTTCGACTTCTCTTGTTTGTCAAGTCGGATCGTCCATGATCCGCTCGGTTGCCTCCACCAATATTCGGCGGTCTTGGGAGCAACACGAAACACCTCGGAAGAATTCGGCCCCATTTGCCCGAAGTCGCTCAGAACCGATTTCCTAACTCCTAAACCACCACCTACACCGGCTACTCTTTCCAACACTCGCGCATCGCGCTGTGACATCGCTGCGTCGCCCCGATCGATCTTGGAACTCTCACCACCACCGGTGGTGGCGGATGCGGTATCTCATTTTACGAACACCGACCGGATCCTACGGACTCAGAAACCGTCATCCTACCACGACCTCGTCCATGACCACGTCCACCTCTAGCGCTCATGACTAATCTTCCTACGTATCTGATTAAGAATTTTTATGCATCAGTATTTATTCCACTTGTTTAAAAGCAAGTCTTATGAATATTTTAAGAGGGTTTGTTCTCGCGAGTTCACAAAATCCTATCAGTTTCAATCTCTAAGTAGTATACTATTGCTATTCATCAAATCATATCACATCCAATCAATTCACAAGCAATAGTAAGGGTACTTACCTGGGCGAACTGGTGCCGGAGACTCGGTGCCATGCCTTTCAAACCATACTTTGAGAATAAAAACTAACAAAACAACCTTTTGCAAACATTTTTGGGCCTCAGGCCCACACCCGAGCCTTTGAACTTGGCTCTGATACCACCATTGTAACACCCCAAACTCGGACAAGACACCACGCCCGAATCTGGTATGTTACGGGGAAAAACGTCTTTGAGTGATCAGATTTTTTTTTTTCGTTTAGAAGTGGGGTGAAAACATAGTGTATTTGAGGAAAATTTGAGTAGGCCTGTTTGATTAGATTTTGAAAACTTATCCATGTATGTAGTTAAAAGGAGTTGATTTCATTTGGCACTTCCAATGGTTTCTTAGTGCCATTTTGAAACATTTTAGACTTAGTAGAAAATCAAGTTCGATTTGGAAATCATTTGAGTTTATTGTATAGCAAAACATAGCGAGATACCCGATGGTATAGTTTAAAACACATTGCGATATAATTTTGGAAACGTTGTCTTTCCAAGTTTTAGTAAAATTTCATGCCAAGTTATTTGTTAAGCAGGTTGCGAATCTAATTAGAACATACCCATCATAAAACATAATTTAAAGGCCTTTTACAAATCCAAATTAAATCTCAAATCAAAATAAGTAAGCTAAGTACCCAAAGTGAATAGAGTTTGAGTAAAACTTTATTAAGCATGGCATGAGCACCCCGAGTCCATCCCGGCTCCATGTCCGCGTCTACGAATCACCTGAAATGTCAAGGAGAGGGTGAGTCGAATGACTCAGTGCATAAATCCCGCTCCTGATGAAACAACATGCTAACACACATCATACATAGCAACATGATTAATGCAACCCGATCCTAACCATCCGTATCGCCTTTTCTACCCGTGTGGTACCCAACCTTTGGTGGTGCCAAACCTTTGGTGACATATAGTCACAATGTGTTACCAAAACACCGGTGTCCCAAAGACACAATGTGCTACCCAAGCAGCGGTGACCGTAGTCACGATAATCGAATGATGGGGCCAACCCATCGTGTGATACCCAATCACTAGCAGGCGATCCCATATCTCATGTGGGGCCAACCCACGGTGGTGTCAAACCACGAGGACAAGTCGCAATGAGGTGCCCAACCTGCGGTGTCCCAAAGACACAAATGTGCTACCAAAGCCTTTGGTGACCGTAGTCACAATAATCGAATGATGGGGCCAACCCATCGTGTGATACCCAATCACTAGTGAGCGATCCCATATCTCAAAGTGGAGCCAACCCACGGTGGTGTTAACCACGAGGACAAGTCGCAATGAGGTGCCCAACCTGCGGTGTCCCAAAGACACAAATGTGCTACCAAAGCTTTGGTGACCCAAAGTCACAAAGTGTGTTACCAAAACTGCTTTGGTGCTCGTCGGCACAAATCATCACTTTGCCCCTCCACTCACTATATCGCCCATCAACAAACCAACTCATGTAATCATGCATATCATACAAATTATGCATATCATGTTAATATGTTTGACTCATGCCCCATATCACATACATACATAGTCATGATACCATATAGATCATCAAGTAATCTCGTAACAATCTTGACTTACGGGATCGTACACATACCCCGTTTGGGTATCCAATAATCCATCATCTTGTCATGATTTTAATAGGCAAACAGGTCTAATAACAATATCACTAAGTATAGTGTGTTAGTTTACACACACGGTAATTACGAGTCTAAAGATCCCAGCGAAGCGATCTAAATCCCTCGAGTATCAAGCTCCTAAAACAATCGGCCAACACGGGTTAGGCACTAAGACCATTCGGCCAAAGACATATAAACCCAAAGGGGTTAATATTAAGCCATTACCTTACTCTTGCGAATGGTTTGGTTTCCAACCAAACCTCGAACCAACGATGGTTCTCCTTCCAAGCAATCGGCACCTATAAGACAAATAATTAATCCCTAATCACTTTTGACTTGATCGGAAACAAAAGATTAAACCGACAATACTAACACCAATTACCTACCCTTACCAATCAATTGTGAAGAAAGCGGCTCCTCCCGCTTGCTTCCACAATCCAATAATCCTATAACGAAGAGAATAGAAACACGAGATTAACACCTAATTATTCGGCCAAGAAGAACCACTAAGAAGGGAAAAGATTCGGCTAACACCTTAACAAAGAGGGGAAAGAAGTTTCGGCTTCACACTAAGGAAGAGAACTCAAGAGAAAAGTGGGGAAATAAGGGGTTGATATTCGGCTAACTAACAAAAGGAACAAAGAAAAGAAGAGTGCTTTCGGTTTGAAAGAAGAGGCAATGGAGAAAGGTATTTTGGAGAATGGGGTTTCGGCTATCAAGGTTTCAAAACAAAGAAAAGAGTATGGAGAGAAGGGAGTTATAATTTCGGCTTACTCAAATGAAGAAGGAAGAAGATGTGGAAGGGACATTCGGCCACAAGCTCAAAATCAAGAAAACAAAGCAACTTTTCGGCAACTAAAGGGGTTTGATGCTTTCGGTTTTAACACAATTAAACAAAAGAAGAAGAAATGGGGTTGAACATTCGGCCACACACAAAAATTAAGGGAAAAGAAATGCAATTTCGGCAAGGCTATAGGGGTTTGGTCATTCGGTTTGAAGAAAGGAGAAAAACTCTCTGAAGTTTCGGGTTGCTTTTGACAAGAGAAGAAAATGCTGGCTTCACAAATGCCTTTGGCCGAAAATGCACAAAATGAGAAGTGCATTTCGGCACACCTCACTTCCCCTTACCAAACCGTCCACACCCCCACTCCAACACCCCACAAAATCGGCCAAAAATCCCTCCATTCACTCCACTCCCCACATTCAAACCACAAGACCAAGTCTTCCTCCTAAACTCACTCTCCTCCCACCATTTGAACGGTTTGACCAAGTCCAAAGAAGAATTTGAATTGCCTTCTACTTCCTCCTCCCATGCCGTCCAAAAAGAATGCCAAAATGGGGACTTTGCAGCTCGAACACTAGACCTCCACCCCATGCATTTGACGCCACACCTAGCTCCCAAGTAACGCATGGTTGCCACTAAGCTAGCTCCTCTTTTTGTTCAACCAAAACACCAAATAAGACTCTTATACCCTAGCTCCAACAGCTCCCCTGACTTAACACCCAAAAATCGAACTTTTCCCATTCACTCAGGCATACACTTAGACTTCAATTAAGCCCCCAAAACATAGAAATAGCCACGGAGCACACTAGACACATGCAATATCATGCAACAACAAAACAGCCCCCAACCCGGGATATTACACTCTCTTTTCTTGGTCTATACATATTCAAATTTAGCTCATTCAATCACCAATTCATTCAATTTAGTCCAAACACACATATTTAGGGCATTCTACAAAATAGCCCTCACATTTTCACATTTCGACACTTTAGTCCCTAATTCGTCAAATTACAAAATACACAAAAGATCCATTCACATATGCTTAGCCAAATTTTCCCTATGCTAATACAAACCCACACATTTCATTTTTTTCACATTTTAGTCCTCCAATTTCGTATTTTCAAAATTTAGCCCAAAATTACTCAATTTAACCAAAAATTCCAAGACAAAATATGTTAATCTTTCACATATCTTTCATATTTCATTATCAACTAACACATAGCTCAAGAATTCATCAATGGCATATCTCAAAATCACCATCAAATTCTAAAATTAAAGCATGGGTTTGAAAGAACACGAAGCAACGATTACAAAACGTAAAAATTATCAAAAACCGAGCTCAAATCATACCTCAATCAAGCTAAGCCCTAGTCGAATATCACAAAGCTTCAATGGCTATTTCTCTTTTCTATTTTTGGTGGAAGAAAGATGAGAAAATGGCCATCTAAATTGTTTTGTTTAATTATAAAGACTTAATAACTCAATTTCCATTTTAACCTTTAATTAAAACATTAAAATTCCACTAATATAAGCCCATTTTTGTCCATCAAAACCTTTATTGGTCCATTTACAACATAAGGTCCTCTCATTTAAAAAGCCATGCCAAATAAGCACTTTAACAATCAGCACTCAGCTTTTACATTTTATGCGATTAAGTCCTTTTTCCTAATTAAGCACACAATCGATAAAATTTTCACACAGAACTTTCACACATGCTCAATCACATATTATAAACACCAAAAATAATATTAAAATATTTTTCTAACCTTGGATTTGTGGTCTCAAAACCACTGTTCTGACTAGGGTCTAAACCGGGCTGTTACAGTTCTCCCCCCTTAGAGATTTTCGTCCTCGAAAATCTTACTAGTGAATAGGTTTGGATATTGCTCTCTCATAACATTTTTAGGCTCCCACGTAGCCTCTTCAAATCCGCGTTTGTGCCACAACACTTTCACTAAGGAAATTCTTTTGCTTCTCAACTCCTTGGTCTCTCGTGCCAAAATTCGAATTGGTTCTTCACTATACGACAAATCTGACTGAATCTCAACCTCAGTAGGAGCAATTACAGGCGATGGATCAGATTTGTATCGTTGAAGCATCGATACGTAAAATACATTGTGAATCTTTTCTAACTCAGGTGGCAACAACAATCTATATGCAACTAGCCCAATTCGTTCAATGATCTCATACGGTCCGATGAACGTCGGACTCAGTTTACCCTTTCGGCCAAATCGAAGTATTTTCTTCCACGGAGACACTTTTAAAAACACTTTGTCACCAACCTCAAATTCGATATCTTTTCGTTTCAAATCTGTATAAGACTTCTGACGATCTGACACTTCTTTCAAACTGTCACGAATCACTTTTGCTTTCTGTTCAGTCTCTTTTATCAAATCGACCCGTGGATCTTATTCTCACTCAGCTCAGTCCAATACAATGGTGTTCGGCATTTACGACCATAAAGAGCCTCATATGGTGCCATTTTAATACTAGATTGGAAACTATTATTGTATGCAAACTCAATCAACGGTAAATGCTTTTCCCACGTACTTTCAAATTCAAGAATACAGCATCTCAACATATCTTCAAGAATTTGAATGATCCACTCGGATTGTCCATCCGTTTACAGATGAAATGCAGTACTGAAATGTAGCTTTGTGCCTAAAGCCTCTTACAATTTCTTACAAAACCGCGAGATAAATCTCGGATCTCTGTCAGATGCAATAGATAGTGGCACTCCGTGCAATCTTACAATCTCAGCAATATACAATTCGGCTAACTTGTCAAGTTAATAATCTGTTCTCACTGAAACAAAATGAGCTGATTTCATCAATCTGTCAACTATCACCCAGACCGCATCTTTCTTTCTCGGAGATAAAGGCAATCCCAACACAAAGTCCATTGTGATTCTCTCCCATTTCCACTAAGGAATCATAATCGGTTGTAACAAACCGGATGGAAAATGTTCAGCTTTAACTTGGTGACATATTAAAAATTCTGAAACAAACTCTGAGATATCCCGTTTCATACCATGCCACCAATAAAACTATTTCAAGTAATTATACATTTTTGTACTCCTAGGGTGAACAGCCAAATGACTATTGTGAGCTTCATTTAAAATCATCTGAATCAACTCTGAATTCCTCGGAACACAAATCTGATCTCTGAATCTCAAATAATCATCGTTATCAACTCGAAATTCTGAATCAAAATTCAAATTACATTGAGTTCATTTTGCTATCATCTCATCATCATTTTTCTGAGCATCATATATCTGACGTATAAACATCAGCCTCACTTTCAACTCAGCCAAAACCGAACCATCATCACATAGATCTATCTGAGTATTCATTACTCGCAAAGAACATATAGACTTTTGGCTCAAAGCATTAGCAACTACATTAGCCTTACCCGGATGACAATCAATCACAATCTCGTAGTCTTTCAACAATTCTAACCATCTTCTCTGTCACAAATTTAATTCTTTCTGAGTCATCAGATATTTCAAGCTCTTGTGATCTGTATAAATATGAAATTTCTCACCAAATAGGTAATGACGCCAAATCTTTAATGCAAATACAATCACGGCTAATTCAAGATCGTGTGTCGGGTAATTCTTTTCATGCGGCTTTAACTGCCTCGAAGCGTAAGCGATGACTTTACCCTATTGCATCAGCACATAGCCCAAACCATTCAACGATGCATCACTGTAAACTATAAACTCTTTACCCGATTCAGGTTAAACTAATACCGGCGCCTCTGTCAACAATGCTTTCAACTGTTCAAAACTCTGCTGGCACTTTTCTGACCACTCGAATTTAACATCTTTCTGTAGCAATTTTGTTAACAAAGTCACAATCATCGAGAAGCCTTTCAAAAACCTTCTGTAATATCCCGCTAGTCCCAGAAAACTACGGACTTCAGACACATTTCTCGGAGGTTTCCATTCTAAAATTACTGAGATCTTACTCGGATCAACTCCTATTCCTGCAGCTGATACAATATGCCCCAAAAAATAAACCTCACATAACCAGAACTCGCATTTGCTGAATTTTGCATACAATTGCTTCTCACGCAGAGTCTATGATACGGTTCTCAAATGCTCAGCATGTTGCGCCTCATCACAAGAATAAATCAATATGTCATCAATAAAACCATGACAAATCGATCCAAGTACGGTTTGAATATCCAGGTCTGAATATCCATAAACACTGCAGGAGCATTTGTTAGTCCAAAAGGCATAACTAAGAATTCATAATGTCTGTACCTCATTCTGAAAGCAGTCTTCGATACATCTAATTCTTTAAACCCTCAACTGATAGTAGCCCGATCTCAAATCTATCTTAGAAAATATTGTAGCTCCTTTCAGCTGATCAAACAAATCATCAATACGTGGCAAAGGATATTTGTTCTTTATCGTCACTTTGTTCAGCTGTCGGTAATCAATACACATCCTCATAGTACCATCTTTCTTTTTCACGAACAACACAAGAGCACCCCAAGGCGAGAAACTCAGTCCTGCAAATCCTCTATCCGTCAACTCTTGCAAATGAGACTTTAACTCTTTAATTCTATTGGTTCCATTCTACACGGAGCTATTGAGATAGGAGTCATCCCTGGTACTAATTCAATACCAAATTCAACTTCTTGAATCAGAGGTAATCCCGATAGTTCTTTAGGAAACACATCTAGAAACTCACAAACTACAGGTACAGATTTAACTTTCTTTTCAGTCACTATTGTATCAATCACATATTCAAGATAAGCTTCGCAACCCTTTTTCACATAGTTTAAAGCTTTCATCGAAGATATAATAGCCGGCAACCCATTCAAATCACTAGATTCAATTCGAACTATCTCACCATTCTGACTTCTCAAATCAATACTCTTCCATTTACAATCCACAATAGCATTATGTAAAGTGAGCCAATCCATACCCAGAATGATATCAAATTCATCAAAAGGTAGCAACATCAAATTAGCTAAAAAGCATATATCCCGAAACATCAACGGGCAGTTTTTGCACACTTTATCAACCAAAACACACTTGTCTAAGGGGTTCGATACTCTAATCACGAATTCAGTAGACTCAACAGGTAGAGTCTTACTTGATACTAGATTCACACATACATATGAATGAGTAGATCCTGGATCTATCAATGCAATCACATCAGTATCAAATAGAGTAAAGTATCAGTAATGATGTATGGAGATGATGCTTCTTCTCGTGCCCAAATAGCATAGGCTCGGGCAGGTGCACTCGCCTCGGATCTTACAGATGTATCCGTAGTCCCTCTTTGACTTCCACTCACATTTTTGGTGTTTCTGGGTGGTCTACCCCTAGCCGTCGTATTACTTGGTCTCGCACTCTGAACATTTTCTTTCTCAGCTAACTCTGGGAAGTCTCGAATGAAGTGATCTCGTAATCCACACTTATAATAAGTTCGATTATTATACTTGCCCCAGCATTCTCCAATATGTCGTCTTCCACACTATCTACACTCAGGCTTTGTAACAGTCCAGTTTAGACCCTAGTCAGAATAGTGGTTTGGAGACCACAAATCTGAGGTCGAAAAATATTTTAAAATTATCTTTGATGTTTATAGTGTGTGATTGAGCATGTGTGAAAGTTTTGTGTGAAAATTTTATCGACTGTGTGTCGAATTGTGAGAAAGGACTTAATCGCATAAAGTGTAAAATGCTGTGTGCTAAATGCTATGTGCTTAATTGTTGTTGTCTTTATAATTTGGAGGATTTATGTTGCAATAAGCCCATTTTATAAATAGTGGAAGATGATAGCATGTCATAAGATGTTGTTATTAATGTTCTTTAAGGGCAAATTGGTAAAATGTTTAATAAAGTTATAATAATAAAACAAAAACATGAAATTAGATGAGTGTTCATCTTCCACCCATCGAAATTAGAAAAGAAAAGAGGGTTAGGGAGCTTTGAAGGTTTCGACAAGCTTAGGCTCAAATTGGTATGTGTTTTCAACTTGATTTTTGATAATTTCTACGTTTTTGTGATCGTTGCTTAGTGTACTATCAAACCCATGTTTTAATTTTAGAAATTGATGGTGATTTTGAGATGTGCCATTGATGAATATGTGAACTTTGTGATGTTATTTGGTGGAATATGAAAACTTGGTGTTGGGTTAACATAGTTTAAATTTGGATTTTTGGTGAAATTGAGTATTTTGGGCAAAATTGAGAAAAGTGTAAATTGAGGGATTAAAATGTGAAATAAATGAAATGTATGGATTGGTATGATCATAGTGAAAATTCAGCTAGACACATGATAAGTGAAATTATGTGAATTTGATGATTTTGTAAATTAGGGACTAAAGTGTCGAAATGTGAAAATGTGAGGGCTATTTTCCAAAATGCCCTAAATATACGTGTGTGGACTAAATCAAATGAGTTGGTGATTGAATGGACTGAATTTGAATGTGTATAGACCAAGAAAGGAGAGGTTCGGATCGAGATCGAGGCAATGACAAAGTGCTCGATTAATCGACCATTTCGGTATTTCTACATCTGAGGTAAGTTCGGATATAATACTAGTTTTAAAATATATATATATATGATGTGAATTGAATGAATATATATATATATATATAACTATGAGATTAGAAATGCTATGTGTGGAATTGAATTAGAGTGCACTAAGTGTGCGAAATTAGAAACGAGACAGAGATGATTAGCACTGTGTGTGTGAAAAGATAGAAGCTTCGACTTATTGAAGTGGCACTGTCTGTTGGATACCGATATAAGTTCGGTTTAACATATTGGCACTAAGTGTGCGATAACGATTATGTTTTGCTTATGAAATTGGCACTAAGTGTGCGAATAAATCAAAGGAATGCAAAGGTTGAACGAGAGGTAATATCGGGAAATTGAGTAGCATGAATGGTGAGTAACTATGTGTTGATCAAGGTACGTTTGAACCTATGTGGTTGATGATAGCCTTAAAAGTTGAATGAATAGATACATGAGCATATGGTTGAGATTGATGATGAGCCTAATTGTGTATTTATCTAAGTGAAGATTTAATTATGTATTAATGTGGTATAATTGGGTATTATGTATTATATTACGAACTTACTAAGCTTTTGAAAGCTTACTGTGTGATTTGTTTTTCTGTTTTACAGTGTCAATAAAGCTAGCTCGGATCCGGGGATCGTCAGCATCTCTATCACACTATTGGCAATCTATTTTGGAACTTTTGAAGATGTGTATATTTGAATATGGCATGTATAGGCTAGTTGTGTTGAAACATGTTTGAGATGTGTAAATAGCCATGTAATGTGGCTAGATAAATGTTGGTAATATGCATGAATGAATATGGTACATGAAGTATGTTTTGGTATGGTTTGATGGCAATGAGTTAGTCTTATGAATGGTAAGCTTAGTGATGGATTGATGCCATTGTGATCCAGTGATATTGTGAATGAATTATGCTTGGTTATACATGTGTATTAGTTGTGCAATTTGGTATATAAGTTGACATGATTAGAAATGAGAATGGATGGGATGACAAGTTGATCATTTGACATGTATTTGGTTGACAAATTGTGTGTGAAAATAGGCTTGTATGTGCTTGTAGGTATTACCCAAGTGTGGGTGATATTTTGGCCTTGCAAATGGCCTATTTTGCATACACGTCCAAGAGACATGGGCGTGTGTCTCTTTCGTGTGGCTCAAGGGCCACCTCGAAGTGTGCCTGGGTAGGGTACACGGCCGTGGCACACGGGCGTGCCTGGTGGCCATGTGACCAAGTCAGTAGCTAGCTTAATTTCACACGGCCATGGCACACGGGCGTATCTGGTGGCCGTGTGAACAAGTCAGTATGTGTGCCTTGTTTTTACATGGCCTGGACACATGGGTGTGTCTGGTAGCCGTCTGAGGCGCACGGTCTGACTGCACGGGCGTGTGACCTCTACAGTGTTGAAAAATGTTTAAATTTCCAAGAATTTTCATATGTGTTTGGTTTAGTCTCGACCTCTTTTTAACACGTGTTTAAGGTCTCGTAGACCGTAATAGGGGACTATATGTTTATTTTTGAATATGTTTAATTGATGATTGACTTAGTGTTGTCAAATTAATGTGAAATATTCTGATTGATCGGTAATGCCTCTTAACCTTATTCCAGTGACGGTTTCGGGTTAGGGGTGTTTCATTTTATCAGTATCAGAGCTACGATTTAGTCGATTCTCGGACCAACATAGAGCGTGTGAGTCTAGCTATACATGCCATATATGAAATTGCGATAGTGTGATGAATCCTGACAGTTATAAATGTGTTTTTGTATAGTAATGGATCCCGATAGAGTAGTTGCTGATGATGTTGAGCGTAATGCGCCTACTCCCACTCAAGGGACAGCGCCGGCCACATCTAGGCCGAATGATAGTGGTGAGGGAGGAGAGGCTAAGCAAGCCTTCTTCCGAATGATTAGTGAGTGGTTTTCGGAGTTCGTTCGAACAAATCTGGCTGCTCCACAACCTCCACCCCCACAAGTACCTGTTGTGCCACAAGTTATAGATCCGATCCGATTGAATAAGCCTTCTGTGGATAAGATTCGAAAGTACGGGGCCGAAGAGTTTAGGGCCACTGCTGATGATGATGCTGAACGAGCTGAGTTTTGGCTCGAGAATACCATTTGAGTATTTGACGAGATGTCGTTGACTCCTGACGAATGTATAAAATGTGTAGTTTCTTTGTTGAGGGATACGACTTATAACTGGTGGAAAACGTTGATTTTAGTGGTTTCGAGAGAGAGAATCACCTGGGATTTCTTTCAAGCTAAATTTTGAAAGAAGTATATTAGTCAACGATTCATAGATCAGAAACGTAAAGAGTTTCTAGTGCTGAAACAAGGCCGTATGTTTGTTACTGAGTATGAACAGGAGTTTGTGAGATTGAGTCAGTATGAACGGGAATGTGTTTCGACTGAGGCTACTATGTGTAAACGCTTCATTGAAGGACTGAATGAAGACATTAAGTTTTTGGTTGGGATACTTGACATAAATGAATTTGTTGTGTTAGTTGAAAGAGCTTGCAAAGTCGATGAGCTCAGTAAAGAAAAGAAGAAAGTCGATTCTGAAGCTCGAGATGAAAGAAAAAGATCGATGAGTAAGTTTTCTTAACCTTCGATGAAGATATTTAGAGATGCAAGCAATCGATCAAATGCTTCATTTCGACATCCGAATAGAGACCGCGCAAGACCAAGTGTTGGTCCGAGAACTCAAGCTCCAATGGAATCAAGTGTTGGTAGTGCTAAAAGCAACAAACCTGAGTGTAGAAAGTGTGGAAGACGACATGTGGGAGAATGTTGGGGCAAGTATAATAATCAAACTTGTTATAAGTGTGGATCACGAGATCACTTCATTCGTGATTTCCCAAAGTTAGCTGAAGAAGAAAATGTTCAGAGTGTGAGATCGAGTAACACGATGGCAAGGGGTAGACCACTCAAAAACACCAGGAATGTAAGTGGAAGCCAAAAAGGGACTGCTGATATAGTTATGAGATCAGAGGCGAGAGCACCTGCCCGAGCCTATGCTATACGTGCACGAGAAGAAGCGTCATCTCCAGACATCATTACTGGTACTTTTACTCTATTTGATACTGATGTGATTGCATTGATTGATCCAGGATCTACTCATTCATATGTGTGTGTGAATCTAGTATCAAGTAAGACTCTACCTGTTGAGTCTACTGAATTTGTGATTAGAGTATCGAACCCTTTAGGCAAGTGTGTCTTGGTGGATAAAGTGTGCAAGAATTGCCCATTGATGTTTTGGGATATATGCTTTCCGGCTAATTTGATGTTTCTACCATTCGATGAATTTGATATAATTTTGGGTATGGATTGGCTCACTTTGCATAATGCCATTGTGAATTGTAAACGAAAGAGTATTGATTTGAGAAGTCAGAATGGTGAGATAGTCCGAATTGAATCCAGTGATTTGAATGGGTTACCAGCTATTGTATCTGTGATGAAAGCTTTGAACTATGTGAGGAAAGGTTACGAAGCTTACCTGGCATATGTGATTGATACAAAAATGACAAAAAAGAAAGTTAAATCTGTGCATGTGGTTTGTGAATTCCCGAATGTGTTTCCTGAAGAACTACCGGGATTACCTCTAATACGAGAAGTTGAATTTGGAATTGATTTAGTGCCGGGGACGACTTCTATCTCAATAGCTCCGTATAGAATGGCACCGACAGAATTGAAAGAGTTGAAGTCTCAGTTGTAAGAGTTGAGCGATAGAGGATTTGCACGACTGAGTTTCTCGCCCTGGGGTGCTCCTGTATTGTTTACGAAAAAGAAAGACGGCACTATGAGGATTTGTATTGACTACCGACAGTTGAACAAAGTGACGATAAAGAATAAGTATCCCCTGCCACGTATTGATGATTTATTTGATCAGCTGAAAGGAGCTACAGTGTTTTCTAAGATAGATATGAGATCGGGCTACTATCAGTTACGAGTCAAAGAGTCAGATGTATCGAAAACTGCCTTCAGAACGAGGTACGGACATTATGAATTTTTAGTTATGCCTTTCAGACTGACGAATGCTCCTGCAGTGTTTATGGATTTGATGAATCGAATATTCAGACCGTATTTGGATCGCTTTGTTGTAGTGTTTATTGATGACATTCTAATTTATTCCTGTGATGAGGTGCAACATGCTGAGCATTTGAGAATTGTGTTACAGACTCTGCGTGAGAAGCAATTGTATGCAAAGTTTAACAAATGTGAGTTTTGGTTGCGTGAGGTTGGATTTCTGGGGCATATTGTATCAGCTACGGGAATACGAGTTGATCTGAGTAAGATCTCAGCTATTTTAGAGTGGAAGCCTCCGAGAAATGTGTCTGAAGTCCGTAGTTTTCTGGGACTAGCGGGATACTATAGACAGTTTGTGAAAGGTTTTTCAATGATAGCGACTCGATTGACGAAGTTACTACAGAAAGATGTTAAATTTGAGTGGTCAGAAATGTGCCAACAGAGTTTTGAGTAGTTGAAAGTATTGTTGACAGAGGCGAGGCGCCAATGTTAGTTCAACCTGAGTCGGGTAAAGAATTCATAGTTTACAGTGATGCATCGTTGAATGGTTTGGGCTATGTGCTGATGCAAGAAGCCAAGGTCATTTCTTATGCTTCGAGGCAGTTAAAGCCGCATGAAAAGAACTATCCAACGCATGACCTTGAATTAGCCGCGATTGTGTTTGCATTGAAGATTTGGTGTCACTACCTATTTGGTGAGATATGTTATATTTATACTGATCACAAGAGTTTGAAGTACTTGATGACTCAGAAAGAATTGAACTTGCGACAGAGAAGATGGTTAGAATTGTTGAAAGATTATGAACTTCTGATTGATTATCATCCGGGCAAAGCTAATGTTGTTGTCGATGCCTTGAGTCGAAAGTCTTTATGTGCTCTGCGAGCTATGAGTACTCAGATAAATCTGTGTGATGATTATTCAGTTTTGGCTGAGTTGAAAGTGAGGCCGATGTTCGTAAGTCAGATTTACGATGCTCAGAAAAGTGATGATGAGATAATAGCAAAACGAGCTCAATGTGATTTGAATTCTTATTCAGAATTTTGAATTGATGGTGATAATTGTCTGAGATTCAGAGATCAGATTTATGTTCTGAAGAATTTAGAGTTGATTCAGTTGATTTTGAACGAAGCTCACAATAGTCGCTTGACTGTTCATCCGGGGAGTACGAAATTGTATAACGATCTGAAACAGTTTTATTGGTGGCATGGTATGAAAAGAGATATTTCTGACTTTGTGTCGAAATGTTTAGTTTGTCAGCAAGTTAAAGCTGAACATCAGGTTCCATCCGGTTTGTTACAACTGATTATGATTCCTTAGTGGAAATGGGAGAGAATCACGATGGACTTTGTGTCGGGATTGCCGTTATCTCCAGGAAAGAAATATGCAATTTGGGTGATAGTTGACAAATTGACGAAATCAGCTCATTTTGTTCTGGTGAGAACAGATTATTCATTTGATAAGTTAGCTGAATTGTATATTGATGAGATTGTGAGATTGCACGGGGTGCCACTATCTATTGTGTCTGACAGAGATTCGAGATTTACCTCGCGATTTTGGAAGAAATTGCAAGGGGCTTTAGGCACAAAGTTGCATTTTAGTACTGTATTTCATCCGCAGACGGATGGACAATCCGAACGGATCATTTAAGTTCTCAAAGATATGTTGAGATGTTGTATTCTTGAATTTGAAAGTACGTGGGAGAAGCATTTGTCGTTGATCGAGTTTGCGTACAATAATAGTTTTCAATGTAGCATTAAAATGGCACCGTATGAGGCTCTTTACGGTCGAAAATGTCGAACTCCATTGTATTGGACTGAGCTGAGTGAGAATAAGATCCACGGATTTGATTTGATAAAAGAAACTGAGCAGAAAGTCAAGATGATCCGTGACAGTTTGAAAGCAGCTTCAGATCATCAGAAATCCCGTGCAGATTTGAAACGAAAAGATATTGAATTCGAAGTTGGTGACAAAGTGTTTTTGAAAGTGTCTCCGTGGAAGAAAATACTTTGATTTGGCCGGAAAGGCAAGCTGACTCCGAGGTTTATCGGACCATATGAGATCATTGAACGAGTTGGGCCGGTTGCTTATAGATTGATGTTGCCACTCGAGTTAGAAAAGATTCATAATGTGTTTCATGTGTCGATGCTTGACGCATGCAGATCGATCCATCTCATGTGATTGCTCCTCACGAGGTTGAAAATTGATCGATTTGTCGTATAGTGAAGAACCGATTCAAAATTTGGCACGAGAGACCAAAGAGTTGAGAAACAAAAGAATTTCCTTAGTGAAAGTGTTGTGGCACAAAAACGGAATTGAAGAGGCTACGTGGGAGCCTGAGAACATTATAAGAGAGCAATATCCACACCTATTCACTGGTAAGATTTTCGGGGACGAAAATCCTTAAGAGGGAGAGTTGTAACAGCCCAGTTTAGACCCTAGTCGAAACACTGGTTTCGAGACCACAAATCCGAGGTCAAAAAAATATTTTAAAATTATCTTTGATGTTTATAATGTGTGATTGAGCCTGTGTGAAAGTTTCGTGCGAAAATTTTATCGACTGTGTGTGGAATCGTGAGAAAGGACTTAATCGCATAAAGTGTAAAATGTTGTGTGCTAAATGCTATGTGCTTAATTGTTGTTGTCTTTATAATTTGGAGGATTTATGTTGCAGTAAGCCCATTTTATAAATAGTGGAAGATGATAGCATGGCATAAGATGTTGTTATTAATGTTCATTAAGGGAAAATTGGTAAAATGTTTAATAAAGTTATAACAATAAAACAAAAACATGAAATTAGATGAGTGTTCATCTTCCACCCACCGAAATTAGAAAAGAAAGGAGGGTTAGGGATCTTTGAAGGTTTCGACAAGCTTAGGCTCAAATTGGTATGTGTTTTCAACTCAGTTTTTGATAATTTCTACGTTTTTGAGATCGTTGCTTAGTGTACTATCAAACCCATGTTTTAATTTTAGAAATTGATGGTGATTTTGAGATGTCCCATTGATGAATATGTGAACTTTGTGATGTTAGTTGGTGGAATATGAAAGCTTGGTGTTGGGTTAACATAGTTTGTATTTGGATTTTTGGTGAAATTGAGTATTTTGGGCAAAATTGAGAAAAGTGTAAATTGAGGGATTAAAGTGTGAAATAAATGAAATGCAAGGATTGGTATGATCATAGTGAAAATTCAGCTAGACACATGCTAAGTGAAATTATGTGAATTTGATGATTTTGTAAATTAGGGACTAAAGTGTCGAAATGTGAAAATGTGAGGGCTATTTTGCAAAATACCCTAAATATACGTGTGTGGACTAAATCGAATGAATTGGTGATTGAATGGACTGAATTTGAATGTGTATAGACCAATAAAGGAGAGGTTCAGATCGAGATCGAGGCAAAGATAAAGTGCTCGATTAATCGACCATTTCAGTATTTCGACGTCCGAGGTAAGTTTGGATATAATACTAGTTGTAAACTATATCTATATGATGTGAATTGAATGAATATATATATATAACTATGAGATTAGAAATGCTATGTGTGGAATTGAATTAGAGGGCACTAAGTGTGCGAAATTAGAAACGAGACAGAAATAATTAGCACTGTGTGTGCGAAAAGATAGAAGCTTCGACTTATCGAATTGGCACTGTGTGTTGGATACCGATATAAGTTAGGTTTAACATATTGGCACTAAGTGTGCGGTGACGATTATTTTTTGCTTATGAAATTGGCACTAAGTGTGCGAATAAATCAAAGGAATGCAAAGGTTGAACGAGAGGTAATATCGAGAAATTGAGTAGCATGAATGGTGAGTAACTATGTGTTGATCAAGGTACGTTTGAACCTATGTGGTTGATGATAGCCTTAAAAGTTGAATGAATAGATACATGAGAATATGGTTGAGATTGATGATGAGCCTAATTGTGTATTTATCTAAGTGATGATTTAATTAAGTATTGATGTGGTATAATTGGGTAATATGTATTATATTACGAACTTACTAAGCTTTTGAAAGCTTACTGTGTGATTTGTTTCTCTGTTTTACAGTGTCAATAAAGCTAGCTCGGATTCGGGGATCGTCAGCATCTCTATCACACTATCGGCAATCTATTTTGGTACTTTTGAAGATGTGTATATTTAAATATGGCATGTATAGGCTAGTTGTGTTGAAACATGTTTGAGATGTGTAAATAGCCATGTGATGTGGCTAGATAAATGTTGGTAATATGCATGAATGAATATGGTATATGAAGTATGTTTTGGTATGGTTTGATGGCAATGAGTTAGTCTTATGAATGGTAAGCTTAGTGATGGATTGATGCCATTCTGATCTAGTGATATTGTGGATGAATTATGCTTGGTTATACATGTGTATTAGTTGTGCAATTTGGTATATAAGTTGACATGATTAGAAATGAGAATGGGTGGGATGACAAGTTGATCATTTGACATGTATTTGGTTGACAAATTGTGTGTGAAAATAGGCTTGTATGTGCTTGTAGGTATGACCCAAGTGGGTGATATTTTGGCCTTGGAAATGGCCTATTTTGCAGACATGGCCAAGAGACACGGACATGTGTCTCTACCGTGTGGCTCAAGGGCCACCTCGAAGTGTGCCTGGGCAGGGTACACGGCCGTGGCACACGGGCATGCCTAGTGGTTGTGTGACCAAGTCAGTAGCTAGCTTAATTTCACACGGCCATGGCACACGGGCGTATCTGGTTGCCGTGTGAACAAGTCAGTATGTATGCCCTGTTTTGACACGGCCTGGACACATGGGCGTGTTTGGTAGCCGTGTGAGGCACACGGTTTGACTGCACGGGCGTGTGACCTCTACAGTGTTGAAAAATGTTCAAATTTCCAAAAATTTTCATATGTGTTCGGTTTAGTCCCGACCTCTTTTGAACACGTGTTTAAGGACTCGTATACCGTAATAAGGGACTATATGTTTATTTTTTAATATGTTTAATTGATGATTAACTTAGTGTTTTGAAATGAATGTGAAATGTTCTGATTGATCGGTAATGCCTCTTCACCCTATTCTGACGACGGTTTCGGGTAAGGGTATTACAGGCTTGTTGCTTTTGACACTTCCAAAACTTAATTCAGTCGGAATTTGAGTTCTTGGACCAACACTTTGTTTCACACGATCTCTACCCAAATTTCCAAATGAAGCATTTGAACGATTGCTTGCATCTTTAAATCTCTTCGTCGAAGGTTGAGATGACTTACTCATCAATATTTTTCTTTCATCTCTAGCCTCAGAATCTGCTTTCTTCTTTTCTTTGCTAAGCTCCTCGGCTTTGCAGGCTATTTCAACTAACACAACAAATTCATTCAAGTCAAGTATTCCAACCAGTAATTTAATGTCTTCATTCAACCCTTCAATGAAACGTTTATACATAGTAGCTTCGTGTAACGCCCCAAATTTGGGCCTAGTAGAATTGGGCCCATTGGGCCTTGGGAATGGGAGTGTTTAATTTTTTTGGGAATAAGAGAACGGCACTAGTGCAAGTTGGACCTATTAGGTGAGTGATTTTGGAAGGTTAAAAAGCTTCCATGAAGTCCCGGGTTCAAACCTGGGCTTTAGGAAAAATTTTGGTTTTAGGTGAATAAAGCCCTGGGGGTAAGTAAGTAGGCTTTAAGAATAAATTGTGGGGAAAAAAGACACAAAAAGGAGTTGTGGTCTAGTGGCAAATGGCCCCACATGGGAAACAAGGAAGTGACACCATAGAGGAAGCAAGGGGTCCAAGGTTCAAGTCTTGGCGCTTGCAATTCATTTTGTTTTTCTTTTAAATGAACTTAGACTTTGGCCCATAGGCTTATATTTAATTGCGCATGTTCTAAGTCACAAAAGGAGCTTGTGTTGTGGTGGCATGTAGCGTCTGGAGCATAGGAGAGGGCAAGGGTTCGAATCTCATGTCAAGTAAGGGAGGATTTATTTTGCGGATTGGACGGCCAGAGTTTTGTGTTGGATTTAAACTCTGTTGAAGGGGGGATCCCACATCGGGAAGCTAGCATGAGGATAGGTAAGAAGCTGGCTTTAAATAGAGCAAACCATGAGGAGAGTAAGCATACCTTTCTTGGCTTATCCCTTTTGCTTTGTGGCGTGCTCGTTTGGGTTAGGTGTTGGATCATTCGTTGATCTGTATCCCATTAGGTCGCGGTGGTGGTGACCGAAGTTGATCGACACACCCCTTGGGGGTCAAGGGTGCGATCATTGTTGCCTTCTGCGCAGAACAGTGTTCAGAGCGCGGATTAACTTCAAATTCCTATCAGGTGTGTATTTTACACTACTCTAGCTGTAGAGCGTCAAATGCCGAAATGCCGGTCACACAGCGATGGTAGCCACACGAGCGTGCGAGCACACGTGTGGGAGCTTCAACGCGATAGTCGAGGCCACCATGAGTGTTCTTGTGGGTAAAGGCTGTTTGGGCCACGATGGGCCGAAAGGGGCCATGTGGGCCCAATAGGCCCGTAGGCCCATATGAATATATTGTATGACTGTGTAGTAGATATTGGACTGGACTATGTGAATCTCATATCTATGGCTAGATGGGCCACATGAGCATAGGGGCCCATTTGGGCCGAGAATGGGCCCTAGGCCCATTTGCATAGTTATCTCTGTTTAGAATACCCTTGGTTTACAAAATTACCGAAATACCCCTGTAGGGTAGAATTACCGAAATACCCCTGTAGGGTAGAATTACCGAAATACCCCTATAGGATAGAATGACCAAAATACCCCTGTAGGGTAGAATTATCGAAATACCCTCGATGGGTAAAATTACTGAAATACCATTGGTGGGTAAAATTACCGAAATACCCCTGATGGGTGAAATTACCGTTCTACCCCTAAATGACACAATGACCGTTATACCTTTAGAGGTAGTTTAAATGATGTTTATGTGATGTTTTTATAACTGGATATGATTGTGATACACTGCATACATGTCATATTGCATTGGGTTGGGTTTTATGATTTGGAGGAAGTACCGTTATAGTAGTATCGCCACATTTACCGTTATAGTGGCATCGCCACATTTACCGTTATAGTGGCATTGTCGCGTAATCTGATTATGGCTCTGTGCCAACCTAAACACGGCTCTATGCCATCTTGATTACGGCTTTGTGCCAATCGTATTTACCCGTGGCTATGTGCCTAACATATATATATTGACGACTCTGTGTCGATCATATTTACCTAAGGCTGTGTGCCGATTATAATACCATCGCTGATGGCTATGTGCCAAACATAATATAGTTACCGATGGCTATGTGTCAATTATGAGACCGTTACTGAAGGCTTAAAGCCGCATAAATACTAGCAGCTAGGCTGCACCATTGGAGAGTTTGGCTGGGTGGGTCGACATGGTCCCCACATGGAGAGATTGGTTGGTACGGGTGGAGAGTTTGGTTGGTATGGGTTGGGTAACATGTCCATTGCATTGATATGATTTTGGGGCTTAGGCCTAGATTGTGACCGAGTAGGGCTTAGCCCAGACCGATACCGTAAGGGCTCAGGCCCAAACTGTGACCGTAATAGGGGATTGCACACTGAGTTTTCGTAAACTCACCCCATTTTTAACTGTGCAGGTAATCCCCAGCTTTAGGAGGATCGGTCTGTGTGAGGACTCGGAGATGGCCACACGCGTCTGACGCTTTATACTTTGGACTATATTTTTGAGAATCTAGTTTGGGTTTTATTTTTTTGTAATAAGGCCTTGTAATTGAAGTTGTGGATTTTTTTGTCATGGTTTTATAATTGCTAGAAGTAGAACATGGTTTTCCAAATTAACTATTGTTTTTCAAAATATCATGCTTCCACAACTGTTTTAAATTAAGTTTCCGCAACAAGCAAGGTTTTAAAGATAATAATGTTTTACAAGAGAATGACTTTTAATAAACCACGTTTTGAAACTAAGCAAACAAAATCGAGGTTTTAAAGGCGAGAAAGTTTTAAATTGTAAGAAGGGTTTTCAATGAACGCGCGTAGTTTTCAAAAGACTTTTCAATGTGACACGCCAGATTTGGGCCTAACTTCTAGGCCGGGTTTCGGGGTGTTACATTTAATGGTATCAAAACTCGACTGTGGGTTGGGTTTTTAAAATTAAATTTCTGAAAGAACTGTTTCAAAAGATTTGAAGTATGTGAAATGTTTTACTGAATATTTTTCTGAAAGTGTGGTTCACCGAGTCTCCGACGCCGAATCCGTTAGTTTTCTGAAAACCGTTGTCTGCTGTTATGCAATAGGAAACACTGTGATTACCCTACATATTAGACTGTACTGTGATGCTTAAATTTAGATTTTGTATTTATTCTGTGTGATGTTGTGGATATGGAAATTGTATTTGTATGATATCTATCTGCTCTAGTGAATTGGTATTTCGGGTGTGCGTAAGAGGTAAGATTTTGGAAATAGAGTGCGCAGCGGAAGCGCGGTTGTGTAGTTAGGTTGTGCGACTGTTCTAAGAGTTGGAATTTTTGAGGATGAAATTTCCTTAAGGGGGTAGAATTGTAACGCCCCGAATTTGGGCCTAGTAGAATTGGGCCCATTGGGCCTTGGGAATGGGAGCGTTTAAAATTTTTGGGAATAAGAGAACGACACTAGTGCAGGTTGAACCTATTAGGTGAGTGATTTTGGAAGGTTAGGGGGCTTCCATGAAGTCCTGGGTTCAAACCTGGGCTTTAGGAAAAAATTTGGTTTTAGGTGAATAAAGCCCTGGGGGTAAGTAAGTAGGCTTTAAGAATAAATTGTCAGAAAAAAAGACACAAAAAGGAGTTGTGGTCTAGTGGCAAATGGCGCCACATGGGAGACAAGGAAGTGACGCCATAGAGGAAGCAAGGGGTCCAAGGTTCAAGTCTTGGCACTTACAATTCATTTTGTTTTTCTTTTAAATAAACTTAGACTTTGACCCATAGGCTTATATTTAGTTGCGCATGTTCTAAGTCACAAAAGGAGCTTGTGTTGTGGTGGCATGTAGCGTCTGGAGCATAGGAGAGGGCAAGGGTTCGTATCTCATGTCAAGCAAGGGAGTGTTTATTTTGCGGATTGGACGGCCAGAGTTTTGTGTTGGATTTAAACTCTGTTGAAGGGGGGATCCCACATCGGGAAGCTAGCATGAGGATAGGCAAGAAGCTGGCTTTAAATAGAGCAAACCATGATGAGAGTAAGCATACCTTTCTTGGCTTATCCCTTTTGCTTTGTGGCGTGCTCGTTTGGGTTAGGCGTTGGATCATTCATTGATCTGTATGCCGTTGGGTTGCGGTGGTAGTGACCGAAGTTGATCGATACACCCCTTAGGGGTCAAGGGTGCGATCATTGTTGCCTTCTGCGCAGAACAGTGTTCAGAGCGCGGATTAACTTCAGATTCCTATCAGGTGTGTGTTTCACACTACTCTAGCTGTAGCGCGGCAAATGCCGAAATGCCGATCAGACGACGATGGTAGCCACACGACCGTGCGAGCGCACGTGTGGGAGCTTCGACGCGATAGTCGAGGCCACCATGAGTGTTCTTATGGGTAGAGGCTGTTTGGGCCACAATGGGCCGAAAGGGGCCATGTGGGCCCAATGGGCCCGTAGGCCCATATGAATATATTGTATGACTGTGTAGTAGATATTGGACTGGACTATGTGAATCTCATATCTGTGGCTAGATGGGCCACATGAGCATGTGGGCCCATTTGGGCCGAGAATGGGCCCTAGGCCCATTCGCATCGTTATCTCTGTTTAGAATACCCTTGGTTTACAAAATTACCGAAATACCCCTATAGGGTAGAATTACCGAAATACCCTTGTAGGGTAGAATTATCGAAATACCCCTGTATGGTAGAATTACTGAAATACCCCTGTAGGGTATAATTACCGAAATACCCTCGATGGGTAAAATTATCGAAATACCCTTGGTGAGTAAAATTACCGAAATACCCCTGAGGGGTGAAATTACCGTTCTAACCCTAAATGACACAATGACCGTTATACCTTTAGAGGTAGTTTAAATGATTTTTATGTGATGTTTTTATAACTGTATATGATTTTGATACACTGCATACATGTCATATTGCATTGGGTTGGGTTTTATGATTTGGAGGAAGTACCGTTATAGTGGCATCGCCACATTTACCGTTATAGTGGCATCGCCACATTTACCGTTATAGTGGCATTGCCGCGTAGTCTGATTAAGGCTCTGTACCAACCTAAACACGGCTCTGTGCCATCTTGATTATGGCTTTGTGCCAATCGTATTTACCCGTGGCTATGTGCCTAACATATATATATTGACGACTCTGTGTCGATTATATTTACCTAAGGCTGTGTGCCGATTATGTTACCGTCGCTGATGGCTATGTGCCAAACATAATACAGTTACCGATGACTATGTGCCAATTATGAGACCGTTACTGAAGGCTTAAAGCCGCATAAATACTAGCAGCTAGGCTGCACCATTGGAGAGTTTGGCTGGGTGGGTCGACATGGTCCCCACATGGAGAGATTGGTCGGTACGGGTGGAGAGTTTGGTTGGTATGGGTTGGGTTACATGTCCATTGCATTGATACGATTTTTGGGCTTAGGCCCAGATTGTGACCGAGTAGGGCTTAGGCCCAGACCGATATCGTAAGGGCTGAGGCCCAAACTGTAACCGTAATAGGGGATTGCACACTGAGTTTTCGTAAACTCACCCCGTTTTTAACTGTGCAAGTAATCCCCAGCTTTAGGAGGATCGGTGCTATGAGGGACTCGGAGATGGCCACACGTCCAGTTTCTTTATACTTTGGACTATATTTTTGAGAATTTAGTTTGGGTTTTAATTTTTGTAATATGGCCTTGTAAGTGAAGTTGTGGGTTTTTTTGTCATGGTTTTATAATTGCTAGAAGTAGAACATGGTTTTTCAAATTAACTACTGTTTTTCAAAATATCATGCTTCCGCAACTGTTTTAAATTAAGTTTCCGCAACAAGCAAGGTTTTAAAGATAATAATGTTTTACAAGAGAATGACTTTTAATAAACCATGTTTTGAAACTAAGCAAACAAAATCTGAGGTTTTAAAGGCAGAAAGTTTTAAATTGTACGAAGGGTTTCAATGAACGCGTAGTTTTCAAAAAGACTCTTCAATGTGATACGCCAGATTTGGGCCTAACTTCTAGGCCGGGTTTTGGGGTGTTACACTTCGGTCGAAACACATTCCCGTGCATTCTGACTCAATCTCACAAACTCTCGTTCATACTCAGTAACGGACATGCGGCCTTGTTTCAGCTCTAGAAACTCTTTACGTTTCTGATCTATCAATCGTTGACTGATATACTTCTTTCAAAATTCAGCTTGAAAGAAATCCCAAGTGATTCTCTCTCTCGGAACCACTGATATCAACATTTTCCACCAGTTATATGTTGTATCTCTCATCAAGGAAACTGCACATTTAATGCATTCATCAGGAGTCAACGACATCTCATCAAACACTCAAATGGTATTCTCGAGCCAGAACTCAGCTCGTTCAGCATCATCCTTAATGGTGGCTCTAAACTCTTCGGCCCCATACTTTCGAATTTTATCTACAGGAGGCTTATTCAATCGAATCGAATCTGCAACTTGTGGCACAACAGGTATTTGTGGGGGTGGAGGTTGTGGAGCAGCCGAATTCGTTCGAACAAATTCCGAAAACCACTCACTCATCATTCGAAAGAAGGCTTGCTTAGCCTCTCCCTCTTGGTTACTAGCAATCGGCCTAGACTCAGTCGACGCTGTCCCTTGAGCGGAAGCAGGCGCATTGCTCTCCACATCATCAACAACTGCTCGATCGGGATCCATTTGCTATATAAAAACACATTTTTTTAACTGTCAGGATTCATCACACTATCGTAAATATATATATGGCATGTATAGCTAGACTCACACGCGCTACGTTAGTCCTAGAATCGACTAAACCGTAGCTTAGATACCAATAAAATGTAACACCCCTAACCCATAACCGTCGCCGGACTAGGGTTAAGAGGCATTACTAATCATTCCCAAACATTCCATATCATTTTAAACACAAAATCAGTCAAACAAAATAATTCACAATCATATAGTCCCTTAAATAGGTCAATGAGACCTTAAACATGTGTTAGAAATGGGTCGGGACTAAACTGAACACATACAAAAATTTATGAAATTTAAACATTTTTCTAAGTTACAGAGGTCACACGCCCGTGTGGGCAGGTCGTGTGCCTCACACGGCCTTGGACACGCCCGTGCATCCAAGCCGTGGCAAAACAGGGCATACTTACTTACTTGTTCACACGGCCTGAGACACGCCCGTGTGCCTCACACGTGGTCGACACTGACTTGCACCACACAGCCAGTCACACGCCCGTGTGTACAGCCCGTGGTCGAGTTTGACTTGCATCAATTCACCAACCTGAATGACACGGTCGAGCCACACGCCCGTGTGCTCAACCGTGTGGGTAATTATAGGCCATTTTCAAGGCCAACATGCCTCCCACACTTAAGATCACACCTACAAGCACAAACCAATTCAATTCCATACTCTAAATAGCATTCAAACATACCAAAACCTACTCAATTCAATCTCTTAACATCATCATTCATCTTTCTATACAAATCCATCTTAACAAGTCAATTTAACTTAACATCCACACATTCAAATCATATTAACCAAACTTCATTTAATCCATACCACAAGTTCACATTTTATCCATCATTCTCATGAACCAAATTCAAGCATAAAATTTACTATTTCCATTCTCACTATTTCATACCTCATTCATCATTTTATTAACCTACATATATGCACCAACATCATTCAATTTCCATGCCATGTCACATGGCTAAGTCCAAACATTTCAAAACATACCATAACTTCTAGCCTATACATGCCATATACCAAGTATATGCATCTTTCAAAAATACCAAAATAGATAGCCGATAGTGTGATTGAGTCACTGACGACCCCTAGTGTAACGCCCCAAATTTGGGCCTAGAAGGAATGGGCCTTGAGTGTGGGATCAGCTAGGAGACTAGACATAAAAGTTTATGTGCGCAAGAAAATGACACAAATTGCTTCTTTGCTTTAATGTCTAAGTGACTTGGGTGTGTATGGGAGTGTGTGAGAACCCTGGGTTCGAGCCTTGACCTTAGCAAAAATTTGTTCTTTCTTAATTAAAGGGGATTGAGCTTAGCAGGTAGGCTTTATAAATAATTGTAGGGGAAAGGAGACACAAGATGGGCTTGTGGCTTGGTGGCAAGTGGCGTGATTTGGCTGAAGGGAGAGCTTGGCTTTGAATCCCTTGGCATGCAAAAGAATATTTATTTTATTTCCTTGCAGCAGGAGAAGTGGAGTTGGACTGAAACTCTGCCAGCTGAAGTATGAATTGGTCTTGGAGTTGTTGTGGAGGATATCAAGGAGGGATAAGGGGAGTGATTTGTGGAGATTTTCAAGGAGTTTGAAGTGTGAGGAGAGTTGTGGCCGAGTGGGACTCTAAGGCCTTAGTGAAATTTGGCTAGGGGGAAAAGAGGGAGCATTTTCAGCACTAGGATTTCCTTGTTCGGTTCTTGTGAGTGTTGATAGGTGAGTGCCGAATTTCTTTGCTGAGAGTTTGGGGTTTTTCACTTTTTGCATTTTGGGTTCTCTCAAGTCGTATCTATACTACGAAACTGACCACTTGTGTCATTTCCCTTCTGACCATTCGTGTCATTCTTCTCCTCATCTTTGATATTTTCTTTCTCTCATAGCCGAACCTTCCCTTCTCTTCTTTTAACTTCTGTTCATCTTCTATTCTTTGTTGGCTGAATATCACTATTGATAATCCTTCTCTGCGTCGATCTACTGCAAAGGTTCTGACTATCGGTAAGTGATCAAAAACTATTCTCTGCTTTTCTTTTAAAATCGAATGCACCTATACTCTTCCTTTCTTTTCCAAAACCGAATAACCCCATTAACCAATTGTTATTTCATTCTTCACGTACTGCACTCATTGCGATGCTAGGGTCTTCCTCGAGGAGTGGTGAGGTGTGAACGGTTTGGAGGAGTCACACTTTCGTTCTCAAACGTCCGGTAAGGTAATAAGGTTACCTCATATTTTTGGGGTTGGCCGAATATGCCCTACCACTTTCTAATCGGTTCTAGATTGTACTTTAGGAAAGCAGTGAAGGCGTGTGATCGTTTTTGAACAGCGAGCGTTGAGGGATTAAGGCCGCCCTCATTCAAACAAGGTAAGAAGGGTATTTCGGATTAAGTGTTGTTAAGAGGGTGTTACCCTAACAATTAAGGACTAACACTGGATCTCGATGAATCTAGGTTGGGTGCTCGTAGATCTTGGAACGACTCCGTAAAAAGGTGTGTAATCACACTATCGTTTCTGTGAATCGGCAAAAGTCGAAAAGTCAAAACTTCGGCATTTGAGGCCTCTCGAGCGTGCGACCGCTCGTGTGGTAAAATCGAGCCCACAACCATGGGCGGTAGACTGAAGACGTCACCACGAGTGTTCTCGTGCACTTGGGCCGTTATGGGCCTCGTTAGGCCGAAATGGGCCGTGTGGGCCGTGTGGGCCCAATGGGCTTGTGGGCCCCACACGGATAAAATTTACGAAAAGTGGCAGAAACTAGAATGGGCTATGTAGTTCGCATAGCCGTGATTGAAGTTGGGCCAAATGAGCCACACGAGCGTGTGGGCCCATTTGGGGCGAATATTGGGCTTTGAGCCCATTTACACTGTTTTGACCAAATGGATTATCCGTGACGCTCGAGGCGACTGTAGGCCTTCGGAAAGGTCGTTAACTGCACCGAGACCCCAAGGTAGGTAAAATGACCAAAATACCCCTAAATGGCAAAATTACCGTTTTACGCCTAATGCATGAAAATGACTGTAATACCCCCGTAGGGTAAAATGACCGTAATACTCCTGTAGGGTAAAATGACCGTAATACCCCTGTAGGGTAAAATGACCGTAATACCCCCGTAGGGTAAAATGACTGTAATCCCCCGTAGGGTAAAATGACCGTAATGCCCCTGTAGGGTAAAATGACCGTAATGCCCCTGTAGGATAAAATGACCGTAATGCCCCAATAGGGTAAAATGACCGTAATGCCCCCTGTAGGGTAAAATGACCGTAATGCCCCTGTAGGGTAAAATGACCGTAATTCCCCTGTAGGGTAAAATGAACGTAATGCCCATGTAGGGTAAATGACTATTTTGCCCCTCGAGGGTAAATGACTGATTGTCTATGATTTGTATGACTAATTTGTTTGTGATTTGTATGACTGATTTGTCTGTGATTTGTATGACTGATTTGTCTATGATTGTATTATTGATTCTGAGCATGGCATCTTGCATACACGAAATACTGCATGGGGTTGGGATACTGCTATGGAGGAAGTACTGTACTGGTGGCTCTGCCACAATCACTGTTACTGGTGGCTTTGCCACATATTGTTACTAGCAGCTTTGCTACGATATTGTTACTGGAAGCCTTGCTGCGATACCGTTGCTGGTAGCTTTGCTGTGATGCTACTGATGGCTTTGTGCCGATCATATTACCATTACTGATGGCTGTGTGCCGATCATATTACTACTACCGATGGCTTTGTGCCAATCATATTACTGTACTCATGGCGTTATAGCTATCCTGTTTATGGCTCTTAGCCATTTTGATTACTCGCAGCTTTGCTGCGATACTGATTAGTGCTACAATCGGTACTGATATTGGTGTTTTGGCTGGGTGGGTCGATTTTATCCCCACATGGTTTGTTGGTTGGTACGGGTGGTGTGTTGGCTGGATTGGGATGGGTTGCATGATTGTATTGTTGCATTTCTATTACTGATACTGTCACTGTATTAGGCTTAGGCCCACATGTATTCTGTTTCTGATTCTGATACTGTAATGGGCTAAAGCCCACACTACACTGTTACTATTTTGGGTTAAAACCCACAATGTTCTATTACTGAAAAGGGCTCAGGCCCAGACTGTTACTGCATATATTACTGACTGCATGATAGGGGATTACACACTGAGTTCCCTTAACTCACCCTTTTCTTTTAACTGTACAGGTAATCCCAAGCCTTAGATGATTTGGAGCTGCGAGGGACTCGGCGGTGGCCACATGTTCGCTAGTATTTTATCTTAGACCTAGTTATTTAACTTTTTATATTGGGTTGATATTTATGTAATAAGGCCTCTGGTGATTTTATTTTATTTTACTTGGGTTTAATTTCTTATTTTGAAACTGCCAAACTGATAAAAATAAGTTTTCAAAACTAATAACTGTTTTACAAGACAAAAACATATTTTCAACTTCAAGATAACCGTAAATAGAGTAGCTTCCGCGAATTTAAACCAACAGTAACTAACATGGTAATCGTTTTTCTAAGTGTTGTTTTTTTTATAACTTACCAATTGTTTCCCAAGAAATAAAAACTAAATGGATTTTAACCCAAACGATTTCTCCCAACAAACCTTGATTTCGAAAAACACTTTGATGTGACACGCCAAATTCGACCGTAACGTCTAGGCCGGGTTTGGAGTGTTACACCCAGATCTGAGTTAGCTTTACTAACACTGTAAAATAGAGAAACACATCACACAGTAAGCTTTAGAGCTTAGTAAGTTCGTAATATAATACATTTAATTCAATAATACAATTACAATATACCAAGTTAATCCATCACATAGATCAACTCACAAATATATACACCATATCATCCATAGCTAATATGCTCATTCAACCATCCATAAATCCATTTACGATTTCATCAACCACATAGGTTCCGTACGTACCTTAGCCAACACTTAGTTATCAATCATTCATGCTACTCAATGCTCAATACTTCATTTCGATCAACCTTCGTTATTCGTTCGATTTACTCGCACATTTAGTGCCAAATTCATAGCCGAAGCTTAAGTATTATCACACACTTAGTGCCTATTCATAAAGTCAAATTTATCTCGGTATCGCACACACAGTGCCAATCAATAAAACTGAAGCTTTTATTATTTCGCAAACACAGTGCTATTCACTTCTCTCCGATTCTTATTTCGCACACTTAGTGCCACATTTCTCAATATCACATATAACATTTCTAATTCAGTAACTTTACATTCATTCATTTCACATCACATAGATATAAATTTAACAACACATATTATATCCGAATGTACCTCGGATGTAGAAATACCGGGATTAGCCGATCAATCGAGCACTTTGTCTTTACCTCGATCTCGATCCGAATCTCTCTTTTCTTGGTCTATACATATTCAAATTTAGCTCATTCAATCACCAATTCATTCAATTTAGTCCAAACACACATATTTAGGGCATTTTACAAAATAGCCCTCACATTTTCACATTTCTACACTTTAGTCCCTAATTCATCAAATCACAAAATACACAAAATCTCCATTCACATATGCTTATCCAAATTTTCCCTATGCTCATACAAACCCACACATTTCATTTTTTTCACATTTTAGTCCTCTAATTTCTTATTTTCACAATTTAGCCCAAAATTACTCAATTTCACCAAAAAATTCAAGACAAAATATGTTAATCTTTCACATATCTTTCATATTTCATTATCAACTAACACATAGCTCAAGCATTCATCAATGGCATATCTCAAAATCACCATCAAATTCTAAAATTAAAGCATGGGTTTGAAAGAACACGAAGCAACGATTACAAAAATGTAGAAATTATAAAAAATTGAGCTCAAAACATACCTCAATCAAGCTAAGCCCTAGCCAAATATCACAAAGCTTCAATGGCTATTTCTCTTTTCTATTTTCGGTGGAAGAAAGATGAGAAAATGGTCATCTAATTTGTTTTGTTTAATTATAAAGACTTAATAACTCAAATACCATTTTAACCTTTAATTAAAACATTAAAATTCCACTAATATAAGCCCATTTTTGTCCATCCAAACATTTAATGGTCCATTTACAACATAAGGACCTCTCATTTAAAAAGCCATGCCAAATAAGCACTTTAACAATCATCACTCAGCTTTTACATTTTATGCGATTAAGTCCTTTTTGCTAATTAAGCACACAATCGATAAAATTTTCACACAGAACTTTCACACATGCTCAATCACATATTATAAACACCAAAAATAATATTAAAATATTTTTTTGACCTCGAATTTGTGGTCCTGAAACCACTGTTCCGACTAGAGTCTAAACCGGGCTGTTACACACCACCTTGTTCTTTCCTCGGTTTCGGTCTGGACTTCGTGTTTCTTGATCTATAATGACAATTTCACTTATTTAATGATCACATTGACTAAAATAACCCATGAATCATACTTTGGAAAAAGTATGATTTTGCCCCTAAACTTTCACATATTTACAAAATGGTCCCTATGCTCATATAATGAAATGTACTTGTTTCCTTGATTACCTAAGCCTAGCTGAACCTATCTTAAACTTATAATAGCTCATATTTTCCTTCAAAACTAATTTTTACTACACATTTTATCACTTTTACAACTAGGTCCTTTTTATGAATTTTCCATGAAAATCACTTAGGAAAAGATGTTTATCATACATCAAACTTTCATATTCCTCCATCAAACATCAAAATACAAGTATGTCATACATGGGTAAATTTTTGAATATGAACCCTAGCTTAAAATATAGCTAGAAATAGCTAAATTGAGCTACGAGGATCTCAAAAATACGAAGAACATCAAAAACGGGGCTAGGAGGTACTTACAATCAAGCTTGAAAGTTGAAGAAACCCTAGCTATGGTGTCCTTGGAAATTTCGGCCAAGCATGGAAAAGATGGACAAGATTTTTGACTTATTTTTCCCTTTTAATTCTTTTATTATCCAAATGATAAAAATGCCCTTAAGGCCTTCCTTGAGATTTTTCCTTCTCATGTCCATTTTTGTCCATCTTGACATATAATGGTCTAATTGCTAAATAAGGACCTCTAATAAATTTTCTAATGCTATTTCATACTTGAATCTTCTAGAATCTCATATTTTTCAATCTTTGCAATTTAGTCCTAATGAATAAATTGATCACTAAATTATAAAATTTCTTCATGAAATTCTCACACAATCATGCAAACATGTCATAGACCTCATAAAAACCATAAAACACATATTTCTACTTCGAATTTGTGGTCTCGCAACCACTATTTCAACTAGTCCCTAAATCGGGCTGTTACAACTGACTTGGGTTACACGGTCTGGAACACGTCCGTGCTTCTTGCCCATGTGACAAACTGACTTGAATCACACGGCTTGTCACACGCTCGTGTGCCTGGCCCGTGTACAAGTCTGACTTGCTTCGAATTGGAGCATTGAAGGACACTATCGAGACACACGCCCGTGTGCTCAACTGTGTGGGCAATTATAGGCCATTTGCAAGGCCAAATTGCCACCCATTTAGAGTTATTCCTATAAGCATCACTCTATACTCAATTTATACCCAATTAATGGTCAAAATCTTACCTAAACATGCACAATTCATGTTACAATAACCTCATTCATTTCCATATACAATTCCATACCAAAAGCATATGATTCACATCTCATTTCAAACCATTTCAAACATGTAATATATTCACCATCTCAACTACCAAATCAAGTATGAAACATACTATTTCTGTTTCACTAAAGCATACCCTAATGGCCATTCACACAAGACCATTATAACCCATCACATACACCATTTTCACATAGAAAAACATATATCAAAATCAATTCAAGGTCTCATCTATTATCAAGCCATATCACATGGATATATTTACACATTTCAAAACATAATCAAAGTTTTCTAGCCTATACATGCCATACTTCAATATGTACATTTTCAAAAAGTACCAAAATATAGTTCGATAGTGTGGTGATGATCCTTGATGATCCCTGAGCTTCCAGTAGCTTCGATAATCTATAAGACAATACAAACACACACAAAGTAAGCTTTCAAAAGCTTAGTAAGCCATATACAAATAAACTTATCACATAGAACAATTATAAACCATTTCATACATATGGCTCATGGCGTAACACAATCACAAGTAATATTTCTTTTATATCTCAATTGTTTATATTCACTTGCTCATAATCACATATCATATAATATATAGCTCACTTATCAAATGATCATATACATACATACCTTTCATTTCAAAATTTCATATACATACATACCTTTCATTGCCATATTTCATATACATACATACGTACTAGAATTTGGATGCACATTCGTATACCCATTCATTTCTCGGAATGTCTATTGAACTGTTTGAAATCAATAAGGACACTCGGATAGCTCGTAAAGCTCATACAATGCCAACGTCCCAGACGTGGTCTTACATGTAATTAATTATCGATGTCTCTGTCCTAGACAGGGTCTTATACGAAAACATATACGATGCCGATGTCCCAGATATGGTCTTACACGTAAATCTCAAATCGATGCCAACGTCCCAGACATGGTCTTACATGAAATAATATCTCGGAATCCTATGTCATGACATATGTATCCTAACTATTCCTATGGTTTGTACGGGGCTTTTCGAACGTCATTATATTATCAGAATTTACCCGGATTTCACATATTTAAGTCAAATAGCCATATATCATAATTCATTCATATATAAGCAATAATAATTAAACTCAAACATATTTATTTTTATATCGACTTACCTCGTATGGATTTGGATGGAAATAAACGACTACTCGACCACTTTAGATTTCCCCCGATCTAATTTCGTTTTCTTTGGTTCTTGATCTATACACATTCAAATTTAACTCTTTTATTCACCAAATCATTCAATTCAATCCATATACACATATTTAGGGAATTTTACAAATTAGCCCTCACATTTTCACATTTTGACATTTTAGTCCCTATTTCATAAAATCGCAAAATACACATAATTTCACATTTTTCATGCTTAGCTGAATTTTCATAGAGTTCATTTAAGCCCATATATTTCATTTATTTCACGTTTTAGTACTTCAATTTCTCATTTTCTCAATTTAGCCCATAATACTCAAATTCATCAAAAATCCAAATACAAAACATGTTAAACCAACACATATCTTCCATTTTTCATCAATTAACAAAACAAAGCTCACAATTTCATCAATGGCATAACTCAAAATCTTCATCAAATTCAAAAATTGTGACATGGGCTAGCTAGTACACTTAACAACGATCACAAAAACATAGAAATCATCAAAAATGGATCAAAAACACATACCTAATTGACCAAGATTTGTGCCGAATGCTTGAAAACTTATGAACACTATTTCTTTCTTCAAATTCGGTGCAAAATAGATGATAATTGCCATATTTTCATGTTTGTATTATTTAATACATAATAATACATAAATTACCAAAATATCCATGATTAATAAACATATAAAACATTAACATTAAGGCCATTAATGTCCACTTACCATGTTAATGGCATATTAACAACATAAGGACCCCTTAATAATAAAGACACATCAATTCGGTACTTAATTAATCATAGGGCTACTTTTACATTCTCTAAAATTTAGTCCTTTTTGTAAATTAAGCACACAAATGATCAAATTAAATCACTGAAATTTCACAAATACCAATTCACACGCTATAAATACGGGAAATAATATTAAAATATTTTTCTGACTCGGATTTGTGGTCCCGAAACCACTGTTCCGACTAGGGTCTAAATCGAGCTGTTACAACTAATAACACCAATTAAACCTTTAATTTAACACATAGTTAGGCCAATTTACCAAATTTCCCTTAATATCACTCACCTCCACACTTAGCTCTTTATATAAAAATGTGTTCAAACAAGCAAGTTTGAGCTTCAATTCCGATTTGCACATTCCTCCTCTTGATGTGGAACTTTAACTGAGACAAATTACGCATTACAAACTAACAATAGCAACAAGAAACACGAAATTTGATAAAGTATACGAATCTAAATCATTGCTCTAAACTACCTTACCGATGTTTCACAACTAAGTCGAAATATGGAATTCCTCAACTAAACTCCCATTTCAGCACCTCAAACCACTTCTAATCTTCATTCCTAGTCCAATAACATGTATTCTAAGTGTTAATTTCATCATTTAATCCATTTCATAATTTTTCGGAAAAATCATCCATGTTCTTGATCAAATTCAAATTTCTCATAATTGATCCATAAAACGTATTTGATCTTTTGATTTAAGATAAAAACCTCTTATTAGACCTATTTTGAGCTTAGACATCCATTAATATTTTGATTTCAACTCAAAATTAAAGATCCACCATTGTTTATCCTCAAGTTCAAGAAAGAAGAAATTAAAGTTAAAAATCCATTATAATCACTTTAATTAACAAATAATTATTGAAATAAACTTAAAAACAAGTTTAGAGATGAGGATTACCTTCAATTGAACTCAAATTATTGATTTGGAAGTTTGAATCAAAATGCTTGAAGAAATTCGGATGACTTTTTGCGCAACTTTGAAAATTATTTTGAGAGATTTTAGAGAGAATTTTGGGAGAGAAAAGGTTTAGATCTATTCTCTGATATTTTGTTTATGAAACAAGCAAAAAAAAAAATGAGAGAAAAAGCTCTCAATTCGGGTGAAAAATGAGTGAAAAGTGAGGTAGTTGTAGAGTTTTTAAAACTCACCTGATTTTCAAAATTTGGGGAATTTGCCATTAGGCCACTCCCCTTTTCCCCTTGTTTTATAATTTGCTCCTTTCCCTCCAAAATTCTGAAAATGTGATTTATTTTCTATGAAACCTCTTACACATTTCTCCTGTTTTTCAAATTAGTCCCATTTAATTAATATTTTAATCACCCAATCAAACCCCCATTTTAAATTATTTAAAAATTCCAGTTTAACCCAAAATATTATTTTTACCCAAAAATTATTTAAAACCATACAATTAATTTTTCTAAAAATATTTTTATTTTCCAGAATATTATTTGCCGATTTTTAAATGAAATTAAGTTGACTAATTAAGAATATAAATCGCTAATTAACCCGATTAATTCTAAATTTTCACTCGAAACTCGGTAAACTTACCCGAAACTACTAGACCTATTTTCGGGGCCTTACACGAAATATCTCATAACTTAACACACGAATACTTAGATAAAAATAATGAAAATAAACTAAGTTGTGAACACAATTGAAAACATTTGAAAACATGAGACTTTGATGCATAAACAAGTGACACAAACAAAGGACGCAAACAGATATGACACTTTAAAACATGACACAACAATATTAACACACTTAACATATGATAGTCCTAATGACACAACTAACATACTTGGACGAAATAGACATGACAATAAAAGCAGGATATAAAAGCATGAATTATTATGAAACACACATTAGGACATAGCACATTAATGAATCCCATAATATAAAGATTAATTGGGTTGTTTCATTTTGTATTTGGGCTTCACATGAATTCGGGCCCGATTATGTTGACTCAATCTAGGGTTGGCCTCCTTAGGCCCAACGCCTTTAATTAAAAAGAAAGGTTCATTAACCACTTTTGTTGCTCCAAAAGCTCATATTGGCCCAAACAATATTTAAATTGGGTGATTGGATCTTATTCCAATTAGAGGCCCAATAACATGATTTAGTCGTGATCACATCAGCCCTAGGGTAAAATTTCAGAAAATGGGCCCATACGCCCATGTGGCCCACCTGGCCTCACGCACGCTCGTGTGTCCCACACGACCAATTGGCCCAGACCGTGTGGTTCACACGGTCATGTGGCATCGACAATCCACTTTTTACCTTTGCGTCGTTCGCTATTTTTTTCAGGTTTTTTGTTACACCTGATATGTTTTTATGTGAATTCAACCACGAGATTCCTAGAACATAAAAATGTCATTTCAACGACTAATTTCAGTAACGATTCACTAAATTCCAAGTAACTCATTCGATCACAGCTACTAACATTACACCTTAGCAATTCAAAATTTAGCCTTTTTGCTATCAATCACTTACCCAAATAGACACGACAGTCCCCCTGAAACTCCTAATTCACTGGATGTAAGTCGTGCGATTCATAAACATCGCCTAAACCAACGATTTTAGAGTGGCCAAAATTGCATCACATAAAGAAGATAACAAACTAATACCACAACCATGAAAACTCTGTACAAGAGACACAAATCTTTGCACTCATTCCTTACCCCACAATGCTAAGATAGTTCAAAACCAAAGATGGCACCGACCTTCGTCAAATGAAATCAAAACAAAGGCAAAACACGATGGAGTAACAATCACTATCAATAAAATATTATTGAAGCAAAAATTGGAAAAGAAAATTCAAGAATAAGGACTTGGAAGGATCAAACAAACGACAATTGAAAGGGAAAAAGAAAAATGTGAAAAGTGAAAAGAGGGGAAACTTAGAGAACGTGCAAAACACAACAAATTCTTTTGGGAAATTAAAAAATAAAATAACTTAAAAATACAAATATTATCTATCCAATTATTTTCTAACAACTTACAAAATTTCCTAGAGTTTGAATTTAATCCAAACTCCAACACATGGGCGGCACAGTAAGAAATTGCAAAAATGTTACCATTTTACTCACGTAGGGATTCGAACACAAGACCAATGAGTAAGCTAAAAACTTACCACTAAACCAATACGCTCATCCTTGACACAAGTTGAGCGTAAATTAAATTTAAGCCAGATGTCCAAAGACAAGGATTGAGTAAAAAATTAACCAAACTTCAAGGGAATGATTCGAACACAAAACTCTCACACACTACTCACAACACTTAACTACCGAACTAGATTTTGGGGCGTTACAACTTCTTCAAAAAGGCCTTCCTTGACATTGAGACCTGCATCAACAAAAACAAATCAGAGATGTAGCAAATGAACATATAATATTTTTCCAAAACCCTTTTCAAAAATTGAACATACAAACCAACTCTAGGATCGAAGAATTGATTTTGCTTTACCATCTTAACATGAATCAAAAACTTCATTTTTGACAAAAAAACTATCAATATTAATCACACACAAATTAACCACACCATTGTTAAAAATAAATTTATGAGGCTTAAGTCCCCGTCTTGAATAACACTTCTTTGGAGAAAACTTTTCAAAGTACAGTTCTTCAAAATCTTGAATCAAAGAATCAAAATTGCACAAAATCAAGTTATTCACATGTTTATGTGTAACGCCCCAGAGTAAGGCCTAGGATTTTTAGGGGTATTTTAGGAATTTTAGCCTTAGAGTGTTCAAAATTTCGCGACATAGTTTATCTGTAATGTTTTCGACTATGGGTTTTAGAAAACCAAATCAATTTTTGAAAAAGTGTTTTAGAAATCTTTAATATTAGAAAAATGACTAATTTTTAAAAGGGACAAATTGCGAGCGTTTAAGAGGCAATTATACCAGATTTTAAATTCAACCTAAAATAAACCCCTCACCTTCAGCATATCACGTTAGTTCTTCTGAAAACCATTGCTTTGTAGTTTCTTCTTCTCCCAAGCCAATCCCACTCGATTTTGTTCTTTAAATATTGATTCCTTGATTCTCATTATTCCCAAAGCATTAAACCTTCATAAATCTTCAAGAAAACACCCTAAAATTCCATAGATTTCATCACCTTCTTCATTTGTGGGTTTTCCAAGTTTGCATCCAAAACTTGTTTATTTTTCCATAAAAGGTAATCATTCACTTTCTTATAAGTTTGTAATGTTATTAGGTCTTTGAAACTAAATTTTTAATCATTAAATTGCATATTTTGATTATAAGCTGAAAATAAAGTCGTTAATGATGGATTTCATGTAACATCCCAAACCCAGCCTAGAAGTCTAGACCGACTTCAGAATGCTACATTGATCACCAAAGTGATCGTGAGAAAATTTTACAAATCAAGTCGTTTAAAAATTTAATCACGAAAATGTTTATCCCGAATCAATTCAATAACGTTTAATCATTTAAATTCCCCAGTAGGTTCAACAGTATAACACTTACTAATGAAAACTTAAAACAAAAGTTGTACCACAGTATTATGAAACTTTACAGTTCAACTTAAACGAATAACAATTAAACCTGAAAATAAAAGCTTATAACTCATTTCATCCAAGTTTGTCCGAGCCCTCCGCGTCATCGAGTCTGACATCCAGAATCCAAAAGCTGCACTGCAAAAAGGGAAAGCGAAGAGGGGTGAGCTACTCGAGCTCAGTGTGAGATCAAACCAGCTACACTACAAAAGCAGGAATAGAGAACTAGAGACAGTTCAAAAGAAGAGCACACTTACAAACAGATAACAGTTAAGCGAGTTCGCCCAACATCAAACACACACCATATGTACCTTACAGTCATACGGAACAAACAGACACACCTAACCTCACGTGCTATTCAAATACAATGAACAACGATTCACAAGTCGGTCACACTATCACAATAATGATTGATCGGACATTTATAGAGAAAGTCTACAGAAATCGCATAGGCACACGTGCCTTTCAGTCAACCAGTAACACCTTCAGTCATATTTTCACATTCAGTCATGGTATCACATTCAGCCAAACTGATCAATCAGACATTTCAGTCGAATAGTACAGTCACATTCAGTCACATAGATTCATTCAGATGCATATGAGTGCAAATGAGTTATAAAATAACCTACCCATCCAGCCAACACACCATCTCCATCCAACCCTACACTTATTGTGGGGATTTAATCAACCCACCCATCCCTGCACTCCGAGTAGGACCTCGTAAAGCCCATCCAACCTTATACTCCATAGGATGTCATCTCGAGTTTCCCGACAACGATGATCATCAGTATTGTCCTCGACCCTCAGGGAATTGGGACCGCCCTTGACCCTCTAGGAATTGGGGCTAACAGTGTGCAGATAAACAACCAGTCTCATATATTACGTAGCAAAGCTAGCATATAAACTGTACTGTGCAATACGGTAAACCGCAGTACAGACATGCAATATGAACTATAGATCAGATAGTGGTACGTAGCGTATCTAACGTACATGCGGTACAGTGCAATGCAGTAATACGCTATACCGATGAGTTGCAGTAAAACTGCCAGATCAGTCAATGATACGCAGCAATGCTGATGTATGTGTTATACAGTGTAGTGCGAAAATCACAGTACAGTCAAATCGTCCACGACCCTCAGGGTATTGGGACTGCCCTCGACCCTCTAGGTATTAGGGCTTCAGTATGCAGTTAAACTGCCAAATCGTAAATCTTCCTTCTCTTCAAAATCCCAACCCAAAATACTTTATATGCAGATGTATGTATGCAAATATATGCATGCAGATGTATGAATGTGGATGCACTAATTCAGAATACAATTTCAGGCAGTCATTTAGAAGCAGTCACTTACAGTCAGTCAATCAGTTTCAAAAATGTGCACACTTATGCATTCAGATTCAGTACCTAGCATAGCACACATTCACTTACAAGCAGTGCATAATTCAAAGTCAGAACAGAAACGTATTCACCCTCAGTAAGCTCAGTCGAGGGGTTGGAACACAGAGACTCACAATGGCATTCGATTTGCCATAAAATCAGAATTTGGCGAGTTAGGGCCACACGCCCGTGTGCTCCAGCCGTGTGGAGCAATCCAGGCCATGTGGGGATCCAAACGCCTGTGTGAGGGGTGGCACACGGCCATGTGATAGAGGTACACACCCTTAGGGTTCAGGGATACGGCAGTGTGAACAGGCCGTGTAACTCACTGTCCAATTTCCCTAATATTAGGTGCAAGGCAAACGCGGCCTGCGAAGGTGTCACACGCCCGTGTGGCCATCAGACATGGCCGTGTATCCCAAATCACACGCTCGTGTGGAATCCATAGGCCCCAGATCAGTCTCACGGTCGTGTGTCCCGAAGTACACGCCCGTGTGGGAACCTTAATTTTCCCAAACACGGCCGTGTGACTCCAAATCCCTAATTTACAAAACTCACACGCTCGTGTGCTCAGAGCACACGACCGTGTAGATACTGACAAAAATCCCCAAAATCAGCCACATGCCCGTGTGGCCAGGCCGTGCGGCACCCAAAATCAGCCGGAAACCCTAATTCACAAATCCACACGACCGTGTGCCTCGGCACACGCCCGTGTGGCCGTTGGAGAAGCTACGAAACCACCCCAATTCAGCCCTAAAAACACAGTTTTAGCCACCGTAATAGTCCCTAACCTTTACCCTATCACCATATATTAGAAAACAACTATTTCCCTTAACTTTTATTGTCTAAAAACTCAAAAATGAAGGGGTACTGCATAACTACGAAAAGCTGAAGGAAAGGGATTCTTAAAACAAGATAGCAATCGATTTAAAAATAGAACGTAGTAACCAGATTCGAAACCCACACCTGATTTGACGATGAAGAGAACGGCAGAAGAGCGACAATTTTGAAACCGCAGTTAAAAATGTTTGAGCAATAAGAAAGAAAAAAAGAAAAAAAAGAAAGAAAAACAGAGAGGAGAAGGGATAAGGAATGTCAAAATACAAAAATTAAAATAAGAATAATAATAATCATAATAATTTTTAACATAACAAAAATATTAAATAATTATTATAATAAAATAATATCTAAATGAAAAAAAATGCATAAAATATCTCCCTAGCTCACGCAGGGATTCGAGCACAGGACCTCAAGCATAATAACACTCCACTTATCCACCAGACCAGCAGGCCTATTCTGACACTAAATTGCACAATTATGCACATATGTGCCACCTCCTTACTAGCCCTAGGCTCAAAGACCCTAAACTTGTAGGCCCAAAATTTGGGCCGTTACAGTTTAGATTTTTGAGTAAAAATGTGATTTCACAGTGTTAATCAATAGGTTTTGATATGATTAAGAGGTTTATAAACTTGTTTTGAAGTATCGTTAAGGATTTCTTGGGTTTTAATGAATTTTCAAAAAAATAGCCATAAACATGTCGAAAAAGTAGATATTATGAACTGAGTATTTTAGTGTAATTAAAAGGTTGGAAATTAGTCGTAAGTGAATTATAAGATGAACGAAATTGGTTTTAGGCGAAAAGACTAAGTATAGACCGTGATATTTGAATGTAAAGATTGTTATGTTAAAGATTTCGGGTACATGAGAGCATACTTTTAGGCTTATGTTTTTTATTGCTTGTGGTGAGTTCTTAGTTTATTTTTAAATGTATTGTTCTGTGAATTGTTATGTTGAAGTTTCGAATTTGCTAGGACCATCTACAAGCTAGGAAAGGCTAGTTTGAGCTTTTGGCATTTCGGCAAAAATATGTGGTGCGTGTTTAGATTAAGTGCTTGTAGACACGATTCAATGTGTTATTTGAGAATTTAGCGATAGCCTAAACTCCTACTCTAAGTTTCGAGTGTAAGCTTTCTGGTACCCATGTTTATCTTATGAGATATGTGCTTGCATTATTGTGAAATTATGAACCGAAATGGGATGCTATATATGTGTTATATGTTCATGATTATTGTTGTGAAAGAGTATATGTGTAAGCATGTCATACATGCAAAGTGACAGTTATAATATTGTACAAATGATACAAATGTACAGTGAAAGTAATCAGAAACCGGTAAGTAATATGTGTGTTTAAATACGAATATTTTGGCCTTGTGATACTTGATGTAACATCCTGAAAAGAGCCTATGCATTTTTGGTTTAATTGTACGAAATGACATATCTTATGTGTTATGAATATATTTTGAACACTTTTGGAAACCTGGAAATGTATGGAAATGTTAAGTTTAAAAGAGGAAAGTGAACATTTTTAGAACCTTGGAAATGTAAGGAAATGTCTTGTAAGGAAATGTCATGGAAATGTAAGGAAATGTCTTGGAAATGTAAGGAAAATGGAAAGTGAACATTTTTGGAAACTTGGAAATGTAAGGAAAATGGAAAGTGAACATTTTTGGAAACTTGGAAATGTAGGGAAATGTCAAGTTTACAGAGCCGATCGAAAATTTTTGGAAACTTAGAAATGACCTAGAGATGACGAGTTTTAAGGTTTAAAAGGGGAAATTAAGGCAAGGTGGCCTTAAAAGAAAAAGTTTATGAAATTTGACACACAAACTGTAACATCCCCAAACCCGGCCTATTCACTACGACCGAATCTGGTTATGTTAGTGAAAATATGTTTCTTTACTTAGAATTTAAAACATGAAAGTTTATTATCTTCGGTAAAGTCATGTCCATTTAAAATTATTAAGTAATATATGCTTGGGATGAATTAAAACTTTATTATAATTTACTATAATATAACTCTTTTGTAAAAAATATTGCTAAATACGTTATAACCTTTAACAACTATAAATAGCGTACTTTAATCAAAAGTGACCCTTATTACATCAAATAAATAAACCAAGTACTTAAAATGCTTGAAATAAAAATATTCAAAACGTCAACACGCATGAAAATCGCTTCGCATGGGCCACCTTGTATCCACTCCAACCCGTCCACTAGTCACGACTCACCTGCGATGATTAAAAAGTTGGGTGAGTCATACAGACTCAGTGTGTAAGATAACCACTGAAATCCACCCACATGCTAGCCACAAAATATCCCAATTATCAAATGCAACAAGTAATATACATATATCATTTTAACATTTACCACAATCTGGGCTTGGCCCACATTCAAATCATGCTCAAACACTGGGCTAGGCCCATTTCTCAATAATCCACATATCAACTGGGCTTGGCCCATTTCCACGTATGTTCCCAAAACATACCTATCCACATGTCATATTGGGCTTGGCCCATTTCCATACTATTACAAAAATAATGCAACATGATTCCCAACCCAACCTAGGGTCCATCCGCTACACACCCCCTTATCCAGCCTACCACACACCAGGGGACTATCGAGTCACCCTCTCCTTTTCCCTCCAAAAAGGCAACCAATGCCATCCACGATGTAGCGTATAGCTAACATCAAACCACGATGGAGCACACAGCAATCCATCAAGCCACGATATGGCATAAAGCCCATATCAATCAAGGTAACCACGCGAACTAAATCGCAAAGATCCACAACGCGACCTCGATCGGCGCCAATCCACGATGTAGCACAAAGCTGACATCAACCACGTACTCGAAGTACACCCGTACCTTCTTTTCATAACCCACCCATGCACATGCCACATAAAATATAATCGTGATCATGCATGCACATGCTTATTAATAAACATACTCATAAACAAATAATCACTGCGCAATAGATCCGATACTAAACTGGTCATCGCTATACCCTTAGGGGTATATATGGCACACATATTATCGCACTTGTTAGTAAAACATATAACACATAAAACCCGGAAACGATGGGTTAGTTACACACCTTATTACTAGGAGTTCTAGACTCTCGATCCTCGACGCTATCGTTTTAGCGAAACTACGGCTTTTTGCCTAACGTTTCCATTGTTGGCCCACACACGGTGGCCAATCTCTCGTGCCAGTAAACGGATCTCTTCTTGAACTTTGGGATGGGAGCTTTCCCTTGCCCACCTTGGACTGGTACTCGAACCCCGTCCATCGTAATCACTTAATTAGAACCCTTTGGTTAAACACCATAATACAAAATCTCAAGCGAACAACTATAATTTAACTACTTACATCAAACGATCTTAAATCTCAAAGGCTCCTCTGCACTTTTGTCGACTTGCCCTTGATGAGTCCAAACAATTCAAGACCTTCCTTTAGACTCCTTGGCGCGGCTACAAGCTCGAATGTCGACAACACTACACCTCACCAGATTCGGCTTCAAACTTGATAAAGTAGAAGAGAGATGGAGGGCTAAGGATTTCGGCTATCAAGGGGCTAAAAGAAAATAAAAGAAATACTTGGCTACAAGGCCAAGGGAGAAATCGGCACACCAAGAGGAAGAGGCAAAAGACTTGATGAACAACTAGCACTCCCCCCTCCCCTATTTATAGCATTCGGCCAACCCCCCTTGAAGTCCAAAATTTGGCCAACACCTCACTAATTTAATCCCACTTGAACACTTCCCTAATAATCCAATAATAATTCCTTTAATCTTCATAATATCCTTGATTATCTCCTATAATAATCCTAAAAAAACTCTTAATATTAACCAAATAAAAATCCAATAATAATGCTCATATTATCCCATTATTATTTAAAAAAAATAAATAATAATAATAGGTCCACTTAATCTAATTAATAAATAATAATAAATAATCCATCAGCCACCATTATCTCTATTTACTAATCTTAACTAATTAAAAATACTCTTACAATTATCAAAAACCAAAACCCACCCTTATCACTCCAAATTAATTCCAACACCACCAAAACCTCTTTTATTCTAATTCAAATTCCCTTCTTATTCTATACCTTTATCAACTAAAAAATAAAAAAATAAAAGAATAATCTAATAATTCTCCTTCAGCCGAATTAAGACCAAAATTAATCTTAATCTTTATCCATTTGAAGCCCCTCCCCATGTGCTGTCCAATACCCCCAATCGGCAGCAACAAAAATAAAACCAATCCACCTACAGCCCCCAGGATTCGAACACAGGACCTGGGGGAACCCTGCTGCTAAGTAGCGCCCAGGCCACTTGGGCCACCTTGATTTTTATGCTAAAAGCCCCCAATAATTATTCTTAACACCTACCTTCTTCAGCCCATCACCAAAAAGCAAAACAAAAACGCCCAAATGCAGCTCCAGCCCCTCGAACCCGTGCTCTCTTCTCCCTCCAGCGCCTAAGTAGCGCCTAAGAGCCACTCTGCCACTGGACTTCCATGTCCATCAAACCTACCCATTTAATTTTAAGGCCTACTTAGCCCAGTCCCCTTGACGTAAAAATAAAACAAGAAATTGCTCTTTGCTTGGACTCGAACCCAAGCCCCATAGGCGCCACCTTCCAAAGCCCCCAAGCAGCGCATAACCACTCTGCCAATGCCTTTCATATGCCTAAAACGCCCAATTAATTCTTTTAAAACCTCTAAAGCCCAGCTCCATTCCTTAACCCCAAAAATCTAAAAATTTTCTAAGGCATTCTTTGCCTTCTAGGGTTCTCCAAACCCTCAAAATTCCTCCAACACATGACCCTAAGCCTACTAAACACTCGGGTTATGCCCCAAACGCATAACCCCTAAATCAGGGTGTTACAATTCTACCCTCCTTAAAAATAATTTTGTCCTCGAAATTACTTTACCAACAAACGTCCATACCACCTATCTTACCACCTTACGCTTACGCTGCGCACTCTGATCTTACTAAGGCTATCGTACCTACAAAATCTCTAAATTCATGCTAAAAATTCGAAACACCTCTCTTAGCAACACAGAAAAGGCTAAATCGTAATCAAACCAAGTAATTAAAGTATGTAAAGGAGCTTACCTAATATCACATCCTTGGTTGACTCGACTAGAACCATTCCTTCCATGACTTGAACCACGACCCTCGCCGCTTGAGGACAATTCTTAACTAAATGTGCCTTAGATCCGCACGAAAACATTCTTTACTATTCCCAAGCACTCTCCCGTGTGAGGTCTTCCACATCGAACACAAGAACGATTCCGATCCATTGGTACAAGTGCACTTACTGGGGTTCCGGTCCTTGGTCTTTTCTCGGACATTACCAAGCGATCTTGACGGTCCAATATTTCTCTTATTCTCGCTCCTATTCTTTTCTCGATTTTCCCTTATAGTCTTCTTAACCTCTTCAGCAATCCGAGCTTTCTCCACTAGCACCGCAAAGTCTCTCTCCCTCTGCGGAGCAATCACCATTCGAAGTTCATCTCGCAATCCGTCCTCAAACCGGACGCACCCCTCATAATCAGTGGCCACAATTCCCTTAGCATACTGACTAAGTCGCACGAATTCCTTCCGTGCTCGACTATCGACTTACTTCCTTGTATTAGATTTAGAAACGCTTTCCTTTGCGAGTCCAAATAACTGGCTCCTACGTACTTTCCTTCAAACTTAACCTTAAAGAAGTCCCAATCCTGTCGATCTGCTGGTACACTTTGCTTGACAAAGTGAGCCACCAACGATAAGCCGTCGCGAAGCAACGAAACAAACACCCTTCGACTTTTCCTCATTGGTGCAGTCCAAATCGTCCATGATTCTTTCGACTGCTTCTAGCCAATACTCCGCTACGTTCGGAGCTACTCCAGACACTCCTCTAAAGATCTCGGCTCCATTCAATCTAAGCCTTTCCGACACCGACTTTCGAGTTCCATTTCCTCTACTAGCTCCTGCTACACGTTCTAAAATTCGTAACATGGCCCGCGACATCTGCGTCATCTTCTCTGTCGGTCTTGCCCTTCTACGTCCACTGCTGGCGGCACTTCACTTTCTGACCCATGGCCAGACCCTATCGGTTCCGATGCGGCCATTCTACCTCTACCGCGTCCCCTAGAACTCATCTCTATCGTCGCAATTAATCTGTTTAAAAAGTTTTATGCATTAGAAATTATTGTTTCACTATTTTATCCACGAGCAATTTTATGTAATGAAGTTTCCGAGAGTAGTTCTTTCGAGCAATCAAGTTTCCTTCCCTACCCAGGGGTAATTTCGTCATTTTCCTACTGGTTTTTTTTTTTTTTTTTTTTTTTTTTTTTAAAACCAAGAATTTTTTTAAAAAAGCAAGGCTAATCCTTTCGGGTTTTAATTATCGGGTTTAGCCTATGAACAAGTCCTCTTGGTTAAGGTGAACCGTAGCTACGCACGGGTAGGATTCCAATGAAGAGGAGGTGAGTCACGAGGACTCGCTAAGTACCAAGCTCTTAGGATCCACTCCTAGACATGCGCACAATGGTTGCCACACCTTAACGGCGACTTAATCACGGGTTTGTTTAGTAACTTTAAGTCTTATGTATATGTTTGAGTAGACTAGTCCTAGGGTTCAATAGATCCTAGTTCACTAATCTACGAGCCCAACTAAGCCCATAACAATTCACATATCACATTACTTAACAAGTCCAAGTACTTACAGTGGACTCGGGTTGAAGGTACAGTGCCATGCCGAATAAACTCGAAAATAATTTCCTAAAAGCCCATATTTTTTTAAAAGCCCATTTTGAAACGTTTTGGGCCCAAAACCCTCAAAGCCGAGTTTTGAACCAGGGCTCGATATTAAATCAGTAACATCCCCAAACCCGGCCTATTCACTACGACCGAATCTGGTTATGTTAGTGAAAATATGTTTCTTTACTTAGAATTTAAAACATGAAAGTTTATTATCTTCGGTAAAGTCATGTCCATTTAAAATTATTAAGTAATATATGCTTGGGATGAATTAAAACTTTATTATAATTTACTATAATATAACTCTTTTGTAAAAATATTGCTAAATACGTTATAACCTTTAACAACTATAAATAGCGTACTTTAATCAAAAGTGACCCTTATTACATCAAATAAATAAACCAAGTACTTAAAATGCTTGAAATAAAAATATTCAAAACGCGTCAACTTCGTGCATGAAAATGCTTCGCATGGGCCACCTTGTATCCACTCCAACCCGTCCACTAGTCACGACTCACCTGCGATGATTAAAAAGTTGGGTGAGTCATACAGACTCAGTGTGTAAGATAACCACTGAAATCCACCCACATGCTAGCCACAAAATATCCCAATTATCAAATGCAACAAGTAATATACATATATCATTTTAACATTTACCACAATGGGCTTGGCCCACATTCAAATCATGCTCAAACACAGGCTAGGCCCATTTCTCAATAATCCACATATCAACTCGGGCTTGGCCCATTTCCACGTATGTTCCCAAAACATACCTATCCACATGTCATATTGGGCTTGGCCCATTTCCATACTATTACAAAAATAATGCAACATGATTCCCAACCCAACCTAGGGTCCATCCGCTACACACCCCCTTATCGACCTACCACACACGGGGACTATCGAGTCACCCTCTCCTTTTCCCTCCAAAAAGGCAACCAATGCCATCCACGATGTAGCGTATAGCTAACATCAAACCACGATGGAGCACACAGCAATCCATCAAGCCACGATATGGCATAAAGCCCATATCAATCAAGGTAACCACGCGAACTAAATCGCAAAGATCCACAACGCGACCTCAGTCAGCGCCAATCCACGATGTAGCACAAAGCTGACATCAACCACGTACTCGAAGTACACCCGTACCTTCTTTTCATAACCCACCCATGCACATGCCACATAAAATATAATCGTGATCATGCATGCACATGCTTATTAATAAACATACTCATAAACAAATAATCACACTGCAATAGATCCGATACTAACCTGGTCATCGCTATACCCTTTAGGGGTATATATGGCACACATACATTGCACTTGTTAGTAAAACATATAACACATAAAACCCGGAAACAGTGGGTTAGTTACACACCTTATTACTAGGAGTTCTAGACTCTCGATCCTCGACGCTATCGTTTAGCGAAACTACGGCTTTTTGCCTAACGTTTTCTGTTGTTGGCCCACACCCTGGTGGCCAATCTCGCACAGCAGTAAAACGGATCTCTTCTTGAACTTTGGGATGGGAGCTTTCCCTTGCCCACCTTGGTGGTACTCGAACCCACGTCCATCGTAATCACTTAATTAGAACCCTTTGGTTAAACACCATAATACAAAATCTCAAGCGAACAACTATAATTTAACTACTTACAAACGATCTTAAATCTCAAAGGCTCCTCTGTACTTTTGTCGACTTGCTGCCTTGATGAGTCCAAACAATTCAAGACCTTCCTTTAGACTCCTTGGCGCGGCTACAAGCTCGAATGTCGACTGACACTACACCTCACCAGATTCGGCTTCAAACTTGATAAAGTAGAAGAGAGATGGAGGGCTAAGGATTTCGGCTATCAAGGGGCTAAAAGAAAATAAAGAAATACTTGGCTACAAGGCCAAGGGAGAAATCGGCACACCAAGAGGAAGAGGCAAAAGACTTGATGAACAACTAGCACTCCCCCTCCCCTATTTATAGCATTCGGCCAACCCCTTGAAGTCCAAAATTTGGCCAACACCTCACTAATTTAATCCCACTTGAACACTTCCTAATAATCCAATAATAATTCCTTTAATCTTCATAATATCCTTGATTATCTCCTATAATAATCCTAAAAAAACTCTTAATATTAACCAAATAAAAATCCAATAATAATGCTCATATTATCCCATTATTATTTAAAAAAAATAAATAATAATAATAGGTCCACTTAATCTAATTAATAAATAATAATAAATAATCCATCACCACCATTATCTCTATTTACTAATCTTAACTAATTAAAAATACTCTTACAATTATCAAAACCAAAACCCACCCTTATCACTCCAGTGAATTCCAACACCACCAAAACCTCTTTTATTCTAATTCAAATTCCTTCTTATTCTATACCTTTATCAACTAAAAAAAAATGAAAGAATAATCTAATAATTCTCCTTCAATAGAATTAAGACCAAAATTAATCTTAATCTTTATCCATTTGAAGCCCCTCCCCATGTGTTGTCCAATACCCCCAATCGCGACAACAAAAATAAAACCAATCCACCTCTGGCCCCGAGATTCGAACACGGGACACAGGGGAACCCTTGCTAAGTAGCGCCCTGAGCCACTTGGGCCACCTTGATTTTATGCTAAAAGCCCCAATAATTATTCTTAACACCTACCTTCTTCACCCATCACCAAAAAGCAAAACAAAAACGCCCAAATGCGGCTCCGGCCCCTCGAACCCGTGCTCTCTTCTCCTCCAGCGCCTAAGTAGCGCCTAAGAGCCACTCTGCCTTTGGACTTCCATGTCCATCAAACCTACCCATTTAATTTTAAGGCCTACTTAGCCCGGTCCCCTTGACGTAAAAATAAAACAAGAAGAAATTGCCGCTTGGACTCGAACCCAAGCCCCATAGGCGCCACCTTCCAAAGCCCCAAGCAGCGCATAACCACTCTGCCAATGCCTTTCATGTGCCTAAAACGCCCAATTAATTCTTTTAAAACCTCTAAAGCCCAGCTCCATTCCTTAACCCCAAAAATCTAAAAATTTTCTAAGGCATTCTTTGCCTTCTAGGGTTCTCCAAACCCCTCAAAATTCCTCCAACATGACCCTAAGCCTACTAAACACTCGGGTTATGCCCCAAACGCATAACCCCTAAATCAGGGTGTTACACAAACAGGCTTGGAAAAGTGGTCTGAATATGCCACTTAGGGCCTATGGAAATGGCGCCATATGCAAGAGGAATGGGCCTGAGTTCGAGTCACTTGGGAAGCAAATAAAGGAGGTTTTATTTTATAAATAGTGGATAAATAAGGGATTTATTTATCATTATTTTCAAGAGATAATTGTTGGATTAAATTCTTTTAATTTGAATAAAGAGATAAAGAGGAAAATAAGGGAGAAGTGATGGCCAAGTAAGGGACTTTGAGTTTAATAATTTCGGCTAAGTAAGGATAGTTGCTGAATTATCTTTTATTTTAAGTGATAATAGAGGAGTGGTGGCCAAGTAAGGGACTCATTAGATGATAATTTCGTCTATAAAAGGAAGGAAGGAAGGAGGGCTACTCATCAATTTGTGCTTCCTCCTTTCTCTGCCGAATTCTTAGTGCTCTCTTCTCTTCTTTTCTTTCTTTTCTTTTGTCAAGTCGAGATTAAGTAATTGTTGGAACCTAGCCGAATATTTTCCTCTCCATTAGAAGCCATAGTCGAATCCTCCATCTTTATTCTTCCTTCTCTTTTCTTTCCAATCCATCAAAAGCCGAATCTTTGAGGGGCTTCAAGCATAGGTGCTGTCGAATTCTTCAAGGAGATCTTTCATGATTTACTAAGTGTCGACTACAAGGAAGGAGAAGTTCTTTTCCCGAAGGTACACCATAGGCCACGTGTTCCCTAGTTATTCGGTGAGTTTCGGGATTTAAAATCCACAAGGTAAGTGTCTATAGCATTCGGCCAAGGCCATGTTTGGTAAATATATGTGTTCATTAATTATTCAAAAGCCAAAAGCTAACCAAGTTAATTGATTCAATGCTTGGCGAATGCAAGAAGAGTATAGGCAGAGATTTCAAGACTTGATTCTTAAGTCAAACGGCAACAAGGTAAGTTTAAGTATACTAATCCTACTAGGATTTGGATTTATGGCCGAATGGCTTTTTATTAAAGTAGTAGGTGATTAATCAAATGTAGGGATTTAGGATCTAAAGCGATAGATCGATTTTTTGGGATTTCAAGGAATTCGTTAAGCTAATCAGGTGTGTACCCCACACTACTTCTTAATATGTTTCATGGCCTGTTTTATTAAAATATGTGATATTAAGAATATGAAAGTGGCTAAGGTACCATGTTATGGAACTAAGTACTCAGGTACGTTTCCTACTCCTACTAGGAATATGAAAAGAATGTGAACTCTGGCATATTTATGCATATCATTATTATATGGGGCATATGGGTTTGTTTGAAAGGGGAAGTGAATGTGGTAACTTAAGACCACGAACACGGTGACCTAAGACCGTGATATCTGAAAGTGGTGACCTAAGACCACAGTAATCTGAAAGTGGTGACCTAAGACCACGAATGCGATGACCTAAAACTGCAATTTGGAGTGTAGCGGAAGGAGGGTCGGCTTAGTAGTCCCCACGGTGTGACTGGCAGGTACGGGGGTGTGTAGCGGATGGACAACTAGGTTTGGGTTTGGGAATGCATCATAATTTGTATGCTATGATATGAATGCGTAACATTTGTATGCCTGATTCTATTTTGATTTAGTGTTTGTGTACACATTGAGTCTGTTTGACTCACCCCGTTGGGGAATCTTTTTCAGGTGACGATCAGTGATGGACTGGGACGGCAGAACTTGTGGTGGCCATGCTCAACATGAAGTTTTTATTTTATGAACTACTATTTCTATTTAAGTACTTGAATTACTTGGAAATTATTTGATGTAATAAGGCCATAAGGCCATAGTTGAATTGTTTTCCATTTATTTCTATTTAATATGATTGTGAGTTTTACCTATTAAAGTTTAAGTAAACTTTTTAATATAAAGAATTGAATTGGTTTTCAACACAAGCCCAACCCAAAACAATATATTTTTTTTAAAATCGTACAAATTTTTCCTAAGGACAAAAGAACTTTGAACCGGTTTACTTAAGGAACATACCGAATCTGGTCAAAGCTCGTGGGCCGAGTTCGGGGTGTTTCAGTTTGGTATCAGAGCCCAGTTTTAAACTCTCGGCCTGTGGGCTAAGGCCCAAAACGTTTTCAAATCGAGCCCAAATGAGTTCTATGAAAGTATTTTTGAAAATGAGCAGGTTTTCTGGCATGGCACCTAAGTCTCCGACCCGCAGTCCACCAGGTAAACACCCCGAACCATTTGTGTGATTATGTGGTTTATGTTATGAATTATGGAAGGGTAGAAGAGGAATGGAACGTAGAATAGCATGATAGGAACTTGAACCCTAGGACTAGTTTACTCAAACACAAACACATAAGACTTAAGGGCCATTAAACAAACCCATGACTAAGACGCCGAGTTAGGGTGTGGTAACCATTGTGCGCATGTCTAGGATTGGATCCGGAAGAGCCTTGTACTTAAGCGATCCTAGTGACTCACCTCCTCTCACTGGAATCCCTGCAGTGCGTAGCTTCTGGTTCACCCTAACCAAGAGGACTCGGTCATAGGCTAAACACAATGACTAAAACCCGAAAGGGAACTAGCCGTGTTTTTATAAACCCTAGTTTTAAAACTCTTAAAATTACCTTTTAATTTGTGAGAACTATTTTTACAAAATTCTTTCGAAAATTTTTTGATTTATAAAATTACAAAAATACCCCTAGTCGTAAATTACAAAAATACCTTTGGTTTATGAAATTCCCAAAATACCCATAGTTCTTATCAAAATTTTCATTACTTTATAAAATGTTCAAAAACCCTAATTTGCAAATTATCAAAAATACCTTGATTTGGAAAAAATTACGAAATTGCCCTTAACTCACAAAATTACCAAAATGACCTGATTTTCAAAATTTTTGCAACATCACCGATTTTGGAAAGTAAAATTCTCAAAAGAACCCTCAAAGTTTTGCAAATTTTGAAATATCCCTGATTTATTAAACTTTACAATTTTACCTCAGTTAATTACCAAAATACCCCAGAGTTTCAAAATTACAGAAATACCCCGAATTTTAAAAATTTTCAAAATACCCCTGGATTTCAAAATTACCAAAATACCCTTATTGACAAAATCACCAAGGAACCTTATTTTGACAAATTACAAAAATACCTCAGTAGGACACATTACGAAAATACCCACAGGTAGTGGAAAAACAACAACAATGAAAACTACAACATTTCTCCGAATGAACGAAAGTTCATAATTGGTTGATGAATGTGAACGTGACTTTTCTCGAATAGTGAATTTGAGTTGAGAACTTTGTTTGATCGAAAGAACCACTTTTAAACATCCCTTTTCATAAAACTGTTCGCGGTTAATCAGTGGAACAAAATTTCTGATGCATAAAACTTTTTAATCAGATTAAATCACGACGTTAGAAATGAGTTCTAGGGGACGTGAACTTAGAGATTGTGCCTAGAAAGTATGATGGTTCTATTAAGATCAGAGTGCGCAGCATAAGCATAGTGCGGTGAGTTAAGATGTACGATTATTCGTTAAGTAATTTCGAGGACGAAATTATTTTTAAGGAGGGTAGAACTGTAACATCCTGAAAAGAGCCTATGCATTTTTGGTTTAATTGTACGAAATGACATATCTTATGTGTTATGAATATATTTTGAACACTTTTGGAAACCTGGAAATGTATGGAAATGTTAAGTTTAAAAGAGGAAAGTGAACATTTTTGAAAACCTTGGAAATGTAAGGAAATGTCTTGTAAGGAAATGTCATGGAAATGTAAGGAAAATGGAAAGTGAACATTTTTGGAAACTTGGAAATGTAAGGAAATTGGAAAGTGAACATTTTTGGAAACTTGGAAATGTAGGGAAATGTCAAGTTTACAGAGCCGATCGAAAATTTTTGGAAACTTAGAAATGACCTAGAAATGACGAGTTTTAAGGTTTAAAAGGGGAAATTAAGGCAAGGTGGCCTTAAAAGAAAAAGTTTGTGAAATTTGACACACAAACAGCTTGGAAAAGTGGGTCTGAATATGCCACTTAGGGCCTATGGAAATGGCGCCATATGCAAGAGGAATGGGCCTGAGTTCGAGTCACTTGGGAAGCAAATAAAGGAGGTTTTATTTTATAAATAGTGGATAAATAAGGGATTTATTTATCATTATTTTCAAGAGATAATTGTTGGATTATATTCTTTTAATTTGAATAAAGAGATAAAGAGGAAAATAAGGGAGAAGTGATGGCCAAGTAAGGGACTTTGAGTTTAATAATTTCGGCTAAGTAAGGATAGTTGCTGAATTATCTTTTATTTTAAGTGATAATAGAGGAGTGGTGGCCAAGTAAGGGACTCCTTAGATGATAATTTCGGCTATAAAAGGAAGGAAGGAGGGCTACTCATTAATTTGTGCTTCCTCCTTTCTCTGCCGAATTCTTAGTGCTCTCTTCTCTTCTTTTCTTTCTTTTCTTTTGTCAAGTCGAGATTAAGTAATTGTTGGAACCTAGCCGAATATTTTCCTCTCTATTAGAAGCCATAGCCGAATCCTCCATCTTTATTCTTCCTTCTCTTTTCTTTCCAATCCATCAAAAGCTGAATCTTTGAGGGGCTTCAAGCATAGGTGCTATCGAATTCTTCAAGGAGATCTTTCGGGATTTACTAAGTGTCGACTATAAGGAAGGAGAAGTTCTTTTCCCGAAGGTACACCATAGGCCACGTGTTCCCTAGTTATTCGGTGAATTTCGGGATTTAAAATCCACAAGGTAAGTGTCTATAGCATTCGGCCAAGGCCATGTTTGGTAAATATATGTGTTCATTAATTATTCAAAAGCCGAAAGCTAACCAAGTTAATTGATTCAATGCTTGGCCGAATGCAAGAAGAGTATAGCAGAGATTTCAAGACTTGATTCTTAAGTCAAACGGCAACAAGGTAAGTTTAAGTATACTAATCCTACTAGGATTTGGATTTATGGCCGAATGGCTTTTTATTAAAGTAGTAGGTGATTAATCAAATGTAGGGATTTAGGATCTAAAGCGATAGATCAGTTTTTCGGGATTTCAAGGAATTCGTTAAGCTAATCAGGTGTGTACCCCACACTACTTCTTAATATGTTTCATGGCCTGTTTTATTAAAATATGTGATATTAAGAATATGAAAGTGGCTAAGGTACCATGTTATGGTACTAAGTACTCAGGTACGTTTCCTACTCCTACTAGGAATATGAAATATGTTATTAGTAACATGAGAATATGAAAAGAATGTGAACTCTGGCATATTTATGCATATCATTATTATATGGGGCATATGGGTTTGTTTGAAAGGGGAAGTGAATGTGGTGACTTAAGACCACGAACACGGTGACCTAAGACCGTGATATCTGAAAGTGGTGACCTAAGACCACAGTAATCTGAAAGTGGTGACCTAAGACCACAGTAAACTGAACGTGGTGACCTAAGACCACGAATGCGATGACCTAAGACCGCAATTTGGAGTGTAGCGGAAGGAGAGGGTCGACTTAGTAGTCCCACGGTGTGTTTGGCGGTGCAATGAGGGTGTGTAGCGGATGGACAACTAGGTTTGGGTTTGGGAATGCATCATAATTTGTATGCTATGATATGAATGCGTAACATTTGTATGCCTGATTCTATTTTGATTTAGTGTTTGTGTACACATTGAGTCTGTTTGACTCACCCCGTTGGGGAATCTTTTTTAGGTGACGATCAGTGATGGACTGGGACGGCAGAACTTGTGGTGGCCATGCTCAACATGAAGTTTTTATTTTATGAACTACTATTTCTATTTAAGTACTTGAATTACTTGGAAATTATTTGATGTAATAAGGCCATAAGGCCATAGTTGAATTGTTTTCCATTTCTTTCTATTTAATATGATTGTGAGTTTTACCTATTAAAGTTTAAGTAAACTTTTCAATATAAAGAATTGAATTGGTTTTCAACACAAGCCCAACCCAAAACAATATTTTTTTTAAAATCGTACAAATTTTTCCTAAGGACAAAAGAACTTTGAACCGGTTTACTTTAGGAACATACCGAATCTGGTCAAAGCTCGTGGGCCGGGTTCGGGGTGTTTCACTTGAGACCATTGGATATAGTTGACATGCCATAGGATTGTGATTACTCACCTATATGTATATGTAATTTGGGCACTGATGCCTTAGGACATGTTTGGTGTGTTGGAAAGTGTTAGCTTATCGCTTCACTTACGGGACATGTTTGACTCTATGAGTTTATGTGGTGTGTTGGAGATTCGTGTATCCGATTAGTGGTGATAGTGCCCACTTTTACGTTTCATAACTCAAGTGCCAAATTATCTCAATTTATCTATTAATGTGATTGTGTGTATTGTGATGTTTACATGAATATGCGGATATTGACTCTGTAAATAAACTATCGAATATGCATGTGAAGTAAAACATGTCAACTAAGTTAAGGCTGCTATAATTATGCTACATATATGTTTCACTAATGCTTGATGAATTGTTTGCATGGTAGTTGTTCTAGGCATTCATTGAGCTTGTTAAGCTCACCCATTCCTTTTAAACCATTGCATATTAGTAACATTTCGATGTAAGCAGTTTTGTTTTGAGGGGCGATTCCAAGCAAGTCCTTTTCTATTATTTCATAGGTGTTATTGTTATCTATTTTCATTTTGCGAATAAGGCAATGTGGTAGACTTTTACAGATATTTGCCTTGATGTTTGGGATGCTTTCATAGACTATTTACTCCTAAGTTTATTGGATTCGTTTCGTATGATATTGATTATTGCTCAGACTTACTTTTGATGTTTGAGACTATTGTTACGGTCACTTTGATGTTTATTAGATGAGGATATGTTAGCATGATGGAGTAGTCATGTTGGAATCATTTATTTACTCAAGTAGGTTGTATTTTTCTGGTCTAGAGCAGAGGTATCGATATTCGTGTTGTAAAAATGATACCTCTGTGATTTTGAAATGTGCAGGGATATAGTAACGTAATTTGGTATCGATACCCTATCACGAGTATCGATACTCAGGGTAGAAATATCGATACTTTGGCAGAGTACCGATAATTTTTGAGGTTTGGGTTTTAAAGCGAGAAATAGTAAGTAGTTTTAGTATCAATTTTCCAAGTAGTACCATTCAGAGAATTATTGATACCTCACCATCAGTATCGATACCTACATGGTCAATTTTGAGATTATTCTAAATGGACCTTATGCATATTTAATTATTATTATAAGACTATTTGATGTATGTTTAACATGTAACAATGATGGTAAAGAGTATGATTGACTTAAAACCTATACGAATACTAAAATGGAAGACGTTTAAGTTAGAATGAGCTTTTACTTGTTGTGTATAACATGAGACGCTGGTGTGGCATCCTGAAATTCAAGCTTGGCAACCAGGCTGGGTATAGGGTTTATATTTGGTGGTATCAGAGCCTAGATTCATTAACACTCAGACCTAGGTGATTATTGTGTGTTTGGAGTTTCAAAACTCATGAGTCTAAATCCTTTTGATTTCTTTAAATTGTTGATATAACTCTGATTGAGTGGCATGAGATTTCTTGAAATAGTTTGTTGAATTGTATGTGAGGTAGGAACAAGAACACATTACCTTAATCCTAAAGTTTGCTTGCAGGAACGAGACTTGGATCATCTCCTTTCCACTCACACCTTTTATTTGTTTGTTTGTACGCTAGATTATTATATATGCTTTCTAGACGTGTTAATGTTAGAGCTAGTGTGCTCAAGAGGATGGTACATCCTCTGCACCTCTTGTGCCGCCGCATAGAGTGAACATACCTGATGAGGGTGTAGGCCCTCTGATGGAAGCTATGATTGGAGCATTTCAGTGAATTGCTGGTGCTAACCCTGCTCCTGCACCGGTTAACCGAAGGTTACCGCTTGAAAGTCTTTGGGCATTGGGTGGTAAGGAATTTTTTGGAGTGAAATATATTAATCCGACCGTAGTTGAGTACTAGTTGAAGGGAGTTGAAAGGATACTCGAGTAGATATCCTATTCTGACGTGGAGAAGTTGGGTTGTGCTGTGTCTTTACTCGACAGTGAGGCTCATCATTGGTGGAATACTGTTAGGAGAGGTACTACTACTGATCGTTTGACCTAGGAATATTTTCTTGAGGTTTATGAGGAAGTTTATGGGTTACCAGTATATGGAGGTTTGTAAGCGTGAATTTCAGGATCTAGTTGAAGATGATTTGTCAATGGCTGACTATGAGGTAGTGTCACATCCCAAAAACATGGTTAGTAGAAATTAGGTTAATGAACCAAAAGAATGATTGCTTGAATTTTATTTATTTTATATAATCTTTTGATATTAATAAATATCAAGTATAGTGGTTGGGTAGTGGAGAAGTTGTCCATGATGACTTGTGTTTGAATCCCTTCCCTCACACTATTTTCTATGTGGTACAATTTTGCCTCAAACCTTAGCAAAGGTCACACCATGTTTTTAAAATAAATTTGGTAGGAATTAAAACAAGTGAAGTGGTCAACTGGTTAGGTGCTCCTAAGCTATCATAGAGGTCCTAAGTTCAAGTCCCCTTGTTCTCATCTTTTTATTTAATTTAATTTTTTAACACAATTTCCATTTGCATAATGTGCTTGTCGTCCACCCCATTATTACCATGTTTAGCAGGATTCCTTTCCCTCTTTATGAGTCAAACTTACCATATGTTAAGCTAACATTATCCCCTTTTCACTCCATGTCCCCCACTCTTGCCAAAACATGGATTCAGCATGTAACGCCCCAAAAATTGGGCCTAGAATAAATGGGTTTCCTATGTCGAGAGAATGGATTTTATCGTTCGGAAAAGAAAAAAAGAAGAAGAAAGGGAATAATGAATTAAGTGTATAAAAAAAATTATGATTGCATGTTTAGTTTAATTTTTAGGTGATTTAGGAAGGGTTGGTAGTGTTGGAAAAGTCCTAGGCTCGATCTAGGGCTTTAGCAAAAATTTTGTTTTTACCCTTAAAGTGAGGTTGGTGGTAGTCAAAAGGCTTTTAAAATATTGTTGGGTTAAAAGATAGCACAAGGGAGTAGGTGGTCTGGTGGCCTGGGGCGTTCTGAATAAGCTGGTGGTCAAAGGTTCAAGTCCTGGACTTGGCAAAAAAATTGATTGCGCATATGTTAGTATGAAGGCCAGAGTTTAGGCCTTATAATTAGTTGGGGCTGATTCACAACACAAAGAAACGCCTGGCCCAGTGGCAAAGGCGTTAGGAGCAGGAGGGGAAGCAGGTTTCTTGTAACAGTTTAATTTTGACCATAATCAGAATAGTGGTTTCGGGACCACAAATCCGAGTCTGAAAAATATTTTTTAAATTATTTTCATGTTTATTATGTGTGAATTTGTTTGTGTTAAATTTTCATGATTTAATTTTGCCGTTTAGGTGTCCGATTAAATAAAAGGACTTAATCGCGTAAATTATAAAAGTTACTAATTAAAGTGTAAAGTACCCTTTTGATTGTGGCTTTATTATATAGGGTCCCTAAGGGGCGATTAACCCATTTCAAAGATAGTGGACAGTACATGGTCAATAATGGCCTTGGATATTTTGTTATAAAATATTATATTATAAGGTTAATAAGGTAAATTAGTAATAAACAAATATATGTTAAAAATAAAACATGATATGCATGTTATCATCTTTATTTTATTTAGCTGAAAGTTATAAAGAAAAGAAGAAACAAAGCCTAACATTCGGCCAAGGAGAAAATTTGTGATTAAAGGTTAGTTTTTGATCGGTTTTCGATAATTTCTACGTTTTTGTAATCGTTGCTTCGAAAGCTTTAAAACCCATGTATCAATTTCATGAATTGATGATGTTTGTGTAAAATGCCATTGATGCTATGTTGAGTTTTGTGATGTTTTATGGTGTTAAATGATAGATATGTAATTGATGAACATACTTTGTTCTTGAATTTTTGATAAATTTAGCTAAATAGGGCTAAATTGAGAAAATAAATTTTTGAGGGGCTAGATTGCAAAATAAATGAAATGTATGGAATTATATGATTATATGGAATATTCGGCCTAGCTATGTTGTTGGGAGATTTTGCATATTTTGTGTTTTGTGCAAATAGGGCTAAATTGTAAAAGTGTGAAATATTAGGGGCAAAATGGTAATTTTCCCATTTAGGTGTTTTGGATTAAATTGAAATGAAATGTATTTGAATGAGCTTAATTTGAATATATTTAGATCAAGAACAAAGAAAAATGGACTTGGATCGGGGAAAAGCGAAAATTAGCGAATAGCCAGTTTTTACCGTCCGACGATATCTGAGGTAAGTCTATAAGCAATTTAATACCATTATTATCGGTTATAACCTTGATTACATGCTGAATTATGAATTTTATAAATGTGAATTTGGCCAAAGCCGAATGTGGTAAGTGATTTAGTAATGAAATGTAGTTAAATTTAATTGAGTTGATATGTTAAAGTGATAGGAATTATGTGTGATATATGTGATTTTGGTAATATGTAATGTGTATGAGATGGTTTAATAATATCGATATTCGGGCTTCGAACCTAGCAGGCCTTGTGCCGGTGAAGTGTATCAGGCTTATTGCCTAGCAGGCTAAATGCCAGTGACTAAATTTCAGACCTCGGGTCTAGCGGGCTTAGTGCCGGTGTGTGTTTCAGGCTTTGTTGCCTAGCAGGCTTAATGCCGGTGATTTATTTTAAATAGAGGGTTCGTGGATTATTATCAATGTGGAATTTAATTACAGCAAATAAGCTGAACGTTCAGGTACGTATAAGCCTCATAGTTGTAAGGAATAAGGTAAGATGATATATTACTATTCAATGCTAGTAATATGTGATATAGTTGAGGTATATTTGTAAGATTTTAATGTGTGCATTGGCTTTACAAATAATGAGTGTAATATATTGAAATTCGATTTTGGTTATGTTTTTGAGATTGCCATATGTGTAAATGCAAAATGTGGGGATAAATGGATATATGTACATATGTGTATAATCGATTATATGTGGTCAATATGTATATTGTACTTACTTGATTTGGTTATATGTGGATACATATTAAATTTATGTGTATTCGGTGAGTTTGCACATTTAGGGTGAAATAAGGCTATTTTGATGTTGTTAAAGAAAAGGGTATTATCATTCGACATAAATAGATCATATAAGTACTAAGTTTTGAAATTTTATGATATTAATTTTGGAGTTGAAAATGCTTGAATGATTACTTGATTTAATATTTTTGCTTAAGACTTACTAAGCTAGTTAGCTTACTTTGTGTGATATGTTTCTACTCTGTTTTATAGATTTTGATCAAGCTACGAGCTCGGGGAATTGTCATTGAAGACATCCACACTATCGTCTTATTTTGGGTACTCTTAAAAGTTGAATTTTTTAACTTAAGGCATGTATAGGCTAGGTTAATGCTTGAATAACATTTTGTTGAAAGTATATAAGCCATGCGAAAATGGCTTGTCTTATTATTAAATAATCTAAAGTTATGCAAGTCTTGATTAAATTAAGTGTGCAAGTTTTGCTTGGATAAAGAGTATGGATGTGTTATAAATCATGCCAAGTATGAAAGTTTGCATATGTATGTTTGATATGAAATCATTATATATGAATTATTGCTAACTTTTGGAAAGTGAACATATGTGGTGGTTTATCAAGTATGGAATGAGATTTGGTATACATTGCTTTTGATGGGTAGTATAAAAACATGAATCCACCTTATAAACTTTGTATTCGGCAATATGTGTTATTAATGGATATGTAATTGAATAGCATATTCGGTTATGAATGGCATTGGTGCATGTGTATCAAATTCAATTTATGTGATTTGGTAGTGAAATGGCCAAATTATGGTACTATGGTCTTGATGGTATTCGGCCATGATGCTTGATCTTTATAAAAGTACAATCGGTAATGTATGTATGCATGTGTTGGTAATTCATTTGAATTTCGTATCTATTATGTCATGCCTTTGGTTTAGTATATTGTTATTTTAGAAGTTGATCTTATTATGCATTTTTGAAACAAAAGAGATTGCATTGGGGAAATTGGTACATGCGCAATTACATTAACAGGGACTATGATTGATAAATGTTAAATTTGATTACACAAGATTTAGTATGTTAATATATATATACACGCATACTTAGTTTTGATATTTGTTATTTTGTTCAGGTTTAGTAGTAATGGATATGTGCATATTCAGTCATTGAAGATTAGGTGACCAATTGATTAGTGATAAAGATATTTGTTGAAACATGCTTCTATGTGAATTTGGCTAAATAATTTATAATATGTATTTATAAATGTTAAGTATTTAATGGAATTACAGTACACTTTATGTATTCGATTATGTCTGCTTGAGTCGTAAATATTTGATATGGCTTGTATTATGCTTAGTAATGCCCTTTAACCCTAATTCGGCGACGGATACGGGTTAAGGGTGTTACATTTGATTGGTATCAGAGCTTACGGTTTAGTCGATTCTAGGACTACCGTAACACGTGTGAGTCTAGCTATACATGCCTTGAATTATAATGCGATAGTGTGGTGACTTCTGACATTTGAATTGTGATTTTTATATAGTAAATGGATCCCGACAGAGCTGTAGCTGATGATGTTGAGAGCATAGCGCCTGATCTTGCACATGGGTCAGTGCCGGTAGACTCTTGACCTATCTCTAGTAGCCATGAGGGGGAGGCTAAGCAAGCCTTCTACCAGATGATGAACGAATGGTTCACCCAATATATTCGGACTAACCCGTCTGTGCAACAACCTCTACCCCCGAATAATCCATCTCCGATACCTATGGTACCTCCGATAGTAGATCCGATGAGATTTGGCAGGCCTCCTATAGATAAAATCAGGAAACACGGGGCCAAAGTGTTTAAGGCTAATGACGATGATGATGCAGAACGAGCTGAGCTGTGGCTTGAAAATACTATCCGAGTGTTCGATGAGTTATCATGTACTCCGGAGGAATGTTTAAAATGTGCAATATCACTATTGAGGGACACCGCATATCACTCGTGGAATACACTAGTATCGGTGGTTCCGAAGGAGAAAGTAACCTGGGAATTCTTTCAGACTAAATTCCGTAAAAAGTAAATCAGTCAGAGATTCATCGATCAAAAGCGTAAAGAATTTCTAGAATTGAAACAGGGTCGTATGACCGTGACTGAATACGAACAAAAATTTGTGAGATTGAGCCGATATGCTCGTGAATGTGTTTCAACCGAGGCTATTATGTGTAAAAGATTTGAAGACGGTTTGAATTAAGACATTAAGTCGCTAGTCAAAGATCTTTGGAGATTAAAGAGTTCGTGGTACTTGTTGAACGAGCTTGTAAAGCTGAAGAGCTTGGAAAAGAGAAAAGAAAAGCTGAGTTTGAAGCTAGAGATGTTCGGAAAAGATCATCGAGTAAGACTTTTCATTCAGCACCAAAGAAGTTTAGAGATGAATCCAGTCGATACAAAGCCACTTCAAACTTTCCTAGACGGGACCGAGACCGACCACCTGCGGGTTCTCGAGCCACTTCAATGGCTAGTGTTGGTAATGTTTAGCAGAACTGGGTTGAGTGTAAACATTGTGGAAAATGGCATTCTGGGAGTTGTAGATTTCATGATCGGTCCTGTTTTAAGTGTGGATCGATGGATCACTTTATTAGAGAGTGCCTGATGTTAGCCGAGCAAACACTATTCGGAATGTGAGACAGAGCAACGTGTCAGCACGAGGCAGACCACCCAGATATTCGGGTAATGTAGGTGGCAACCAAAGGGGAACAAAAGATACAGCGGTTTGATCGGAGGCTCGTGCACCTGCTAGAGCATATGCTATACGCACTCGTGAGGATGCTTCTTCCCCAGATGTCATTACCGGTACTTTCACTCTTTATGATACTAGAGTTATTGCGTTGATTGATCCTGGTTCAACTCATTCTTATGTGTGTGAAACATTAGTATCCGAGAAGACTCGCTGTTGAGTCATCGAGTTTGTAATTCGAGTATCTAACCCCCTGGGCCGGTGTGTTCTGGTTAACAAAATGTGTAAAAGTTGCCCGTTAATGATTCGGGATTCATGTTTTCCAGCCGATTTGATGTTGTTGCCCTTCGATGAATTCGATATAATTTTGGGAATGGACTGGTTAACTTTGCACGATGCTGTTGTTAATTGCAAAAGAAAGACCCTTGATTTGAGATGTTAGAATGGTGAAATTATTCGGATTGAATCTAATGATATGAATGGGTTATCAGCGGTTATATCTTCGATGTTAGCTCGGAAGTATATGAGAAAAGGGTATGAAGCTTACTTGGCTTATGTGCTAGATAGTAAAGTGACTGAGAAGCAGATTGAATCCGTACCAGTTGTGTGCGAATACCCAGATGTGTTTCCTGAAGAATTACCGGGTTTACCACCAGTTCGAGAAATAAAATTTGGCATTGAATTAGTACCGGGGACGACTCTAATTTCAATAGCTCCGTATCGGATGGCACCTACAGAATTAAAAGAGTTGAAAGCACAGTTGCAAGAGTTAACAGATAGGGGCTTTGCACGACCGAGTTTTTCTCATTGGGGAGCACCAGTTCTATTTGTGAAAAAGAAAGACGGGACTATGCGAATGTGCATTGATTATCGAAAACTAAATAAGGTAACCATAAAGAATAAATATCCGTTGCCTCGGATTGACGACTTGTTTGATCAGTTGAAAGGGGCTTCAGTGTTTTCAAAGATAGATTTGAGGTCGGGTTATTATCAGTTGCGAGTCAGAGATTTAGATGTGCCAAAGACTACTTTTCGGACGAGGTACAAACACTACGAGTTTTTGGTTATGCCTTTCGGACTCACTAATGCACCTGCTGTTTTTATGGATCTCATGAATCGAATTTTCAGTCAGTATTTGGATCGGTTTGTGGTAGTGTTTATAGATGATATTCTGATCTACTCCAGAAATGAAACCGAGCATGCCGAGCATCTGAGGCTTGTGCTACAAACTTTGCGAGATAAATAGTTGTATGCAAAGTTTAGTAAATGCGAGTTTTGGCTGAGTGAAGTCAATTTTCTGGGTCACGTTGTTTCAGCATTAGGTATTCAGGTTGATCCGAATAAAATATCGGCTATACACGATTGGAAACCACCGAAAAATGTTTCTAAAATTCGAAGCTTTCTAGGACTTGCTGGTTACTACAGACGTTTTGTAAAAGGTTTTTCTATGATAGCTACCCCGTTGACAAAGCTATTATAGAAAGATGTTAAGTTTGAATGGTCGAAAAAGTGTCAGAAAAGTTTCGATCAGTTGAAAGCTCTTTTGACCGAAGCTCCAGTGTTAGTCCAACCTGAATCGGGTAAAGAATTTTTTGTTTATAGTGATGCATCTTTGAATGGTTTGGGTTGCGTTTTGATACAGGAAGGCAAATTCATAGCTTATGCTTCGAGACAATTGAAGCCACACGAAAGAAATTACCCGACACATGATTTAGAGCTAGCAGCCATTGTGTTCGCATTAAAGATTTGGCGTCATTATCTGTTCGGGGAGAAATGTCATGTGTATTCAGATCAGAAAAGTTTGAAGTACTTGATGACTCAGAAAGATCTGAACCTGAGACAACGCAGATGGTTAGAGCTGTTGAAAGATCACGAATTAGTGATTGACTACCATCCGGGGAAAGCCAATGTTGTTGCGGATGCTCTAAGTCAAAAATCATTATTTGCTCTTCGTGCGTTGAACGCACATATGGCTATGTCTGATGATGGTTCGATAGTAGCTGAATTAAAAGCAAAATCAGTATTTATTCAACAAATTAGTGGCGCTTGTAAAGTTGACAAAGATTTGTTAGCAAGACGAGTTCAGTGTGAGAACAGTGTTGAGTTAGAGTTTCGAATAGATGAGAATGATTGTTTGAATTTCAAAGACCGACTGTGTGTTCCGAGAAATTTAGATTTGATTTAGATGATATTGAATAAAGCTCACAGTAGCCGGTTGTCTGTACATCCGGGTAGCACGAAAATGTATAATGATTTGAAACAGTTCTATTAGTGGCCTGGTATGAAACGAGACATATTTGAATTTGTATTGAAGTGCTTAGTTTGTCAGCAGGTTAAGGCCGAACATCAGGTGCCTTCTGGATTACTTCAACCGATCATGATACCTGAATGGAAATGGGACAGAATTGCTATGGATTTTGTATCCGGTTTGCCTACAACACCGAGCAAGAAAGATGTAATTTGGGTTATAGTGGATAGACTAACCAAATCAGCTCACTTTGTTCCAGTTCGTACGGACTATTCGCTCGATAAGCTTGCTGAGTTGTATGTATGTCAAATTGTGAGATTGCATGGTGTGCCGATTTCCATTATTTTGGACAGAGACCCGAGATTCACGTCGCGATTTTGGAAGAAATTGCAAGATGCTTTAGGTACTAAACTACATTTTAGCACAGCTTTCCATCCGCAGACAGATGGTCAATCCGAACGAATCATTCAGATACTTGAGGATATGTTGAGATGTTGCATCCTCGAGTTTGAAGGTGCGTGCGAACGATACTTACCTGTGATTGAATTTGCTTATAATAATAGTTTTCAATCTAGTATCAAAATGGCACCCTACGAAGCTTTGTACGGTCGTAAATGTCGTACACCGTTGTACTAGACCGAGCTCGGTGAAAATAAGATACACGGGGTTGACTTGATTAAAGAGACTGAACAGAAAGTGGTAGTGATCCGTGATAGTTTGAAAGTTGCATCAGATCACCAAAAGTCATACGCGAATTTAAAACGTAAAGACATTGAGTTTCAGGTCAGAGATCGGGTATTTCTGAAAGTTTCTCCGTGGAAGAAAGCTCTTCGATTTGGACGTAAGGGCAAATTAAGTCCGAGGTTCATCGGACCATATGAGATCATCGAACGTGTCGGGCCTGTTGCTTATAGATTAAGGTTGCCTGCTGAACTAGAAAAGATACACAATGTATTTCATGTTTCGATGCTTCGTAGATATAGATCTGATCCGTCACATGTGATTGCCCCGTTTGAGATTGAAATCCGATCTGATATGACATACGAAGAGGAAACGATCCGTATCTTAGCTTGCGAAGTGAAAGAGTTGAGAAACAAGAAGATTCCGTTAGTAAAAGTATTATGGAATCGACACGGTATAGAAGAGGCTACGTGGGAGCCTGAGGATTCAATGAGACAACAATATCCGACTCTGTTTAACGGTAAGATTTTCGGAGACGAAAATTCCTAAGGGGGGAGAGTTGTAACAGTCTGATTTTGACCCTAATCGGAATAGTGGTTTCGGGACCACAAATCCGAGTTTGAAAAATATTTTTAAATTATTTTCATGTTTATTATGTGTGAATTTGTTTGTGTTAAATTTTCGTGATTTAATTTTGCCGTTTAGGTGTCCGATTAAATAAAGGACTTAATCGCGTAAATTATAAAAGTTACTAATTAAAGTGTAAAGTAACCTTTTGATTGTGGCTTTATTATATGGGGTCCCTAAGGGGAAATTAACCCATTTAAAAGATAGTGGACGGTACATGGTCAATAATGGCCTTGAAAATTTTGTTATAAAATATTATATTATAAGGTTAATAAGGTAAATTAGTAATAAACAAATATATGTTAAAAATAAAACATGATATGCATGTTATGTAACAGTCTGAATTTGACCCTAATCGGAACGGTGGTTTCGGGACCACGAATCCGAGTCGAATAATAATTAAATATTATTTTTACGTGTTAATTATATGTGAATTAGTATGCGTGAAAGTTTAGTATAAAAATTTGATTGTTTGTGTGTTTAATTTAGTAAAAAGGATTAAATCGCGTAAGTGGTAAAGGTTGCCATTTATTTAATCAAGTGGCTAAATTGAATTGTTTCCTTTTTGCATGTGGATTTATGTGGCAAATAAGCCAAAAGTTTGTGTTAGTGGACGGTAACATGGATATTATGTGCTTATATATGTGTAATTTTATAAGTTATATTAATAATATATTATAAAAACATTATAATAAAATATTAAAGGCATTAAAAAAAAGAAAGCCATAATTTTATGCTTATCATTCTTTCAAAACCGAAGCAAAGAAAAGAAAAACATAATTAGAAAAAAATAAGGCATTCGGTCATCTTTTAGCTCAATCCAAGGTATGTTTGATTTCGGTTTTTGATAATTTTTACGTTTTTGAGATCGTTGCTATGAAATGTACAAGACCCATGCTTTAATTTTTGAGTTTGATGAATATTTTGAGATAAGCCATTGTTGATAGTTGGTTGTTTATGTTGTTTAAGGATGAATTATGAAATATATGTGTTAGATTAATATGTTTTGTCTTTGGATTTTTGATGAATTTGAGTATTTTGGGCTAAATTGCAAAAATAAATTTTTGAGGGACTAAAATGTGAAAGAAATGAAATGCATGGACTTATATGATTATAAGGAAGATTCGGCCTAGCTATGTTGTTGTGAGATTTTGCATATTTTGTGTTTTGTGCAATAGGGACTAAATTGTGAAAATGTAAAATATTAGGGGTAAAAATTTAAATTTCCCATTAATGTGTTTTTGGACTAAATTGAATGAAAATATAGTTGAATGAGCTTATTTTGAACATGTTTAGATCAAGAACAAAAGAAAACAGACTTGAATCGGGGAAAAGCGAAAATAATCAAATAGCCAGTTTCTGTTGTCCGACGATATCCGAGGTAAGTCTCTAAGCAAATAATCATCGTAAATTATTTACGTAATTTGGTATGTGCTGAAATTTGGATTCATCATAATTATATATGAATTAGCCGAATTTGGCTAAGTATAATATTCGATTCGGATAGGTTATTGAATGATATGTGTTATTTGAATGTTCGTACAATAAGTTTGAAACGAGTAAAAGGTTCGATATATGAAATGATTCTTGTGAGAAATGTTAAAGTATTACTATTCAGGCTTTGAGCCTAGCAAGCCTTGGGCTGGTGAACTTATCGGGCTTTGTGCCTAGTAGGCTTATTGCCGGTGATCGAATATCAGACCTCGGGTCAGCAAGTGCTTAGTGCTTGGTGTGTGATTCAGCTTATGCCTAGTAGGTTTTATACCGGTGATCTATAATATGAGTTTATGTTTATGAAATGATTGAGTTATGGTGGCCATTGAACAAGCAAAAGCTTATTTAAATGAATTAGATTACATTCGGCCATAAGGTATGTATTTACATAAGTACATGTTATATGTGATGATTATCGAATAAGTAAGTTGATAGATAATGTGATGGTATATTTGGCATCTTGGATGTGGATAAAATGATATTGAGTTGACGTTGTTTACTTGAAAATATGAGATTATTGAATAGATGTATATGTATATATATATATACATTCGGTTATGTGGAATTTTTTGTATATACATTCGATTATGTGGGATTACTTTATATCTACATGAAAATTGTTATTTGGTTGTAGATGGAGGTATATATACATATATATACATTCGGTTATGTGGAAATTTTTGTATATACATTCGATTATGTGGGATTACTTTATATGTACATAAAAATTGTTATTTGGTTGTAGATGGAGGTATTTATACATATAAATATTTATTAATCGATGTGCCTTTGAAAAGTCTTACATTTAAAGTAGATATTGATGAATGTTTTGGTTATGAAAGGATATAGGCATTCAGCTATAATAATTTATATGTGTTATGTTATTAAGTTAATGTTACAATTTTTTCGGTTTAATTTGATTGATTATCCAATTGATTTGTTAAGTTTGCTTAAGACTTACTAAGCTAAGTTAGCTTACTCTGTGTGTTTGTTATTTTGTTTTATAGATTTTGGTCAAGCTACGAGCTCAGGGGATCATCAACGAAGTCATCTACACTATCGACTTATTTTGGTACCTTTAAAGTTTAGATTTCGAACTTAAGGCATGTATAGGCTAGTTAAATAAGAGAATGCGTTTTGATGCTGTAATTATAGGCCATGCGAAAATGGCTTGATCTTAATGTCAAATGTTCTAATGCTTATGTTTTAATCATGTTATATGTGTTTGTTTTGCTTGGTTTAAAAGTATGGTTGCTATGTGAATTCATTATAAGCAAATATATATATATATATATGGATATGTATGATTAATGTCATTAAGTGATATCATGCTTTAATAATGTAACTGCAAGCATGTGCATATTCGGCTAGATGATGAGATAATATGTTATGTATTTTGAATTGACATATTCGCTTATGGTACATATATATATGCATGTATATTAAGTTTAAATTTAGATGTTCAGGCTATGGAAGACATATTTGGTATATTTGGGTGTGATTATGTACATTTAGATGTTGTGATCTATGTTTTGTATAGATGTGTGAGCAAGTGGTATATTTTGAGCATAATTAAGTGAAATTCTATACAAAAACATATGTATGTTTAGTTTGGTATTTGACAACTTGCTTTAGCAGACTAAAAATGAGCATATGCAGGTTCAAATTTTGAATCTTATTTGATCACATGAGTTGTAATCTTTGAATTTGATGAAAAATGTTTAGATGAGAATTGGTTAATGGTTATGAGATATACTTGAGATGGGTTAAGTATACTAAGATTAAGTATTATTATTTACAATGCTTTCGGTTTTTACTATATGAGCAGAAAAATTTTGTTATGACTTGTGCTATTTTCGGTAATGCCTTATAACCCTAATCCGGCGACGGACATGGGTTAAGGGTGTTACATTTTATTGGTATCAGAGCTTACGGTTTAGTCGATTCTAGGATTACCGTAGCACGTGTGAGTCTAGCTATACATACCTTAATTTACACTACGATAGTGTGATGACTTCTGACATCTGAATTGTGTTTTTATATAAAAATGGATCCCGATAGAGCCGTAACTGATGATGTCGAGAGCGTAGCGCCTAATCCTGCTCATGGGACGGATACCCGGTAGAATCTCGACCTATCTCGAGTAGCCATGAGGGGGAGGCTAAGCAAGCCTTCTACCAGATGATGAACGAATGGTTTACTCAATATGTCCGGACTAATCTGGCTGTGCAACAACCTCCACCCCCGAATAATCCATCTTCGATACCTATGGTACCTCCGATGTTAGATCCGATGAGATTTAACAGGCCTCCTGTAGATAAAATTAGAAAACACGGGGCCGAAGAGTTTAAAGCAAATGATGATGATGATGCAGAACGAGCTGAGCTGTGGCTTGATAATACTATTCGTGTGTTCGATGAGCTATCATGTACTCCGGATGAATGCTTAAAATGTGCTATATCCTTATTACGGGACACCGCATATCACTGGTGGAATACACTGGTATCGGTGGTCCCGAAAGAGAAAGTGACCTGGGAATTTTTCCAGACTGAGTTTCGTAATAAATATATCAGTCAGAGATTCATCGACCAAAAACGTAAAGAATTCCTGGAATTGAAACAGGGTCGAATGACCGTGACTGTGTAACATCCTAAATTAGGGGCTATTGGTGATTGAATAATTATTTGGTATGTTGGAACTGCTGTGATATTATTTATGGGAATATTTGGTTTAATTTAAGGCCTTGTGTTGGCTCGGTTTGGTAGAAAATTTCAGTTTTTAATATTTAAGGTAGGGAGCCTTAGCAGAAGGGGGTTATAAGAATAAATGGGGATAATTTGGACATAAGATGAGCCTAGAATAAGTGGCAAAGTAAGCCCACTTAAAAGCTGCTTGTGACGCCACCAAGGAGCAAGGGAGAACCTTGGTTCGAGTCACAGAAATCCTTCCTTTTGTTCTTTATTTGGACGGCACAAGGGGGAGAGATTTTCTCTCCTTAAATTCTTTTTATTATCTATTAAGATAATAGGATAATATGAGCTTTTTATTGGATTTTTATTAGAGTATTCAAATTATTTGAATGGTTTTAAATTAAGTGGCATGGAGTAATTCAAGGAAGTTGAGGGGAATTTGAACTCCTTGCTCAAGGGAAAGATGGACGGCAAGGCAACTAGGGGAGGCGAATTCTTTTTAAGGCTCTTAGCTATCATCTTATCTCCTTTTCTTCACTATTGTGCATAGCCGAATTCTCTAGTAAGTAACTTTGTTATTTTTGTGCTTTACAACTTGTTCCAAGGATTCCAAAACTCCAATTCTTGTCCCTCTTTTGCCGAATTCCCATCCTCAAGTCCATCTTCTTCTTTTCCTTGCTAGCCGAACATCCACTCCTTATTGCCGAGACTTCATCTCCTTCTTCCATTATTTCTCCCTAGGCCGAATACACCCCCTTCCAAATGTGAAAATCTTTTCTCTTACTTGGAGGCACTTTGGCCGAATACCAAAGGTGATACAAGACTTTCGGGACTTTCTTTCCAATCGGTTGAGAAGGTAAGGGTACTAACCGAATGTTTTTAGTGTTCACTCTTATGATCTATCGATTTGGACTTAAGGAAAAGCCGAAATTCGGTATAAGCTAATGATGGGCTAATCTTGTTGGTTGAAGCCGATTTCACCTAGAACTTCGGGATCTCCATGCAGTAGGTTGAATCCTTCAAACCTAAAGCAATCGGTTTTGGGGTAAGGTGGTAGGATCGACTTTCTTTATTCATGATATTCATTTAAGCCGAAGGCTACTAACTTGGTTGAGTGCCGATTTTAGGGTGGTGAAACAAAAGGCTAGTACTCAAGACACGCGGGTAAGGTTTTGGGATCCATAGGAGAACCCTCTTAAATTTTGGGTTTGGCCGAATAGGCCTTTGGATACTAACATTGGCAATTGGCCGAATATAGGAACAAGTAGATCTTGGGAGGCCGACTTCTCTCCTCAGGAATTAGACTTCTCATCGACATCAGGTGTGTACATACACACTTATAGCAGTTAACGTTTGTGTTAAATATATGTTGCCTGTAAATCTGCTCGATATAGTTACGGATCTAGTACCTCAAGGGTACAAGCGAGGATCCCGGTAAGTCTCTGTTAATACGAGATTGTTATGCTTTTGGGAAGCATGGTTCATGTGTTACATGTGATAAATGTATGAGATCTATTCATGAATATTTGACTATTGTGGGTTAAATGAGTGGAGGGGCAGTGATATTTTGTGCTGACGAGCACCAGTGTTTTGGTAACACACTCGTGACTACGGTCACCAGAGGTTTGGTACCTCCAGAGGTTTGGTACCTCAAAGCGACTTGTCCTCGTAGTTAACACCACCGTGGGTTGGCCCCCACTTGAGATATGGGATAAATGCGCGGTGATTTGGTATCACACGATGGGTTGGCCCCATCACCCGATTTGTGTCTACGGACACCAGTGTTTTGGTAACACATCGTGACTATATGTCACTAGTGGTTTGGCACCACCAGTGTTTTGGTAACACATTGTGACTACGGTCACCAGTGGTTTGGTACCACATGGGGTAGACAAAGGCGTTTGGTTGGCTAGGTTGGGGCACATAATATTCTGCATATTAACTGTTATATGTTGTGTATGGAAATGTTTTTAAAACGGGGGAAGGGTTACATACTGAGTCTTGGTGACTCACCTTCTCCTTTAACATTTTTCAGGTGACTCGTAGATGGCGGTTGAGGAGCCGGTTGGACTCGAGGTGGCCATGCAGTGGACTTGAATAAATTGAACTTTAAACTTAGCTATTTTATTTTATTATTGGTTTATGTTTATTTTGGATGTAATAAGGCCTCCATATACTTCACTTTTGTTATTTCTCATATGTTGGACACCTTGTTTAAACTATATTATTAAAATTAAATTAAAATCACATGTTTTCTTAAAATTAACACGAAAAGGTTTTATCGTGCCATCGGGCACATTTGAAATTTGTATAATAACCGGACTCAGTTAAATTTCCAAATTAAATCTAAGTATGGTTTCGGCAAGATAACCAAAAATGAGAAGTTTTCAACAAAACTTAAATTGGTTTTAAAATGGTTTTCAAAAAGTTTTCTCCGTAACAAACCAAATTCGGTCATAATGTTTGGGCCGGGTTCGGGTTGTTACAAAATTGGTATCAGAGCCCAGTTCAAAGCTCGGCTGTGGGGGCCCAAGGCCCAAAAATGTTTTAGTAGGCCTTCTGAATTGTTTTTTGGGTTTTTAAGCAGCATGGCCCGAGTCTCCGGCACCAATCCGCCCAGGTAAGTACATCTAAACCTCTTGGTGAATTATATTCTGTAGAAGGGTAGGAAGCATGGAACGTAGATACACCTATAGGAGCTTGAACCCTAGGATTAGGCTACTCAAACACACAAACGAAGCATAAGACTTAAGGAACTAAACCAACCTATGACTTAGTCAATGAGCTAGGGTGTGGTAACCCCCCTGCACGCATGTCTAGGATTGGATCGGAAGAGCACGGTATTTAAGCGGTCCTCGTGACTCACCTCCTCTTCGCGGGTATCCTGCAGTGCGTAGCTTCGGTTCACCCTAACTCGGAGGGCTCGGTGGTGTGGTAACCTGCGTGCGCATGTCTAGAAAGATTCGGTGAGAGCACGGTATTTAAGCGGTCCGCGTGACCCACCTCCTCTTCACTCGCATTCTGCCTGGTGCGTAGCTTTGGTTCACTACGACCGGGAGGGCTCGGTCATAGGCTAAACACAATGATTAAAACCCGAAAAGGGAATTAGCCATGTTTTCGAAAAAGAATGAAACAACAAACCCTAATGTTTTCAAAACTTGTCCAATAACTTTTTTTTTTTTTCAAATCCAAGAACATTATTTTTACAACGTTATTTCTCGAAAAACTTGATGGTGGAAAATTACAGAAATGCCCTTAGGGGGTAAAATTACTAAAATGCCCTCGGTTCATAAAATATCAGTTCAATGGTATTGCTCAAAAATTTCAACTATTTTACAAATATTCAACAACTTAGCTTTGGAAATCATCAGCCAAAATATTTTGGTTCGGACAATTACAAAAATACCCTGTAGGAAAAAGACGAAAATACCACAGGATAGAAATGGGCGAAATGTCCGATGAGCGAATAGGTATGGAAAGTATTAAGGAATGGATGCATGAACTTCTTTGTGTGAACTAGGAAAGAAGGCTGAAACATTGTTTGCTCGAAAGAATCTCTGATTAAACCTTATCCATAAAATTTCTTGAGAGTAATAAAGTGAAACAAATGCTAACGCATAAAATTTTTCTTAATCAGATTAAAAGCGCGGTAGATAGAATGAGTTCTAGAGGACGTGGACACCGTGGACGTGGTAGGGGTAGGATGACTGACGGTGTGCGAACCCGTCAGTCGAGGACAAGGTTCGAAAATGAGGTACCATCGCCACCACCACCTCCTACTTTTAGAGGCGAGGAGCCGGATCGGGCCGGTGGTGAGGCGGTATCGCAAGTCGTTTTTCGCGAGTCTTGGAGATGGTGGTCGGGCTGGTGGAAATGTGGGAGCTCGTAAATCTGTCCCCGAGCGACTCCGATCTAACGGAGCGGAGGTATTCCGAGGTGTGTCGAGTGGCACCCAGTCTGCGAGAATCATTGGCTAGAGTCAATCGAAAGAATTATGGATGACCTTGACTGGACCGAGGAAGAAAAGTCGAAGGGGCGATGTCGCTTCTAAAGGATGAAGCGTATCGGTGGTGGCTTACGGTTCGAGATGGGGCTCTGCAGATGATTTGACTTGGGAGTATTTTAGAACCACCTATCGGAAGAAGTATGTGGGTACCGGCTACACCGACGCTAGCAGAAAGGCTTTTTCGGGATTAGTGCAAGGAACTAAGTCCGTGTCGGAATATGAGGCGGAATTTTTAAGGCCGAGTAGGTATGCTAGAGGCATCGTGGCTCACGAACATGAGCTTTGTGGTCCGCTTTGAGGACGGACTCGAGATGATTTGAGGTTACCGATTGCCCCGCAGCAGTTCGTGAGTTCTCATCTTTAGTGGAAAAGGCTAAGGTAGCCGAAGGGATCAAGGAGGTTGTGAGGCAAAGTTATAGTAGGAATAATCGGAAGAGAGGATTTGGATCATTTGGATCAAGCGGTAGTGTTGAGGAAAAGGCTAGGCCAAGTGGGCCAAATCAAAGCGGCAAGGCCCACGACTACTAATCGAGGCCAACTCGGTGCAACCATTGTGGAAAGACCCATTGGGGAGGTTGTTGGACCGGTAATAAAGGATGTTTTGAGTGTGGGTCTTTGGAGCATCGTGTCGAGATTGTCCCGGAAACTAGCTAAGAAATCGGTCGAGAGGCGAGAATCGTACTCGAGATAGAAGTGTGGGACCACGAGAGGGTCGTGGTAATGGCGAGAGGAAACAACGGTCCTAATCGAGGTCGTGGAACTCGGGCAGAGGTTCAAAGCGACACGAGGCTAGGCACCTGGCTTAGTTTCTGCAGCGAGGTGTCGCGAGGAAGGTGACGCACCGGATGTCATAAGCTGCATGCGTTTCTAATTTTTGGTTTTCCTTATGTTGCATTGATTGATGTGGGCTCGACGCACTCGTACATTGCTAGTAGTGTGGTAGGAACTATGGACCTAAACTCAAACCGCTCCTAGGGAGATGATCTGTAGTTAGCCCTTTAGGTCACTCTGTAATAGTAGACAAACTTTATAGAGGCGTACCCTAGAACTTCAAGGGTAGTATTTGTAGTCGATCCGATGGAACTACCATTTGGGGAGTTCGATTTGATCCTTGGAATGGGTGGTGGTTAAGTATCAAGCGAATTTGGATTGCGCGACCAAGCGCATGGTTCTTAAGACTAGTGAAGGTGATGAAGTGGTTATGATAGGAGATAGAAGGAATTACCTATCCAATGTAGTGACCTTTGAAGGTGAAAAAATGGTCAAGAAGGGTTGTGAGGCGTATTTGGTTCAAATCTGTGCTTTGGAAGCTAAGGGGTTAGTAGTTGGAAAGGTCCGAACGGTTGGGGAATTTGCTGATGTATTCCCAGAAGAGCTTCCGGGTTTGCCTCTAGATCGGGAAGTCGAATTCGGTATAGACTTGCTACCAGGCGGCACTGTGTCTATAGCACCATACCGAATGGCACCAAAGGAATTGGTGGAGCTAAAGGCTCAAATTCGGGAGCTCTTGGATAGAGGTTTATTCGACCAAGTATATCTCGTAGGGGAGCACTGTGTTGTTTGTCAAGAAGAAGGACGGTTCTATGCGGATGTGCATCGACCACCGCGTCGATTAAACAAGTTAACGATCAAAAACAAGTACCCGTTGCCTCGGATCAATGATTTGTTTGACCAACTGAAAGGTGCGTCGGTATTCTCAAAGATTGACCTTAGGTCAGGTTATCATCAATTAAGGGTAAAGGCGGTGATGTTCACAAGGCGGCATTCGAACTCGGTATGGGCATTTCGAGTTCTTGGTGATGCCATTCGGGTTGACCAATGCACGCGGCATTTATGGACTTAATGAATAGGGTATTTCAACGAGACTTGGACCAATTCGTCGTGGTGTTCATAGACGACATATTGGTTTATTCAAAGACAGGAGGAAGAGCATGACAAGCATTTACGGATAGTTACGCAAGTATTGAGGAGAAACAATTATATGCCAAATTCGGAAGAAATGCGAATTTTGGCCGAGGAAGTGGCTTTCTTAGGTCATGTAGTATCAGTGAAGGAATTAGAGTAGACCTCGCAAGATTGAAGCAAATATTGGATTGGAAACCACCTAGGTCGGTGGGTGAAATACGAAGTTTTCAGGTTTAGCAGGTACTATCATCGGAGATTCGTGGAAGGATTCTCTCTAATAGCAGCGCCATTAACCAAGTTACTAAGGAAAGGTGTTCCATTTGTATGGACGGAGAAGCGACAAGGAAGCTTTGATAAGCTAAGGAAAATTTTGTGGAAGCTCGGTTTGGTACGTACCAAGCAGAAAGTTATTCACAGTCTATTGTGATGCATCTCACACCGGTTTGGGATGTGTGTTGATGCGAGGATGGGAAGGTAGTAGCCTATGCATCCCGTCGATTAAGACCGCATGAGGTTAACTACCCAACGCACGACTTGGAGTTAGCGGCGATGCGTCTTTGCTCGAAGATATGGAGACATTACCCGTATGGGGAGAAGTCGATAGTCTACCACGGATCACAAAAGCTTGAGGTATCTTCCGACTCGGAAGGATCCGATACGAGGCAGTGTCGGTGGATTGAACTACTAAAGGACTACGATTGTTCAATCGAGTACCATCCGGGTAAGGCTAATGTGGTAGCTGACGCGTTGAGCCGGAAGGTTGTGACGGACTTAAGAGCAATGTTCGCTCGGTTGAGTCTATATGATGATGGGAGTCTTTTGGCGGAACTCCAAGTAAAGCCGACTTGGATTGAGGAGATTAAGGAAAAGCAGTTAGTGGATGAAGGCTTGAGCGCTAAGAGGGTACAAGTTCAGGATGGTGGTTTGGAAGGGTACGGTCTGTCTAGGGATGGAGTGCTATGTTTTCAAGGGCGAGCATGCATGCCGAAGGATAAGGAGTTGAGGCGGAAAATTCTCCAGGATGCACATAGCAGCCCATATGCCATGCATCCGGGAGGAAGCAAGATGTATGGAGATTTGCAAAAATAGTTACGTGGTCGGGTTGAAGCGTGAGATAACCGAGTTCAGTAGGAAGTGTCCGACGTGCCGGCAAGTTAAGGCTGAACATCGATTACCATCGGGACTACTTCAACCGATAAAGATCCTCAATGGAAATGGGAGAGGATCACCATGGATTTCGTTAGTGGGCTACCCTTACGCCCAACAAGAAGGATGCAGATTTGGGTAATTGTGGATCGCTCGACTAAATCGGCTCACTTCATGCCGGTAAGAATGGATTACTCACCCGAAGCTAAGCGAAGTTGTATGTGGGTGAAATAGTGAGGTTGCATGGTGTGCCAGTATCGATTATCTCGGATAGGGATCCCAGATTCACGTCAAGGTTTTGGAAAGCGTTGCATCAAGCTTTGGGTACACGGTTAGATTTCAGTACGGCTTTCCATCCACAATCTGACGGACAATCGGAAAGGGTGATACAGATTTTAGAAGACATGTTAAGAGGTTGTGTCTTGGATTTTAGTGGTAGTTGGGAGGAGTACCTACCATTAGCGGAATTCGCTTATAACAATAGTTATCAAGCGAGTATTCAAATGGCTCCATATGAGGCCCTATATGGACGAAAATGCCGTACTCCTACATGTTGGACGGAGTTGGGGAACGACAAGTTCGGGTCCGAATTGGTAACGGAGACGGAAGACAAAGTCAAGGTGATTCGGTCTCGTCTCAAAGAAGCATCGAGATAGGCGAAGTCTTATGCCGATCTCAAACGCAAGGAAATGGAGTATCTTTGTGGGAGGCAAAGTCTTTCGAAAGTGTCGCCTTGGAAAAAGGTGTTGAGATTTGGACGAAAAGGGAAGCTAAGCCCAAGGTTCATCGGGCCATATACTGATTTGTAAAGCGAGTAGGACCGGTAGCTTATCACCTAGAGTTGCGGCAGAATCGAATCGATTCATGACGTATTTCATGTATCGATCTTCGAGGCAGATCGGTCAGATCCTTCGCACGTTGTGCCGGTAGCAGAGATTGAGGTGAACTCGGATTTATCTTTTGAAGAAGAACCGGTTCAGATCTTAGATCGAGACGTGAAGGTTCTACGTAGGAAGTCGGTGCCCTTAGTAAAAGTGCTATGGCGGAACCATGGTACAGAGGAAGCTACGTGGGAACCCGAGGATGTGATGCGGTAGCAATACCCCCACCTCTTTTAACTGTAATTTCGAGGACTAAATTTATTTTAAGGGGGTAGAGCTGTAACATCCTAAATTAGGGGCTATTGGTGATTGAATAATTATTTGGTATGTTGGGGCTGGCCGTGATATTATTTATGGGAATATTTGGTTTAATTTAAGGCCTTGTGTTGGCTCGGTTTGGTAGAAAATTTTAGTTTTTAATATTTAAGGTAGGGAGCCTTAGCAGAAGGGGGTTATAAGAATAAATGGGGATAATTTGGACATAAGATGAGCCTAGAATAAGTGGCAAAGTAAGCCCACTTAAAAGCTGCCAGACGCCACCAAGGAGCAAGGGAGAACCTTGGTTGAGTCACAGTAAATCCTTCCTTTTGTTCTTTATTTGACGGCACAAAGGGGAGAGATTTTCTCTCCTTAAATTCTTTTTATTATCTATTAAGATAATAGGATAATAGGAGCTTTTTTATTGGATTTTTATTAGAGTATTCAAATTATTTGAATGGTTTTAAATTAAGTGGCATGGAGTAATTCAAGGAAGTTGAGGGGAATTTGAACTCCTTGCTCAAGGGAAAGATGGACGGCAAGGCAACTAGGGGGAGGCCGAATTCTTTTTAAGGCTCTTAGCTATCATCTTATCTCCCTTTTCTTCACTATTGTGCATAGCCGAATTCTCTAGTAAGTAACTTTGTTATTTTTGTGCTTTTACAACTTGTTCCAAGGATTCCAAAACTCCAATTCTTGTCCCTCTTTTGCCGAATTCCCATCCTCAAGTCCATCTTCTTCTTTTTCCTTGCTAGCCGAACATCCACTCCTTATTGCCGAGACTTCATCTCCTTCTTCCATTATTTCTCCCCTAGGCCGAATACACCCCCTTGCAAAGGCCGAAAATCTTTTCTCTTACTTGGAGGCACTTTGGCCGAATACCAAAGGTGATACAAGACTTTTGGGACTTTCTTTCCAATCGGTTGAGAAGGTAAGGGTACTAACCGAATGTTTTTAGTGTTCACTCTTATGATCTATCGATTTGGACTTAAGGAAAAGCCAAATTCGGCATAAGCTAATGATGGGCTAATCTTGTTGGTTGAAGCCGATTTCACCTAGAACCGGGATCTCCATGCAAAGAGGTTGAATCCTTCAAACCTAAAGCAATCGGTTTTGGGGTAAGGTGGTAGGATCGACTTTCTTTATTCATGATATTCATTTAAGCCGAAGGCTACTAACTTGGTTGAGTGCCGATTTTAGGGTGGTGAAACAAAAGGCTAGTACTCAAGACACGCGGTTAAGGTTTTGGGATCCATAGGAGAACCCTCTTAAATTTTGGGTTTGGCCGAATAGGCCTTTGGATACTAACATTGGCAATTGGCCGAATATAGGAACAAGTGGATCTTGGGAGGCCGACTTCTCTCCTCAGGAATTAGACTTCTCATCGACATCAGGTGTGTACATACACACTTATAGCAGTTAACGTTTGTGTTAAATATATGTTGCCTGTAAATCTGCTCGATATAGTTACGGATCTAGTACCTCAAGGGTACAAGCGAGGATCCCGGTAAGTCTCTGTTAATACGAGATTGTTATGCTTTTGGGAAGCATGGTTCATGTGTTACATGTGATAAATGTATGAGATCTATTCATGAATATTTGACTATTGTGGGTTAAATGAGTGGAGGGGGCAGTGATATTTTGTGCTGACGAGCACCAGTGTTTTGGTAACACACCGTGACTACGGTCACCAGAGGTTTGGTACCTCCAGAGGTTTGGTACCTCAAAGCAACTTGTCCCTGTGGTTAACACCACCGTGGGTTGGCCCCACTTGAGATATGGGATCGTCTGCCAGTGATTTGGTATCACACGATGGGTTGGCCCCATCACCCGATTTGTGTCTACGGACACTAGTGTTTTGGTAACACATCGTGACTATATGTCACCAGTGGTTTGGCACCACCAGTGTTTTGGTAACACATTGTGACTACGGTCACCAGTGGTTTGGTACCACATGGGGTAGACAAAGGCGTTTGGTTGGCTAGGTTGGGGCACATAATATTCTCGCATATTAATCGTTATATGTTGTGTATGGAAATGTTCTTAAAACGGGGAAGGGTTACACATCGAGTCTTTGTGACTCACCTTCTCCTTTAACATTTTTAGGTGACTCGTAGATGGCGGTTGAGGAGCCTGAGGTTGGACTCGAGGTGGCCATGCAAAGTGGACTTGAATAAATTGAACTTTAAACTTAGCTATTTTATTTTATTATTGGTTTATGTTTATTTTGGATGTAATAAGGCCTCCATATACTTCACTTTTGTTATTTCTCATATGTTGGACACCTTGTTTAAACTATATTATTAAAATTAAATTAAAATCACATGTTTTCTTAAAATTAACACGAAAAGGTTTTATCGTGCCATCGGGCACATTTGAAATTTGTATAATAACCGGACTCAGTTAAATTTCCATATTAAATCTAAGTATGGTTTCGGCAAGATAACCAAAAACGAGAAGTTTTCAACAAAACTTAAATTGGTTTTAAAATGGTTTTCAAAAAGTTTTCTCCGTAACAAACCAAATTCGGTCATAATGTTTGGGCCGGGTTCGGGTTGTTACAGACTGAGTATAAACAGAAATTTGTGAGATTAAGCCGATATGCTCGTAAATGTGTTTCAACTGAGGCTATCATGTGTAAAAGATTCGAAGACGGATTGAATGAAGACATTAAGTTGCTGGTCGGCATACTTGAGATTAAAGAGTTCGTGGTACTTGTTGAACGAGCCTGTAAAGTCGAAGAGCTTGGAAAAGAGAAAAGAAAATCCGAATCTGAAGTTAGAGACACCCAAAAAAGATCATCGAGTAAGACCTTTCATTCAGCATCAAAGAAGTTCAGAGATGAATCTAGTCGACATAAAGCTACTTCAGACTTTTCTAGACGAGATCGAGACTGACCTCCTGCGGGTTCCCGAGCTACTTCGATTGCTAGTGTTGGTAATGTTCAGCAGAATCGGGTTGAGTGCAAGCATTGTGGAAAATGGCATTTTTGGAGTTTTATATTGCATGATCGGTCCTGTTTTAAATGTGGATCGATGGATCATTTTATTTGGGAGTGCCCAATGTCAGCCGAGCAAAACACTGTTCTGAATACGAGACCGAGCAACGTGTCAGCACGAGGCAGACCACCCAGACATTCGGGTAATGTAGGTGGCAGTCAGAGAGGAACAAAAGATACAACGGTTCGATCAGAGGCTCGTGCACCTGCTAGAGCATATGCTATACGCACCCGTGAGGATGCTTCTTCTCCAGATGTCATTACCGGTACTTTCACTCTTTATGATGCTAGTGTTATTGCGTTAATTGATCCTGGTTCGACTCATTCTTATGTGTGTGAAACATTAGTATCCAGTAAGACTTTGCCTGTTGAGTCTACTGAGTTTGTGATTCGAGTATCAAACCCCTTTGGTCGATGCGTTTTGGTTGACAAAGTGTGTAAAGTTGCCCATTGATGATTCGGGATTCATGTTTTCACCGATTTGATGTTGTTGCCTTTTGATGAATTTGATATAATTCAGGAATGGATCGTTGACTTTGCACGATGTCGTTGTTAATTGTAAAAGAAAGACCATTTATTTGAGATGTCGATCGGTGAAAGAATTCAGATTGAATCTAATGATCCAATGGGTTACCAAGCAGATAATATCTTCGATGTTAGCCCAAAATACTTGAGCAAGGGTTATGAAGCTTATTTTGCCTATGTGCTTGATAGTAAAGTGACTGAAAAGAAGATTGAATCTGTACCAGTTGTGTGCGAGTATACGGATCTGTTTCCTAAAGAATTACTGGGTTTGCCACCTATTCGAGAGATAGAGTTCAGTATTGAGTTAGTACTGGGGACGACTACAATTTTGATAGCTCCGTATCGGATGGAACCTACAGAATTAAAAGAGTTGAAGGCACAGCAGAAAGAGTTAACAGATAGGGGTTTTGCACGACCGAGTTTCTCTCCCTAGGGTGCGCCAGTTTTGTTCGTGAAAAAGAAAAATGGAACTATGCGAATGTGCATTGATTACTGACAGTTAAATAAGGTTACTATAAAGAACAAATATCCGTTACCACGGATTGATGACTTGTTTGATCAGCTGAAAGGGGCTTCAGTTTTTTCAAAGATAGATTTGAGGTCGGGCTATTATCAGTTGCGAGTCAGAGATTCTGATGTGCCAAAGACTGCTTTCCAGACGAGGTACGGACACTACGAGTTTTTGGTTATGCCTTTTGGACTTACTAATACACCTGCTATTTTTATGGATCTGATGAATCGGATTTTCAATCAGTATTTGGATCAGATTGTAGTAGTGTTTATAGATGATATTTTGATCTAGTCCAGAGATGAAACCGAGCATGCTGAGCACCTGAGACTTGTGTTGTAAACTTTGCGAGATAAACAGTTGTATGCAAAGTTTAGCAAATGTGAGTTTTGGTTGAGTGAAGTCAGTTTTCTGGGCCACGTTGTTTCAGCATCAGGTATTCGGGTTGGTCCGAATAAAATACCGGCTATACTCGATTGGAAACCACCAGAAAATGTTTCTGAAATTCGAAGCTTTCTGGGACTTGCTGGTTACTACAGACGATTTGTGAAAGGTTTTTCTATAATAGCTACCCCGTTGACAAAGCTATTATAGAAAAATGTTAGATTTGAATGGTCGGAAAAGTGTCAGAAAAGTTTCGATCAGTTGAAAGCTCTTTTGACCGAAGCTCCAGTGTCAGTCCAGCCTGAATCGGGTAAAGAATTTGTTGTTTTTAGTGATGAATCTTTGAATGGTTTGGGTTGCGTTTTATGCAAGAAGGCAAAGTTGTAGCCTATGCTTCGAGACAATTGAATCCACACGAAAGAAATTACCCGACGCATGATTTAGAGCTAGCAACCATTGTGTTCGCGTTAAAGATATGGCGTCATTATCTGTTCGGTGAGAAATGTCATGTTTATTCAGATCACAAGAGTTTGAAGTATTTGATGACTCAGAGAGATTTGAACCTGAGACAACGCAGGTGGTTGGAGATGCTAAAAGATTACGAGTTAGTGATTGACTATCTTCCGGGGAAAGCTAATGTTGTTGCGGATGCTTTAAGTCGAAAGTCATTATTTGCTCTTCGTGCGTTGAACGCGCATATGGCTATGTCTGATGATGGTTCAATAGTTTCTGAATTAAAAGCAAGACCGTTGTTTATTCAACAAGTTAGTGATGCTTAGAAAGTTGATAAGGATTTGTTGGCAAAACGAGTTCAGTGTGAAAGTAATGTTGAGTCAGAATTTCGAATTGATGAGAATGATTGTTTAAAGTTCAAAGACCGAATGTGTGTTCCAAGGAATTCGGATTTAATTCCAATGATTTTAAATGAAGCTCACAGCAGCTGATTGTCTGTACATCCGGTAGCACAAAAATGTATAATGATCTCAAACAGCTTCTATTGGTGGTTCGGTATGAAACAGGACATATCCGAATTTGTCTCGAAGTGCTTAGTTTGTCAAAAATAAAGGCCGAACATCAGGTGCCTTCTGGGTTACTTCAGCCGATCATGATACCTGAATGGAAATGGGACAGAATCACTATGGATTTTGTATCCGGCTTGCCAATGACACCGAGCAAGAAAAATGCAATTTGGGTTATAGTGGATAGACTAACCAAATCAGCTCACTTTGTTCCATTCAGATGGACTATTCGCCGATAAGCTTGTTGAGTTGTACGTGATCTCAAATTGTGAGATTACATGGTGTGCCTATTTCTATTGTTTCAGACAGAGACCCGAGATTCACGTCACGATTTTGGAAGAAATTGCAAGATGCTTTAGGTACTAAACTACACTTTAGCACATCTTTTCATCCGCAGACAGATGGTCAGTCCGAACGAACCATTCAGATACTTGAGGATATGTTGAGATGTTGTGTCCTCGAGTTTGATGGTACATGGGAGCGATACTTACCTTTGATCGAATTTGCTTACAATAATAGCTTTCAATCTAGTATCAAAATGGCACCCTACGAAGTTTTGTACGGTCGTAAATGTCGTACACCATTGTACTGGACCGAGCTCAGTGAAAACAAGATACACGGGGTTGATTTGATTAAAGAAACTAAACAGAAAGTGGCAGTAATCCGTGATAGTTTGAAAGCTGCATCAGATCGTCAAAAGTCATACACAGATTTGAAATGTAAAGACATTGAGTTTCAGATTGGAGATCGAGTATTTTTGAAAGTTTCACCATGGAAGAAAGTACTTAGATTCGGTCGTAAAGGCAAGTTGAGTTCGAGATTCATTGGACCGTATGAAATCACAGAGCGTATTGGGCCGGTTGCTTATAGATTACAGTTACCACCTGAGTTAGAAAAGATTCATAATGTCTTCCATGTTTCGATGATTTGTAGATATCGATCTGATCCATCGTTTGTGATTTGCCCGAAAGAGGTTGAGATTTAACCTGATATGACGTATGAAGAGGAACCGATTTGTATTTTGGCTCGGGAGATGAAAGAATTGAGAAATAAGAAAATTCCCTTAGTTAAAGTACTGTGGCAAAAGCATGGAGTTGAGGAAGCAACTTGGGAGTCAGAGGATACGATGAAAGAGCGTTATCCAAACCAATTTGCCGGTAAGATTTTCGGGGACGAAAATCCCTAAGGGGGGAGAGTTGTAACAATCCGAATTTGACCCTAATTGGAACGGTGGTTTCGGGACCACGAATCCGAGTCTGAATAATAATTAAATATTATTTTCTGTGTTAATTATATGTGAATTAGTATGCGTGAAAGTTTCGTATAAAAATTTGACTGTTTGTGTGTTTAATTTAGTAAAAAGGATTAAATCGCGTAAGTGGTAAAGGTTGCCATTTATTTAATCAAGTGGCTAAATTGAATTGTTTCCTTTTTGCATGTGGATTTATGTGGCAAATAAGCCAAAAGTTTGTGTTAGTGGACGGTAACATGGATATTATGTGCTTATATTTGTGTAATTTTATAAGTTATATTAATAATATATTATAAAAACATTATAATAAAATATTAAAGGCATTAGAAAAAAGAAAGCCATAATTTTATGCTTATCATTCTTTCAAAACCGAAGCAAAGAAAAGAAAAATAAAATTAGAAAAACATAGGGAATTCGGTCATCTTTTAGCTCAATCCAAGGTATGTTTGATTTTGGTTTTGATAATTTTTACGTTTTTGAGATCGTTGCTATGAAATGTACAAGACCCATGCTTTAATTTTTGAGTTTGATGAATATTTTGAGATGAGCCATTGTTGATAGTTGGTTGTTTATGTTGTTTAAGGATGAATTATGAAATATATGTGTTAGATTAATATGTTTTGTCTTTGGATTTTTGATGAATTTGAGTATTTTGGGCTAAATTGCAAAAATAAATTTTTGAGGACTAAAATGTGAAAAATGAAATGCATGGACTTATATGATTATAAGGAAGATTCGGCCTAGCTATGTTGTTGTGAGATTTTGCATATTTTGTTTTTGTGCAATAGGGACTAAATTGTGAAAATGTAAAATATTAGGGGTAAAAATTTAAATTTCCCATTAATGTGTTTTTGGACTAAATTGAATGAAAATATAGTTGAATGAGCTTATTTTGAACATGTTTAGATCAAGAACAAAAGAAAACAGACTTGAATCGGGAAAAGCGAAAATAATCGAATAGCCTGGTTTCTATTGTCCGACGATATCCGAGGTAAGTCTCTAACAAATAATCATCGTAAATTATTTATGTAATTTGGTATGTGCTGAAATTTGGAATCATCATAATTATATATGAATTAGCCGAATTTGGCTAAGTATAATATTCGATTCGGATAGGTTATTGAATGATATGTGTTATTTGAATGTTCGTATAATAAGTTTGAAACGAGTAAAAGGTTCGATATATGAAATGATTCTTGTGAAAAATGTTAAAGTATTACTATTCAGGCTTTGAGCCTAGCAAGCCTTGGGCTGGTGAACTTATCGGGCTTTGTGCCTAGCAGGCTTATTGCCGGTGATCGAATATCAGACCTCGGGTCTAGCAGGCTTAGTGCCGGTGTGTGATTCAGGCTTATGCCTAGCAGGTTTTATACCGGTGATCTATAATATGAGTTTATGTTTATGAAATGATTGAGTTATGGTGGCCATTGAACAAGCAAAAGCTTATTTAAATGAATTAGATTACATTCGGCCATAAGGTATGTATTTACATAAGTACATGTTATATGTGATGATTATCGAATAAGTAAGTTGATAGATAATGTGATGGTATATTTGGCATCTTGGATGTGGATAAAATGATATTGAGTTGACGTTGTTTACTTGAAAATATGATATTATTGAATAGATGTATATGTATATATATATATATATATACATTCGGTTATGTGGAATTTTTTGTATATACATTCGATTATATGGGATTACTTTATATGTACATGAAAATTGTTATTTGGTTGTAGATGGAGGTATACATACATATATATACATTCGGTTATGTGGAAATTTTTGTATATACATTCGATTATGTGGGATTACTTTATATGTACATAAAAATTGTTATTTGGTTGTAGATGGAGGTATATATACATATAAATATTTATTAATCGATGTGCCTTTGAAAAGTCTTACATTTAAAGTAGATATTGATGAATGTTTTGGTTATGAAAGGATATAGGCATTCAGCTATAATAATTTATATGTGTTATGTTATTAAGTTAATGTTACAATTTGTTCAGTTTAATTTGATTGATTATCCAATTGATTTGTTAAGTTTGCTTAAGACTTACTAAGCTAAGTTAGCTTACTCTGTGTGTTTGTTATTCTGTTTTATAGATTTTGGTCAAGCTACGAGCTCAGGGGATTATCAACGAAGTCATCTACACTATCGACTTATTTTGGTACCTTTAAAGTTTAGATTTCAAACTTAAGGCATGTATAGGCTAGTTAAATAATAGAATGCGTTTTGATGTCAGAATTATAGGCCATGCGAAATGGCTTGATCTTAATGTCAAATGTTCTAATGCTTATGTTTTAATCATGTTATATGTGTTTGTTTTGCTTGGTTTAAAAGTATGGTTGCTATGTGAATTCATTATAAGCAAATATATATATGGATATGTATGATTAATGTCATTAAGTGATATCATGCTTTAATAATGTAATTGCAAGCATGTGCATATTCGGCTAGATGATGAGATAATATGTTATGTATTTTGAATTGACATATTCGCTATGGTACATATATATATGCATGTATATTAAGTTTAAATTTAGATGTTCAAGGCTATGGAAGACATATTTGGTATATTTGGGTGTGATTATGTACATTTAGATGTTGTGATCTATGTTTTGTATAGATGTGTGAGCAAGTGGTATATTTTGAGCATAATTAAGTGAAATTCTATACAAAAACATATGTATGTTTAGTTTGGTATTTGACAACTTGCTTTAGCAGACTAAAAATGAGCATATGCAGGTTCAAATTTTGAATCTTATTTGATCACATGAGTTGTAATCTTTGTATTTGATGAAAAACGTTTAGATGAGAATTGGTTAATGGTTATGAGATATACTTGAGATGGGTTAAGTATACTAAGATTAAGTATTATTATTTACAATACTTTCGGTTTTTACTATATGAGCAGAAAAATTTTGTTATGACTTGTGCTATTTTCGCTAATGCCTTATAACCCTAATCCGGCGACGGACATGGGTTAAGGGTGTTACATTTTATTGGTATCGAGCTACGGTTTAGTCGATTCTAGGATTACCGTGAGCACGTGTGAGTCTAGCTATACATACCTTAATTTACACTACAATAGTGTGATGACTTCTGACATCTGAATTGTGTTTTTATATAGAAATGGATCCCGATAGAGCCGTAACTGATGATGCCGAGAGCGTAGCGCCTAATCCTGCTCACTGGACAGCGCCAGTAGAATCTCGACCTATCTCGAGTGGCCATGAGGGGGAGGCTAAGCAAGCCTTCTACCAGATGATGAACGAATGGTTTACTCAATATGTCCGGACTAATCTGATGTGCAACAACCTCCACCTCGAATAATCCATCTCCGATACCTATGGTACCTCGATGTTAGATCTCGATGATATTTAACAGTGCCTCCAGAGATAAAATCAGAAAACACGGGGCCGAAGAGTTTAAAGCAAATGATGATGATGATGCAGAACGAGCTGAGCTGTGGCTTGATAATACTATTCGAGTGTTCGATGAGCTATCATGTACTCCGGATGAATGCTTAAAATGTGCTATATCCTTATTACGGGACACCGCATATCACTAGTGGAATACACTGGTATCGGTGGTGTAACACCCCAAACCCGGACAAGACACCACGTCCGAATCTGGTATGCTACGGGGAAAACGTTTTGGGAAAACTAGATTTTTCGTTTAAAGGTGGAGTGAAATCACAGTGTGTTTGAAACAAATTGAGTAGTCTTGTTTGGAAAACAGTTGATGTATTTGAAACCCGGAGATTTTGAAAACTTAGCTAGAATTTGTAGTTAAAACAAGTTAAAACCATTTAAAACCTCCTTAGTTTCTTAGTGGTACATAAAACGCTTCTAGACTTAAATGAACTACAAGTTTGGTTTGGGAACCAGTTGTATTTGTTTGTCAAAAAGACTTAGTGTGATACCCGATGGTATAGTTTAAAAAAAACACGTCGCGTTATAATTTTGAAAACATTATCTTTCCAGTTTTAGTAAAATTTATTCCGAAGTTATTTGTTAAGGCATATCAAAATCACTTAAAATATAAACAACATAAAACATAACTTAAAAGGCCTTTTACAATCCGAAATAAAACCCAATGTAAAGTAATAACTAAAGTACCCAAATAGTAGAGTCCGAGTAAAACTTTATTAAAGCATGGCATGTGCACCCCGAGTCCATCCCGGCCCAAGTCCGCGTCTCACGAGTCACCTGAAATGTCAAAGGAGAGGGTGAGTCGAGTGACTCAAAGGTGTAAATCCCGCTCCCAAAGAATCAACATGCTAACACACATCATACATAGCAACATGATTAATGCAACCCGAACCTAACCATCCATATCGCTTTTCTACCCCCGTGGTACCAAACCACCGGTGGTGCTAAACCACTTGGTGACATATAGTCACAATGTGCTACCAAAGCACCTGGGTGTCCCAAAGACACAATATCCGTCAATGTGCTACCAAAGCACCGGTGTCCCAAAGACACGCTTGTGCTAATAAAGCACCGTGACCGAAGTCACGAATCCAATGATGATGGGGCCAACCCATCGTGTGATACCAAATCACTAGCGCGGACGATCCCATATCTCTAGTGGGGCCAACCCACGGTGGTCAAACCACAGGACAAGTCGCAATGAGGTGCCAAACCTCGGTGTCCCAAAGACACAATGTGCTACCAAAGCACCGTGACCGTAGTCACAAACCGTGATGGGGCCAACCCATCGTGTGATACCAAATCACCGGGCGCCAATCCCGTATCTCACAAGTGGGGCCAACCCACGGTGGTGTTAACCACGGGGACGACGCCGAGGTACCAAACCTCTGGAGGTGCCAAACCTCTCCGTGACCCAAAGTCACAAAGTGTGCTACCAAAGCACTGGTGCTCGTCAAGACAAAATATCACCGCTCCTCCTCTCGTATCACCCATCAACATGCCAAACTCATGTAATCATGAATATCATGCTATCATGCATATCATACTATCATGCATATCATGCCAATATGTCTAATCTCATACCCCATGTCACATATCCATAACCATGATATCATATGGATCATCAATAACTCATAATAATAGCATCGACTTACCCGAGTCCAAACTCGCACTACCCATGAGGGTATCATAATAGATCACCACCATTGTTTCATTAGTCATTGCACTGCAGGTTATTCACAATATTACTAAATATAAGTGTGTTAGTATACACACCGATAGCTACGAGTCTAAAATCCCAACGAACGATCTCGTCCCTCGATTGCTAACTCCTACAATCGACCAAACATAGGGGTTAGGTACTAAGACCATTCTACCAAAGACATCTAAACCCAAAAGGGTTAGTTTCAATCCCCTAACCTTGCTATTGGTTTGGTTTCCTACCAAACACGAACCTGATGGGCCCTTCTTTGATCACCAATCGGCTACACCTTAAGAGAGAATGGTTAATCCTTTGTCACCTTGACTTAATCAGATTTAAACGAATAACTCGAATGATATCTTACCATCACTTACCTAATCGGTTCACAAAGAGAGAAGGCTCCACTGACTGCTCAAATCCCCCGATTGCCCTATCATGAATTCGGTTCCAAAATAAAAGGTTAACACCCTTCCAAACCGACCATAATCGGCCCTTAAATACACTAAAATTGATTGAGAACAGAAAGAAAAAATAAATGACTAATCAACCATAAACTTACCAATACCAATATTCGCCAAGGAAGCAACAAGGAGAAGAGAGATTCGGTCTTGACCAAGAAAGAATTATAAGAAAAGATGGAGAAGGGATGGGTTGATATTCGCCAAAGCTTCAACAAAAAGAAGAAGGAAAATTCGGTTTAGAGAAGATAAGAAATAGAAGGGATGAATGGAGATTTCGGTTTGAATAAGGTAAATTTTGGCTTTAGTGTTTCCCAAAAGAGAAGAAAAAGAAGTATGAAAAGAGGGAATACTAGTTTCGGTTTGCCAAGAAAGTTGAGAGAAAAGCAAAGTAGGATTCGCCACCAACTCTCTTAGACTTTCGGTTTCAAAGCAATGGAAAAAATGAGAAGGACACCCTTAGGATTTCGGCTACCAAGACCAAACAAAGAAAAACAAAGAAAAAGAAACCTTGTTTGCCACCACCTATGACCGAAATTACCTATGCAAAAATGCCAAAATGCCAAATGCATTTGGCACACTCCCTACTAGCCATACAAAACCGAACACTCCCCAAGAAGCATCCAAGTTTGCCAACACCCCACAACACTCCTCCATATTCGGCCACATCCTCCACAAGCTCCCAACCACTCATTTCAAATGAGTTGAACAAGTCCTCCTCCTTAATTTGCTCTCCACCATCCAAGTCACCCTTTGACCAAGTCCAAGTTAGAGTTCCACTTGCCTTCGCCTCTCCTCCATGCCGTCCCAAAATGCAACCAAAATGAGAGTTTCGCAGCTCGAACTCAGCCATCCCCTTCCTTGCAAATGACGCCACACCAAGCTCCCAAGTGGCGCATGCTCGCCACTCTGCCACTCTTCTTTTTGTGCTATGAAATACCAAAAATAACTTAAAAACCCCAGCTTCCTCAACCCCCTTCACTTAATACCCAAAAACCAAAATTTTCTAATTTTCTCAGGCATACACCTAAGCTTTAATTAAGCCCCTAAAACATAAAAATAGCAACACAGCACACCACATACAGGCAAAACATGCAACACCAAAATAGCCCCTAACCCGGGATATTACAATACACATAAATTCCAATTAATACTTAACTAATACATACTAGCCTTGTCTTAACCATCTAACCGTTATTAACATCTTAGATTAAACCGAATAATCTTCTATAATATACATTCGAAAGTTATTCATACCAAATGATCTCATGGCAATCATCCACACACTTAGTCAACCCAATAAACTAAATTAAGCCAACCGAAATGTACATCTTCCAATCATATCTACTTCATTCAAACCAATTTCAGAAATTTCAAAACATATCAATATGTCGAGTTTATACCAGATACACCACATATATATATAATAGGAATTTTATTTAGCTAATATATTATATACTATGACTCGTCGAACATCCATCATTTTCCTCATTTCCAAGCACATGACTAAACACTTAACATATATATATATATATATATCACATGACTACTTATCATACATGATTAAACCATGACCAAATTTTATACATCCAAAAGCATTATAAACAAGCCATTATAACAAAAGTATGGGAATTAAATCTAACCCAATAAAGATAGCCATTTTCGCATGGCTATAAGCATTAACAAGTATCATTCAAAATATCAAGCTAGCCTATACATGCCTTATGCTTAAAATTCAACTTCTATGAGTACCAAAATAAGTCGATAGTGTGAGTGACTTCAACGATGATTCCCCGAGCCCTTAGCTTGATCAAAATCTATAAAACAGAACATTGAACACACACGGAGTAAGCTTACTAGCTTAGTAAGTCTTAAGCAATTACAATTCAGTAATTAAACATTCGAACATTTTATGCATATATATAAATTTGTCTATGACATTAAATACAATTAATTTAACCTAAAAATTCCATTATGGCAGAATTGCCATCTCTCTAACTTAGCATCTATCATTTTCTTATCGAAGGCATACAACTCTCCAAAGCACTTAAATGCCTTAGATATTCACATATTCCATCACTAATAAGTATAACATATATCCTGATCACATGTAATCAGTCATACACAAATATAAGCATCTCAGATAGCTCTCACCTTTGACATTTTTACAAATGACGGAATCTCAAAGATATTACCAAGCTTATATTTCAATATACATTTCATACTCATAAATGAATAGATCAATTGCACATATCATATAAATTCATTACTGAAAACTTTGACCATTTCACAACTTATTTAATTCGAAAGGAAAGATAATAACTTACCTCATTCCTTGCATTTATAAAAAAATTATACTTACCCGAGCATTTAGTTTATTGTAGTAATTACGTTCCACCTTGTTCATGATTCATGAATTCTCTATTTATAATACATCACCGGCATTAAGCCTGCTAGGCATCAAGCCTGAATTACACACCGGCACTAAGCCTGCTAGACCCAAGGTCTGAATTTGATCACCGGCATTTAGCCTGCTAGGCAATAAGCCTGATACAAATCACCGGCACAAAGCCTGCTAGGCTCAAAGCCCGAATTACATCACCGGCACAAGGCCTGCTAGGCTCGAAGCCCGAAATACAATATTACTTCCATCTCATTCACATTACAAGTTAACTGAATTATACAAACCATACATAATTCATATCACATGAACTTATCAATTCAATTAAAATTTAACAACACTTCATGCTAAAATATTTATCCACATTCGGCTATCTTATATATATATCCTCAAAATATTTAAATTTCATCATTCATTAAGTTACATAAATAATTTTCAACATATATTTGCTTAAGGACTTACCTCGACTATCGACGGACGATTTAAGACCGGCTTATTCGTGAATTTTCGTTTTTCCCGATCCAAATTCGATTTTCTTTGTTCTTGATCTAAACATATTTAAAATAAGCTAATTCAAGTACATTTCATTTCAATTTAATCCAAAAACACGTAATTAGGCAAATTACCATTTTGCCCCTAATATTTCACATTTTACAATTTAGTCCTATTTGCACAAAACACAAAATACACAAAATTTCATTACACAACCCAAGGGCCGAATATTCATAGGGACTATACAAGTCCATTTCTTTCATTTATTTTGCATTTTAACCCCTCAAAAATTTATTCTCTCAATTTAGCCCTAATTACTCAATTTCACTAAAAATTTCAATACAAAACATATTAATCTAACATATATCTTTCATAATTCATCAACTATCATCATAAAACTCATGAGTGGCACATTTCAAAATATTCATAAAATCAAAAATTCAAGCATGGGTCTTGAAGTATTCAAGCAACGATTGCAAAACGTAAAAATTTATCAAGAACCGAAATCAAACTAACCTTGAATTTGAGACTATAATTGCTTAGAAAATCAAAAGAAACCAAGCCCTTATTCTTCCTCCACATTCGGCCAAGAAATAAAAGATGATAATGGTCTTTTTGTTTTGTTTAATAATTAACTTATATTATGTTATTACTAATTTACAAATTTTAACCTTTTCTAATTAATAATATAAAACATAAACAATGGTTTATTTGTCTTTCTACCGTCCACTAACTTTAAAATGGGCTATTTGCCCTTTTGATACCCCATATTAAAAAGCCATTATCACTTTAGCACTATTCACTATAGTTTGCAACTTTTGCACTTTACGCGATTAAGTCCTTTTGTTAAATTAAACACATAAACGATCAAATTTTCATACGAAACTTTCACACACATTAATTCACATATAATAAGCACTGAAAATAATATTCAAAAAATTTTTGGACTCGGATTCGTGGTCCCAAAACCACCGTTCCAATTAGGGTCAAATTCGGACTGTTACATTGACTGCTGATGAAGCAGCTAGTAATACGCCGGCTCCTGCACAAGGAACCGTGCCAGTGTAAAGTGGACCCGAGGCGAGGGGTCAAGGGAAAGAGGCACGAGAAGCCTTTCTCCATATGATGAGTGATTGGTACTCGGACTACGTTCGAGCGAACCCTAACACTCAACCTCCTCTACCTCCTCCTATACCTCAGCCAAATCCAGTGGCTCCTCAAGGTATGGATGTAGTGAGGATATCGAAACCCCCGGTGGATAATATTAGGAAACACGGGGCTGAGGAGTTTAGGGCTAAGGTAGATGATGACCCAGAGAGGGCGGAGTTCTGGTTGGAGAACTCGATGAGGGTGTTCGATGAGCTCTTATGTACACCTGAGGAAAGTTTGAAGTGTGTCGTATCTTTGCTGAGAGATTCAGCATACCATTGGTGGAAAACGCTGACGTTAGTAGTCCCGAAAGAGCGGGTAACGTGGGACTTCTTTCTGGAAGAGTTTCAGAAGAAGTATATAAGCCAACGGTTTACAGACCGAAAAAGGAAAGAATTCCTTGAGCTGAAGCAAGGAAGAATGACAGTAGCTGAATACGAGCGTGAGTTTGTTATGCTTAGCAAATACGCTCAAGAATGTGTGTCGACAGAGACCATCTTGTGCAAGAGGTTTGAAGATGGGCTGAATGAGGATATCAAACTCCTAGTTGGCATTTTGGAGTTGAAAGAATTCGTGGTATTAGTTGAGAGGGCAAGTAAGGCCGAAGAGTTAAGTTCAGATAAGAGGAGGGCTATGAGTGAAGCCCGAGATGCGAGAAAGAGACCGATGGGCAAGTCGTATCATGCCCAGTCAAAAAGATCCAAGGAAGTGAATCCTCGGACGTCAGCCTAAGTGGGATATTCGCATCGAGACTTAGACAATACTCGTCAGGGTTCGAGAGTCCGAGCCCCCTCGATGGAAAGTGTGGGCAATACAAAGAGTAAACCGGAGTGTCCAAGTTGTGGTAGGTATCACACCGGAGAGTGTTGGGGAAATAGTCAGAAATGTTACAAATGTGGTTCCCCTGACCACTTTATCCGTAACTATCCCGAGAGGGATGATAAGGAAGAGAGGCAAGAAGTGAGACCTAGTGATGTGTCTACGAGGGGTAGACCACCAAGGAACCCAAGAGGTGGGGCTAGTGGTAGAGGTGCGTCCAGGGACTATGCTGTGAGACCAGAGGGTCGGGCACCTGCGAGGACGTACGCCATTTGCACTTGCGAAGAGGCATCCTCCCCTGATGTGATAACGGGTACTTTTTCTCTCTTTGACACCTCTGTTATTGCTTTAATAGATCCAGGGTCTACTCACTCTTATATTTACATGAGATTAGCATCTAGTTTGAGTATGACCGTTGAGTCTACGGACATTGTGATTAAGGTGTCAAACCCGTTAGGAAAGCATGTGTTAGTGGACAAAGTGTGTAAGAATTGTCCTTTGTTGATTGAGAATCATTGTTTTTCGGCAAACCTGATGTTGTTGCTGTTTGATGAGTTCGATTTAATCCTAGGAATGGATTGGTTGACTACCCATAGTGTCTTAGTGAACTGTGGTAGTAAGTTTATTGAACTGAAATGTGAGAGTGGAGATGTAGTTCGGGTTGAATCAGGTGGATCAGACAATATACCCGTGATGATTTCTTCCTTAGTGGCTGAGAAATGTTTAAGAAAAGGGTGTGAGTCCTATCTTGCGTTTGTGTTGAATACTCAAGAGGTTGGAGTAGGGTTTGAAACAGTGCCAGTAGTATGTGAGTACCTAGATGTGTTTCCGGAAGAGTTACCCGGATTACCTCTAGTGAGAGAGGTCGAGTTTGGAATTGAGTTGGTTCCGGGAACGGCACCTATTTTGATTGCCCCGCATGAATGGCACCCGGTAGAGTTGAAAGAATCAAGGTTCGATTACAAGAGTTGATGAGATAAGGGTTTTGCAAGACCAAGCTACTCGCCATGGGGTGCTCGGTATTGTTTGTGAAGAAGAAAGATGGGTCTATGAGGTTGTGTATAGACTATAGACAACCGAACAAGGTGACGGTTAAGAATAAGTATCCTTTACCAAGGATTGATGATCTTTTCGATCAATCAAGGAGCTACTGATGTTCTCCAAGATAGACTTGAGGTCCTGGTTATTATCATTTCGAGTAAAAAAGCAAGATGTGTTGAAAAGTGCATTTCGGACAACGTATGGCCATTATGAGTTTTTGGTTATGCCATTTGGTTTGACGAATGTACCTACGATTTTTATGGATCTGATGAACCGTGTTTTTAGACCATATGTGGACAAGTTTGTGGTTGTCTTTATTGACGACATATTGATCTGTTCTCGGGATGAGAACGATCATGAAGAGCACTTGAGAATTGTCTTGCAAACTTTGAGAGATAAGCAGTTGTATGCTAAGTTTAGCAAGAGTGAGTTTTGGCTCCGAGAGGTCGGATTCCTAGGACACATGGTGTCAGGTGATGGTGTTAGAGTTGACCCAAGTAAGATATCGGCTGTTATGGATTGGAAACCACCGAGGAACATGTCAGAAATCAGAAGTTCTTAGGATTAGCAGGATATTACAGACGTTTCGTAAAGGGGTTCTCTGTGATTGCTACCCCGATGAAGAAGCTATTGCATAAGGATGCCAAGTTTGAATGGACTGAGACATGTCAACAGAGCTTCGAGAGACTGAAAATAATGTTGGATCGAGGCACCGGTTTTGGTTCAACGAGAATCGGGAAGGAGTTCGTGGTTTATAGTGATGCATCATTTAATGGTCTCGTTGCGTGTTGATGCAAGAGGGTAAGGTAGTAGTCGCTACGCCTCGAGGCGATTAAAATCGCACGAGAAGAATTATCCGACTCACGATTTGGAGTTGGTTGCGATTGTGTTTGTGTTAAAGATTTGGCGACATTATTTGTATGGCGAAAAGTGCTAAGTCTTTACGGATCACAAGAGTTTAAAGTGTTTGATGGATCAAAAGGATCTGAATCTGAGACAGAGAGGGTGGCTTGAATTGTTGAAAGACTATGAGTTAGTCATTGATTACCACCCGGGAAAAGCGAATGTGGTTGTGGATGCCCTAAGTAGGAAATCCCTGTATGCTCTAAGAGTTATGAGAGCAAGTTTAGCATTGTCTAATAATGGTGCTATTTTGGCAGAGTTGAGAGCTAGGCCACTATTTGTTCAATAAATATGTGAGGCTCAGAGAAATGACAGCGGAATGCAAGCTAAGATAGCTAAGTGCGGATCAGAAAGTGATTCTAATTTTCGAGTGGATTTGAATGGTTGTCTGATGTATCGTGACAGAATTTGTGTTCCTAAAAATGAGGAGTTGATTCGAAAGGTTTTGTATGAGGCCCACAGTGGATGCTTGTCAGTACATCCGGGCAGTACAAAAATGTACAACAATTTAAGGAAGTTGTATTGGTGGCCGGGTATGAAAAGAGATATTTTAGAGTTTGTGGCAAAGTGTCTGATTTGCCAACAAGTGAAAGCTGAGCATCAAGTGCCTTCGGGATTGCTTCAGCCAGTGATGGTTCCCGAATGGAAGTGAGATCGGGTTATCATGGATTTTGTGACGGGGTTGCCGATGACTCCGAGAAAGAGAGATGCTGTGTGGGTTGTTGTGGATAGATTGACGAAGTCAGCTCACTTTATTCCAGTATGTGTTGATTATTCACTGGATAAGTTAGCTAAGTTGTACGTGGCAGAGATAGTGAGATTGCATGGTGTACCTGTGTCTATTATATCGGATAGAGATCCGAGGTTTACTTCGAGATTTTGGAAGAAGTTGCAAGAGGCCATGGGTACGAGATTGAATTTCAGTACTGCGTTCCATTCGCAATCCGATGGTCAATCTGAAAGAGTAATTCAAGTTCTTGAAGATATGCTTCGATGCTGTGTGTTAGAATTCGAAGGTAGTTGGGAGAGATATCTTCCTTTGGTCGAATTTGCCTATAACAATAGTTATTAGTCGAGTTTACAGATGGCACCGTATGAGGCTTTGCATGGCCGTAAGTGTCGGACTCCTTTGTATTGGACTGAGCTTAGCGAGAAATGAATCCATGGGGTCGATCTAGTAAAAGAGACCGAAGAGAAAGTGAAAGTAATCCGTAATAGTCTGAAAGCTGCTTCGGACCGACAAAAGTCGTATTCAGATTTGAAAAGAAAAGAAATTGAGTTTGAGATAGGTGACAAAGTATTTTTGAAAGTATCACCGTGGAAGAAGATTATGAGATTTGGACAAAAAGGGAAATTGAGTCCAAGGTTCATAGGGCCGTATGAGATTACAGACAGAATTGGGCCTGTAGCTTACTGGTTGGCTTTGCCGGTAGAGTTGGAAAAGATTCATAACGTGTTCTATGTGTCGATGTTGCGACGGTATCGCTCCGATCCTTCACATGTGATTCCTTCAACGGAAATTGAGATAAGACCGGATATGTCTTATGAAGAGGAGCCGATTAAGATCTTGGCTCGAGAAGTGAAACAGTTGAGAAATAAGAGCATAGCACTAGTGAAAGTATTATGGCAGAAACATGGCGTGGAAGAGGCTACATGGGAAACGGAAGAAGCTATGAGAGAGCAACATCCAAACCTCTTTTCTGGTAAGATTTTCGGGGGCGAAAATCTCTAAAGGGGGAAGAGTTGTAACATCCCGGTTTAGGGCCTAATCGGAATGGTGGTATGAGACCACAAATTCGAGGGTTATGAATGAGTTTTTGAGGTTTATATTATGTATGCATGCTAGTGTGAAAGTTTCATGAAACAATTTTGTGAAATTGTGGTTGAATTATCCAAAAGGACTAAATTGCAAAAGTTGCAAAATGTGTGTTTCTAGAAGCTATTTGTGTGAAATAGCTTTAGATTATTAATTTGAGGTCCTTAAATAGCAATTTACCCAAATTCTAATTTTTGGACAAAAATGGGCATGGATGAGTTAAAATTGAAAGTTTATCAAAAAGGGCATTTTGGTCATTTATCAATTAAGTAATTAAAATAGGTGAAAAGATGATAGAAATTCATTCATCTTCTTCCCATAGCTGCCGAAAATTAGAAAAGCCATTGTTAGGACTCCTTCAATTTTTCAAGCTTGCTAGTAAGTGCTCCTAAGCCCGGTTTTTGATATTCTTCGTATTTTTGAAGTCCTAGTAGCATGAGTAAGCTATTTATAGCTATTTGGTGAGCTATTATGGATGTTCAAAAATGTACATATGTATGACATGCATGTATTTTGATGTTTTATGGAAGAATATGAAAGCTTGATGTAGTAGAAACATCTTTTGCTAAGTGATTTTCCATGAAAATGCATGTAAGGACTTAATTGTGAAAATCTTAAGTTTGGTCATACATGGGTGATTTAGTGAGATTTGATGAATGCTTTAGTTGAGTAAGTGGTTCGACTAAGCGTGAAAGAGTAGAAAGTTGAATAAAAATCACTTTACGAGCCTTTGGGACTAAAATGTAAATATGAGAAAGTTTAGGGGCAAAATAGTAATTTTGCTAAAGTATGAGATGTGGGTCAATTTAGTCAATGTGTGTATTGAATAAGCTTATTTATTCATTATAGATCAAGAAAGACGAAGCCCGGATCGAAACCGAGGCAAAACCAAGGTGGTGGACTAAATTGCATATTTCTGTACTTTTGAGTATCGAGGTAAGTCTATGCATAAACAATGCATTCATACTTACAATTTGTTGATGATAGCTAGTGTGTAGCTAATTCGAGATTGATTTAGAACCTATGTGGTTCAAGTAGAATGAATGTAGTAGGAATGGTGAATGAATGTATGATCGAGAATGATTGGGAATCTATGTGGTTTAATTAGACTTGTGCATGTGTTGTGATAATGCTAGATGGTAGGCTAAGTGCGATACCATCCTAATGCATATTGACGATGAGCTAGCAATGTGCGATGCTATCGTGAGGTATATCATCTAGTGAGCTATATGCTGAATCACTATGAATACCGTTGTGGTAGGCTAAGTGCGATACCACCTTATTAATCAAATGTGGTGTGCTAAGTGCGAAACCACCGAGATATTGGCTGTGTAGATTAACTGTGTGCATTAACTATGTGTATTAACTGTGTGTATGAGTTGTGTGGATAAGTTATATGGATTGACTGTATGGATGTATTACGATAAATAATGATGTGTTGCATATTACGTAAATGTGATATTGAATGCAGGGGTGCATTTCAATGGTTATGAGTATGTGACTCATGATGTGTTGGAAATGTGGTAAGGGATAGAAAGAGTAAGCATAGTTGTGAATTACTTGTTGGTATAATGCTAATGGTTGCTTAGCTTATACTATGTTGCTTATTTGTTTATGTGTAAACTTACTAAGCTCAAAGCTTACTCTCTTTCTTTTCCCTTGTCTTATAGATTAAAAAGCGTTGAATCGAGATACGAGGATCATCGAAGATAGCCCACATATCAAGACACTTTGGTACATGAAACTTAATGTTTTGTATATGGCATGTATAGGGGCTAGATAAGTTAGTAAATTTTGTTGTAAATGGCTAAGATGTGTTGGCCTATAGATGGATAGCTTATTTTGTATAATGCCATGGTTGTTGGCTATTACATTATATGAAAGAAAGATGTAGTTTTCTATGTGAGAATGCACTTCAATTTGAGTTGATTATGATGGTTTTAGATGAGTATATGTTGTGTATGTTAGAAGGGTGAAAAGAACTTGACACTTAGTCTTGTTCTTGACCATGTGGGTAGACACACGAGCGTGTGTCTAGACCATGTGTGACACACGGTCAGCCCACGGGCGTGTGCTGTGGCCGTGCGTCCCCTGCATGTTAATATTTGAAAACAGAATAGACCACGGACTAGTCACATGGGCGTGTGCCTAGGGCGTGTGGGATTCATCAGTGTTGGCCACGGGCTAGCCACACGGGCGTGTGTCTAGACTCTAGGCCGCGCGAGGGAAGTCAGTGTTCACCACGGTTGGGGAGCACGGGCGTGCCATGGCCGTAGGGCATTTGGCAGAATGCTTGGGTTTTTAGGCACGGTCTGGGGACATGGGCGTGTGTGCTCATGCACGGGCATGTCTAATCTTGCACGGGCGTGTGAGACCTGTATAAAAGAGAAAACTTTTAAGGATCGTAAAAGTTCCGGATTAGTCTCGAGAGCCCTCGTGTATATGAGTGAGGCCTCGTAAGTCAAGAATGAGGTTATAGCGAGTAATGACGTTGAGCCTAAGTGGCAATTAAGCGGTTTGATTTTGGTAACGCTTCAGGCCCGGTTCCCGACGTAGAACCCGGGTAAGGGGTGTTACAGGGTATGCATTCTTGTTCATGTTAGATGTAATACTTGAGTTGCTGAGTTGAGCTTGAGTTTGGTCTTGATTTCAGGGTGGCAATTGGCTTGGTAAATAGCCTCTAAGTGCCCACACAGATGGACACACGGGGGTGTGTCTAGGCCGTGTGCACCCTGCACCATTGTATCTTAAGTCAGAATAGACGACGAACTAGTCACACTGGCGTGTGTCTAGACTCTAGGCCGTGTTAAGGTAGTTAGTGTGCACCATGGGTGGTAAGCACGGGCGTGTGCCTTGGCCGTGGGGCATTGGCAGAATGCCGGGGTTTTAGGCACGGTTTGGGGCCACGGGCGTGTCCAGGCCGTGTGTAATTTGCCAGTATCCACCACGGGTGAAAGACACGGGCATGTTTTAGGGGTGCACGGGCGTGTCCCATACAACATGGGCATGTGACCCCCGCTCTAAAGAAAATTTTCTGATTAATTTCTGAAAGTTTTTAGATAAGTGTTTAAGGCCTCGTAGGCTCATGAAAGGTATGAAAAGACTGAGAAAGAGAAGTTTTAAATTTGGAACAAAATTTTATAGCCCATAAGTACATGTTTAAGTGAGTTCAAGCATGGTAATGTCTCGTATCCAGTCTTGGTTTCGAACTCGGGTATGGGGTGTTACAGTTTTGATGCAGGAAGGCAAAGTTATAGCTTATGCCTCAAGATAGTTAAAGCCACACGAAAAGAACTATCCGACACACGATCTGGAATTGGCAGCTATTGTATTTGCGTTGAAAATTTAGCGCCACTTTCTGTTCAGTGAGAAATGTCACGTCTATTGTAACAGCCTGATTTAATGGCTAGTCAGAATAGTGATCTCGGAATCACTAATTCGAGGATAGATAAAATTATTTTCATGTTATGTTATGTGTTATAACATGTTTATAAGGATGCATGGAAATTTTGGTGCCTTAATTTTAGCGATTTTTAGCCAAATTGTGAAAAAGGACTAAATTGCATTAAGTGCGAAAGTTCTATATTATTTGCTAAAGGTGCCAAATAGCTATGGGTTATAAATTGGAGGTCCCAAATGTGCAATTAGGCCATGGGAATTAGTTTGGCCGGTCAAGGAAAGCTAAGGGGACAAGAGCATTAAATGTGGTCATGTTAGGTGATTAAAAAGAAATAAAATAAGGTAAAATAAGCAAAAAGCTATCATCTTTTTATTTCTTCTCTTCTTCCACCAAAAATACAAACAAGAATGGGGGTTTTTGAAGCTCAAAATTCCAGCAGCTCATCTCCTCTTCAAGTAAGTCATTTTGATGATTATTCTTGATGATTTTTGTATTTTTGGAGTCCTCAAAGCTTAAGCTAGCTATTGAGAGGACTAGTTTGCAATATGTTTGAAAGTCTAGGGACTTACCATGTTAGAGTTCATGTTGTTTGATGAGTTTTTATGGAAGAAAATGAATGATAGGATGGTTGGAAACAACATTTGTGAAAGGTGTTGTCATGAAAACACCTAATTGTGACTAAAATGCAAAAGTTGTAATTTGTTCATTAAGGCATGATATAGATGGAATTGTGGATAGTTGTAAGAGGATTAAATTTTCAACTAGGCTTGTTTAACAAGAAAATGTGATGAAAATTTATTTACGAGCCTAGGGGTAAAATCATAATTTTTGCCAAAGTATAGGGGCAAAATAGTCATTTTTGCCTAAAGTGTAGATTATGGTGTATTATGATTTATAAGTGATTAAATCAGTAAATTCCATTGTTCTAGATCAAAGAAAACAAGTTTCGGACCTAGAACGGGTGAAAAGAGAAATGTGGGCAAAAAGTCCCTTTCGGCCCTTTCGACATCGAGGTAAGTTCATGTGCGAATGTTGTAATTACGTATGAGTTAATTTAGTATTCCAATGTTGTATGGAATGTATATTTACTCTATGAATTTATGAGATATCTTTGATGAGATGTCAAGAGAATTGAATTTAAGAGTAATGGGAAATGTATATAGCATAATATGATGATAGTTAAAGTCTCGTGTAAGACCATATTGGAAAATGTCCTAGGTGTAAGAATTCGTATAAGACCATGTTAGGGACATGGCATCGATATGTTAATGCAAATAAAACCCTATTAGGGTATGATGTCAATGTGACACTATGTGTATGAGACTCAAGAGTGTTATTTAAAAATTTGAGATGAACTCAGTATATGATGAACCTCTAGTGGGTTATGTGTCATCAACACATCTTAGTTGCATGAGATAGATTTATTAATGCATTGTGTGAATGCGAACGAGTATCGTAGAAAGTTAAGTAAGAATAGAAGTGTGTGAGGATGTTCTCGGATGAACGTTTGAAATGGAGATATACATGTGGATTACTATCCATGAAAGTAAAATAACGGTGAGCTATGTGCGATATCACCTTATTGATGGTAGTGATGGGCTGTGTGCGATACCATCAATTACATTATTATCGATTGGATCGTAAAGCGTTACCACCTGATTAATTAGTAATCGATGGGTGTTGTGCGATACCATCGCTTATAAATGATTGGTGAGCTAAGTGCGAAATCACCATAAGTATAAATGATTGGTGGGCTGTGTGCGATACCACCCTATTAGAGATTCAATGGTGGGCTAAGTGCGAAACCACCGAGAGATTAGTAGTATGAGTGGCTTATCGAAAATGCTTGATGTGTTGTTTTATATGATCATGTGGTGATCAGTGCAGGAATGTATGCTAATTAAACGAGCAATTGGCTTGTGGCATGGTAAGAATGTGGTAAGAGATAGAATGAGTAAGCTTCAAGAGTGGTTGAGTAAGTAACCATGGGTTTATGAGAAAAACTCATTATAATACCTAACAGTCATGGATATTCAATGAATATCAGTATTTGTCAGTTGTATACAGATGAACTTACTAAGCATTTTTGCTTACTCCTTTTCTTTTTCCCATTTCTTATAGGTTTTTAACTAGCTCAGGTTGGAGGCCGCCGGAGATGTTTTCACACTATCGAGTAGACTCCTGGTATAGTGTTTCAAGTTCTTTTGAGTCATGGCATGTATAGGGATTCTTTTAAAGTGTATTAACTTCTAACTGGTGTAGCCAAGTTGTGTTGGCCTAAGAGAATTTATAATTTGGTTGTGTATAGCTATACATGATGGCTTAAGTTGTTTGTAATTGTATTGGATATAGTTCTCCCTAGTGTATGGAATAAAGACTTTATTTCTCCTATGATTAAATGTCTTTAATTAAAGAGTTATATTGAAGCTATGTGAAATTATGTGATGATATATGATTGTATGCAAATGAGAGTGGTAAAAGGCTTGGTAGATAGCCTCTAAGTGCCCACACGGATAGACACACGGGCGTGTGTCTAAGCTGTGTGTCCCCTACACCTTAATGTCTTAAGTCAGATTAGAACAGGGCTAATCACACGGTCGTTTGTTCAGACCGTGTGTGACACACGGTTAGCACATGGGCGTGTGCTCCAGACCGTGTGAATAAGTCAGTATGTCAAGGTATGGCACACGGGCTAGGGCCATGGGCATGTCAAGGCCGTGTGTAATTTGATAGTATCCACAACGGGTGGAAGACACAGGCATGTCTTAGGGGTACACGGGCGTGTCCCATGTCACATGGGCGTGTGACCCCTGTTTCGAGAAAAAGTTTCTAGATGAGTTCTGAAAGTTTCGGGACATAAGTCTGAGGCCTCGTAAGCCCATGAAATGTATGATTTGTTTAAGAAAGTTCAAGCAAAGTAATGTCTCGTATCCGGTCTTAGCCTCAGACTCGGGTATGGGGTGTTACATTTAATGGTATCAGAGCTATGGTTTAGTCGGTTCTCAGACTAACCTAGCGTGAGTAAGAGTCTAGCTATACATGCCATATGTGGATCGTGATAGTGTGATGTCTCCCGGCTCTAACGAAATTGTTTTGTTAAGACAGAGATGATTCCCAACCGAGCTATTTTCAGTAAGTTTGTATGATTTTCAAGCTTCATGAATTTTTTCATTGAATTACTTGTGATGTTGTTATATGCACATTATTTCCATGAAAATGTTTAATGATTTATTAAACAAAGAAGTTACTAAGAGTAAGGATATGAAAGTCCCGATTGAAAATGAATTGCTTAGGATACTCAATCTACCACATGAGACAAGAAAGTCCGTACAAGACCAAGCCAAGGCATGGCATCGGCAATCAAGCAAGTTATCATGTAAGACCAAGACAAGTCTTGGCATTGAAGAGTTATTATGAGATGAAGACCCATGTAAGCCCAAGCCAAGGCATGGCATTAGTAAGTCTCCAAGCAAAGATGTCATGTAAGTCCAAGACAAGTCTTGGCATTGAAAAGCTATCATGAGGTAGAGATCCCATATAAGTCCAAGCCAAGGCACGGCATTGGTGAGTAACAAGGAAGATTTCATGTAAGTTCAAGCCAAGGCTCGGCATTGACCAGTTCATGAGTAAAGATACCAAATAAGACCATGTCAAGACATGGCAATGGTAAGTTCCCAAGGGAACACACAAGGAAGACTTCGTGTAAGTCCTTGTCAAGACATGGCATCGATACCAAGTTGAGAGATCCCATGTAAGACCATGTCTAGGATATGGCTTTGGCATCAAGTTATGTGAGATGAGATTCAGTATCCTCAGTTATTCATAGAAATTCGTCGGGCAAATGAGTAAAGCTTAAATGAGATAGCAAGAAAGTTAATTTAGTAAAGTTGATATCACGTCATGCTAGTTAAAGTTAACTAAGAAGTATTATCCATGGTATGAATGATGATATTGAGATTATGCTTATCATAGTAAAGTATGCTGATCAATGTGATCAAGTGTTACAGGTACCTTGTTTACCTTACAAGCATGAGACTAGTAAGTTCCATGATGTATGTAAGAATCAGTAAGAGTAAGTAGGCATTTGAGATTTGTAATGCCATTGTTTATAATAAATATGCCCACATGGTTAAATCTCACGTGTGACTGTTAAAGTAGAGAATGTATAATGTTTTGTTTTATGACTCTATTATGAAGTCACACATATTATAGTATGGGAGTTAAACTGAGAAGCTTGACTAAGTAGAATGCAGGAGATGAGTATAGTCATTTAATGATAAAATTGATGAATAAGACCATGGTAGGACCATGGCAATACATGTGACCCCATATAAGACCATGACTGGAACATGGCATTGGTATTGATATGAGATTTTGTGTAAGACCATAGCGAGGCTATGGCATCGTGATGACATATAAGGAAATAGCTGGGCTATGATGTGTGATACGAGTAAGACCATAGTTGGACTATGGCAATCAAGTAAACGACGTACTCAAACCCGTAAGACATTCTTTAGATTAAAAAGCAATAGTAAGAGAAATTAGAGTTAAATGTTGAGTACTCAAGTAGACCTTAATGTGGAACTTGAGTAAGTGAAGTCACAGTTTGAAAGTATAAGTGATAGAAAAAATTGTAGAATGATAAACGTGAAAACTCACTTAGGGCGAGTTGTGTGACTATGATGATATTTCATTGATGATGAATAGTAAATCCTATGTATGTAGTCACGAGAGTTAAGTTAAGGGGGCCCTACGACCTCACCCTCTTTACCACTATTGATTTATGATGAGATGTTATGAGAGTTAAGTTGAGTAAGTTTGCATCTGATTAATGCCATAATTATGTTAGCATAATTAAGAATGCCTTGTATCACATTGATACATGATACTCTACTAAGTAGAGTAATTGTTGTTGAAATGAGGTTGAAGTTCTAGAGGACTATAATGAAAAGGTTATTATTGAAACATGAAATAGGTAAGGTCAGTATAAGACCATGTGCAGGACATGGCCTCAAAGATCGAGTTGAGATCCCGTATAAGACCATATCAGGGATATGGCTTGGTAATGAATATGAGAATCGTGTAAGACCATATTCAGAATATGGCATCGATATTTGATGTGGAAGTCCATATAAGACCTTATCCGGGATATGGCATTGGCATTTAGAGGTGACTCCATATAAGACCACCTCGGGGATGTGGCATTGGTTTCATACCTACATGAATGAAGATGAATATGCGTCTTTGATTATCCCTAGTGATCAAAGGGACAGATGGATGAGTCTAGAGGTAGAAATGAGAATTGTACTAAAGCCATGTGAATGGGTGAATACAGGCACTCGTGAACGAGTTAAAAAGAAACAAGTACGATGTGTGGCACGGTATGTGCTAAAAAAATGGCAAGTATGAGTAAGTTGGCTCGAAGCCTGTAGTTTGTGCATGGTTAGTTGATGCCATGGATGGATTATAATAATCTCTTTGAGTATTATGTATAAATATATGTTGCCTTTCAGGGCTGATGTAGTTGTCCTTTTCATAAACCGTGATTGTGTGAGAATGTTAGCTGATAGTAAAAATCAGGCAAAACGGTTGTCGATTTAGTTAATTGAAATCGACATTCATTTATCTCCTCGTAACCCTATTCGGGTACTTTGAGGAGGAAGTTGGTGATGATTCTAGTATAAGAAGTGAAATCACAAGTTTCACATTGTGTGATGGGTTTTCGAGTAAGCTGAATAGAGTTAATGAATTTGATCGAGATGTCCCTGCCATCGTGAGATATGACGATAGTAAAGGTTTTAGATTAGCATAGCAAGAGAAACTCAGATGAGAGTGTGCTTAAAATATGTTCTCAGTATGGAGAAAAGAGTAGATTAATGTATTGAGATATGATTCAAGTTCTGTGTATATTCACGCACGAATCAATAAAGAGAATAAAATTCTGTATGTACGTGAGTAGGGAGCATGATACAAGGGTATGCTCATCGAAATGTTCAAACCGTGATAGTTGAGTTGAAAGCTATAGAAGGAACTATTAATTGAAAGTTCTAGTACTGAGTTCAGTCTGAATCGAGAAAAAGAGTTGACAAAGTTGGTGGTCCGAGAGGCGATCACTTTTGTGTCCTTGTTGTAAGTTAGATGTTATGAAATGATCCATGGGAAAATCGATGTGTATTTTCTGACTTTTAATGAGTGAGATTACCATATGCTACAGAAGATTTTGAAAATGAAATAGTGGAAACAACTAGAACTATTACAATAGCAGGTATAGTTATTGTAATACTTCTCAGATAGTAGACATAGTACAGATGTCTGAATGAAAGATCCATGTTAAGCAATGCGAGTTAGTTACTTGGTTGACTCTAGTTGGTAATATCCTAGTTTCAGTAAGGTTAATGACTATAGTGAGTCTTCCTTTCAAAACAAAGGAGTTCAGAAGTGTTTTAATAAATGGTATTTTAAATAAGCTTTGAATGAGTTTATTTAAGGTGGTAAAATCCAGGTTGGATAAGATTTTCGTTGTTGATAATTCCTTGTGATAGAATTTGAATGATGATGAATCCAGAACTTATACAGAAGTTTTGGTATGAGATTTAGTAGTAGCATATCTACTAATGCAAGAATAAGGAAATGCAGTTATGTGCATAAATGTTTTGACAATAGAGTACATTTCGCGTTACGATTGAGTTTATGGTCATAAGTAGTTGACCACTAAAAGCTGAGTTTTCAAAGCATACAAGTCAAGACTATTACAGTCGGTGAATGCTTTAATGAGAAAGTGAGATAAAACCTTATAGATTTCAAATTTGGTTTGACAAAATTCCCAATAGGGGGATGTCATTCGAATTATAGTAAATCAACCAAGAAGGATCCGAACGATCATTTGGACATGTTGAGTTCCAAATTGGTGGATTGAGTATATGCCCTAGAGGAAGAATAACCTAGGTCTCAAGTTACGTTTCGACCTTATGTATCACAGCTTAAAAGTTGTTGGCAAGAGAAACTTGAGGATAAGTGGATTCGTGATTTTGAAGAGTTGATGGAAACGTTTTAAGAATGATTGTAGCAACTCCTCTTGATAAGATTTTCGAGGATGAAAATCCCTAAGGGGGAGAATTGTAACAGCCCGATTTAGGGGCTAGTCGGAACAGTGATCTCGGAATAACTAATTCGAGGATAGAGAAAATTATTTTCATGTTATATTATGTGTTATAACATGTTTATAAGGATGCATGAAAATTTTGGTGCCTTAATTTTAGGATATTTAGCTAAATTGTGAAAAAGGACTAAATTGCATTAAGTTCGAAAGTTCTATATTATTTGCTAAAGGTGCCAAATAGCTATGGATTATAAATTGGAGGTCCCAAATGTGCAATTAGGCCATGGGAATTAGTTTGGCCGGTCAAGGAAAGCTAAGGGGACAAGAGCATTAAATGTGGTCATGTTAGGTGATTAAAAAGAAATAAAATAAGGTGATATAAGCAAAAAGCTATCATCTTTTTATTTCTTCTCTTCTTCCACCGAAAATACAAACAAGAATGGGGGTTTTTGAAGCTCAAAATTCCAGCAGCTCATCTCCTCTTCAAGTAAGTCATTTTGATGATTATTCTTGATGATTTTTGTATTTTTGGAGTCCTCAAAGCTTAAGCTAGCTATTGAGAGGACTAGTTTGCAACATGGTTGAAAGTCTAGGGACTTACCATGTTAGATTTCATGTTGTTTGATGAGTTTTTATGGAAGAAAATGAATGATAGGATGGTGAAACAACATTTGTGAAAGGTGTTGTCATGAAAACACCTAATTGTGACTAAAATGCAAAAGTTGTAATTTGTTCATTAAGGCATGATATAGATGGAATTGTGGATAGTTGTAAGAGGATTAAATGTTCAACTAGGCTTGTTTAACAAGAAAATGTGATGAAAATTTATTTACGAGCCTAGGGGCAAAATCGTAATTTTTGCCAAAGTATAGGGGAAAAAAAGTCATTTTTACATAAAGTGTAGATTATGGTAATTATGATTTATAAGTGATTAAATCAGTAAATTCCATTGTTCTAGATCAAAGAAAATAAGTTTCGGACCTAGAACGGGTGAAAAGAGAAATGTGGGCAAAAAGTCCCTTTTGGCCCTTTCGACATCGAGGTAAGTTCATCTGCGAATGTTGCAATTACGTATGAGTTAATTTAGTATTCCAATGTTGTATGTAATGTATATTTACTCTAAGAATGTATGAGATATCTTTGATGAGATGTCAAGAGAATTGAATTTAAGAGTAATGGGAAATGTATATAGCATAATATGATGATAGTTAAGGTCTCGTGTAAGAGCATATTGGAATATTTCCTAGGTGTAAGAATTCGTATAAGAACATGTTAGGGACATGGCATCGATATGTTAATGCAAGTAAAACCCTATTAGGGTATGATGTCAATGTGACACTATGTGTATGAGACTCAAGAGTGTTATTTAACAATTTGAGATGAACTCAGTATATGATGAACCTCTAGTGGGTTATGTGTCATCAACACATCTTAGTTGCATGAGATAGATTTATTAATGCATTGTGTGAATGCGAACGAGTATCGTAGAAAGTTAAGTAAGAATAGAAGTGTGTGAGGATGTTCTCGGATGAACGTTTGAAATAGAGATATACATGTGGATTACTATCCATGAAAGTAAAATAACGGTGAGCTATGTGCGATATCACCTTATTGATGGTAGTGATGGGCTGTGTGCGATACCATCAATTACATTATTATCAGTGGACTGTGTGCGTTACCACCTGATTAATTAGTAATCGATGGGCCGTGTGCGATACCATCGCTTATAAATGATTGGTGAGCTAAGAGCAAAATCACCATAAGTATAAATGATTGGTGGGATGTGTGCGATACCACCCTATTAGAGATTCAATGGTGGGCTATGTAACAACCCAAACCCGGCCCAAACACTACGACCGAATTTGATTTGTTACGGAGAAAAACCTTGTGAACACCATTTCGATACCTATTAAAACATTCTTGAAAACTCCTCGTTTTCGGTTATCTTGCCAAAGCTATCCTTAGATTTAATTTGGAAAATTAATTAAGTCCAATTGTTATACCAGTTTCAAGTGTGCCCGATGGCACGAATAAACTTTTTCGTGTTAACTTAAGAAAACATGTGATTTAATTCAATTTAATGATATAGTTTTAAGTAAATATCCAACATAAAAAAAAACACAACTATAGTTTATGGAGGCCTTATTACAACCCAAAATAAAATTAATCAAATTTAAAGTTCTGTAAATTTAAATCCTTTGCATGGCCACCTCGAGTCCAACCGGCTCCTCAACCGCCATCTACGAGTCACCTGAAAAAAAATGTTAAAGGAGAAGGTGAGTCACCAAGACTCGATATGTAACCCTTCCCCGGTTAATACAACATTTCATACACAACATATAACGATTAATTATGAGTATCGTGTACCCAACCTAGCCAACCAAACGCCTTTGCCTACCCCATGTGGTACCAAACCACTGGTGACCGTAGTCACGATGTGTTACCAAAACACTGGTGGTGCCAAACCACTGGTGACATATAGTCACAGTGTGCTACCAAAGCACTGGTGTCCGTAGACACAAATCGGGTGATGGGGCCAACCCATCGTGTGATACCAAATCACTAGCAGACGATCCCATATCTCAAGTGGGGCCAACCTTCGGTGGTGTTAACCACAGGGACAAGTCGCTATGAGGTACCAAACCTCTAGAGGTACCAAACCTCTGGTGACATATAGTCACAGTGTGTTACCAAAACACTGGTGCTCGTCAGCACGATATCACTGCCCCCTCCTCTCATCAACCCATGTCAAGCAGTTAATAACAGAACATACATATATCACATGTATCAAATAATCCATGCTTCCCAAAAGCATTATTATCAATCTCATACAAATAGAGACTTACCGGGATCCTCGCTTGTACCATTAAGGCACTAATGCCATATCTACATAGAATGATTTACACATAACATACACTTAATACACTTTATTAACTATTATAAGTGTGTATGTACACACTGTCACCACGAATAATCTAAATCCCCAAATGAAGAAGTCGGCCACCTAGATCCACTAGCCCCTATATTCGGCCAAACATGGGAGTTAGTACTATGGCCTATTCGCCAAACCAAATATTTAAAAGGGTTCTCTTTTTGAACCCTAATCCTACCCGAGTGCCTTTGAACCCAAGTCACTATACTCTGAATGATTTTACTTCTGAAATCGGCAACTATTAGTAGCCACTTAATAGCCTTTGGCTTTTCCTTAATCATTTGAAGAATAATCTTTTATAAGTAAACACTTACCACCACTTACCCAAATCCGATTGTCGAGAATGCAAGATCCGATCTCACCGCTTTGAGATCCGAAGTGCCTATCATTGATTTCACATCGTTAGAACCCTTGCTCTTCGATTGCCGAAATTTCAGCTTTCATTTCATCCAACAAGTCGACAACAAAAAGAAAATACGAAAGGAGGGTCGGCCATCCCTTACCTTTATAATCGATTGAATAATAGAGAAATCCCGGAGTATCTATGCCACCTGCACTATTCGGCCAAAGTGCAACCAGGAGAGGAGTGTGAAATTTCGGTACTTCAAAAGGGTATATTCAGCCAAGGGGAAGAAAGAAAATAGTAGAGAAGAAGGTGCTAAAAGTTTCGGCTAAAGGGATTTGAGAGAGTGGAGAAAATAAAAGAAGCACAAGGAAGGAGGGATTAGGGATTTTCGGGCAAGTAGCAAAATTGAAAAAAGAAAAGAATGGTGCTAGGTTGCTCCCTTTTATAGGCATTCGGCACCCCCTCTAGTAGCATTGTTTGTCCACACTACTCCACCAAGGAGTTTAAAATTCGGCCATCACCTTATTTTGCTCCAAGCCACCCACTTAATTTAATTCAAACTTAATTGAATTAATCCCCTCTTAATCCAAAAATAATCCAACTAATATCTTTTTTTTTATCCTCTTATTATCAATATAATAAAATCCTTATTATCACCAATTTTAAGCAATTTAAAACCAATTTAAAGTGCTTAAATTAGTATAATAATAATAATATTAACCCCTTTTATTATCCAAAATAAAAAGAATCCAAAGGGAGAAAAACTCTCCACATGTGCCGTCCATCCATAATGCAAAAAAAGAGGATCCTTGTGACTCGAACCAAGGCTCTCCTTCCTCTTGATGTGGCGTCACATGCTAGCTCCTAAGTGGGCTTCTTTTGCCACTTTACCAAGGCCTAATTAGTGTTAAATTACCCACATTTATTCTTATAACACCCACTTACTAAGGCTCCTTCTTTTAAAATTAAAAACTAAAATTTTTCTACCAAACAAGGCATACTCAAAGCCTTAAATTAAGTTCTATTCCTCCATTAACAATATCAAAAATAATCAAATTCCAAATAACCCCATATTTGGGATGTTACGATTCTACCCCCTTAAAATAAATTTAGTCCTCGAAATTCCTTGATCAAAAGAGATGGGGTATTCTTTGCCGCATCACCTCCTCGGGCTCCCACGTAGCTTCTTCCACTCCGTGGTTCCGCCATAACACCTTCACTAAAGGCACCGCCTTCCTTCGTAGAACTTTCACATCTCGATCTACAATCTCAACCGGTTCTTCCTCAAAAGATAAATCCGAGTTCACCTCGATCTCGCGCATCGGCACAACGTGCGAAGGATCTCGACCGATACCGTCTCAAAGATTGACACATGAAATACGTCATGAATCGACTCGATTCTGCCGCGACTTTAGCCGATAAGCCATCGTCCTACTCGCTTCACAACAAAGATATGGCCCAATGAACCTTGGGCTTAACTTCCCTTTCCGCCCAAATCTCAACACCTTTTTCCAAGGCGACACTTTCGGAAAGACTTTGTCTCCCACAAAGATACTCCACTTCCTTGCGTTTGAGATCGGCATAAGACTTACGCCTATCCGATGCTTCCTTGAGACGAGACCGAATCACCTTGACTTTGTCTTCCGTCTCTGTTACGGGCCTGGACCCGAACTTGTCTTTCTCCCAACTCGTCCAACATGTAGGAGAGTACGACACTTTCGTCCATATAGGGCCTCGTATGGAGCCATTTGAATACTCGCTTGATAACTATTGTTATAAGCGAATTCCGCTAATGGTAGGTACTCCTCCCAACTACCACTAAAATCCAAGACACAGCCTCTTAACATGTCTTCTAAAATCTGTATCACCCTTTCCGATTGTCCGTCGATTGTGGATGGAAAGCAGATCTTGAAATCTAACCGTGTACCCAAAGCTTGATGCAATGCTTTCCAAAACCTTGACGTGAATCTGGGATCCCTATCCGAGATAATCGACACTGGCACGCCATGCAACCTCACTATTTCTCCCACATACAGCTTCGCTAGCTTCTGGAGTGAGTAATCCACTCTCACCGGCATGAAGTGAGCTGATTTAGTCGAGCGATCCACAATTACCCAAAGCGCATCCTTCTTGGTGGGCGTAAGGGGTAGCCCACTAACAAAATCCATGGTGATCCTCTCCCATTTCCATTGAGGATCTTTATCGGTTGAAGTAGTCCCGATGGTGACCGATGTTCACCTTAACTGCCGACACGTCGGACACTTCCCTACGAACTCCGTTATCTCACGCTTCAACCTGTGCCACGTAATGTTTCCGCAAATCTCCATACATCTTGCTTCCCCAGGATGCATAGCGTATGGGCTGCTATGTGCATCTTGGAGAATTTTTCGCCTTAATTTCTGTATCCTTTGGCATACATACTCGTCCTTGAAAACAAAGCACTTCATCACTAGACAGACTGTACCCTTCCAAACCACCGTCTTGAACTTGTACCCTCTTAGCGCTCAAGCCTTCATCCATTAACTGCTTTTCTTTAATCTCCTCAATCCAAGTCGGCTTTACTTGAAGTTACGCCAAAAGACTCCCATCATCATACTGAGACTTAATCGGCGAACATTGCTCTTATGTCCGTTACCGCCTTCCGGCTCAATGCGTCAGCTACCACATTAGCCTTTCCCGGATGGTACTCGATTGAACAATCATAGTCCTTTAGTAGTTCAATCCATCGACGCTGCTCTCGATTCAGATCCTTACGAGTCGGAAGATACCTCAAGCTTTTGTGATCCGTGTAGACCATCGACTTCTCTCCATACGGGTAATGTCTCCATATCTTGAGCGAAGACGCACCACGCTAACTCTAAGTCGTGAGTTGGGTAGTTAACCTCATGCGGTCTTAAGCGACGGGATGCATAGGCTACTACCTTCCCATCTGCATCAACACACACCCCAAACCGGTGTGAGATGCATCACAATAAATCGTGAATAACTTTCTGCTTCAGTGTACCAAAACCGAGCTTAGTCAAAATCTTCCTTAACTTATCAAAGCTTTCTTCTTTGCTTTTCCGTCCATACAAATGGGACACCTTTCCTTAGCAACTTAGTCAACTACACGCTATTAGAGAGAATCCTTCCACGAATCTCCGATAGTACCTGCTAAACCCAGAAAACTTCAGTATTCACCACCGCCCTAGGTGGTTTCCACTCTAATCTTGCTTCAATCTTGCGAGGGTCTACCCTAATTCCTTCTGCTGATACTACATGACCTAAGAAAGCCACTTCCCTAAGCCAAAATTCACACTTACTGAATTTGGCGTATAACTGCTTCCCCCTCAATACTTGCGTAACTATCCAGTAAATGCTTGTCATGCTCCTCTTACGTCTTTGAATAAACCAATATGTCGTTCTATGAACACCACGACGAACCGGTCCAATCTTCGCTGGAATACTCGTTCATCAAGTCCATAAATGCCGCCGGTGCATTGGTCAACCCGAATGGCATCACCAAGAACTCGAAATGCCCATACCGAGTTCGGAATGCCGTTTTGTGAACGTCAGCCTCCTTTACCTTAAGTTGATGATATCCTGACCTCAGGTCTATCTTCGAAAACACTGAGGCACCCTTCAGTTGATCAAACAAGTCGTCAATCCGAGGCAGCGGATACTTGTTCTTGATCGTTAACTTGTTCAATCGACGGTAGTCGATGCACATCCGCATAGAACCGTCCTTCTTCTTGACAAACAACACAGCGCCCCACGGAGATATACTTGGTCGTATAAACCCTCTATCCAAGAGCTCTCGAATTTGAGCCTTTAGCTCCACCAATTCCTTTGGTGCCATTCGGTATGGTGCTATGGACACGGGTGCCGTTCCAGGTAGCAAGTCTATACCGAATTCGACTTCTCGATCGGAGGCAAACCGGAAGTTCTTCGGGAACACATCAACAAATTCCCCAACCGTTCGGACCTTTTCAATTACTAACCCCTTAGCTTCCAAAGCCATGATTTGAACCAAATACGCCTCACAACCCTTCTTGACCATCTTTTGAAATTTTCAAGGCGGTCACTACGTTGGATAGGTAATTCCTCCTATCTCCTATCATAACCACTTCATCACCTTCCGCCGTCTTAAGAACCATGCGCTTGGCGCGCGAGGTCAACCTTGCTTGGTACTTAACCAACCAATCCATACCGAGGATCAAATCGAACTCCCCAAACGGTAGTTCCATTAGATCAGCTACAAATACTACCCCTTGGAGTTCTAGGGGTACGCCTCTATAAAGTCTATTTACGACTACGGAGTGACCTAAGGGGCTAACTACAGTCATCTCCCTAGAAGCAGTTTCAGAGTTTAGGTCCATAGTTCCTACCACACTACTAGCAATGTACGAGTGCGTCGAGCCCACATCAATCAATGCAACATAAGGAAAATCGAAAATTAGAAACGCATTCGGTTATGACATCCGCGGCGTCACCTTCTTCGCGACACCTTGCTGCGTAAACTAAGCCAGCCGCCTAGCCTGCGTGTTGCCTGAACCTCTGCCTTGAGTTCCACGACCTCGGTTAGGACCGTTGTTTCCTCTACCATTACCACGACCCCTCTGTGGTCCTACATTTCTATCCTGAGCACGGTTCTGACCCTCTGGCTGCTTCTTAGCTAGTTTTTGGGGACAATCTCTGACGCGATGCTCCAAAGACCCACACTCAAAACATCCTTTGTCACCGGTCCAACAACCTCCCCAATGGGTCTTTCCACAGCCGATTAATCGAGTCGGCCTCTGATTAGCAGTTGTGGGCCTTGCTGCCTGATTGGGCCCACTTGGCCTAGCCTTTTTCTGAGCACTTCCGCTTGATCCAGCTGACCCAAAACTTCTCTTCTGATTGTTCTTACTATAGCTCTGCCTCACAGCCTCCTTGATTCCTTCGGCTACCTTAGCCTTCTCCACTAGAGATGAGAACTCACGAACCTGCTGTGGGGCAATCAGTAACCTTAAATCATCTCGGAGTCCGTCCTCAAAGCGGACACAACGCTCATGTTCAGTAGCCACGATGCCCCTCGCATATCTACTCACCCTTAGAAATTCCGCCTCATATTCAGGACACGGACTTAGTTCCTTGCACTAATCCCGGAAAAGCCTTTCTCTCTGGCGTCGGTGTAGGCGATGCCCACATACTTTTTCCGATAGGTGGTTCGAAATACTCCCAAGTCAAATCATCTATTGTAGCCCCATCTCGAACCAGTAAGCCACCACCGATACGCTTCATCCTTTAGAAGCGACACGCGCCTTTTCGACTTCTCTTCCTCGGTCGGTCAAGGTCATCCATGATTCTTTCGATTGACTCTAGCCAAGATTCCATTGACTGGGTGCCACTCGACACACCTCGGAATACCTCCGCTCCGTTAGATCGCGATCGCTCGGGACAGATTTCCGAGCTCCAACATTTCCACCAGCCTGACCACCATCTCCAAGACTCGCAACACGGCTTGCGTCACCGACTCGCCATGCCGGTGCCGCTCCGGCCTCACTCTAAAAGTAGGAGGTGGTGGTGGCGATGGTACCTCATTTTCTCGAACCTTGTCGACTGACGGGTTGGACACCGTCATCCTACCCCTACCATGTCCACGGCGCCCACGTCCTCTAGAACTCATTCTATCTACCGCGCTTTTAATCTGATTAAGAAAAATTTTATGCGTTAGCATTTGTTTCACTTTATTACTCGCGAAGAAGTTTTATGGATGAGGTTTAATCAGAGATTCTTTCGAGCAAACAATGTTTCAGTTTCCTATCCTAGTTCACACAAAGAAGTCCATGCATCCATTCCTTAATACTTTCCATACCTATTCACTTATCGGACATTTCTGCCCATTTCTAACCCAGGGGTATTTTCGTCTTTTTCCTACAGGGGTACTTTCGTAATTTTCCAGAACCAAAATATGTTGCTGATGATTTCCAAAGCTAAGTTATTGAATATTTGTAAAATAGTTGAAATTTTTGGGCAAAACCATTGAGTTAATTTTTTTGTATGGGTCAGGGGCATTTTGGTAATTTTACTCCTAAGGGTATTTCTGTAATTTTTCACAAGTCAAGTTTTCCGAGAAAACGTTGTAAAAGTGATGTGCTAAGGTTTAAGAGAGTTATTGGACAAGTTTTGAAAACATTAGGGCTTGTTGTTTCGTTCTATTTTGAAAAAACAAGGCTAATTCCCTTTTCGGGTTTTAATCATTGTTTTTAGCCTATGACCAGAGCCTTCCTGGTCGTGGTGAACCCAAGCTACGCACTGTGCGGTCGAGTGAAGAGGAGGTGGGTCACGCGGACCGCTTAAATACCAAGCTCTCTTTGAACCTTTCTAGACATGCGCATGAGGTTACCACACCACCGAGCCCTACGAGTTAGGGTGAACAGGGCTACGCACTGCAGGATACTGCGAAGAGGAGGTGAGTCACGAGGACCGCTTAAATACCAAGCTCTTGGGATCCAATCCTAGACATGCGTCTGGGGTTACCACACCCTAGCTCATTGACTAAGTCATGGGTTGGTTTAGTTCTTTAAGTCTTATGCTTCGTTTGTGTTTGAGCAATCTAGCCTTAGGGTCCAAGTCCTATAGATCTAACTACGTTCCATGCTTCCTACCCTTCTACAGAATATAATTCACAAAAAGTTTAGATGTACTTACAGGCGGATCGGTGCAGGAGACTCGGGCCATGCCGCTTAAAACCAAAAACAATTGAAAGGCCTATTAAAATATTTTTGGGCCTTGGGCCCCCACAGCCGAGCTTTGAACTGGGCTCTGATACCAATTTTGTAACAACCCAAACCCGGCCCAAACACTACGACCGAATTTGATTTGTTACGGAGAAAAACCTTGTGAACACCATTTCGATACCTATTAAAACATTCTTGAAAACTCCTCGTTTTCGGTTATCTTGCCAAAGCTATCCTTAGATTTAATTTGGAAAATTAATTAAGTCCAATTGTTATACCGATTTTCAAGTGTGCTGATGGCACGAATAAACTTTTTCGTGTTAACTTAAGAAAACATGTGATTTAATTCAATTTAATGATATAGTTTTAAGTAAATATCCAACATAAAAAAAACACAACTATAGTTTATGGAGGCCTTATTACAACCCAAAATAAAATTAATCAAATTTAAAGTTACAGAATTTAAATCCTTTGCATGGCCACCTCGAGTCCAACTGGCTCCTCAACCGCCATCTACGTCAGTCAAAAAAAAAAATGTTAAAGGAGAAGGTGAGTCACCAAGACTCGATATGTAACCCTTTCCCGGTTAATACAACATTTCATACACAACATATAACGATTAATTATGCAGAGTATCGTGTACCCAACCTAGCCAACCAAACGCCTTTGCCTACCCCATGTGGTACCAAACCACCGGTGGACCGTAGTCACGATGTGTTACCAAAACACTGGTGGTGCCAAACCACCGGTGACATATAGTCACAGTGTGCTACCAAAGCACGGTGTCCGTAGACACAAATCGGGTGATGGGGCCAACCCATCGTGTGATACCAAATCACCGCGCGACGATCCCATATCTCAAGTGGGGCCAACCACGGTGGTGTTAACCACGGGGACAAGTCGCTATGAGGTACCAAACCTCTCGGAGGTACCAAACCTCCGTGACATATAGTCACGATTGTGTTACCAAAACATTGGTGCTCGTCAAAGACGATATCAACGCCCCCTCCTCTCATCAACCCATGTCAAGCAAAGTTAATAATGAACATACATATATCACATGTATCAAATAATCCATGCTTCCCAAAAGCATTATTATCAATCTCATACAAATAGAGACTTTACGGGATCCTCGCTTGTACCATTAAGGCACTAATGCCATATCTACATAAAGTGATTTACACATAACATACACTTAATACACTTTATTAACTATTATAAGTGTGTATGTACACACACTGTCACCACGAATAATCTAAATCCCCAAATGAAGAAGTCGGCCACCTAGATCCACTAGCCCCTATATTCGGCCAAACATGGGAGTTAGTACTATGGCCTATTCGGCCAAACCAAATATTTAAAAGGGTTCTCTTTTGAACCCTAATCCTTACCCGAGTGCCTTTGAACCCAAGTCACTATACTCTGAATGATTTTACTTCCTGAAATCGGCAACTATTAGTAGCCACTTAATAGCCTTTGGCTTTTCCTTAATCATTTGAAGAATAATCTTTTATAAGTAAACACTTACCACCACTTACCCAAATCCGATTGTCGAGAATGCAAGATCTCGATCTCACCGCTTTGAGATCCCGAAGTGCCTATCATTGATTTCACATCTGGTTAGAACCCTTACTCACGATTGCCGAAATTTCAACTTTCATTTCATCCAACAAGTCGACAACGAAAAGAAAATACGAAAGGAGGGTTCGGCCATCCTTACCTTTATAATCGATGAATAATAGAGAAATCCCGAGATATCTATGCCACTGCACTATTCGGCCAAAGTGCAACCAGGGAGGAGTGTGAAATTTCGGTACTTCAAAAGGGTATATTCAGCCAAGGGGAAGAAAGAAAATAGTAGAGAAGAAGGTGCTAAAAGTTTCGGCTAAAGGGATTTGAGAGAGTGGAGAAAATAAAAGAAGCACAAGGAAGGAGGGATTAGGGATTTTCGGCAAGTAGCAAAATTGAAAAAAAGAAAAGAATGGTGCTAGGTTGCTCCCTTTTATAGGCATTCGGCACCCCCCTCTAGTAGCATTGCTGTCCACACTACTCCACCAAGGAGTTTAAAATTCGGCCATCACCTTATTTTGCTCCAAGCCACCCACTTAATTTAATTCAAACTTAATTGAATTAATCCCCTCTTAATCCAAAAATAATCCAACTAATATCTTCTTTTTTTTATCCTCTTATTATCAATATAATAAAATCCCTTATTATCACCAATTTTAAGCAATTTAAAACCAATTTAAAGTGCTTAAATTAGCCCTTAATAATAATAATATTAACCCCTTTTATTATCCAAAATAAAAAGAATCCAAAGGGAGAAAAACTCTCCACATGTGCCGTCCATCCATAATGCAAAAAGAGGGATCCTTGTGACTCGAACCAAGGCTCTCCCTTCCTCTTGATGTGGCGTCACATGCTAGCTCCTAAGTGGGCTTCTTTTTGCCACTTTACCAAGGCCTAATTAGTGTTAAATTACCCACATTTATTCTTATAACACCCACTTACTAAGGCTCCCTTCTTTTAAAATTAAAAACTAAAATTTTTCTACCAAACCGGGCATACTCAAAGCCTTAAATTAAGTTCTATTCCTCCATTAACAATATCAAAAATAATCAAATTCCAAATAACCCCATATTTGGGATGTTACAGGCTAAGTGCGAAACCACCGAGAGATTAGTAGTATGAGTGACTTATCAAAAATGCTTGATGTGTTGTTTTATATGATCATGTGGTGATCAGTGCAGGAATGTATGCTAATTAAACAAGCAATTGGCTTGTGGCATAGTAAGAATGTGGTAAGAGATAGAATGAGTAAGCTTCAAGAGTGGTTGAGTAAGTAACCATGGGTTTATGAGAAAAACTCATTATAATACCTCGCAGTCATGGATATTCAATGAATATCAGTATTTGTCAGTTGTATACAGATGAACTTACTAAGCATTTTTGCTTACTCCTTTTATTTTTCCCATTTCTTATAGGTTTTTGACTAGCTCGGGTTTGAGGTCGCCGGAGATGTTTTCACACTATCGAGTAGACTCCTGGTATAGTGTTTCAAGTTCTTTTGAGTCATGGCATGTATAGGGATTCTTTTAAAGTGTATTAAGCTCTAACTAATGTAGCCAAGTTGTGTTGGCCTAAGAGAATTTATAATTTGGTTGTGTATAGCTATACATGATGGCTTAAGTTGTTTGTAATTGTATTGGATATAGTTCTCCCTAGTGTATGGGATAAAGACTTTATTTCTCCTATGATTAAATGTCTTTAATTCAAGAGTTATATTGAAGCTATGTGAAATTATGTGATGATATATGATTGTATGCAAATGAGAGTGGTAAAAGGCTTGGTAGATAGCCTCTAAGTGCCCACACGGATAGACACACGGGCGTGTGTCTAGGCCGTGTGTCCCCTGCACCTTAATGTCTTAGGTCAGATTAGAACACGGGCTAATCACATGGTCGTTTGTTCAGACCGTGTGTGACACACGATTAGCACATGGGCGTGTGCTCCAGACCGTGTGAATAAGTCAGTATGTCAAGGTCTGGCACACGGGCTAGGGCCACGGGCATGTCAAGGCCGTGTTTAATTTGACAGTATCCACCACAGCTGGAAGACACAGGCATGTCTTAGGGGTACACGGGCGTGTCCCAAGTCACATGGGCGTGTGACCCCTGTTTCGAGAGAAAGTTTCCAGATGAGTTCTGAAAGTTTCGGGACGTAAGTCTGAGGCCTCGTAAGCCCATGAAATGTATGATTTGTTTAAGAAAGTTCAAGCAAAGTAATGTCTCGTATCCGGTCTTAGCCTCGGACTCGGGTATGGGGTGTTACATCTATTCTGATCACAAAAGCTTAAAATATTTGATGACTCGGAAAGATCTGAATTTACGACAGCGAAGATGGTTAGAGTTGCTAAAAGATTACGAGCTTATAATTGACTACCATCCGAGGAAAGCCAATGTTGTTGCTGATGCTTTGAGTCGGAAATCGTTGTTTGCCCTTCGTGCGATGAATACTCAGTTGGCCCTATCTGATGACGGTTCGATAGTAGCTGAGTTGAAAGTGAAATCATTGTTTATTCAGCAAATTTGTGAGGCTCATAAAGTTGATAACGAATTGATAGCAAAACGGGCTCAATGTGATACGAATACTGATTCAGAGTTCTGAGTTGATACTGAAGGTTGTTTGAGGTTCAAAAACTGAATGTGTGTTCCGAGAAATTTAGAGTTGATTCAGATGATTTTGAATGAAGCTCATAGTAGTCGATTATCTGTTCACCCGGGTAGTACGAAAATGTATAATGATTTAAAATAGTCTTACTGGTGGCCTGGTATGAAACGAGACATCTCTGAATTTTTTTCGAAATGTCTAATTTGTCAACAAGTCAAAGCTGAGCATCAGGTACCTTCTGTGTTACTTCAGCCGATTATGATACCCGAATGGAAATGGGATAGAGTCACGATGGATTTTGTATCGGGTTTACCTTTGACAATGAGCAAGACAGATGCAATCTGGGTTATTGTGGATAGATTGACTAAATCAGCTCATTTCATTCCGGTTCGCACAGATTATTCACTTGATAAGCTTGCTGAGTTATACATTTCTCAGATTGTGAGATTGCACGGAGTACCTATTTCTATTGTTTCGGATAGAGATCCGAGATTCACATCGCAATTTTGGAAGAAACTACAAGATGCATTAGGTACAAAATTACATTTTAGCATTGCTTTCCATCCGCAGACAGATGGTCAGTCTGAACGAATCATTCAGATACTCGAGGATATGTTGAGATGTTGCATTCTCAAGTTTAAAGGTACCTGGGAACGAAACCTGCCATTGATTGAATTTGCGTATAATAATAGCTTTCAATCGAGTATCAAAATGGCACCTTACGAGGCTTTGTACGGTCACAAATGTCGAACACCATTGTATTGGACTGACCTCAGTGAGAATAAGATACACGGGGTCGAATTGATCAAAGAGACTGAACAGAAAGTAAAAGTGATTCGCGATAGTTTGAAAGCAAAGATCGATCGTCGAATCGATGCGGACACGAAACGAAAAGATATTGAGTTTTAGATCGGGGATAAAGTGTTTTTGAAAGTCTCACCGTGGAAGAAAATATTTTGACTCGGTCATAAAGGCAAATTGAGTCCGAGATTTATTGGGCCGTATGAGACTATTGAGCGTATCGGGCCGGTTGCTTACAAACTGTTGTTGCCACCTGAATTAGAAAAGATCCATAATGTATTTCATGTTTTGATGCTTCGACGATACAGATCAGATCCCTCGCATGTGATTTCTCCGTCTGAGATAGAGATTCAGTTCGATATGACTTATGAAGAAGAACCGATCCGTATCTTAGCTCGCGAAGTTAAAGAATTGAGAAGTAAGAAAATTTCGTTAGTAAAAGTAATGTGGCATCGAAAAGGTATTGAAGAGGCTACATGGGAGCCCGAAGATGCTATGAGGCAACAATATCCGAATCTGTTCAATGGTAAGATTTTCGGGGACGAAAATCCTTAAGGGGGAGAGTTGTAACGGCCCGATTAAGACCCTAGTCAGAGCAGTAGTTTTGGGACCACAAATCCGAGTCAGAAAAATATTTTAACATTATTTTTCGTGCTTATAGTATGTGAATTGACATATGTGAAATTTCTGTGATTTAATTTGATCGTTTGTGTGCTTAATTTGCAAAAAGGACTAAATCGCAGAAAATGTAAAAGTTGTGTGCTATTTGATTTGAGTGCCGAATTGATGTGCCTTTATATTTAAGGGGTCCTTATGTTGTTAATATGCCACTAACTTAATAAGTGGACATTAATGGCCATAATGGTAATGTATTATATGTTATTTAATTATGGATATTTTGGTAATTTATGTATTAATAAGAGTTATAATAAAACAAAACAATATGGTGGCCATTTTATCATCTTTAATGCCGAAAATAAGAAAAGAAAAAGGAACCATTTTCGAGCTTAGGGTTCAGCACTTCCAAGTCTTGATTAAGGTATGGATGATGTTCGATTTTTGATAATTTCTATGTTTTTGTGATCGTTGCTTCGTGTTCTTTCAAGCCCATGCCTTAATTTTAGAATTTGATTATGATTTTGAGATGTGCCATTGATGATTTTGTAAGCTTTATGATGATAGTTGATGAAATATAAAAGATATGTGATAGATTAATATGTTTTGTCTTTAGATTTTTGATGAATTTGAGTAAATTGCACTAATTTATGAAAATAAGAAATTGAGGGGTTAAAATGCGAAATAAGTGAAAGATATGGGCTTAAATGGAATAATGGAATATTCGGCCAAGCAAGAGTATGAGGAAATTTTGTGTATTTTGTGATTTTGTAAAATAGGGACTAAAGTGTCAAAATGTGAAAATGTGAGGGCTAATTTGTAAAATTCCCTAAATATGTGTATATAGATTGAATTGGATGATTTGGTGAATGAATAAGTTAAATTTGAATGTGTATAGATCAAGAACCAAAGAAAACGAAATTAGATCGGGGGAAATCGAAAGTAGTGGAATAGTCGTTCGTTTCCATTCTTTCCCGTACGAGGTAAGTCGATATACAAATAAATGTGTTTGAATTGAATTAATATTGCTTATATATAAATGAATTGTGATATATGACTATTTGAGTTGAATATGTGGAATTCGGGAAAGTGCCGATAATGTGACGACGTCCGAAAAGTCCCGTACGAACCTTAGGAATAGTTAGGATACGTATGTCATGACATAGGATTCTGATATGTGTTATCGTGTAAGACCACGTCTGGGACGTTGGCATCGATTTGAGATTTACGTGTAAGACCATGTCTGGGACATTGGCATCGTATATGATTTCGTGAAAGACCCTGTCTGGGACAGAAGCATCGATATTTAATTACATGTAAAACCACGTCTGGGACGTTGGCATTGTACGAGCTTTCTGAGCTATCCGAGTATCCTTATTGGTTTCCGAACGGTTCAACGGGCATTTTGAGTAATGAATGAGTATCCAAATTCCGGTACGTACGTATGTATATGAAATTTTGCAATGAAAGGTATGTATGAATATGAACATTTGTTAAGTGAGTTACATGAAAGTATGATATGTTTATAAGCAAGTGACTATAAACAAAGAAGTTAGATGAGAAGTAAGAATTTTCTATTTTGTTATGCCATAATTCATATGAATGAAATAGTTGTAATTGTTTATACGATAATTTATTTGTATATGGCTTACTAAGCTTTTGAAAGCTTACATTGTGTGTGTTTGCATTGTTTTATAGATTATCGAAGCTACTGGAAGCTCGGGTATCATCGAGGATCATCACCACACTATCGAACTCTATTTTGGTACCCTTTTGAAATGTATATTTTGAAGTATGGCATGTATAGGATAGATAGGTTAAGATATGTTTTGAGACATGTATATATGGCCATGTGATAGGGCTTGATAATGAATGTGATTATGGGTGAGTTTAGTCCATGCTATGTGATGCAAAAGTTGGTATGTTTTGATGTGCTCATAAATGGTTAATTTTGTGGGTTTCATGGTTAATTTTGGGGAATTGAAATGGTGAGAAATGGTATGATTTAAAATGGATTTATATGATGTATGAATTACATGTTTTTGATGTGAAGTTGGTATTTGAAATAGGTATGATCGAGTTGGATTTTGTTTATAGAGATGAATGATGTTGTTATGGGTCAAATTGTGCATAATTTAGTATATTTTGGCTGCCTTTGGAGCATGAATTGATGCTTGTTTGATACTTGTAGGTATGACTCAAAATGGGTGGCAATTTGGCCTTGCAAATGGCCTAAAATTGCCTACACGGTTGAACACACGGGCGTGTGTCTCGACAGTGTCCTTCACTGCTCCAATTCGAAGCAAGTCAGACTTGCACACGGGCCAGACACATGGGCTTGTGACAGGCCGTGTGAATCAAGTCAGTGTTGCACACGGGCCAAGCACACGGGCGTGTCTTCGGCCGTGTGGTGCAAGTCAGAATGTATGCCCTGTTTCACACAGTCTTAGACATGGGCGTGTCTTGTGGCCGTGTGAGGCCCACAGCCAGACCACATGGGCGTGTGACCTCTGTATCTTTGAAAAATGTTTAAATTTCGAAAAAAAATTTGTATGTGCTCGGTTTAGTCCCGGCCCCTTTCCAATGTATGTTTAAGGTCTCGTAGACCTTCAAAAGGGACTCTATGTGTATATTTCATTATGAAATGTTTGATGTTAATGAAATGTTTTAATATGTTCCGATATGTCTGGTAATGCCTCTTAACCCTCGTCCGGCGACGGATACGGGTTAAGGGTGTTACAAAAATAGTTTTCTTGCATAGCATAAATTTAAAATTTTGAAAACTAACTCGGTTTGTGATATTTATAGCAATAAAACCTTAACCGAATTCGTACCTGTGTTTTTGGATAAGCGGATCATTAATTTTTTTAGCTTTCAACCAAACGATCTTCTCTGCTATTCTCGTATCACGAATTGTTTCGAGTGTGGGCTCGAACCAATTGAATCAAAACACAGAACTAGAAAAAGTTTTCCTTTTGGAGTGAAAACGGAAATTTTCTTTTCTTAAAAAGAAACCGGTAAAATTGTTATTATGAAAAATATGTTTATAAGTTGAGAATAAATTCTCTCTATTTTTCGGCAGAATAACAATCTCTTAAAGTTGTGTAAATAGCTCTATTAGTACCATTTATTTATAGGAAGAGAGGTAGAACCCTTATAGAGGTTTATTTTAAATAGAAAAACAACATCATACTTAGAGTAGGAGAGGGGTGAATGACTCACCCTTGTGTTTCTACTAGGGGCGGATGTTATATTAGGGGTTTTGGGCCCCTCTCATATCGGATCCAATTACGAGTACTTCTTGGGCCATCTTGACCTAGTACTCTTTAATATGATCCAACCTGATTCAGCTTTTCTATTTCTCAAAATAAACTTTAATATTTACATATTAAATAATTTTCTCATCCCAATTTTACTCCTGTAAAATTTTGACGATTTTACTCCAATAAAATTTTGAGAAAATTCGTTTAATATGTCACAACTCAATATGTTCACTATGACCGAATGGTTTATTTTCATTTTCAGGTTTCAAAACAATCCAAAAACATAAACTCATTCTTCCATCATTTTTTAAGTAATCCTATATACGATTGTAAGTTTCCATTTTCACTTCCATTTCCATTTTTTGAAACCTACATTCATTTCCAAATGATTTCATTTCTCCATTTCAGAGAAAACTAAAATCATTCCTAAATGTTTCTGGTTTCTCTTTATTTCGTTCATTTCTATTCAAACGCGCAATTCATTTCTAGTTTCAACGAGGTAGTGGAGAGACCGATTGGACATATGTAGTTGAGGCTAAAATGATTTATAATTAAGTTATGGCTTTTCACCTATTAATTATAAACTCATTTAGTCACGAAGTCATTCCACTATAGTATCACGACTGAGCTCTTCCCAACGACATACCATTACAAAAGCAACTACTTAGTGCTCATCCAACGACATTGCCATAAGTGTATTACCTTCATAGGATCCTTGATCTCTTTGGGATAATATTCATTCTTCCAATATGATCCTATTTGATCTCATGGTAATCATTACATCTCCCTTTAAGAAAAGTCAATCACTATTAAATAGTGATCAAATCATCCATCACAAAGACGGACAACCCTTGGCCACATTTACTTTTCATCAACCATGTAATGCCAATGAGAGGATATCATTTACCCATGTTTTGGTCTATTAATTCCACTATTGCGAATGACACTACATACTATAGAAGTCATACACCCAACACACCAGCTTTTGGTTCCTTATCTATTTGAGCTTAGGCTTTTACTTACATCAAAGTGTACGAGTCACGCATACATAGTCCGCCATCCACTCAAGATTTAGGTATGTCACACTATGAACATCACAAATGAATAAATCCATAAACAGATTTAAGATCTATTTTACTTGGGTCCTGTCAAATGTACTATCAATTTAGTGAATTACATCTATGTCTTTATCTTCTAGGAGTCATCCGTTCTAATGCCCAAGATAAGACATCTCCCCAATTGGACTTGATAGACGTCATATTATTCTTTCAATTAGTTTGCTCATTTCCGATTAGACTAAGGACATGTTTAGGTTTGTCTACTAATACAAGTTGTCTTTTCATACTACAATTCGACCACATTACTGGCAGCTTGTTTGCAATTCTAGTGGCTTGTCCACATTTCTTGCAGTTTACCTACATTACTGGTGGCTTAACCACAAACTGGTGTGTTATTGCCTAGATGAGTTCTAGGGAACTCTTATTATGGTATGTAGCGGAGTTAGGTAGGACCTTTCTTAGAAAACACTGCATTGACATGTTCATTCATACTGAAATTGAGATTTTGTATTGTTTTTAAAATTCTTTGTTATTGAATAGCTTGACTGCTATTTTCACTGTTTATTGCTATATATTTGAGTTCAGACTCACACTGGGCTTTTTAGCTCACACCCTTAGTTTATTGTCTTTACAGACAACCCCCGAGGTTAGGACTTGGATACAACTATCGGAGGAGCTTCTCGAATGTTTTTCATTTTTAAGTACTTTAAACTTTATTTTAATAACTGTTTCAGGATTGTAATAGTTTTTATATGGATTGTGGCATAAGATTTTATTTTGGGGATTTTTATTTCAATTTGCATGTCTTTATGTTTTAAATTACTTATTTGATATATAAATGTTTTTGCATGAAAAAGTGTTTTTAACGAAAATATAATATTATCACTAATTTCTGCTGCAAGATTGAAAATAAGTTTTTAGTAAAATACAACTTAGTTTTTGAAATAACTAACCTTTACAAATGAAATTTTGAAGACACTTGATTTTTAAAATTAACATGTTTCCTCGAAATAAAGTGAAATAACCAAGTTCACTTGTTTTGAATAAAAAGGAAAATGGTTTTAAAAATACATTTGAAATTACGAAAGTTTTTCTATGTAACACCCCTAACCCGTATCCGTTGCTGGAATAGGGTTACGAAGCATTACTATAAAAACATAACTTTAAAATGTACATTTGCAAACTTTAATATAAACATATCATAATCCATTCATATACATGCATACCGTCCCTTAATCGAACCCTCGGGGCCTTAGAAACACTTTAGAAATGACTCGGGACTAAATAGGAAACATTTGGAACATTTAAGAAAAAGTTAGAAAATTTAATCTGCAGGGGTCATGTAACACCCCTTACCCGTATTCAACGCCGGAACCAGGCACGAGGCGTTACCGTATTAAAAACCTCAAGATCACCACTTAGGCACAACATGACCACTCTCTTTGGCCATCACAACAACCTCAATCCCGACTTACGAAGCCTCTCTCAAACACATGAGGGCTCTCGAGACCACATCGAAAACTCTTACGATCTTAAAATTTTTCCATCTATACAGGGCTCACATGCCCGTGTAAGATTTGGCACACCCGTGGATGTCACACACGCCTATGGTCACTACCCGTGCATGAAAACTCAAGCATTCTGCCAATGCCCCACGGTTAGGGCACACGCCCGTGCTCTCCACCCGTGGTGCACACTGACTACCTTAACACGGCCTAGAGTCTAGACACACGCCCGTGTAGCTAGCCCGTGGCCAACACTGATTAACACACGTTCTAGGCACACGCCCGTGTGACTAGTCTGTGGTCTATTCTGATTTAAAATACTAACATGTAGGAGACACACGGCCAAGTCACACGCCCATGGGCTGACCGTGTGTCACACATGGCCTAGACACACGCCCGTGTGTCTACCCACATGGAAAGAACAAAGCTATTTGCCAAGTTCTTTTCACCCTTCTAGCATGCACAATATGCACTCATTCAACACATCCACAATCAACTCAAAATCTTACAATCTCACATAGATAACTACATCTTTTCATATAATAAAGTGCCAACAACTATGGCATTATACAAAATAGATTATCCATCTAAAGGCCAACACATCATAGCCATATACAACAAAATTCACTAACTTGTCTAGCCCCTATACATGCCATATACAAAACATTGAGACTAATGTACCAGAGTGTGCTGATAGTGTGGGCGATCTTCCAATTGATCCTCGCGTCTCGATTCAACACTTTTGCTCTATAAGACAAGGGAAAAGAAAGAGAGTAAGCTTCGAGCTTAATAAGTTTACACATAAACAATTAAGCACCATAGTATAAGCTAAACAACAATTAGCATTATACTAACATATAATGTACAACTATGCTTACTCTTTCTATCCCTTACCACATTTTCAACACATCATGAGTCACTTACTCATAACCATTGACATGCACCCCTGAATTCAATATCACATTTACACAATATACAACACATCATTATTTCTTAATAATACATCCACACAGCTATTCTCCTCACTATCACATCCACACAGCAAATCTCTCGGTGGTTCCGCACTAAGCCCACCACAATCAATTAATAAGGTAGTATCGCACTTAGCCTACCAACAAGGTATTCATAGTGGTTTCGCACATAGCCCACTAGATAATATACCTAACGATAGCATCGCACATAGCCAGCTCATCGTCAATATGCGTTAGGATGGTATCGCACTTAGCCCACCATTTAGCATTATCACAACACATTCACAAATCTACTTACTTAATCATTCATCCATTCATTTCACTTGAACCACATAGGTTCTCAATCATTCTCAAACATGCTATACACTATCTAGCATTAACAAATTGTAAGTATGAATGCATTGTTTATGCGTAGACTTACCTCGATACTCAAAAGTATAGAAACGTGCAATTTAGTCCACCACTTTGCTCTTGCCTCGGTTTCGATCCGGGCTTTGTCTTTCTTGATCTATAATGAATAAATCAGCTTATTCAATACACACATTGACCAAGTTGACCCACATCTCATACTTTGGCAAAATTACCCTTTTGCCCCAAATCTTTCTCATAATTACATTATTTCCCCAAGGCTTGTAAAGTGATTTTTATTCAACTTTCTAGCCTTTCATGCTTAGCCGAGTCACTTACTCAACTAAAGCAATCATCAATTTTCACTACATCACACATGTATGACCAAACTCAAGATTTTTACAAACTAGTCCCTACATGCATTTTCTATGGAAACTCATTTAGCAAAAGATGTTTCTACTACATCAAGCTTTCATAATCTTCCATAAAACATCAAAATACATGCATGTCATACATGGAAACATTTTTGAACATCCATCATAGCTCATCAAATAGCTAAAAATAGCTTACTCATGCAACAAGGACTTCAAAAATACACAGAATATCAAAAACGAGGCTAGATGCACTTACTAGCAAGCTTGAAATTTTTGAAGAACCCTAAGAATGGCTCTCTCAAATTTTCAGCAGCCTTGGAGAAGAAGATGAATTAATTTTGTCATCTTTTCTCCTATTTTAATCACTTAATTGTTAAATGACCAAAATGCCCTTTTTGATAAACTTTCTATTTTAACTCATCCATGCCCAAATTTGTCCAAAATTTAGAAATTGGGAAAATTGCTATTTAAGGACCTCTAATTAATATTCTAAAGCTATTTCACACAAATAGTTTCTAGAATCTCACATTTTGTAACTTTTGCAATTTAGTCCTTTTGGACAATTCATCCGCAATTTCACAAAATTGCTTCATGAAACTTTCACACTAGCATGCATACATAGCATAAACCTCAAAAACTCATTCATATACCTCGGATTTGTGGTCTCGCACCACTATTTTAACTAGGCCCTAAATCGGGATGTTACAACTCTCCCCCCTTTAGAGATTTTTGCCCCCGAAAATTTTACCAGTAAAGAGGTTTAGATGTTGCTCTCTCATAGCTTCTTCCATTTCCCACGTAGCCTCTTCCACACCGTGTTTCTGCCATAACACTTTCACTAGAGCTATGCTCTTATTTCTCAATTGTTTCACTTCTTGAGCCAAGATCTTAATCGGCTCTTCATCGTAAGACATATCCGGTCTTATCTCAATTTCCGTCGAAGGAAACACATGTGAAGGATCGGAGCGATACCGTCGCAACATCGACACATGGAACACATTATGAATCTTTTCCAACTCTACCGGCAAAGCCAACCGGTATGATACTGGCCCAACTCTATCTATAATCTCATACGGCCCTATGAATCTTGGACTCAATTTTCCTTTCGTCCAAATCTCATAATCTTCTTTCATGGGGACACTTTCAAAAACACTTTGTCGCCCACTTCAAACTCAATTTCTTTTCTTTTCAGATCCGCGTACGACTTCTGTCAGTCCGAAGCAACTTTCAGACTATTACGGATTATTTTCACTTTCTCCTCGGTCTCTTTTACTAGATCGACCCCATGGATCTGCTTCTCACTAAGCTCGGTCCAATACAAAGGAGTCCAACACTTTCGACCATACAAGGCCTCATACGGAGCCATCCGTATACTTGACTGATAACTGTTGTTGTAAGCAAATTTGACTAAAGGTAGATATCTCTCCCAACTACCTCGAATTCTAACACACAAAGATCGAAGCATATCTTCGAGAACTTGAATCACTCTTTCAGATCGACCATCGGTTTGCGGATGGAACGCAGTACTGAAATTCAAATTTGTTCCCAAAGCCTCTTGCAACCTCTTCCAAAACCTCGAAGTGAACCTCGGATCCCTATCCGATATTATAGACACAGGTACACCATGTAACCTCACTATCTCTGCAACATACAACTCAGCTAACTTATCTAGTGAATAATCAACATGTATTGGAATAAAGTGAGCCGACTTCGTTAGTCTATCCACAACAACCCACACAGCATCTCTCTTTTTCGGAGTCATCGGTAACCCCGTCACAAAATCCATGGTAACCCGATCCCACTTCCATTCGGTACCAACACACCGCTGTCAAGCAATCCGAAGGCACTTGATGCTCAGCTTTCACTTGTTGACAAATCAGACACTTTGTCACGAACTCTGAAATATCTCTTTTCATACCCGGCCACCAATAAGACTTCTTCAAGTCATTATACATTTTCGTACTGCCCGGATGTACTGACAAACATCCACTGTGGGCCTCATGCAAAACCTTTTGGATTAACTCCTCATCTCTAGGTACACAAATTCTGTCACGTTACAGCAAACAACCATTCGAGTCCACTCGAAAATTAGGATCACTTTCTGACTCACGCTTATCTCTCTTAGTTGACATCTCACTGTCATTTCTCTGAGCTTCACATATCTGTTGAACAAATAGTGGCTTAGCTCTCAACTCTGCCAGAATAGCACCATCATCAGACAATGCCAAACTCATCCTCATAACTCTTAGAGCATACAAGGATTTCCTACTCAGGGCATCCGCAACCATATTCGCTTTTCTCGAGTGGTAATCAATGACTAACTCATAGTCTTTCAACAACTCAAGCCACCGTCTCTGTCGCAAATTCAGATCCTTCTGATCCATCAAATATCTCAAACTCTTGTGATCCGTAAAGATTCGGCATTTCTCACCATATAAGTAATGCCGCCAAAATCTTTAACGCGAAAACAATCGCAGCCATCTCCAAATCATGAGTCGGATAATTCTTCTCGTGCGGTTTTAACTGTCTCGAGGCGTAAGCGACTACCTTACCCTCTTGCATCAACACGCAACCGAGACCATTAAACGACGCGTCACTGTAAACCATGAACTCTTTCCCCGATTCTGGTTGAACCAACACCGGCGCCTCAGTCAATAATGTCTTCAGTCTCTCGAAACCCTATTGACATGTGTCAGTCCATTCAAACTTGACATCTTTGTGCAATAGTTTCGTCATCGGGGTAGCAATCACAGAGAACCCTTTTACGAAACGTCTGTAATATCCTACTAATCCCAAGAAACTTTTGATTTCTAACACGTTCCTCGGCTGTTTCCAATCCATAACAGCGATATCTTACTCGGGTCAACTCTAACACCATCACCCGACACAATGTGTCCTAGGAATCCGACCTCACGGAGCCAAAACTCACTCTTGCTAAACTTAGCGTACAAGCGCTTATCTCTTAAAGTTTGCAAGACAATTCTCAAATGTTCTTCATGATCGTTCTCATCCCGAGAATAGATCAATATGTCGTCAATGAAAACGACTACAAACTTGTCCACATATGGTCTGAAAACACGGTTCATCAAATCCATAAAAATTACCGGTGCATTCGTCAAACCAAACGGCATAACCAAAAACTCATAATGGCCATACCTTGTTCGAAATGCAGTTTTCAACACATCCTGCTCTTTCACTCTCAACTGATAATAACCAGACCTCAGGTCAATCTTGGAGAACACTGTAGCTCCCTTCAGTTGATCAAAAAGATCATCAATCCTTGGTAAAGGATACTTATTCTTAACCGTCACTTTGTTAAGCTGTCTATAGTCTATACACAACCTCATAGACCCATCTTTCTTCTTCACAAACAATACCGGAGCACCCCACGGTGAGTAGCTCGGTCTTGCAAAACCCTTATCTGTCAACTCTTGCAACTAAACCTTCAGTTCTTTCAACTCTAAAGGTGCCATCCTATACGGAGCAATCGAGATAGGTGCTGCTCCCGGAACTAACTCAATCCCAAACTCAACCTCTCTCACTGGAGGTAATCCGGGTAACTCTGTCGGGAATACTTCCGGATACTCACATACCACTGGTACTGTTTCAAACTCTACTCCAACCTCTCGAGTATTCAACACAAAAGCAAGATAGGACTCACACCCTTTTCTCAAGCATTTATCAGCCACTAAGGAAGAAATCATCACTGGTAAACTATCCGATCCACCTGATTCAACCCGAACCACATCTCTACTCTCACATTTCAAATCAATAAACTTACTACCAAAGTTCACTAAGACACTATGGGTAGTCAGCCAATCCATGCCTAGGATTAAATCAAACTCATCAAATGGCAACAAAATTAGGTTTGCCAGAAAGCAATGACTCTCAATCATCAAAGGACAATTCTTACACACATTGTCCACTAACACATGCTTGCTTAACGGCTTTAACACCTTAACCACAAAGTCCGTAGACTCAACAGTCATACTCAAACTAGATGCCAATCTTATGCAAATATAAGAATGAGTAGACCCTGGATCTATTAAAGCAATAACAAGGGTGTTAAAGAGAGAAAAAGTACCCGTTATCACATCAGGGGAGGATGCCTCTTCGCGAGCGCAAATGGCATACGTCCTCGCAGGTGCCCGACCCTCCGGTCTCACAGTAGAGTCTCTAGATGCACCTCTACCACTATTCTCGCCTCTCGGGTTCCTTGGTGGTCTACCCCTTGCAGACACATCATTAGATCTCATCTCTAGCTTCTCTTCCTTATCATCCCTCTCGGGGTAGTTTCGGATAAAATGGTCGGGGAACCACACTTATAACAGTTTCGACTGTTACCCCAACACTCCCCGATGTGATATCTACCACAACTTGGACACTCTGGTTTGTTCTTTGGATTACCCACACTTTCCATCAAGGTAGCTTGGACTCTCGAACCTGAACGAGTATTGCCCAAGTCTAGATGCGAATAACCCACTGGTGTTGTCGTCCTAAGACTCACTTCTTTGGACCTTTTCGACTGGGCTTGATACGACTTGCCCATCGGCCTCTTTCTAGCATCTCAGGCTTCACTCACAGCCCTTTTCTTTTCTGTACTCAACTCTTCGGCCTTACTTGCCCTTTCGACCAACACTACAAATTCTTTCAACTCCAAAATACCCACTAGGAGTTTGATGTCCTCATTCAGTCCGTCTTCGAACCTCTTACACAATATGGTCTCTGTCGACACACATTCTTGAGCGTATTTGCTAAGCCTAACAAACTCACGCTCATATTACGCTCATCGACATTCTTCTTCGCTTCAACTCAAGGAATTCCTTCCTTTTACGATCAAGTAAACCTCTGGCTTATATACTTCTTCCGGAACTCTTCCAGAAAGAAGTCCCACGTCACCCACTCTCTCGGGACCACTAACGTCAACGTCTTCCACCAATGGTATGCCAAGTCCCTCAGCAAGGACACGACACACTTCAAGCTCTCTTCAGGTGTACAAGAGAGTTCATCGAATACTCTCATCGAGTTCTCTAACCAGAACTCTACCCTCTCAGGGTCATCATCAACCTTAGCTCTAAACTCCTCAGCCCCGTGTTTTCTAATCTTATCTACCGGGGGTTTTGATATCCTCACTACATCAATACCTTGAGGAGCCACAGGAATTGGCTGAGGTATAGGAGGAGGAGCTGGAGGAGGTTGAGCATTAGGGTTCGTTCGAACATAATCCGAGTACCAATTGCTCATCATCTGGAGAAAGGATTCTCGTGCCCCTTCCCCTTGACCCCTAGCCTCGGGTCCACTTTGAACAGGCACGGTTCCTTGCGCAGAGCCAGCGATTACTAGTCGCTTCATCGCCGAGTCAATGGATCAAAATCCATATTCTATATAAAATAAGATTTAAAATCATCAGAAGCCACCACACTATCATTGTACACTTATGGCATGTATAGCTAGACTCTTACACCCGCTACGGTAGTCCTAAAACTGACTAAACCATAGCTCTGATACCACTAAATATAACACCCCTTACCCGTATTCAACGCTGGAACCGGGCACGAGGCGTTACCGTATTAAAAACCTCAAGATCGCCATTTAGGCACAACATGACCACTCTCTTTGGCCATCACAACAACCACAATCCCGACTTACGAGGCCTCTCTCAAACACACGAGGGCTCTCGAGACCACATCGAAAACTCTTACGATCTTAAAATTTTTCCATCTATACAGAGCTCACACGCCCGTGTAAGATTTGGCACACCCGTGGATGTCACACACGCCTATGGTCTCTACCCGTGCATGAAAACTCAAGCATTCTGCCAATGCCCCAAGGTTAGGGCACACGCTCGTGCTCTCCACCCGTGGTGCACACTGACTACCTTAACACGGCCTAGAGTCTAGACACACGCCCGTGTAGCTAGCCCGTGGCCAACACTAATTAACACACACGTTCTAGGCACACGCCCATGTGACTAGTCCGTGGTCTATTCTGATTTAAAATACTAACATGCAGGAGACACACGGCCAAGTCACATGCCCATGGGCTGACCGTGTGTCACACATGGCCTAGACACACGCCCGTGTGTCTACCCACATGGACAAGAACAAAGCTATTTGCCAAGTTCTTTTCACCCTTCTAGCATGCACAATATGCACTCATTCAACACATCCACAATCAACTCAAAATCTTACAATCTCACATAGATAACTACATCTTTTCATATAATAAAGTGCCAACAACTATGGCATTATACAAAATAGATTATCCATCTAAAGGCCAACACATCATAGCCATATACAGCAAAATTCACTAACTTGTCTAGCCCCTATACATGCCATATACAAAACATTGAGTCTAATGTACCAGAGTGTGCTAATAGTGTGGGCGATCTTCCAATTGATCCTCGTGTCTCGATTCAACACTTTTGCTCTATAAGACAAGGGAAAAGAAAGAGAGTAAGCTTCGAGCTTAATAAGTTTACACATAAACAATTAAGCACCATAGTATAAGCTAAACAACAATTAGCATTATACTAACATATAATGTACAACTATGCTTACTCTTTCTATCCCTTACCACATTTTCAACACATCATGAGTCACTTACTCATAACCATTGACATGCACCCCTGCATTCAATATCACATTTACACAATATACAACACATCATTATTTCTCAATAATACATCCACACAGCTATTCTCCTCACTATCACATCCACACAGCAAATCTCTCGGTGGTTCCGCACTAAGCCCACCACAATCAATTAATAAGGTAGTATCACACTTAGCCTACCAACAAGGTATTCATAGTGGTTTCGCACATAGCCCACTAGATAATATACCTAACGATAGCATCGCACATAGCCAGCTCATCGTCAATATGCGTTAGGATGGCATCGCACTTAGCCCACCATTTAGCATTAACACAACACATTCACAAATCTACTTACTTAATCATTCATCCATTCATTTCACTTGAACCACATAGGTTCTCAATCATTCTCAAACATGCTATACACTATCTAGTATTAACAAATTGTAAGTATGAATGCATTGTTTATGCGTAGACTTACCTCGATACTCAAAAGTATAGAAACGTGCAATTTAGTCCACCACTTTGCTCTTGCCTCGATTTCAATCCGGGCTTTGTCTTTCTTGATCTATAATGAATAAATCAGCTTATTCAATACACACATTGACCAAGTTGACCCACATCTCATACTTTGGCAAAATTACCCTTTTGCCCCAAATCTTTCTCATAATTACACTATTTCCCCAAGGCTCGTAAAGTAATTTTTATTCAACTTTCTAGTCTTTCATGCTTAGCCGAATCACTTACTCAACTAAAGCAATCATGAATTTTCACTACATCACACATGTATGACCAAACTCAAGATTTTTACAAACTAGTCCCTACATGCATTTTCTATGGAAACTCATTTAGCAAAAGATGTTTCTACTACATCAAGCTTTCATAATCTTCCATAAAACATCAAAATACATGCATGTCATACGTGATCACATTTTTGAACATCCATCATAGCTCATCAAATAGCTAAAATAGCTTACTCATGCAATAAGGACTTCAAAAATACAAAGAATATCAAAAACGAGGCTAGATGCACTTACTAGCAAGCTTGAAATTTTTGAAGAACCCTAAGAATGGCTCTCTCAAATTTTTGGCAGCCTTGGAGAAGAAGATGAATGAATTTTGTCATCTTTTCTCCTATTTTAATCACTTAATTGTTAAATGACCAAAATGCCCTTTTTGATAAACTTTCTATTTTAACTCATCCATGCCCAAATTTGTCCAAAATTTAGAAATTGGGAAAATTGCTATTTAAGGACCTCTATTTAATATTCTAAAGCTATTTCACACAAATAGTTTCTAGAATCTCACATTTTGTAACTTTTGTAATTTAGTCCTTTTGGACAACTCATCCGCAATTTCATAAAATTGCTTCATGAGACTTTCACACTAGCATGCATACATAGCATAAACCTCAAAAACTCATTCATATACCTCGGATTTGTGGTCTCGCACCACTATTCAGACTAGGCCCTAAATTGGGATGTTACAGGTCACACGTCCGTGTCTCAGGCCGTGTAACAATCGAAATAGGGGCACACAGCTGTGTCCCAGCCCGTGTCCGTGCTTGTGTAACTCTCTGAGTTGGGTCACACAGCCAAGCCACATGCTCGTGTGTGAGGCCGTGTAACACTCGAAATGGCCTCACATGCCTGTGTGCCAGGCTGTGTGCTAGGCCGTGTAACTGCCTGACTTGTAACCTTTAAAAACTACAGGGGACACACGGCCGCGTCGCATGATCATGTGTCACACACGGCTGAGACACAAGCCCATGTATTAGGCCGTGTGGACATGAAATTGGCCAAAATCAAGCCATTTCCATCACCAATTTTAAACATGTACCTACAAGTAACTTACACCTATGATGAAGGCACCAAAACATACCAAAACATGCATAATATGACCAATTCAAATGACCAAATTCCATTCAACCAATATGCCATATAGGCACCTCAATCACAATCAAACAAATATACTTAAACTTATGCTTAATTGGCCATATTTCAATCATACACATCTAACTCAATTCCATAACAAAACATACCATACTTGACCACGTTGCATCTACTCCATCACATCCCAAATTGGCTATTGAAACATGCATCAACTTAACCATATTAACAAACATCAACAAGATGCCATAAGTACCAAAAGTATACTAACCATAATAACGCATAGACATGCCAAACTTATCAACTAACATAAACCACAAGTCCACCTATACATGCCATTATAACTTTGGTCAAAACATCAAAAACTATCGATATAATCACTGGATAGTGTGATAGGTCTCCGACGAGCTTCCAAATCGATCGAGCTTTCGATAATCTAAAAAACATAGGAAAGAAAACTACGTGAGCATGTAATGCTTAGTAAGTTCGTAGATCATGAATATAACTTACCATTTCAATGCATAACCTTATAATTTAAACATGATTTAATCCAACATAAGCTTGACACAAGCCTAAGCATCATCAACAACACATGTTTGTGTTTTAACACATAACTCAATTGAATTATCACATGGTAAGGTAGATTTGCATGAACAAAATACCATTGAATTCATACTTTCCATAAACATAGATATACATTCATTGATCATTATCATTTCATACCTTTCCATAGGTTCATAACATAGTCAATTGGAACACTTACTGTTTCTTCCCTTTTCGTGCCTGTTGAACCATTCAAAATAACATCGGATACATGGGAAAGCTCACACAAAGTGTGCTAAACATATAACCTTTCCTTTTCTTTTCCTTTACATTGTTGCTCACTCGAGCCGTAAAATGGGTCTGCTCATACAAGCTGACGGTCAAAATGTAAACTACACGATGCTGCTCACACAAGCTGATGAGTATCCGTAACAAATGCCGGACCTCAGCCATCGGTAGGACATTCAAGACTAGCACCCGAAACATGGTAACCCTAATGACATGTCATTTGTATCATATATATTCCTAAGGTTCAAACGGGGCTCGATAATCATCGTAACATTGTTGGATTTCCATCATTTCTTTACATGATAAATAACATAATAACATATATATAAAAATAGCATTAAAACGTTATTTAAACATACGAACTTACCTCGATAACAAAGATGTCAAAACAAGATCAACTAATCTGAGGCTTTAGCTTTTCCTCGATCTAGATCCGTATGAGGTTTATCTTGATCTAAATAAGAAATTTAATCCATTTAATACTTATACTATTCAATTTAGTCCAAAATTCATACTTTTGCAAAATTACACTTTTGCCCCTAATATTTTAACTTCTTTACAATTTAGTCCTTAAGCTCGTAAATTAAAATTTATGCAATTTCATCCATATTTCATGTTAGTCAAATTACCTAGGGACTTATACAACCTCATACAAATCAAAATTTCACAAATTTATCATGGTATTTTACTACTTTTACAAATAAGTCCCTAATTGACAATTTCATCAAAAATCCCTTTACAAAACTTGTTTATTTATCAATAAAGACTCATAATATTTCATTAAACTTCAAAAACAATACAAACATGTTCATGAAAAACCTTAAACCTTTAATAGTTTTGCAAATTAGTCCCTAGGCTAGCTAGATTAAGCTACAACGGTCCCGAAAACATAGAAACCATTAAAAAAAGGGGACAAAATCACACTTACATGCTAGCACTTGAAATAGTCGAATAGAAGAACCCTAATATGGCTTTCTAACCTTTAACTTTCGTTGGAAGAAGAAGAGAATGAAAATGAAATTTGTTTTGTTAAATTTTAACCTTAATTACCTAATTACCAAAATAACCTTTAAAAAATTTAATAATTTTAATAAAACCAATCCATGAATGTCCACTAACTATATAAATGGTCTATTTACCATCTAAGTCCACTCATATTAAACTTTCATAGCTAATTGATATCTTTAACTTATAGAACTCTATTTTTGCACCTTTTACGGTTTAGTCTTTTTCACATAATTAAGCATGCAAATGTTAAAATTTCCTAACGAAATTTTTATACGACCCTACTAACATACCGTGGACATTAAAATAATAATAAAATAAATATTTAATCATCAGATTTGTGGTCTCGAAACCACTATTCTGATTTCACTAAAAACGGGCCGTTACATTCTATGTCATTCCAGTGGCCAATGTAACCTTCAGAATTCGGTCATAACATCTAGGCCAGGCTTGGGAGGTTACATTTCTTGTTTCAACGAGCTAGCAAAGAGACCGATTGGACATATGCAATTGAGGCTCAAATGATTTATAATTAATTTCTATCTTTTTGCCTATTAATTATAAACTCATTTAGTCACGAAGTCATTCCACTATAGTATCGTGACTGATCTCCCCAACGACATACCATTACGAAAGCAACTCAATTAGTGCTCGTCTAATAACTTTATCATAAGTGTGTTACCCTCATAGGATATCCTTAATCTCTTTGGGATAATATTCGTTCTCATGGTAACCATTACATCTTCCTTCATGAAAAGTCAATTACTATCAAATAGTAATCAAGTCATTCATCACAATGACGAACGACCTGTGGCCAAATTTACTTTTCATTAACCATGTAATGCCAATGAGAGGGGATATCATTTACCTATGTCATAGGATATGAATTCCACTGTTGTGAATGATGCTACATACTGCAAAAGTCGTACACCCAACGCACCAGCTTTTGGTTCCTTATCTATTCGAACTCAGGTTTTTACTTACATCAAAGTGTATGAGTCACACGTACATAGTCCGTCATCTGCTCAAGATTTAGGTATGTCACACTATGAACGTCACAAGTGAACAAAACCATAAATAGATTTAGGATATATTCTTCTTGGGTCATGTCCAATGTACTACCAGTGCAATTACTAACATATTTGTCTCTATCTTCTAGGAGTCACCTGCTATGATACCTAAGACAAAGCGTCTTTATAATTGGACTTGATAGATGAAATATTAGGCTTTCAATCGATTTGCTCGTTTCTGATTAGACTAAATACATGTTTAGGTTTGTCTACTAATACAAACTGTCTTTATGTATTATGATCCGACCACATAATACTGCTTAGTATTAGTAAAACATTAGACAATCAATGGGCAACATTTGCTTCCATTTTACTTTGCATGAAAAATACCATGTGAGGGCAATATACAAAGTGTTAATGTAATTCATGAATAATTTTATTAACCAATCTGTTCAAAAAATTACAAGTGTACTTAGACGAAAATACTACACTTAGGGCACCATATCCAACACTATTATCACTCAAGGTCTCTTTCCTCTCGGTCTTTTCATATGATTTTCCTCACTTCCCATTTCCCCCTCACATGAATTATGAATATTCAATTTAGTAGGAGACATTTTTATTTCATCTAACTCCATAGATTCAAGGAAAAAAAAAATATCTCACAATCATCTTTTTTCGATTCACAAAGTTCACCATCACAAATCTCTTTTCCAATAGAGTAAGAGTCAACAAAAAACAAAAAGTCATACTTAGTTTCTTCTCTAGTTGTATATTGAATTGGACTTCAAAAACCTTCATGATCTTTTAAACTACACCAATACCATTTTAAAACAGGTGAGAGATCAATCGTACTCTTCCTTTCATTTGACCATCTCCTCTTGAATTGACATACTAATTTATGCCTAACTTTCCCATCACAATAAGCCTTTGGATCATTCTTTCATGAAATTATGGAAAATAGAACTTTGGTTTAGCCAAAGAAGGATGTCCACGATCATTATTACCAAAGTCTTATCATTCGTGCGAGATTCAAGAAGACGAGGTTGGTTAACCTCATCTCCCTAATTACGATTTTGACACTCAATTTTGGTACTTAGACAAGCTAATTTTTGCTGATCATATCTAGAATAGTGTCCCGTTACTGATCTCGAGCATCTTGAACCTTTTGATCCCTTTGCAAATTTTTTATCATAGTATCAAAATTACCATTTCTCACAAAACCAACAAGGTTTTCCATGGTAATCGGTGGCTTTTCATTACTAGTATCACTCTCCCTTTTCTACTATGAATGAAAAGAACACAAAACTAAAAAAGAAAAAAATTAAGTAACCCTCACTGTAATGCACTTAGAAATAAAATCAAATTCTCGATGAGGTAAGAATTAATATTGTGAGTCTTTTAAGAGTGTTTGTACAAACTAACCAGAATGTATTAGAATCTAACTACAAAAGTGTAACACCCCAAACCCGGGCTAGACGTTATGGTCGAATCTAGGAATATTACGAAGAAGGGTTTCGAATCTAATTTTATCACGTTAAAAACCTTGTATAGTTTATTGCTAAAAAGGAGTTCATCTTTTATAAAAATTATTCATTATCATATTCCTTACTGAAATCGTCGTTGGTTTGCTTTTTCAGAAAAACATAGCTTGCAGCAGAAATCTTAAAAGTCATTATATTTTGAAAACTAAGTTCGTATTTCCCAAAACGTTCATTTGCGTGAAACCGTTTTCCGAAAAATTATTTGTTGTGCGTCGCAGAAAACATAATCAAAACCAAAACTAATCCACAAAACCAAAAGAAATCCAAAAGTCCGGAGAGTCCCAAAATTACAAAACTCTCAAGAAAAAAATTAAAATAAAACCGTTAATTAAAAATAGTTCGTGAACTAGTGGTCGTCACTGAGCCTTTGTCGCACCGACCCGCCTATGTTTGAGGATTACCTGAACAGAACAGAAAAATTGATATGAGTTTTCAAAACCTCAGTGTGTAACTCAACGAAACATACATATATACATATAATTCAGATTTCCAACATAACAGATCAGAAGCGGACATAAGTCCTTAACAGATCAGATCATATCAAAATCATACAAATATGCAAAGTCCTACCTCCATCCTCTACACACCAACCCCGACCATCCCAGCACACCACGTGGGGTATAAAACACCCACCCATCCCTACACACCACATAGTGTCTATACGACACTTGTCAGAATAGTTTGCAGCCATGCTGCCAGTATATCGGCATAATGTCGCCTCACAGAACACTTCCTCCACGTATACAAATCCCACCCCATATACAGATACAAATAATAAATAACAAATAAATAAATATAAAAGAATTCACATGTCCCGCATGCTCATATGCAGATATCATACATATTTATACAAAACGGTTAAATAATACATATCAGTTTTCTTAATATTCAAATCAGTATATCAGAATAGAAAATCTCATGTTTTAGGGTTTATTTTGCCCTTATCGACCCTACGGAAAACCCACAGTCAATCGGAACGACTTGTGTGACACTAGGGAAAAATACTGTATTTTGGGCCCACATGCCCGTGTTGGCCTACACGCCTAAATTGGCCCTGCCCGTATGGCCCACAAGACCGAATTGGCTTAGACTGTGTGACCCACACAGCCGATCACATGCCCATGTGGCATTGGCAGGCCACTTTTTCGGCTTTCGCCGGACTTTGTTTTCTTGCGTTATCGTTACACACCTAATTTGTTTTTAATGTTATAGTAGACCCGAGACCTCCAAAACCTAAGAAACAGCAATCTAATAACTAATTAGCAATCAGTCTACAAATTCATCAATACTAAAACGAACAACGCGCACAAACTTACTGCCACAAACACGATCAAATGCACAAATTAGACAGTTTGAGTGAAAACTATTACTTCACTGTCTTCTCCTACGTAATTAACTACACACGCCTTTTCAAAAGAAAACTCCATAGTTGATTTATAGAAACCGAAAGCGAAAACAGAAAACAATAAGCCACACATCACTTACCGAACCAAACGAAGGAACTGCGAATTCAAAGCACAGCGATATGAACAAAGAATTACGATAGAATCAAAGGGGAAGAGGAAAGAAATCGACAGAGCACAAGGAGGGGAAAGAAAGAAAGAAAGAAAAGGTCAAAATGTGAGAAGAGAAAAATGTGAAATCAAAGAGAATTTTTATGAAAACAATAATAGAAAATAAAATAATAATAATAAGAAAATTATTATTTTCTAACAAATATCTTAACTCCCCCACTAACAACTGAATCCCACTAACCCACACCTTGATTCTCATCCAACAACCACAGAGTTTCGATTCCACCGAACCTCTATCACACAACCGAAGTAAAAATTATAATCCACGCTCACACAGGGATTTGAACATGAGACCTTAGGGTAAGCTAACACCTTACCACTTAAACCAGCAGGCTCATTCTGATATGAATTTACCAAAAATAAAATTTAAGCCTAATCGCCAAGGAATCGGTTAGGATAAAAAATAGCTTATTTTTCTAAAAGTGGGACTTAAACCCAAGACCTCAAACACACAATTAGAACACTTAGCCACTGAAGTAGATACTTATTTATGTCAAATTTCACAAAAATAAGGTTAAATAAATCAGGATGTTGCAACTCTACCTCCATAAAATAAATCTCGGCCTCTAAATCTACCTAACCTAAACATATAAGGATACTACTAACGCATCGAGTCCTCAGGTTCCTACGTGGCTTCCTCAGTGTCATGATTCTCCCACTGAACCTTAACTAACGAAATAGACTTCCTCCTCAGAGTCTTTTCATCTCGATCTAAAATTTAAACTGGCTCCTCCTCAAATGTCAAATCTAGTCTAACCTCAATCTCCTCAACAGAAACAACGTGAGATGGGTCAGACCAATACCGCCTCAACATAGAGACGTGAAACACATCATGGATACAGTCTAACTCCGGAGGTAGCTCTAACGGATAAGTGATCGGTCCCACACGCTTCAGAATCCGATATGGCCTAATAACCTAGGGCTCAACTTGCCCTTACGTCAAAACAGCAGAACTTTCTTCCACGGAGACACCTAAGGAAAACGAAGTCACCCACAGAGTACTCTATATCCCTTATTTTTAGATCTACATAGGACTTACTGTCTCATCGAAGTCGCCTTAAGATGATACCAAATTAATACAGTAGAACTTTCTTCCACGGAGACACCTAAGGAAAACGAAGTCACCCACAGAGTACTCTATATCCCTTATTTTTAGATCTACATAGGACTTCTGTCTATCAGAAGCTACCTTAAGATGATACCAAATTAATCTGACTTTGTCCTCAGTCTCAGAAACCAACTTAGGACCCAAAACCCGTCGTTCACCCAATTCAGTCCAACACAACAAAGTACGACACTTACGACCATACAGAGCCTCGTAAGGTGCCATCTGGATGCTAGACTGAAAACTGTTATTGTAGGCGAACTCAACTAAAGGCAGAAAATCCTCCCAACTCCCTCGAAAATCAATTACACAACTTTGAAGCATATCCTCTAGTATCTGAGTCACCCTCTCAGATTGACCATCGGTCTGAGGATAGAACGCAGTACTGAAGTCCAATCTCGAACCCAAAGCCTTATGAAGCTTTTTTAAAAATCGAAAAGTGAAGTGAGGATCTCAATCATAAATTATCGAAATCGGAACCCTGTAATGTCTCACAATCTCATAAATGTAGAGCTTGGACAATTTCTGCAATGAATAATCTGTCTGAACCGAAATGAAATTGGCAGACTTGGTCAATCGATCCACGATGACCCATACAGAATCCTTCTTAGTAGGTGTTAAAGGCAACCCACTAACGAAGTCCATCGTTACACGTTCCCATTTCCATAAGGGAATCTTAACGGATTAGAGCAAACCCGAAGGCAACTAGTGCTCAGCCTTAACTTGCTGCCACGTTAGACAATGAGAAACAAAATATGTTACCTCTCGTTTCAAACCCGACCACCAGTACAGTTTACGGAGATCCCGATACATCTTATTTCCACTGGGATGCAAGCATAAGGGCTACTATTCGCTTCCCTCAAAATAGACTGTCTCAAATCGGAGTCGTTCGATACACAAACTCGTCTTCAGAAACATAGAACCTCAAAATACACTACCTCTCTACTTGACGAAATCGCAGAATCAGAGAATCATCCCCCAAATGCTTATCCCGAATCTGATCAATCCAAGTTGGCTTAACTTGCGACTCAGCTAACAAACTCTCATCCTCAAACAAACTTAGGCGAGCAAACATCGTCTTTAAATCAGGCATTGCTATACGACTAAGAGCATCGGCCACCATATTGGCCTTACCGGGATGATACTCTATTGTGCAGTCGTAATCTTTGAGTAGCTCAATCCATCTACGCTTCCTAAGGTTCAACTCCTTTTGAGTAAGGAGGTACTTAAGACTCTTGTGATCGGTGTAGATAATACACCTCTCACTATACAGATAATACCTCTCAATTTTTAAGGCAAAAACCACGGCAGCCAACTCGAGATCATGCGTCGGATAATTTCCCTCGTATGACTTAAGCTGTCGGGACGCATAAGCCACAACCTTACCATCCTACATCAGAATACATACCAAACCAACATGCGACACATCACTATAAACCACAAACTCCTTACCAGATTTAGGCTGTACTAGAACAGGAGCCTGAGTCAAAACAGACTTGAGCTTCTCAAAGCTTGATTGTTGCTCTCAGTCTAGACAAAAGGAGCATTCTTACGTAAAAGCTTAGTTAGAGGAGCTGTAATCAGCGAGAACCCCTCAACAAATCTCTGATAATAACTCGCAAGACTCAGAAAACTACGGATCTTAAAAAACATTCTTAGGCTGTTTCCAATCAAAAACAGCCTCGATCTTTCTAGGATCAACCCAGATCCCCTCAGCAGAAACCACGTGCCCTAGAAACGTCACTTCCCGCAACTAGAATTCACACTTGCTCAATTTAGCATAGAGCTGTTTCTCTCGAAGTATTTGAAGAACTACTTTAAGATGTTCATCATGTTCATCCTCGGTCTTAGAGTACACCAGAATATTGTCGACGAAGACTATGACAAACTGATCCAAATATGGCTGAAAAATTTGATTCATCAGATCCATGAATGCAGCTGAAGCATTCGTCAAACCAAAGGGCATGACTAGGAACTCATAGTGCCCATAACGAGTCCTAAAAGACGTCTTATGAAAATCAGCTTCCTTAACCCTAAGCTGATGATACCCAGAGCGGAGATCTATCTTCAAGAATACTGAAGCCCCACGAAACTAATCAAATAGATCGTTCATCCTCGGAAGTGGGTACTTATTCTTCACAGTTAACTTGTTCAACTGTCGGTAGTCGATGCACATCCTCATGGTACTGTCCTTTTTCTTTACGAACAAAACCAGTGCCCCATACGGAGACACACTAGGACAGATGAACCCACGATCCAGAAGCTCATGAAGTTGAGCCTTTAGCTCTGTAAGCTCTTTCAGTGCCATTCTATAAGGAGCGATGGACACCGGAGCTGCACCCGGTAAAAGTTCAATGCCAAACTCAACTTCCCAATTCAGAGGTAAACTCGGTAACTCCTCGAGAAAAACATACAAAAATTCCCTCACAGTTCTGATGTTCTCAACAAAAGAGTCTCCAAACACCGAAACACTTACGTAGGCCAGATATGCCTCACACCCCTTTCGAACCAATTTTTTGGCCACAAGAGCAGCGATCACATTGGATAAGTAATCCCGACGCTCGCCGATCACAACCACTTTCACATTATCTTCGGTTCTCAAAACTACCCTCTTAGTCGCGTAATCCAAGCTGCTTGGTGCTCTACTAACCAGTCCATACCCAGAATAAAATCGAACTCCCCAAACGGTAGCTCCATCAGATTTTCCAGAAACACCACCCCTTGTACTTCCAGCAGTACATTCCTATACAGTCTGTTTACCCGAACCAACTGACCCAACAGACTCAATACAGAAATCTCACATGAAGTATTCTCAACAGTAATCCCCAAGTTTCTAGAGATAGAACTAGCTACATACGAGTGTGTTGACCCTATGTTTATCAATGCAGCATACGGAATATCATAATAAAGAAACATACTCGTAATCACATCAACGGCGTCTCTGTCCTCACGGCATCGTGCAACATATACTAGCGCAGGCTGCCTTACCTCAATCTGATTAGCACCTCTTCCCGGTGTTCTCTATCCTCTGCCCAAACCATTACCACCCCTGGCCGGACCACGACCCCTAAGCAACTGCTGTACTGTCTTCTAAGGTTGAACAAAACTCGGAACCAAAGCTTGCATCTGATCTGAATGTTGTGGGCACTCTCAAATACAATAATCCATCGACCCACAATGCAAACATACCCCCAATATCCTCCAACACTTGCCCAGATGGCGCCTACCACAATCACTGCATGGTTGAACCCCCGTAGGAGCAACTGCAACTCCCACTCTAGAAAGCCCATCAGGTCTGGCCCATTTCTTAGGCCTATGAGCAGAATTAAAGGGCTCTGAATCCCTCTTATTCTTGCCCTCTCTCGATTCTGATTTTGGCACTCCATGCGCTTAACCTCTTCGGCGATCTTCGTCTTGTCTACCAGAACGGCAAACTCTTGCTCCCTCTACGGAGCAATCAATACTCTCAGATTATCTCTCAGACCATATTCAAACCGAACACACTGTCTGTACTCCGATGCCACAATCCCTCGAGCATAGCGACTCAGTCTCAAAAATTCGGCCTCATACTTGGCCATAGTTCTATCTCCTTGCGTGAGATTCATGAACTCACGCCTATGACCATCTACATAGCTCGCGCCCACATACTTCCCCTAAAAGGCGGTCTTAAAATAATCCCAATTAAGACGATCCGATTAAGTACTCTCCTCAACCGATAACCACCACTGGTATGCCTCATCGCGAAGCAAAGAAACTGTACCTTTCAGTTTCTGCTCAGATGTGCAGTCAATAACGTTCATTATTCTCTCGGTGGCCTCCAACCAGTACTCGGCCACGGTAGGGGCGACTCCAATGACACCCCTAAACAGTTCAGCTCTATTAGACCAGAGTCGTTCAATTACCGACCCTTGGCCCCTAGATCCAGAAGGGGGTCCAGCGACCCTCTCTAAAAATCTCAGCATGGCTTGGGACAATGCGTCGTTCCCAGCCAACCGGCTTTATGACCCAATCTCGATAGTAGATGTAGTTGGTGTCTCACTCATATCCAAGTTTAGGATATTTCCCAATGAGGAAGACTCAGCTTGAGTCCCCTTACGGCACCCGCTGCGCCCACAAATACCATGACCACGTGTTCCACGAGCGCTCATCGTAATTACTATTTTATCTACATTACAAAATTTTATGTATCAGTTCCAGTGTTTATTGGCAAGTATTTTATGCTTCAAATATTTATCAGAAGTTTTAGAAATCTTTCAGAAGTCTTAGTTTCTAACTAACTCAGTGTAGTTTTAGAAAGTTCAAAGCTTTCTAACTACAAAATTTCTAAGTTTAGAAGTACTTAAAGGATTGGCACTGGAGACTCGGTGTACCATATGCTTACTCAAAAAGAAACAAATTTTGTCTGGAAACAAGTTCTTTTACAAATAAAATTTTGAACCCAAAATTCACAGCTCGAGTTTTGTAACCTGACTCTGATACCACTAAATATAACACCTCAAACCCGACTTAGACGTTATGGCCGAATCTAGGAATGTTACGAAGAAGGGTTTCGAATCTAATTTTATCACGTTAAAAACATTTTATAGTTTATTGCTAAAAAGGAGTTCATCTTTTATAAAACATATTCATTATCATATTACTTACTGAACCCGTCGTTGGTTTCTTTTTCAGAAAAACATAGCTTGCAGTGAAAATCTTAAAAGTTGTTATATTTTGAAAACCAAGTTCGTATTTCCTAAAACGTTCATTTGCATGAAACCGTTGTTTTCGAAAAATTGTTTGTTGTGCGTCGCAGAAAACATAATCAAAACCAAAAATAATCCACAAAACCAAAAGAAATCCAAAAGTCTGGAGAGTCCCAAAATTACAAAACTCTCAAGAAAAATAAAAAAATAAAATAAAACCGTTAATTAAAAACAGTTCGTGAATTAATGGTCGTCACTAAGCCTTCGTCCCACCGATCCGCCTATGTTTGAGGATTACCTGAACAGAACAGAAAAACTGATATGAGTTTTCAAAAACTCAGTGTGTAACTCAACGAAACATACATACATATAATTCAGATTTCCAACATAACAGATCAAAAGCGGACATAAGTCTTTAATAGAATCAAATTATATCAGAATCATGCAAATATGCAAAGTCCTACCCCCATCCTCTACACACTAACTCCGACCATCCCAACATACCACGTAGGGTATAAAACACCCACCCATCCCTACACACTACAGTGTCTATACGACACTTATCAGAATAGATTGTAGCCATGCTGCCAGTATATCGGTGTAATGTCGCCTCACAGAACACTTCCTCCACGTATACAAATCCCACCCCATAGACAGATACAAATAACAAATAAACATATATAACATAATTCACATGTCCTGCATGCTTATATGCAGATATCATACATATTTATATAAAATGGTCAAATTATACATATCAATTTTCTTAATAATCAAATCAGTCTATCAGAATAGCAGATATTATGCTTTAGGGTTTGTTGCCCTTACCAACCCTACGGAAAGCCCACAGTTGATCGGAACGGCTTATGTGACCCTAGGGAAAAATATTGTATTTTGGGCCCACATGCCCATGTGGCTTGCTCGTGTGGCCCACACGCCCGAATTGGCCTTGCCCGTGTGGCTCACATGCTCTAATTGGCCTAGACCATGTAACCCATATGGCCACACACACCCGTAACACGACCTACCACACGGCCGGCCACACACCCGTGTAGCGTCGACAGGCCATTTTTTCGGCTTTCGCCGAACTTCATTTTCTCGCGTTATCGTTACACCCTGATTAGTTTTTTATGCTACAGCAGACCCGAGACCTCCGAAACCTAAGAAACAGCATTCTAACGACTAATTAGCAATCAGTCTACGAATTCATCAATACTCAACCAAACAACGCGCACAAACTTACCGCTACAAACACGATCAAAAGCACAAATTAGACCGTTAGAGCGAAAACCACTACTTCACCATCTTCTCCTACACAATAGATTCATAAAAATATCAAATCCCCTAACTACACACCCCTACACCTTTTCAAAAGAAAACTCTACAGTTGATTTACAGAAACCGAAAGCGAAAACAGAAAATAATGAGCCACACACCACTTACCGAACCAAATGAAGGAACCGCGAATTCAAAGCACAACGATATGAACAAAGAATTACGACAGAATCAAAAGGGGAAGAGGAAAGAAATCGACAGAGCACAAGGAGGGGAAAAAAAGAAAGAAAAAGTAAGAGAGAAACGTGAAAACAGAGACAATTTTTTTTTTGAAAACAATAATAAGAAATAAAATAATAATAAAAAGAAAATTATTATTTTCTAACAAATATCTTAACTCCCCACTAACCCACACCTTGATCCTCATCCAACAACCAAAGAGTTTTGGTTCCACCGAACCTCTATCACACAACTGATGCAAAAATTATTATCCACGCTCACATGGGGATTCAAACACGAGATCTTAGGGTAAGCTAACACTTTAACACTTAAACCAGCAGGCTCATTCTGATATGAATTTACCGAAAATAAAATTTAAGCCCAATCGCCAAGGAATAGGTTAGGATAAAAAATAGCTTATTTTTCCAAATGTGGGACTTGAACCCAAGACCTCAAACACACAATCAGAACACTTAGCCACTGAAGCAGATACTTTTTATGACAGATTTCACAAAATCAAGGTTAAATAAATCAGGGCGTTACACAAAGCAAACCTAGTGGCACTAGGAGTCCAAAATCAGTTGAACACCAAAGAATTGTGTTGCATGGAGGAATGAATGTGCAACATGCTTTAACCTACAAACACAAAAAACAATAAAGTGTTAGAATGCTTAAAGGAACAATAAAAATTCAAAACAAATGAAAACCTAAGGCTAAGAGTCAATGGAAATCGCTAAAACCCGAAAACCTGATAATTGCGGAGCAACTTGACAAGGTTTGTTCGAGGTGTTCCCGATTTCTAGAAATCACATAATTTAAAATGGAGTCTTCTCAAAATATTTTTTTAATTTTTAATTTTTTCATATTTTTCTATTTTTCACTTTTTTGATAACTTTTTTTTGTGGGAAATATTTCTTAATATTCTAAAAGGGTGCTAAGAATTAGTATGAAAAGTTTTAGATCGTTTGGAAAACATTTATCCACTAAAAAATATTTTTTTCCAAAAAAATGGGTAAAAAAAATAAGTTTGAGGTTGTTTTGCTGGAAATTAGTTTATAAAAACACAAAGAATACTCAAAACGCCTAAGAAACTAATACCAAATGATGGTGACACGTGCAAAACAGGACCGCAAGTTTGTCAAAATCGCAAATTTGACTTAGGGCTCTAGATTATCAGAAAGAACTTGGAGTTTGATTCAACCTAAAATACGAACAATCCAAATTAGAATTGATAGGGCATCAATAAAATCAAGTAATAAAAAAACAAGGAGACCGAATTAAGAACTAGTGTTCTTGAAGGAATCCAAGTCAGTTAAGGAAACTCTTGTTCTTGATGAATTCCAAATGAAATCAGCTATCAATCAAGTGAAAACAAATAATTAGAACAAATTTGAAGAATAGAGACTAAAACAGAATGAAATCATAAGAAAGATTAAAGAGAATGTTCGGTCAGCCAAGAACAATGAATAACCAGAGGTTTGGAGGGCTTTGGGTCATTCTTGATAAAGAATAAGCTATCGAATTAATATCTAAACAAAAGAAACAAAAATAGATTAGAAATTGAATGAAAACAATTGAAAAATAAGTCCAACAACAAAGAAAGGTAGGGGTGGCCAAAAGGAGTCCAAGAATTAGTAGAATAAGATGTCTTGAAAGAGAAGAAACAACTATTAGACTCTAAAGAAGTCTCTAATTAGATTTGGCACAAAATAACAAAAATAATTTAGTAGAATAAAGATTTAAGCCAAAAGTAAACTATTCTGTAACAAAAGAGTTCAAACAACAAGAAAAGCAAAGAACTATTTTTAGGATGTTTCTTGATGAGAGAAGATAGGAGAATGTCCCTCTTGATAGAAACAAGACTTGGAATTAAGTAAATTCAAATATTAACAAGAACATAACGAAAAAAAAAACAAGAAAAGAAAGAAAAGAGTTGGAAAAGATGAAAGTGGTGTGTACAAAGTCTTAAGGTGCTTTGGAAATAAAATGAATCCGCAACCCCTTTTAAAAACTCTAATTTTCCCTCCAAGAAAGACTCTTTGGCAAGAAAAAGCTTGAAGATGATTCCTACAATCTAAAAATATAGTTAAAACTCTTCTAAAAGAAAACTCAAGAAAAATTCTTCAAAAGAATACTCAAAAAGAATTTTAATAACTCAAAAGAGAATAATCAATGAATGAATAAGAGGGCACCACAATGCACAAAATGAGTATTCAGAGAAAGTTGATAATATATATTAATTATGAACCTTCTTATATTTTTAAATGTTTTGAATGAATTAAAGATTCAATTTTGACATGATTTGGTGATTACAACTTTGATTTGACAGTTTTCTCAACATTAGGGGGAGATAAATAATAGCTGGATGAAATAAATTACTTAGAACGAATTATCATTATCTAGATCCTCATAGAAAGTAATTTGAACTAGAAGTTCAAAAAGATCATTCACTTTATTACAAGTTATTTGCTAGATGTATTTACTGGCATGATAAGAATAACTAAGTGTTATATACTAGCTAAAGTTTTGATTTGAATTCAAGTCCCAATAGAACAACTTGTTTGAATAAATGAAAGTAATGCATATCTAAAGCATGGTAGTTCAATTGGTTCCAAAGATGAAAATTATTGTAAAAGAAAATAATAAATCTAAATAGTCATATAGTGGAGGCAGTACTTCAAAAGAGACCTAAGACATAACTAATTATTAAAACTCCCAAAGAGATTCATGTACTTGAAGATGGAAACAATAAAAATAAAGAGATCTTGATAAGTTATGCCAATATGAGAAAATTTGGAACCCTGAATATGAAAAATTGTTGACAATGATTTTGTATGCAATGATATTATTATTGAGAGAATCAACAAAATGAGGATTTTGAATAAATCTATCGAGAAATATAGACATGGAAAAGCTTGACCAAAATAAAAATGAGTTACAAATTGTGAAAAGATACAATATTCTTTTGTGGTTGATGTAATAACCTTTAGATATATTATTAAGTCTAATTGTTTATGAAATATTTGACATGGGTCTTATGATTGTTGTTATAACCTTTTATACGAATCACTATACAATGAAGTTTATATTTAAATCTTTGAAGGATTTAGAATGCTAGAAACATATAAAAATTCCTAGGAAATTATTCAATATGTTTGCGTCAATTTTATATGAGTTGAAATGATTTAAATATATGTGGTAAACTTGACTTAATGTATAATAGTTGAAGGAAGATTATAAAATGATCCAAGATATACATGTATAGAAGAATCATGATCAAAGTTTGATATGATTATTGTTGGGACTCCTGAATAGATTAAAATATATGTCTAAAAAAGTCTTCCTCACTCATGACTTCTAGAAGAATGATAATATAAATGTTTAGTAAATTTGTTCAAGTGATCATTTGAAAAGTTAATATTCAAGATGAAGTACATAAAATATGAGATATCATGTGATGTAGTCATTAGGGGAGTAAATACAAATTGTACTCCTTTTTCGAGGTTTTGTCCCACTAGATTTTTCTGGTAAGATTTTTAATGAAGTAACATGTTATGTGCACCACAAGTAAATGTACTTTTTTTCCCTCACTAATTTTTTCCTCAAGGCATGAACATGAGTGTTATGAATATTTTATTATTAAATAAATATCGATTAAAATCAAGATAAATTTGATGTAGTTAAGACTCTAATGTTTATTAGAAGTAGAGTTTTATATTATATATACTTCTTATATTTATAAATATAAACTTAAACATCTTTGTATCCATATATATAAAGATGGCATGAACTTTTAGCCTCGTCTTTGCTCGCTAATGCTTTCTTAGGATCAGTTTAACAATACTTCTAAATAGTACTTTTGGAACAGAAAATACTTTTGAGATAAAAATATTGCTAAATAAAATATTTTTTTGTTTCAAAATTGTTTCTTAGGGCCAATTCTTCTGTGCTTTTCAAAGGCACTTCTGGCTCTAAAAGTATTTTTGGAAGAAAAGGCACATGCGAACAATTTCGCTTTTAGTTTGAATTTTTGGCTTTTGAAGTGCTTTTGGAAAACACTTACGAAAAGGAAAAGCTAAAATTTTAGCTTTTCCTCTCCCAAAAGCACTTTTAGTGCTTAATTACTTTTTCACCCTCTAATAACATAGTACTTTTCCTTTTTTTCTTGGTGCTTAATTACAAATGTGTTAAAATTATTAATTAAAAATAAAAAAATATTTTTTAAAATATTAATTATAAATGTTTAATGGTTATATTTAAATATTTAAAATGTAGTTTATATAATTCTAATTAAATTTTATAAGTAATTAATATTTATTACTTAAAAATATTTAAAATTTATATTTTATATATTAAAATATTAATAAGTTATAGTAATTTTTTTTATATTCTTACTAAAATATAATAATATTAACTAATTTAAATTTTATTTAAATACATATTTGTTACTTGATAATAACATGTCTAAAATGGACATTTTATTTCTCAAAAGTACTTTTTGACAGCAATGCTAAACACTCAAATTTTAAATCAAACTTTTCAAAAACACTTCTCAAAAGTACTTTTCCACAGCACTTTTCAAAAACACTTTTCAAAAAAATTACCAAACTAGCCATTAGAAACAATGCTAAACTAATCTTAATATTTGGTATTAAAAAAAAAATCTTAGTTTTCAACCTAAATATATGATTATGCTCATTTTCTGGAAAAAAAGGAAAAAAAAACTTTTTGACGTTAAAAATTTACAATGTGTTTCCCTTTAATTTCGGTCCAAATAGTAGTGATGGTGTGATTTTGTAGATCCATGTTTTAATTTCGGTCCAGAATTACTAAATTTGTATTTTTGCTAAATATAATCAACTACATAAAGTAAAATTAATTGCACCTTTGTTTTATTTTCTTGATTCTCCAGTGTTCACCCCATCAAAAGCCGAAACGAATTTAACTTACTAAAGTTTCTCTATTTTATTTTCGATTCCATTTCCTTTCTGCTTTTCCTTCCCCTCCCTAGTTTCACACATTTTCTCTCCCCTTATTTACATCTCTGCCACTCATTCTCCAACCTAATTCATCCTTCATTGATCTCACACCATCCGGGCTATTCCTGCTAGGGTTTGCTTTGTTTTGATTTCTCCATTGATTATATATATTTGAAGAAGGAAGGAAGAAAGGAAGAAAGGAGGCAGGAATATGGAGTCGGAGGATGATTTCGATATGCACGATGCCAACGAGTCGGGGGAAGACGATTTCTACAGTGGCCGCGACGATGATGCTGGAGCCATGGCTACTTACGATGATTCCGATGCCGGTGACGCTGATTACGAGTTTATCGACAACGATTCTGATGATTCCGTTGATTATGTCTCTCATAGTCACCAGGTATCTGTTCCATTTTTTTCCCTTTGGTTTCGCTTTGTTTGCTTTGATTTTTTCCTTTAGAAATTAAAACTTATGCCTTCCTTTTTCAGTACTAATTTTGTGGCTTATGTTGTAATTTGTTGATGTGAGTTAAATGCTTGTCACATGCATTATTATTTCGTACAAATTTGAACCTTTTCTAATTCCAATTAAATTGTTTTTTTTTTGTCTGCGTGATTATTGAATTGCTCTTGCCTTTTTTTTTTTTAACAAATTATATTATCTTTAGGAGGTAATGCTTGCGAACATTGTATGCTTGATTTTCATTATTCATTTTTTTTTCCTCCGTAAAATTTTGAGATTATACACAAGATTTTGAAGTTTTTTGGTTCCTAAAGTCGGAAAAAATTGATTTTACCCGTAAAAGGATTTATTTATTCGAAGCTTTTACTAGATACTGAACCATTGGATTATGTGCAGTGCTAAGGTTGGTACTGAACAGAATGGATGGAAAGGAAATTAAATTAAATAGCACAATAAAATGATTCCATGACCCGTTGGTTCACTAAAACTTACCAAGTTTTCCATTTCTTTCTGTTTTCACAAACCTTTTGATTTTTGTTTTTCCCAAGCATCTTCAATTTTAGTTTCTTTAGGTGTTGAATAAACATATCAAAGTTCTAAGTCAAAATCGTGCTGCCAAACTCTAGACCAAAATCATTTTACTTTTGGAAAGAACTTTGTGGCATATTCATTGCTACTGAAAAAAGGGACCTTATTTGTTTTTCCTTCCACAATTCATTGCACCTTAGGTAATGTTTACACTTTACAATTTAGTGTTATATATAATGAAAAAGTGCAACCATACTGGGTTCCATTTTGTAAAGGTTATTTTATTGATACAATTTGAAATCCAGCTTGGTGCTGCTCATTACTTGCTTTGTTTGTTAAACTAGTAAACTCTCTGATGAAATTAGAGATGAATACTCCAATGTATTGAGGAAAAACTCACTCAAAAGTATGTATTTGTTAGAAATATGTACAGCTATACATACATGAAGATTGAATCAACTTAAGGAAAGAATATCTCTTAATTAGAATCTCTAAAAATCAGTTGTTTTAAATATACTAATTAATGCTATCAAATAATCAAAAGATTCTCAACACTCTTACTCAAGTTGGTGCATAGATGTCTCGCATGCCCAAGTAAAGAAGATAGTAAAAACATCTGCCAATTGTTTCTCGGATGCTAGATAAGATAGACTTAAGGCACCACTGGCCATTTTTTCCTTGATAAAATGACGATCTATTTCGATGTGCTTGGTTCTATCGTTTGCACTAGATTTTGAGCTATGCTGATGGCTGCTTTGTTGTCACAGTACAAGGTTGATCCATTTTCGTTCAACAACTTTAGCTCTTCCAATACCTGTTGCAGCCATAAAATCTCACAAACACCTTGAGCCATGGCCCTATATTCAGCCTCTGCACTTGATCGAGCCACAACACTTTGTTTATTGCTCCTCCAAGTGACTAAGTTTCCTCCCACAAGAGTAAAATAACCCGTTGTAGACCTTCTGTCATCAATAGAGCCAGCCCAATTTGCATTTGTAAATACTTCTATCTTGAGATGACTATTTTTGGAGAAGAGAATACCTTTCCCCGATGCAGACTTCAAATAGCACAAAATTTGCAATACTACCTGCATATGAGTTTTGCAAGGATTATGCATAAATTGGCTTACTAAACTAACCGCATAGGCTATATCAGGTTAAGTATGTGCGAGATAAATTAATCGTCTGACGAGTCTTTGATATCTCCCTTTATCCACTATTTTATCGATCCCTACTTGTAACTTGTGATTATTCTCAATAAGTGATTCTGCTGGTTTGCAAGCTAACATGTCAATCTCTGTCAGAAGAACTAAGACATACTTTCTTTGGGAAATAAAGATTCACTCTTTCGATCTGACCACTTCTATTATGAGGAATTATTGTAACTTTCTCAAGTTTTTGATTTCAATTTCCTGAGCCAATTGTTTCTTAAGTTGGGCCATTTCGTCCTTGTTATCTTTTGTCATAATTATGTCATCAATTTAAACTATAAGGAGAGTAATCTTACCCTTGTGATGTTTTATCCTAGAGGAACTCTCATATACACTTCTTCCAGGTCTCCATGTAAGAAAGCATTCTTTACATCAAGTTGTTGTAAGTCCCAATCGAGATTTGTTGCACATGATAAAAGGATTCTAATCGTGTTCAATTTAGCAACTGGAGTAAATGTTTCTTAATAATCTATTTCATATGTCTGAGTGAATCCTTGCGCTACTAATCTGGCTTTGAGTCTTTCAATTGAACCATTAGCCTAATACTTGAGTTTTAGTAAACACCCATTTGCAGCCAACCATTTCTCCCCCTCAGAAGGATTAACCAGTTCCCACGTCTCATTTTTTGCTAAAACCCTCATTTATTCAATCATAGTCTTCCTTCATCTTGGATCAGTGATAACATCTCTCAAATCATGTGGAACAGACATAGAAAACAAAGACAAAGCAAAAACTCTATAGGATGGGGATAAGGAATCATAAGATAAAAAGTTAGAGATAAGATGTAAAGTGCAAGTTCTAACACCTTTTCGTTGGGCTATTGGTAATTCTAGATCAGTAGCAAACTTAGGTAAAGAATACTCACCTAACAGTGAACATTCAATAAATGTGACAAACCAATGATTACCAGATAGAGAAGTAAGGTGAGTAGGGCCCCAAACATTCGAATGAATAATCTCAGAAGGAACAATACTATTATTATGTAAAGGATAATTGTTTCGTGCATGCTTAGCAACCTCACAGGCATTACAAACTAAAGAGTCTAACTGAGATTTTGAAAACAAAGTAGGAAACATCTTGGCAAGAACAGTAAATGATGGATGTCCTAACTGCCTATGCCACTGAATTATCTCTCGGTCGACATCTTTATTGTCTCCAAATAAGGCTTGAGACATGCTGGATGGTCGATCCGGAAGATAAAAGCCATCACACAATCTACCATTGTCAATCGTCCTCCCTATTTGAAGGTCTTGAAAGACACAGTAATCAGGAAAGAATTCAAGTTTTCAATTTAAGGCTTTAGTGATAGTACTAACAGATAAAAGGTTAATTGGAAATTTAGGGACATAGAAGACAGAGGATAAAGTGATATTGGGAGTACAAACAACAGAACCTGTTTCAGAGACAGAGGTAAGGGAGCCATCGGCTATTCGCACACTATCTTTAGATGGACAAGTAGTATGTTTAAATAAACTTTTGTTTGACCCTATCATATGTCTATTCGCACCGGAATCAATAATCCAAAATTCAGAAATAGATCGAGCATTTAAAACAGTACCTGATTTCGCATGATTAGACTTAGCAATCGAGGTAGAGTCCATTTGAGACAAGAGGTGTCGGAGATGTTGAATCTCGTCCGAGGTAAAACTCCCAGCAGAAGTGGGCTTTTTCCTCTGTTGTCACAGAGGCCGACAAATTTGCCTGAGATCGAGAACTACCCCTCGTTTTCCACCATGACCTTGAGTGGGGCGACCATACAACTTCCAGCACGAATCTTTAGTATGTCGAGGCTTACCACAATAGTCACACGTCAAGTGATCATTGTCAGACTTACCACCCGGTGGACCATCCTAGTTAGCAATGAGGTCAACTTTCTCAAGAGATGATTATAGAGCATAACAACACGACGACTCTCCTCCTGTTGTACATAGGAGCATGCCTCATGGATAGAAGGAAACGGAGTCTTGCTAAGAACTTGAACCCAAATCTGATCATACTCAGTATTCAACCCAGCCAAGGAATAAAATCCGCGCTCCTTTTCTACCATCGTCTGAAATTTTTTGGCATCATTGGTACAAGTCGCCTGAAAATCTTGATAATAATCAAGTTCTTGCCACAACCCACTTAATTCACAAAATATTGAGAAATCGTTAGCCCCCTATTTTGTACCATGGATCTTATTACGAATCTCAAATATTTGCGCATCATTCCCAACACGAGAGTTGGTGAGAGCAGCAACTTTCCAAATCTTGTCCGCAGTATCAAACAGAAAATAAGTTTTGAAAATATTAGGTTGCATAGAGTTGATAAGCCATGCCATAACAAGAGAGTTCGCTGAATTCCACTGACTAAAAGTTGAATCAGTGAGTTCAGGTTTCGTCGTTTTACCGGTGATATATCCCTGCAACTCACAAGCCTTGATAAACAAAACAGGACCTTGACCAAGTAAGGTAATTATTTCTATCAAGCTTCACAAGACTAATTTGCAGCGAGGGATTATCGGTTGGCATCACGAGCTTCTCATCGTTTTACATAATGTTGGGAAAAAACAACTAATATCCCAAAAAAATCTGCTTGGAAAATTAGGGAATAGAACACCCAAAAAAAGAAAACAAAATACTTGGACAAAAAACACCGCTACCGAGAGGAGAATGACCGGAAGGGAGCAGAGAGCACAGCGGTGGTGTCGGAAAAAACATCGGATCAAAAAACTGATACCATGATGAAATTAGAGATGAATCCTCTAATATATTGAGGAAAAACTCACTCAAAAGTATGTATTTCTTAGAAATATGTACAACTATATATACATGAAGATTGAATCAACTTAAGGAAAAATATCTCTTATTTAGAATCTCTAAAAATCAGTTGTAATCTCTAAAGATACTAATTAATGCTATCAAATAATCAAAAGATTCTCAACACTCTCTGATCCTTTTCTTTAACTGTATTTGTGCTGCTCTACTGTTAGCACCAATGGGAATATACTGACATTTGGCAGTGAATATCTGAAACAGAAACACCTTCTTTGTGGATGTTATAATTAATGTAATTTACAGACTTCATAGTTTTTTCTTTTACTTGCACTGCATGCATTTAGTTCTTTTGCCATAGGACTGAATTTTGACACTGTGGTTTCCCCTACGGGCTTATAATATTTTTTATCTTTTTGTACATAAAAGTTTGTGTATTTTGAGCCGCTGTTCTGTTAAACAATTAAAACTTTTTAAAGCTGTTTATCCTAAACATTTGTCTCTTCTTTTCTTAGCAAAATTATACCATTTTGAGTGAAGTAGATATTCGTCAGCGTCAAGAGGATGACATCACGAGGATATCTACTGTGCTTTCCATCTCAAAGGTTGAAGCAGGAATCCTACTACGCTATTATAGTTGGTGAGTGATCATTATTGGTATAATTTCTATTATTCGATAATCTCTTTACTTTTGTTCCTTCCAAATTTGTACAGATTCACTTGTTGAAAATTTTCTTTAAGGATTAACATCAGGTACATTAGCAATGGAGTTTTTTTTTATAACTCAACAAGTGAGGTTAAAACATGTTCTAAGTTGGTATTTAAAAAACATAAAAGATAAATATGTGGAACATGTGGCATTTTTTTAACCCTGTTTGTGGAGTTAAATGCCATTGTATCGGATGATAATCCTACTTTTAATGGAACTTAACTGTGGTATGTAAATGCAGAGTGAAGATTAGCATTTTGCCTTTCATTGTTTTGTTCAATAGGCATATGTTTTGCTATCTCTTAATGATGATAGATTTGTGTGTCTTGAGGTTTATGTTTACTTTGGATTTACAGGAATGTCAGTAAAGTACATGATGAATGGTTTGCAGATGAGGAAAAGGTTCGCAGATCTGTTGGCTTATTGGAGAAGCCTGTAGTCCCATTCCCAGATGGTGAAGTAAGTGATGCATTCTCAATTGGGAGTTTCGACTTTTATTTTATGAGCTAGGAGTTCCAGTGCTTGTTTGTTATGTGCTATTTGACAGCTTACGTCTTTCATTTTTCTTCACATCTTGTATTTTGGCAGATGATTTGTGGGATATGTTTTGAAACCTATCCATATGATCTGCTTCATGCTGCTGCATGTGGTCATCCTTTTTGTAACTCTTGCTGGTCAGGTCTGTTGTGCTAAAGCCACACCTTATATTTTCATATCATGGTACTTAAAAGTTCAACATTTTTTTGATATTAATGTCTGTTATTCTTAGTGTGTCAAATCTTTTGACTGTTTGTTTTTTGGCAACCAAGAACATGCCTTTGCTGTGTATAATCTGAATTTTTACTTGTTTTGGTTTCAAAACTGGACTGATTGCCTTGTCCTGCCAACATACCTAAGGCCAGAGCTACATCACCAGATGGTACTGGCAATGGCATGCTTGGTTGATAAAGGAAAGGATTATTTCTTGGAAGTAAAACGTTTAATTATCTTAGGGACCTCTAATTTACACTCTTTTCCTGGTCCTCTCCCCTCATTTTAATTTGTTTTTAATGATTTTTGTTCTAAAATCAGAATCAAAAAATTTAGGAAAAGATCCTGTGAGTTCAGGCAAGGCATCTACTTCTAGGTTCTGGAAGAAAAGAAGGCTTTATTTATCTTTTTCAGCTGTATAATTCAGTTTACTTCTTTTTCCCTTGTGGAATATAATTTGATAATTTGCATGAGGAACTGCTAAAAATATTTTTAAGAAAGAAATATAAGAAAACTTTTACAAGAGATTACCAGTATACTTTAAAGAGGCTCATCATTAATGTTGTAACCATCAATTAGCTTCTATACATGGCTAATGAAATTTTTAGAAAGTTGATATAAGCAAGATCAACAATTCTCTGTCACTATGTAGAAATTATGTACTATTATTAATGCTGTTATATAGGTTTATGCTCCACTGGACCCTGCCCTTTTAATTTTCAGTTTCAGAGTTATATTTAAAGCTATTGGTTAGATTTGGGAAGTTTTTTGTCGAAAATGCATTGGGTTCACATGTCTAAGCTGTCTGGAAAGGGGTAAAGGGCTTATTGTCTAAGGATATAGTTCTTGGTTTGTCCTATTTACCCTGATTATGATGAATAATCCACATTGAGGAATACTCCTAGCAGTTGTAATGGCCTTGTACATGTATAAATTCTTTTTACATGATTATGTACATTATACTTTAGTTGTATCTGTTTTTAAGCTCATTGGTACACCAGGTTATTAACTATTCTATCTTTATTTTTAATATGGTTAAGGAAATGGTTTATGTCTTAATGATTGTTTTCCTGTCTGAGAGTTATTTACAAATATTTGAACTTTTGTGTGTTTACCAGCCTTTCCATATTTGATTGCTTGTGGAATATCTTGTATAGTTGTGATATATATAATTTTTTATTTGTTTAGGCTATATAAGCACAGCCATTAGTGATGGTCCTGGATGTTTGATGTTGCGATGTCCTGATCCATCCTGTGTCGCTGCTGTTGGTCAAGATATGATAAATGCATTGGCTTCTGATGAAGACCGAGAGAAGTACTCTCGTTATTTCATTAGATCTTATGTTGAAGACAATAGGAAGGTAATACTTAAAATATATTGAGTAATTGGACTATTGTTATTTGATGTGTGCATTTACTTTTTGTTAACTTGAAATTTGCAAAAGGATTTCTCAGAATTGCATCCTTAAATATATGAATATATTTTTAATATTTATTTTAATATATGTATTTTGGGTTGAAGGATGAAGTGCAACTGCATTTGTAGTGGAATTGTAAGATTCTAGATTGTGTTTTCCAGTGCCTTATGGTTAGTAATTGGGTGATTTATTGAAAATTGGTTGTCCCCTTTCGCAGTTTTGCATAAAAAAGATATTAACCACATTATCTTATCTCTGCTCTAGCTTTTATATTTATGCATGTATAAACAATTGTCATCCACCTTTCTGATTTTTTGTGATTCTTTCTTCTCTAAGAACGTGTTTTTTTTTTCTTTTAATGTTTGAAATATACTTTTGACTAAAAGTAGGAGTTTTGTGAACTATTTCTTCCGCATTTGTGTCTTTGTTAAGGGAGTAAGAAAATATTGCTAATATTTCTCTCTCAATTGTAGCTTCACAAGTGGGGTTTCCTCAAGCTTGTCATGGATTATAGGCATGAATCTATTGATTGATATGTTCTTTTTCAGCTTAATTATTATTAAGATGATGATGATGATGCACCAAAATCACTAAGAATAGACATAACTTTTTTCATTATTTCGTGTTCACCTCCTTGGTACTGTAAACGTTTTCAGTACTTTTACGTCTTACTGCAGACAAAATGGTGTCCTGCACCTGGGTGTGATTATGCTGTGGACTTTATTTTTGGCAGTGGAAATTATGATGTAACCTGTCGCTGCTCATATAGCTTTTGTTGGAATGTAAGAACCTCTGGTGCTGTTTCTGGTTGGAGTACTTTTTAACAATTCATGCATATTGCATTCTGCTTCTTTCTTCTTTCATTTTTGAAATAGCAAACATGAATAATTGACCCGTAATGTGAATTTGACTTTGCAGTGCACTGAGGAAGCTCACCGTCCTGTTGATTGTGACACTGTAGCCAAGTGGATACTGAAAAACAGTGCAGAATCTGAAAATATGAATTGGTATGGAACAGGATTATAGTAGCTAGATTCATTGTACTGCATGAGGTTGTTTAATTCATACCAAATAGCGGGGTTGTTAATTTGGTGCTGAATGGCCCACATAAAAGAATCAACTTTCTTTGCTCCTTACCATGCTGATCTTGAATGCGAGGGGCTCTTATCTCGAAAAGTAAACAGTATGCTTGTAGAATGCTTTCTTATTTGAATACTACTTGTTTTGGATATTCCCACTAGGGCATTTGGGAAAACTTTAACTGAATTCATTCCTTACAACTGCAAGTCTGAGTATCAGAAAAAATAAGAGAAAGGGATTCTTGGGTTGGGGTAAGGGGTGTTATTGGGGCTCAGTTGATACATTAGAGGGTTTTGGACATGGAAATGTTTATAGTTATAGATTCTCATTTTCCTTTATGCATTTAACTATTTTTGCTACTAAATGAAGTAGTGTAATAAATATCCCCAATCTATATGTCTATACTAATATGCTATGTTACTCCAGCTCTTCACTTTTCTTGAAGTATCAGTATATGACATAGGTTCTGATGCATATTTGGACATGGGTATGAGGATATTACTTCCCGAAGAAACTTCTAATACATGAAAAAATTTAGAAAAAAGTTGAACATATTTGTATTGGACACATTTGTATACGACACATCCAAGTTCGAGTGACACATCTGATATAACAAATTTATATTCTAAATTACATATCATTTAACTTTCCTCTTTAAAGTGAACAAAATAAATGTCTCCTTTGAAATTTTCTTCCTTAAAATGAAGTTTCCTTTTCTCTTTCCCCTTATACCAATGTGCTTGTTTATGATTGTCCAATTACTAAATGGTTGTTCCGCATTATATATTATACCATGTTATGTTTTCATAATGTTCTGGTTATCAATCGATATGCCTATTTTAATCTTCAGGATATTGGCTAATTCCAAGCCTTGTCCAAAATGCAAGCGCCCAATTGAGAAGAACCATGGATGTATGCATATGACATGCACACCACCTTGTAGATTTGAATTTTGCTGGTGAGCTTTATATTTTTGCTTACATATGCGCTGCTTGTATTTTGATTGAAGTCTGTCCTCACTACCTTCTTGGCTGTCTTTTTTAATGAAAAATATATAAATAATTCTGCTACTCTTTCTTACTTCCTTTAGCTATATTATCTTCTGAACAAGATATATTTTTCCTTAATGAAGGCTGTACTAAAAGATCTTGTACCAAAAACAAACTGATTTTTTTTCTCTTGCTACATACCAATTGTTTTGTTTTCTCCTTTTTGCATAAAAGTCTGTCAGTTGATCACATATGTATGCAGGCTTTGCCTTGGTGCATGGTCAGAGCATGGTGAGGTAACTGGTGGTTATTATGCTTGCAACCGTTACGAGACAGCAAAAAAGGAGGGGACAGTATGAAATTAATTCTTTATTCTTGCTGTCAGCATTTCCCAGTGCTCGTCTTTTGTCATTGTGCATCATGATTTAACTGCCCACTTTTATGCCTTTCTGATCGATACTATTTATTTTCAGTTTGATGAGGAGGAGAAACGAAGAGAGATGGCTAAATTATCTGTAGAGAAGTATACTCACTATTATGAACGATGGGCAACCAACCAATCAGTATGTATTAGTTTGTGGAATTTGTACTGAAGTTTGACATGATGCAGATTACAATATATAAGCTTGAATGCATGAAATACATTATTGGCACCTTTCTTTTAACTGCTTAAATTTATTTTCTGGGAATTTTTTCTGGATGCTACTATTTTCTTAAATGAGAAGACATGCCTCTTGTTAAAACTTTTCTTGGCTTCATGCAGTCTAGGCAAAAGGCACTGGCTGATCTACAGCAAATGCAGTCTGTGCATGTAAGCCAAATTTCTTAAAATTACAAATTTCCTGTTTGTTGTTGCTGGTCTGTTCAATTATTTTTGTACCATTTCTTGTGAATGTCATGTAGATGGGTTTGAAGACTATTAAAAACACTGGATAAGTTTATGATCCATCACCAATGGTTTTAATATGTTGCTTTGCATGACATTTGCATATGCTTTTCATCTGAGTTTATCTTTTGAATCTGCAAAGCACATATTATTAAGTTTTAAAACTGTCAAGATTTGTGTAACCAATGGAATATTACTTTAGAGCACTTGGTCAGACATTCTCGCCCATTCAGTACTGTCATGTCCTTGTCACCGGCTGCTCCATCGTTTCACCTACCCTGCCCCCAGGGGTTAAATCTCCCCTGCCAAAAATATAAAAATATTGCAGTGTAAAATTTACTAATAATAAAATGAAGAGAGGGAAGAAGAGAAGGGAGAAGTGGGATGAATAGTTCTGTTCCCTCTTGATAGTGTTTATCTTGCATCAGACTGATTTTTATCATTATTACTATGGGAACTGCTGACGACTACAATGTAATTGTAGCTGGAGAAGCTGAGCGAGACACAGTGCCAACCTGAATCACAGCTGAAATTCATCACTGAGGCATGGCTACAGGTAAATTTCAAAAATTGCTTACAGCACTAGCTACATACTCAGTGGCTGGTCTTGGGACTAAGTTCTGGGGGGCTAGTAAAATTTTAAAAAAATTTAGGAGTTCAATGAGAATTTAAAAAAAAATAAAAATTGGGGTCTAATTAAAAATTTTAAAATTTTTGTGAGATTAAAGAATTTTCAAATATTTTAAGTGAGCTTAATTAAAATTTTCAAAAAAATTAGAAGTTATTATGAAAATTTTCAAAAATTTGAGGGGGTCTAATTAAATTCTTTTAAAAACCAAGGGAGAAATGAAATTTTCCAAAAATTATTGGGGGCCTAATTGAAATTTTCTAAAAAATTCAAGTGAAAAATCATAATTTCCTAAAATATTGGAGGGGCTAAGGACCCCCTTGGTCCTTTAAACGGTCCACCTCTGTACATACTGCTTTAGCTCATTGTTGCTGCTCCACTTGTGTAGATAATAGAATGTAGGAGAGTCCTAAAATGGACATATGCATATGGATATTATTTACCAGAAAATGAACATGCTAAAAGGCACTTCTTTGAATACCTACAAGGTAATGTGTCTCCATCTATAAGCTATAATGTAAGCTATGGCTTTATATTCCTGCTCACTTTGCACTAATTCCCTGTATGTCTTGCAGGTGAGGCTGAGTCTGGGTTAGAAAGACTTCATCAATGTGCTGAGAAGGAGCTTCAGGTTTACCTCAATGCAGAGGAGCAGTTAAAGGATTTTAATGAGTTTCGCTCAAAACTTGCTGGATTGACCAGGTAATTTTCATTTAAAATGAATTTTTATCAAGGAATTGTGCGTCCAAAACCTTTTTGTGGAAAGAAGTTACCATTTTGGAAAGAGAGCGTTATCTTTTTATTGAACTTTCTAGAGGAGTATTTCATCTTATCCGTTGCATTTTGAGAGAATTCGGATGCCATCTTTTATCCAACTAATTACTATGAAATTTGTGAGTACAGTGTGACACGAAATTTCTTTGAGAATTTAGTTCAAGCTCTAGAAAATGGTCTATCAGATGTGAACTCTCGTGGAGCTTGCAGCAGGATGGGGAGCTCAAAGAGCTTGGGAGGTGGTAGCAGTAGGGGAAGAAGTGGGAAGGGAAAAGGTTCAACCCCCAGATCCAGTGGCTCTAACAGAAATATTGATGATTCTGGCCACTGATCTTTGGGAATATGTGCCTTTTCGATGGAACTGCTTGCCAGCTTTTGCCAAATTTGCCAGCAGGGTCGATAAATTTTCATTACCTACACCTGATTTATTTGCCTGGATGGATAGACATCAACTTTGCAGCTTGAAATGTCGATGTCCAGTTGCCATGGCATAGGTTTTTGGGCATTGCGAAATGGAGGGAAAAGGGGTTTTCCCATTGCCCTTTCCACCTCTTTAACATGATACAAGCCAGCACAGCAGAGCAGCATTGAGAAACTGCTGTTTGGAGGAAGAGTTCGCTGTATGTTTATATTGTTGCCTTGTATATAGTTCTCTCTGTCCAACCGTACGTTGAACCTGACTTGCTACATGTAACATCTGTCTTCCCAATGTATTCATATGTAATTTCTACTGTTATAATTTACGCCAAATAATAGTCTTAGTTGGAAGTGGCAGGGTTTCAGCTGCATTGCAGATAAATAAATTGTTGGAGCATCTTTTTTTACTACACCAGATTTCAAGCTCGCGTTGAACCTATAATTTTGCAAGGGTTTAAAAAGCTTGATCTTCCTTCCTTTTAAATTTGGAAGGAACCAAATGTACTGTTTTTTCTTTCCACTGAATTGGTTACCTGACTTTAATGGTAACTGGTTTTTCTTTTTGGGTTAGTTTTGGCATGATGCAAATGAATAAAGGTATAAAAGAAATATAAAATTGGAAGAATATAAAAAGGTATAAAAATTCTAAAATATATATAAAAATTATAAGAAAAGCTATTATATAGATTTTTAAAGAAAATAAAAAACTTATTGGTTTAATCCATAAATTGGTATCTAAATTATACATTTTTTTTTCTCATCATGGTACTTAATTTTTCTTTTATCACAAGTGATGCTCAATCACTTTTACCACCAAGTTGTACCTTCATTAGTTAAATCATTAAGTCTATCTAAAAAGAAGCTTAACCCATGGATTGGTACCTATTTTTTTTTTTTTTTATATTGGTACTTAAATATTTTTTTGTTTTTTCTAAGTTGACACCTCTGTTAGTTCAACCGGTAATCAAGGTTTTTAGAACTAGACTGATGGTTGAACCAGACAGGCTGCCAATTCCTGATTTAATTAGTTCGTTCAATTCGAACAAATAAATTATTAAAAAATCATAAAAATTTAAAAGATAAAAATAGAGAAAATTAGTTCAACTTGGTTTTTAAGCTCCGCAAGTCAATCGGTTCAACCCCCATCTCCAAAGCAGTACCACAATTGATTCCTAGTTGAACCAGTCTGACCGACCAATCTGGTTTAATTTTGAAATCGAAAACATTGGTTTTAATTGATGAAAGAACTTTTTCAATCCTATCAAGTTGAGCAAGCAGGCGATGAAGTTTGAAAACAAAATTAATTGCCAATGTCTCGACCTTGAAAGGGTAAATTTCAAGCATTCTTGAAAAAAAATAGAGATAAGTTAAAAGTAAAAAACAAATAATATATATATATATATATATTTAAAAGTTTATATGATGTGAGTCTATTATTGGTTGAAATTGGAAACAAATAATGGCCTAGCAAGGCATAAAGTAGAATTGTTACCCAAATAAATGTAACACCCCATACCCAAGTCCGAGGCTAAGACCGGATACGAGACATTACTATGCTTGAACTTTCTTAAACATGTACTTACGGGCTATAAAATTTTGTTCCGAATTAAAAACTTCTCTTTCTTAGTCAAATCAGACATTTCATGGGCCTACGAGGCCTCAGACTTATGTCCCGAAACTTTCGGTACTTATCTGGAAACTTTCTCTCGAAACAGGGGTCACACGTCCGTGTGACTTGGGACACGCCCGTGCACCCCTAAAACATGCCCGTGTCTTTCACCCGTGGAGGATACTGGCAAAATCCACACGGCCGACACGCCCGTGGCCTGGCCCGTGTGCCAAATCTTGGCATTCGACTTATCCACATGGTGCGTACACACGCCTGCGTGTGCGTCCACCGTGTGACAATTGAATTTTAAGTGTCAAGTGCGGACTTCACACACGGCCTTGGCACTCTCCATGTGCCAACCGTGTGTATCACTGCGGCTTTGACAAGCGGCCGTGTGACCGCCCCGTGCTCTAATCGACTTAAAGATACTAAGGTGCGGAGACACCGCGGCTAGACACACGCCTGTGTGTCTATCGTGTGGGCACTTAGAGGCTATCTTACCAAGCCTTTTACCACTCCCGTTTGCATACATTCATATACTACTTCAAAACATTCTCAAATCATCCATTAAAACACATGAATTGGCACATTTAATCATTAAAGAGATAAAGTCTTTATCCCATACACTAGGAGAACTACTCCCAATACAAATACAACCAACTTAAGCCATCATCTATGGTCATACACAACCAACTCTAGATTCTCTTAGGCCAATACAATTTGGCTACATTGGTTAGAACTTAATCAACTTTAAAAGAATCCCTATACATGCCATGACTCATAAGGATTTGATACCTCATACCAAGGGTCTGCTTGATAGTGTGAAAACATCTCCCATGCCTCCAACCCGAGCTAGTTAAAATAACCTATAAGGGATGAGAAAAGTAAAGGAGTAAGCAATAATGCTTAGTAAGCTCATCTCGCATAATATGTCAAATATTGATATTCATTGAATATACATAATTACAAAGTATCATGCCGAGTTTGCTCATTAACTCACGGTTACTTGCTCAAATATTCTTGAAACTTACTCATTCAATCTCTTACCACATTCTTACCATGTCACAAGCCAATTGCTCGTTCAATTAACATACATTCTCGCTGACCGATCACCACAGGATCATATAAAACAACACATCAAGCATTTTCAATAAGCTGCTCATGCTACTAATATCTCGGTGGTTTCGCACTTAGCCCACCATTGAATCTCTAATAGGGTGGTTCCGCACTTAGCCCACCTTTCATTTTACATTCATGGATAGTAATCCACATGTATATCTCTATTTCAAATATTCATCCGAGAACATTCTCACACACTTCTATTCTTACTTAACTTTCTATGATACTCGTTTGCATTCACACAATACATTAATAAATCTATCTCATGCAACTAAAGTGTATTGAATACACATAACCCACTAAGGGTTCATCATACACTAAATCCATATCAATTCAATTCTAACACACACTTGTGCTTTTCGTGGTACAACCACATACTTTCTTCCTTTCCACATATATGTTGAATCACTCAAGTTATTAAATAACTCTCTTGAGTCTCATACTCATAATGTCACATAGAATTTATACCCCAATAGGCTCTTACTTGCATTAACATATCGATGCCATGTCCCTGACATGGTCTTATACGAATTCTTACATCGAGGCCATATTCCAATATGGTCTTACACGAGACTTTAACTATCATCATATCATTCTACATACATTTTCCATTACTCTTAGATTCAATTCTTTTGACCTCTCATCAAAGGTATTTCATACATTCATAGAGTAACTATACATTCCATAAAACATTGGAACATTAAATTAACTCATACGTAATTGTAACATTCGCACATGAACTTACCTCGATGTCGAAAGGGGCCGATAAGGACTTTTGCCCTCATTTCTCTTTTCATCCGTTTTAGGTCCGAAACTCGTTTTCTTTGATATAGAACAATGAAATTTACTGATTTAATCACTTATAATTCATAATACACCATAATCTACACTTTAGGCAAAAATGACTATTTTGCCCTTACACTTTGGCAAAATTATGATTTTGCCCTAGGCTAAATAAATAAATTTTCATCACATTTTCTTGTTAAACAAGCCTAGCTGAACATTTAATCCTCTTACAACTATCCACAATTCCAACTATTTCATGCCTTAATGAACAAATTACAACTTTTGCATTTTAGTCCCAAATAGGTGTTTTCATGACAACACATTTCACAAAAGTTGTTTCTCATCATCCTATCATTCATTTTCTTCCATAAAAACTCATCAAACAACACAAACTCTATCATGGAAAGTCCCTAGACTTTCAACCATATTGCAAACTAGTCCTCCCATTAGCTAGCTTAAACTTTGGGGACTCCAAAAATGCAATTTTCATAAAAAATAAGCATAAAAATCACTTACTTGAATGGAGTAAAGCTTGCTGAAATTTTAAGCTTTCAAACCCCTCCCATGGCTGATATTTTCGGTGGAGAAGAAGAGAGGAAAGATGATATCTTTTTCCTTTCTTTATTTTATTATAAAACATCAATTTAACCCACCAACTTTGACCAAAATTAAAAGGTTTTGTCCCCCTTGTCTACATGGCCGGCCAACACACTTAAATAAGGCCAAATTTCACAATTAGGACCTCCAATTAGTAATCCATAGCTATTTGGCACCTCTAGCAAATAAAATAGAACTTTCGCACTTTATGTGATTTAGTCCTTTTTCACAATTTAGCTAGAATTCACTAAAATTAAGGCACGAAAATTTTCATGCATCCTTATAAACATGTTATAACACATAACATATCATGCAAATAATTTTCTCTAGCCTCGAATTAGTGATTTCGAGATCACTGTTCTGACTAGCCCCTAAATCGGGCTGTTACAATAAACGTATTTCAAATGAGAAGGAAGTACCTTAAGTTCGAGTTTTGGTGGTTCCTCGATTGACAACGTCGGTTGTGTAAATTCTCGAGCTTCCAACTCTAATGGTTCAAATCGTGTTGGTTGAGCATGGTTCCTCAGATTGGCTTTCATCAAAGCCATACTTTCATTACCTTCTTCATATTCCAATGGCTCAGACCCTAAGGTGTTTTCCAGTGGGTCCTCAACAAAATTATTCTCCCATTCCATAGAAACTAAGGTTTCTAGCTCCTCCATCACTAAACATTCCTCCGACGGATCGGGAAACTTCATCGCTTTAAGAACATTAAATGTTACCTAATCATCTTGAACTCTCATGGTGAGTTCATCTTTTTGCACGTCTATTAATGTTCTTCCCATGTCTAGGAAAGGTCTCCCCAGGATGATCGACACTTCCTTATCTGTTTCAGAATCTAAGTCAATGAAATCAGAAGGAAAAATAAACTTATCTACATGTACCAGAACATCCTCGATCTTTCCTTCTGGGTATGCTAAAGATCGATCTACTAGTTGAAGTGTCACAATCGTGGGTCTTACTTCACCTATTCCCAACATCTTGAAAATATATTTTGGCATCAAGTTGATGTTGGCTCCAGGATCACATAAAGCTTTACCATAGTAAGATTCTCCAATATTACAGGGTATAGTAAAGTTTTAAGGGTCTTTCATTTTCAGAGGTAGTTTGTTTTGTAAGAACGCACTGCTCTCCTTTGTTAGTGCTACAATCTCATACTCATTGAGTCTCTTCTTCTTGGACAGAATGTCCTTTATGAGCTTGGCATAGTTCGGCATTTGTTCTAAAGCCTTCACCAACGGTATATTGATGTGAGGTAGCTTTAGAACGTCCAAAAACTTCTTGAATTTCACCTCTTGTTTCTTCTTATGTTGTTGGAATCTTTGAGGATATGGAGGTGATGGAACTTTGGGTTAGATTGGAAAACTTTTTTTAGGAGATAAATCTGTATCTAAAGAAGGTTTTAGCTTATCAGAATTCACTAGTTTAGATTTTACCTCATTAGACTTTGTAAATCTGGCTCTTCTGGTGCAGGAATTTCAACTGTTGGTTGACTTTCCTCCTTCTCAATATGTTCATCCTCAACTACTGGTTCCTTGGGTTCCAAAGTCTTACCACTCCATAAAGCAACTACCTTGCAATGTTCCTTACCCAAATTCCTTGGATTTTCTATATCGCTCGGCAGGGCTCATTGCGATCTATTATGAAGAATGAGGGGTGGGAAGTGAGGGTTGTTATTTATAGTAGAGGGGTAACATGAGTGTTTGATAAAAATAGCTTGAGGGATCCCTTAATAGGCTCCCTTGCTTTGCCGGCCATGAATTATGGAGAGGATAGGTTGTTGGTTGCTTGATTCATGCATGAAATCATGCTTGAATCAAGCAAGGTGGTGGACAGTTTCATGGGTGATTGTTAAGAGCTGAATTTTAATTATTTTGCAAGTATAAGGCCTCTGAAAAATTTCTGCAAAAGCTAATTTTGGGCTAGTTAAATGCCCCTGTCGAATTGGGCTTCTTCCCCATTTTTTTTGGATGATTTTGTGATCCATTTAGTTGTCAGAGTTGTCCTTTAATTTAATCATTTTAACTGGATCAAAGTGACCTTTTCACGACCCAAATTGCATGCCTTTTCCATCCAACTAGGTAGAATAAGTCTCATGCCCATTCAAGATAAAAATAAGCTTCCTAAATTATCAACTCCATGGCCTCATTGCAACATGTGAATAGAGGAAATTAATATGTAGCATGAATTAATTAAATTATGCATAAAATTAATACATAAAAGCATAACATTGCATACTTTATTAAAATCATGACCATTATCGTAATATGAACAAAATTCACCCAAATAACTATCAAATACTTGGGATTAACATTATCTTTAAGTAAAAAGGTGCCATAAATTACTAGAAAAAAATCTATATAATTTAGAGTTTACAACACACAAAAGTTGTGGAAACTAAATATGACGCAAAACACAAAATAAAGACACACTTGACACCTAAAGACACAAAACATTATTAAAGGAAGATCGTAAATTAAACCAATGAAGCCTTGAACCCAAAAACTAAATGGCTAAGTGATAGGGCCCAAATAGTTAATCCAAAGTAACATTTCATATTAGTATTGAGCTTCACACAATGGGCCCAATCATTCTTCCATAGTAGTCCAAAACGGGTCATATTTGCTAATAGAAATGGGTCATTGGTCCACTCATGAGCCCTTCTATTCGAATCTTCACATAATGTGATCGAGCTCACGTCAACCTTACTTGTGACTCAGAGAGTCCTTAACATGTCCCATAGGTGTATCATTAAGCTAAACACTCTCCGTCACACCAACATGTCCCGATGAATGGAGCATAGCCCGACATTCCCTTATCTCTCCAAATGTCCCAAGTCCTCAACAGCCAAATCACAAAACTTGAGAGTGAGTACTAACAATCCTATGGTATGCCATTATATCCAACATTTACCGATGTTTATCGTGTCAAAACATTTAAAACATAGAGCTCGCAAAAAAAAATGTTCATAAAAACATGCCTTAAAAACATATCTTCAAAACATTAGGCTCACATAGGAGCACGCATAAAACAAATTTTCTAGAAAAGCTTACTCTTGGAACTTAGTTTAAAAACCTTAAGCTCTTGAATTACATAATAGTTTGCACATACGAGTGACGATCCCTAAACACTCACTGATTTATTGAGAAATTTAAACAAGTTTTTCTTTTCTTTTATCTTTGCTGGTAGATGATCTGGCTGGTTCATAACATACATAAACATACACATAGAACAAGTAGAACACATTCAATTCAAACATATGAACGAACCTAGTTTCCTGGACAAAACCCTAACAAGTTGAAGACTTAACTTGGTTCCTATTAACTCGGTTCTTGAGCAGAGACTTGACAACAAAATCATCTATTAGTGAATTCTCTATGAGAAGGTTTTAATTTGTATACACTAGGTGTTTTGGTATTCTTAAGATACCCTACTTGTCTTAGGAAAATAGGTTAAGTGAATGAGTAGTGCCCTAAGTAGAATATAAGTCAACTTCCTAATTCAAGTATGAATCTACTTATAATGGTGAATACCTGGGCGCCCACCCAACTGGTGAACCTTCCTTACCATGACTTTTGGCGTACACTTTTCGTTGAATCACTGGCTAACTCCTTACTGTAAGTCTTCTGGCGGACTTCTGTTCACCCTACTACTTGTGAACTCCTACTTGTGAGGCCCAAACTTCCAGACCCTATCTCAGGATGTTACAAGGTGTCTAGGAATTAATTTCCTTAAAATAGATTTTTAAAACGAGATCAAATTTAAAAATAATTTAGAAAGTAAGCTTTAATTGAAAATAAGGACCTATTAGAAAAATGGAAGAAATTGGAAGAGGTTAAAGGGGCTGATGTGATTCCGGTCACATCATGTGAATTGACAAAAAGGACTCAAAATTGGCCCAACCTTGGAGGGCCTAAGTACAAGATGAAATCATTCAAACCATGCAATTCTTGCATGTGGATGTTGAGGCCTAATTATGCACTTTAGATTTGTCTTTAATTCCATAACTTTTATTTATCCTATGTCTTGTTATTACATGGTTTTTAATGTGACTTAAACATGGTTGTTTCATTTTAATATGTTGTAAAATATTATGTTTCATTCTATTACATATTAAATATTGTGTTTAATTATGTCTAATTGTTGCATTTTAATTGTGTCCTAAAATATGTGTTTAAATTATGTGCTATGTTTATGTCATGTGAGTTTGTTGTATGCGTATGGAGTGTATGTTCATAATATGTTGTTGTTTTCTATCACATGTTATATATGTATATATGCATATGCTAATTACCACATAAAGCATTGCTTGTGCCATTTGTTCAAGAGTGTTGAATATGTGTGTGTGTGTGTCCATAGTATGTTTATATCTATTTTATGCATGTGAGTCTAGAGTCTAGTTATAGTTAAGGGTCTTAGTTGAATTTGGGAGTGAATTTTACAAAGGATTGAGGGATATTTATATATGTGAAAGTGACTATCTGTAACACCCCTTACCCGTATTCAACACCGGAATAGGGTACGAGGCATTACTGGATGTAAACACAAGCAAACATACATTTCCAAGTCACAAATTTGCGTCCAAATTAAAAATTTTCATACACATTCATATCGTCCCTAAAATGAGCCTATGAGGCTCAATACATGCTTTGGAAGTGGTTCAGGACTAAACCGAGAACCTTAGAAAATTTTACAAAACTTAGAAAATTTTTCATGTTACAGGGCTCACACGCCCGTGTGGTCCAAGAGACACGCTCGTGTGACCCTTAGGCACGCCCGTGCTACAGGCCGTGTTCAAAATAGGGTGCTCTCTGACTTGTGCCACACACCCGTGTGCTGGGCCGTGTGGTCGATTTAATTTTCATAATTTTTCATAAAATAGGTGTAGACTTCACATGGCTAAGACACACGCCCGTGTCAAAGGCTGTGTAGCACACACGGCCGAGACACACGCCCGTGTCTCTGCCCGTGTGCTCAATTTTGGACATTCTATTTTGTAACAATTAAGGTACAGGGGACACGGCTGAAAACACATGCCCGTGGGGCAGACCGTATGTCACACATGGCCTAGACACACGCCCGTGTGTCTACCCGTGTGGACAAAAATAAGGCTATTTACCAAGCCTTTTTGCCACCCTTTAATGTACACACCTACACAACATAACATAGCACCAAACCAAGCATATACATACAACCAAATCAGCCACAACCAAGACAACAACACATCATTTATGTAACGCCCCGAAATTGGGCCTAGGAGAATTGGGCCTATTGGGCCCCGAGCGTAGAAGCATTTTAGAATTTTTGGGAATATGAGAATGACATTTTTCTTAAGTTGGACCTGTTAGGAAGGTGATTTTGGAAGGTTACGGGGTTTCTATGAAGTCCCGGGTCCAAGTTAGGCCATAGGAAAAATTTTGATGCTTGGCTCTTTAGGGGAAAGGGCTACTGGGAGTAGGACCTAAGTAAAATTGGGAGTGTTTAGGAGACACAAGTGGAGTGTGTGGTGTGGTGGCTGTGGCGTCATTGGCAGAGTAGGAGGAGAAGGGTTCGAATCCTGCAGATGGTAAATGGAAGGTTTTTATTTTGCTCAGGAGAAAGTAAGAGGTTGTGTTGGAATCAAACACTGATGGAGAAGTGTTTGAATTGGTCAAGATGGTTGGGTGAATTTGAATGAGAGATGGAGAGTGAATTAAGGAGGGATTTTTGGAGGAAATCGAGGGGATGGATGAGTGAGGGGGAGTTGGCCGAACGTAGGGAAGTAAATGGGGATTTTCGGCCAAGGTTTTTGCATTTTTGGAAAGTGCACATTCGGTTGAGTCAAGGGGTGTGCCGAATTCTTCTTTGTTTGGTCTTTGGAAAATACAGAGGGTCGTTTTTAGCACTTTTGAGGCATTTTCAAGTCATTTTCTCCCCACTGTGAACCTTAGCCGAATTCTCAGTTGGCTTTCCTCTCATTTTCGGCTTTTGTTTTCCACTTAAAGCATTTCGGGTTTCTCATTTGGCATACTATTTTTCTTCTCTTTGTACACTTTTCTTCCCTCTTTCTGTCTCCCATTTGTGACTTGGCCGAATCTTCTTGTAAGCTTGACCACTCATGCGTTTTTCTTCTTCAACCTTTCTTCTCTTCCCTTTAAGCCGAATAGCCACATCTCTCCTATGTGATTTCCCTTTAAGCTGTACATCAATCGGTTGGTGTAACAGCCTGATTTTGACCCTAATTGGAATAGTGGTTTTGAGACCACAAATCCGAGTCTGAAAAATATTTTAAAATTATTTTGCGTGTTTATTATGTGTGAATTTGTTGGTGTTAAATTTTCGTGACTTAATTTTGTCGTTTAGGTGTCCGATTAAATAAAAGGACTTAATCGCGTAAAATGAAAAAGTTACAAACTATAGTGTAAAGTGCTTAGTTGATAGTGGCTTTTTAATATGGAGTCCTTAAAGGGCAAATAGCCCATTTTCAAGGTTAGCGGATGGTATATGCCAACAATGACCTTATTTTATATGTTATGTTTATTTAATATAAAAGGTTAATAAGGTAATTTAATTATAACATAATATATGTAATAATAAAACAAGAATAAGGCCATTATCATCTCATTCTCTCTTGGCCGAATATCAAAAAAAGAAAAAGAAATAAGAACACCTAGGGTTCGGCTTGGTATTCTTCAAAATTAAGGTATGTTAATTGTTCGGTTCTTGATAATTTTTACGTTTTTGAGATCGTTGCTTAGAAATGAACAAAACCCATGTCTTAATTTTTGATTGTGATGATGATTTTGTGTTTTACCATTGATGGTACCTTGTGGTTTTTGATTTTTGGTGATGAAATATGAATTATATGTGTTAGATTAACAAGTTTTGTCTTTGAATTTTTGATGAAATTGAGTAATTAGGACTAAATTGCAAAAATAAATTTTAGAGGGGTTAAAATGCAAAATTAATGAATTATATGGGCTTGTATATACATGGGTAATATTCGGCCTAGCTTGGGTATGGAGAAATTTGGTGTATTTTGTGTTTTGTGCAATAGGGACTAAATTGTAAAAATTGTAAATGTCAGGGGTAAAATGGTAATTTACCCATTTATGTGTTTTTGGACTAAATTGAATGAAAATATGTTTGAATGAGCTTAATTTGAACATGTTTAGATCAAGAACCAAATAAATCAGACTTGGATGGGGAAAAACGAAAGTTGTCGACTAGTCGTCCCGTTCCGTTTTACATCGTCCGAGGTAAGTTTGTAGGCAAATAGATGTGTTTAATTGTAGATAAATGTTATATATATATGCTGGTATGAAAAATATGAATTGATATGTGTTTATGCCGAGTATGAATAAGCTTGGTAACCATGTTCGAATAGCCAATTTATAATGTCCGTCGATATTCGAGGTAAGATTTTAAGCAATTGAGTTGAATTGAACTTTAGCTATAATGTTGTACATGAATTTTTAATAGAGGTAAATATGTACAATGTGATATTGCCGAATGTGATATTGGTTGGAAGATGAATGTAGCCGAATGTGATGCATATATATATATTAATGATTTAGCCATGTGTGATATTGATTTGAGAAATGAATAAAGCCGAATGTGATATTGATATGGAGATGAAATAAGGTAATTTGTATATATATGTATAATTGAGATTTAAGTTATATATATATGTATTTATTTAAATGAGTAACAAGTTCAAGTAATGTACTGAGTGTACGAATTTAAATACCGAGCACTATGTGTGCAAAATCGGTTATTTAACACTAAGTGTGCGATACGTTACAAGAAGTTGGCACTAAGTGTGCGAGATGTTAAATGTGACGGCACTAAGTGTGCGATACGTTACAAGAAGTTGGCACTAAGTGTGCGAGATGTTAATGTGACGGCACTAAGTGTACGATACGTTACAGGATTTAGCACTGAGTGTATGGATTTATTGATCCTTCAAGGATACCGGTTATTGAAAGTGTTAAGCACAATAAAATGATCAGGTATGTGATGATAGATCATAAAAGGTTAATAAAGTAAGTATTAACTGTTGAAATGAAATTATATATTATACATATTAATATGTGATTTATATGGGTTTGAAATGCAAGTATAAAATTTGGTATGTGATATATGCATATGAAATTAAGAAAATGTGATATATATGTATAGTTGTATAAATGTATATGTATTTGTTTCGAGATGGGAAAGTGATTTATAGATCGATGTGAAATATATTATTGAATGTGTGAGTGTTCGGCCTTAAGGCTATGAAATGTGAAAGTTTACGAATGGTAATATAAATTATAGTTATGGTTTTAAACCTCGATTGTGATTATATTAAATTGGCCTTACTAATATAATAATATAATGCATTGTTGTTATGTAATTGCTTATAACTTACTAAGCTATGATAGCTTACTGTATGTGTTTGTTTGCATTATTTATTAGATTTTGGAGTCAAGTTACGAGCTCGGGATCATCGCCAAAGTCTATCACACTATCATTGTCTTGGTATTTTATAAGCTGAATTTTCGAACCTATGGCATGTATAGGCTAGATTGAAATTTGAAATATTGGATTTTGGTTTTGTATAAATTAAGCCATGCGAAAATGGCCTAATTTCAATTCTTTATTACGGTTTTGTTTGATTATGGCTTACGTTCATTTGGTTATTATGCTATATGTCTTGATTGAAGGGTATTCATGATATCTATTTTGTGCATTGAAACTGGTTAGTAAATTTGGATGTATGCATTTGGTTGATTCGGTTATGACATATGGATAGATAAGAGTATGAGTGAATTTGGTAGTTAATTTTGGTTAAGATGTTATTCATGAATTGGTACTAAAGGATAATAGGTTATGTTCGAATATAGAAAAAGTTTATTTTGAAATGTTTATTACATAGTAGATAAGATTTGCGTGTGGGATATATGTTATATTTGGTTATTGATTTACTTTTGTGAAGTAAATGATGTTTGTGTTTGAGTTATAATATGTAATGCATTAATTAGTAAAATTGTATGTCAAGAATATGTGATACATTGGAGTATGCTTAAGTTATAAAATGATGATAGGTATGGCCATTTGGATTGGATAATTATTTGGAAACCAATTAATATGACCTAGTAGATCTTGATAATTATGTGTGATACGTTGGATCTAATTGCTATTGGTTGTGTAAGTTCGATCATGGTATATAAACATGTACGTGTAATGAGCTTGGTTTTATATGTTCCAGGTTAAATGTTAAATATGTTTGGTATTGATGATTCGACTATGTTAATTATAAGAGATGTGATCGATAATATAGTTGGATGTATTCGGCAATTGGTATTGAATTTGGATTAACTTTTTATGTGTATGATAATGGAAGATATGATATGTTTGGCTTATGTTTAACTATAAGTGCATGATATTTGCTATAGCTATTTTACATTGGCATATAAATAAATATGTTCATAGGTAAATCGGTTTATAATAGAAAATGTTATGTGCATTTGATATTCGGTTATGTGGTGGAATAAATATGGTTAATAATTTGCGGAAATGATTATGAAAATTACTCATGATGTATTCGGTTATGACCATATAAATAGTAAATTGATATGTTTTAATGGGTAATTAGGTATCACATGCAGTAACATTCAAATGCCGAATGGAATTTGTTAATTGGTATGTGCATATGTTATGTGATAAATAGTATAAGCAATACTATTATTTATGAACTTTGTAACTGGTTATATGTTTGAAAAGAATTATGATACGATTAATTAAAATTTGTGTCTCACCTAGTAATACCTCGTAAGCCCATTTCAGCGATGGATATGGTTAGGGGTGTTACATTTTGTTGGTATCAGAGCTACGATTTAGTCGGTTCTCGGACTAACGTAGCGCGGACTAACGTTGCGCGTGTGAGTCTAGCTACACATGCCATATTTAACCTGCGATAGTGTGATATTTCCTGACTCTAACGAAAATTATTTTGATGAGACAGATAAATTTTCAACCGAGCTAATTTTGATAGTACAGAATGTGTACTCGAATGTTTGAATGGAAATGTGTTGATGATGAGTTTAAAATTCATAAAGGTATGGATCAAAGAGTATGATATATTGATGTTGACAAATGTTATAATTATATGAGCACATAGATTATGATATGTGAGTTGTGATTGCTATCTGAAATGTTTTGATCGTAAATTAATGATTTGAGTTGGGATATGAATTAAGTGTTAAGAATAAAGGTGATTAAAAGCAAATGTTTATTAAACGTTTGGACAATGTGAAATTATTAATGAATTGACTATTTGTAAAAGTGTGTGTTATGTATATATATGTGTAAGTTAAATTTGAGGCCCCTTATTAGTGAAATGTGTAACACCCCAAACCCGGCCTATGCGGTATGACCGGATCTGACATGTCACATGAAGAAAACGAGTAAAGAACTTATGCTTCTTACTAAAGATTAGAATTTAGTTTAAGAAAACAAATTTGGATCAGAAATATTTAATAGAAATACTACAATTCTTGAAAGGTTAATTGAAGAGTCGATAATTGAATTAGTGATCTTTTAAATCCGTAATTTTTTTTTGAAAATAATATTGATATTTCGAAGGAAGGTCCAAGTTAAATTATTCGAACATATTTGGTTATGAAATCCGTTTATAGATAAAATTTTATGAAAAACCATTGTTTATGATTTCCAGAAAAATTCCCGTTTAAATCAAACCATGAAAGAAAATAAATAATCAAACATAAAATCCAAATTTAAAATCCCAGAGGCCTTATTACAACTTTAACCCAAAATAGTAAAAGTAACGAAATGAAACAGAAAAGAAATTTACTAAAGTCCGAAATATCATTTCCAAAGTATGGCCTCCACCGGGTCATCCATGGCCCCAAGTCCTCATCACTGAGCATTACCCGAGGGGATTAAGAAAAGGAAAGGAGGGGTGAGTTACAAGAACTCAGTGCATAATCCCCTTACCGTCATCCACTGGGCCTGAACCCGTATAGCATCATCTTGGACCGAAGCCCATTAACATAACAATATTAAAATGAAGTGAATGCATGCAACCCAACCCATCCATCCATCACACCCCCGACCAGCCAATCACACCTGTGGGGATCAAGTCAACCCACCCCGCCGCTCACACCAAAATTTGTAGTCAAGCTGCTTATCATATATTTATATTGTGGCCAAGCCACCGAAATCATAAGTAAGCATAATAATGAATATTTTGTGGCAACGCCACCAGGCTACACTGCTCTCCATACAATTTTCCCATCCCATGCAAAATGTGAAATGCAATATACATAGGATAATATCCACATATATAATCGACCATTAATCCAATATTTATTACGGTGAATCGGTCCATTATAGAACTTTGTAATTCGGCCCATAGGGGCATTTTAGTAAATCATCCCACAGAGGCATTTTTGTAAATCGGCCCATAGGGGCATTTTAGTAAATCGGCCCATAGGGGCATTTTAGTAAATCGGCCCATAGGGGCATTTTGGTAAATTTAACAATTTTAATACCGATTTTGACAAATCTATAGAAATAATGTAATTTAAGCAAACTTCTCGATTTGTGCCATATAACGATTTTTAGCCTTATAATAATAACGATCTTATTATCCAACATGTTATCGAATCATGAATCTGCGGGATTTCGGTGTGAGATTACACACCTGATTAGGGTAAGGACTAAACCTTCTTGGTCGTCGGCACCTAAATCACCATTACACTCGATTAACCAATAAACGAGATTTTATTAATCTAGTATCTAAATCAGACGATCTAATGAAACGCTTACCCTTAGTATCGTGAACAACCGCGATTTGTCTATTTTCACCGGATGATGGTCCACAACTCGGTGGAAAATCCCGAACTGCCGATACCGCCCTACCTTTGAACTTAGGAGTAGGAATTGCAAATCCACTCCTTTTGTGTTCTCCTATCGCTTTTCCTTTCGAATCGATACCACTTGCCTCCATTGGAAAAAGTCTTAATCAAAACGATATTACGATGATATAATCGATTGTTTAAGGAAAAGGTTCGGCTTACCACTATTTCCGTAGGATCAACAAGTGAATAAAAATGATCGATATAATCCCTATAATAACCGATTAGTCACAACCATCATTCCATTTAGCAAACTAATCAAACAATGAGCGAGATCGAAATAATCCATAAAGAAACTTCTTACCTTACGATAATAGATCCGATTTCCACCGATTAGGCTTACGACTACGGATGAATCGACAAAATGAAAGATTCGGCCAACCCCACAAGAACACTACAAAATAGGAGATGATCACAAAATGAGGGAGTAAAAGAGAGGAATGTTTTGGTTTAGAGAACCATCCAAAGAGAAGGTACATATTCGGCATGAAGAAAAAAAATACAAGGATAGAATAGAGCCACTTACCGATTCGATCAAAGAAGAGATACTCAACTCGCAAGATGGAGAAGAGAAGATGATAAAAATTTGGCTATTGATGAGAGAAGAATAAAGAAGATTCGGCCAAACAAAGTTGTGTCGATTAAAGAGAAAGGAAAAATGGTTGAGGAGATGGTGAAGAAGAAAAGAAGTGATGGACAAGGGAGTATAGAGGTTCGGCTATTACCAAAAGAAAATGAACCAAATTGGATTGAGTATGTTGGCAAAACAAAAGAAAGGAGAAAAGAACAGAAGGCTATAGTGATTCGGCCAAAACAAAGGAAAAGAAGTTGGAAAAAGAAAATGCCAAAATGTTAAGAAGAAACAAAACTTTTCATGCACAATATTTGCAAAATACAATAGGAATTTCGGCTCTCCTTAATCCCCTAACCTAAACTGTGTATCCTTATTACCAAAAGGTGAGTGTTGACCAAAATTCTCTTCCTTAGGCAACTCCTAAAATTCGGCCACATGCTTCCCCCACCTTATCCCTTTCTTTTTTTTCTTTCCTTCCTTTTCTTTTGTTTACCTCCTTACCATATTTTCTTATTCTTCTTACCAACAATAAAAAGTCTTCCTTACCATAATTAGAACCTTGGCCGACACTTGGAAAGGAAGCACAAAAAAAAAATCTAAAATTTGCACTAGGTGGGATTCGAACTCCACCCCTCAAACCCATACATGCAACGCCACACCACTCCTCTACTAGCTTCACTTGTGCTAGCAAAATGCACGCTTATTTCCTTAAATCTTGATGTCACATACCTTCTCTCCTTAAAGTGCTTAAACACAAGAATTTTACAAAGGCTCAATTAAACCCCAAGCCTTCTTAGGACCCCTAAACATACAAAATTCATATTTTTTAACTATCCTATCGCATGATATAATGCAAAACATAAAATTCTAAATTTCAGGATGTTACAATTCTACCCCCTTAAAGAAATTTCGGCCTCGAAATTTACCTGATTAGAAGAGATGAGGATATTACTGCCGTATTGTGTCCTCTGGCTTTCATGTAGCTTCCTTTGACCCGTGATTGCGCCATAATACTTTAACTAATGGAATCGACTTTCTTCTTAGTACCTTAACATCCCGATCTGAAATCTGCACTGGCTCCTCTTCAAAATACAAGTCAGGTCTTAACTCAATTTCTTCCACGGTTACAACATGAGACGGATCCGAACGATAATGCCTTAACATAGAGACATGGAATACCCTATGTATCTGTCCTAACTCTTGAGGTAACTCAAGCTGATAAGCCACTGGCCCAACACGCTTCAATACACGGTATGGTCCGATGAATCTAGGACTCAACTTGCCTTTTCCGCCCAAATCTTAAGATCTTCTTCCAAGGTGAGACCTTCAGAAAGACTTGATCTCCCACCGCAAACTCTATATCCTTACGCTTCAGATCCGCGTATGATTTTTGTCTATCCGAAGCTTCTTTTAAACGAGCCCAAATTACCTTAACTTTTTCCTCCGTCTCCGAGATCAACTCTGGACCCAACAACTGTCGCTCCCCCAATTCAGTCCAGCAAGTAGGAGTACGACACCTACGACCATACAACGCCTCGTAGGGTGCCATCCGATATCTTGAATTGATAGTCGTTGTTGTATGCAAACTCGCCAATGGTAGGAAATCTTCCCAACTACCCCGAAATCGATCACACTGACCTCTTAGCATGTCTTCTAGAATCGAATTACTCTTTTCGATCGACCATCGATGCCGTGGATGAAATGCCGTCTTTGAAATTTAGTGTTGTTCCCAAAGCTTCATGCAGAGCCTTCCAAAGCAGTGATGTAAACATAGGATCCACATGCGATATGATAGACTTTGGTACCCCATGTAACCTCACGACTTACGCTACATACAACTTGGCTAACTTCTACAACGAATAATCCGCATTTAACGGTAGGAAATGAGCGATCTTAGTTAACCGATCCACTATAACCCAGACTGAATCTTTCTTAGTAGGCGTTGAGGGTAACCCACTAACAAAGTCCATCGTTATTCTTTCCCATTTCCATAGTGGAATTTTCACTGGTTGTAGCAACCCTGACGGCAGTTGATGTTCCGCCTTAACCTGCTGACATGTCAAGCACTTACTCACGAAGTCAGTAACCTCCCGTTTCAACCCTGGCCACCAATACTGCTCACGGAGATCTCGGTACATCTTATTTCTCCCGGGGTGCATAGCATATGGGCTACTATGCGCCTCACGCAGAATCAATTGTCTCAATTCCAAATCCCTGGGCATACAAACTCTTCTGCGGAAACACAATACTCCATCACTATTTAATCCAAAATCCCCTATCTCACTATTTTCCACTTGCTGAAGTCGAGAACCCAACGCTTCATCTATCAACTGCTTTTCCTTAATCTGATTTACCCATGCAGGCTTCACTTGAAGTTCGGCTAACAGGCTACCATATTCATAAAGGCTGAGATGAGCAAACATTGCTCTCAAATTCGATATCACTTTACGACTCAACGCATCTGCCACTACGTTAGCTTTTCCTGGATGATACTCGATTGAGAAGTCATAATCTTTCAACAGTTCTATCCACCTTCACTGTCTTAAGTTCAACTCCCTCTGGATAAGGAGGTACTTCAAACTCTTATGATCTGTATATATAATCGACTTCTCCTCGTACAGATAGTGTCTCCAAATCTTCAGAGCAAACACCACTGCAGCTAACTCCAAATCATGAGTGGGATAGTTTATCTCATGCGGCCTTAATTGACGAGATGCATATGCCACCACTTTTTCCCCTTGCATCAACACACATCCCAAGCGTGTGTGACGCATCACAAGAACGATAAACTCCTTACCGGCCAAAGTTGAATCAATACGGCGCCACGCCGAATCTTCTTCAATTTCTCAAAGCTCTCTTGCCGCTTATATCGACCACACAAACGATACTCCTTACGCAATAGCTTAGTTAGGTGCAAAGCAATCAACGAAAACCCCTCAACGAATCACCTGTAATACCCAACCAAACCTAGAAAACTCGAATTTCGCCATCGACTTCGGTGACTTCCAATCCAATACTGACCTCGACCTTGGGGATCAACTCTAATTCCTCAAGACGGACACAACATGCCCCAAAAGGTCACCTCCTTCAACCAAAATTCACACTTACCGAATTTGGCATACAAACCGCTTCTCCTCAAAATCTGCAATACTATCCGTAAATGCGAATCATGCTCTTCTTCAGTCTTTGAGTACACCAGGATGTCATCTATGAATACCACCACAAACCGGTCTAGATAGGGTTGGAAGACTCGATTCATCATGTCCATAAATGCAGCTGGTGCATTTGTCAACCTGAACGGCATCACCAAGAACTCGTAATGCCCATAACGAGTTCGAAACGCAGTCTTGTGAATATCCACCTCCTTGACTTTTAACTGGTGATATCCTGATCTCAAGTCTATTTTCGAGAAAACTGAAGCTCCTCTCAGCTGATCGAACAGATCATCGATCCTCGGTAACGGATACTTGTTCTTGATCATCAAGTTATTCAATTGTCTATAATCGATGCACATACGAATCGCCCCATCCTTTTTCTTAACGAACAAAACTGGCGCTCCCCACGGTGACACACTTGGTCGAATAAATCCGCGATCCAACAACTCCTGAATTTGAGCCTTAAGCTCCGCTAACTCCTTCGGCGCCATTCTATAAGGAGCAATGGACACCAGAGCCGTCCCTGGCAATAGCTCAATGCCAAACTCCACCTCCCGATCCGGAGGCAATCCTGGAAGCTCCTCGAGAAAGACGTATGAAAACTCTTTCACCGTTCTAACACTCTCAACCGACAACTCTTTGGCATCCAAAGCACTGATAAAGGCTAAGAACGCTCCACACCCCTTCCGCACCAACTTCTCTGCCTTTAAAGCAAATACCACATTAGACAGATAGTTTCTTCTTTCACCTATCATCATCACTTCCTTATCCTCTGAAGTTCTTAATACCATCTGCTTTGCAGCACAGTCCAAATTCGCATAATGCTTAACCAGCCAATCCATGCCCAAAATAAGATCGAACTCACCGAATGGCAGTTCCATCAAATCCGCCAAAAATACTTCCCCCTGAACTTCTAAGGGCACATCTCTAAACAACTTATTTACTATCACCGACTGTCCTAAAGGACTAATTAAAGTTGTTTCTCTAGTAGTAATCTCAGATCTAATATTCAAAGTTCCAGACACAGCACAAGCAACATACGAATGGGTGGATCCAATATCAATCAAAGCAATAACAGGTACATCAGATATGAAAAACGTACCGGTTATGACATCCGGTGCATCGCCATCCTCTCGACGCCTGACCGCATAGACCAACCCTGGCTGTCTCGCCTCTGTATTACCCCTGTTACCAATACCTCTACTCGGTGCACCCCGACCTCGCCCTACACCATTACCACTCTCGACTGGCCCACGGCCTCTGCGCTGGCCTGAGCACCTCCTGGCTGGGCTGCGCAAATCATTATGAACGCGCTGAGTTTGATCAAAGCTTTCGAGGGCAATCCCTAAACCGATGGTCCTTGGATCCACATCTAAAACAACCACCAGTTCTCTTCCAGCATTCACCCGAGTGAAGTTTCCCACAATCCACGCAAGGCTTTAACTGATTGGTATTAGCTTAAACTCTTACTCGAGCTGGCTCCTCATTCCTGGGCCTTTTTGAAACCCTCTAGCGGAACACGAGTACCCGAGTCTCTCTTGTTCCCGCCCCTATCCTTGTCTTGGTTTTGCTGCTCGAGTGTTTAACCTCCTCAGCTATTTTAGCTTTTTCCATAAGTGTGGCAAAATTCCTCTCCTTCTGTGGGGCTATCAGTACCGCAACTCATCACGCAACCCGTCCTCAAAACGCAAACAGCGTTCATAATCAGTCGGCACTATTCCCCGGGTATACCGAATCAGACGCAGAAACTCCGCCTCGTAAGCTGCCACGGATTTACCTCCTTGGACCAGATTCAAGAATTCCTTCCTTCGGCCATCCACATAACTAGCCCCAACATATTTTCCTTGAAAGGCGGTCTTAAAGAATTCCCAGTGTACGATCGACACTGAGTGCCTTTCGAACGAGTGAGCCACCACCGACACGCCTCGCCTCTCTCTTTGTGTAATCCAGGTCGTCCATAATCCGCTCCACTGCCTCAAGCCAGTACTCCGCTACATCAGGGGCTACACCCGAAATACCCCTAAAAACTTTAGCCCCATTCGATCTGAGTCACTCCGAAATTGACCCACGAGCTTTCGACCCAGTTCTTACCCCAGCAACCCTTTTCAGAACTCGCAACATCACTTGGGACAGAGCGTCATCCTCTCTCATTCGATCATGTGACCCAGCTTCAGTCATAGGTGATGCAAGGGCGTCCATTTCTGGCATATGCCCCGATGCCTCAAATACTACTCTAGCACCTCGGCCTCTACCACGGCCACGTCTACCACGTTCACATCCTCTAGCGCTCATGTTTGCTAAGTTGATTTAATCTGATTAAAAGTCTTATGAATCATTATACTATTCAATGTTTATTAAACAAATGTTTTATGAAGTATAGGAAGTAAAGTCATTTTCACAAAACGTATCCTAAGGTCTCAATCTCTATAGTTTCAGCTCCTAAAGCTAAAAGTTCTAGAGTATTTCTACAGTCATACCACAATAAAAAAAAATGAAAACATAAACTTACTTGACTTGGTGCCGGATACCCGTGGTGCCATACTACCTTTAGAACATGCATTTATAAATTAAAATTTTAAACAACTTTGGAAAATGCTTTTGAACGCAAACCACAACCGAGTTTTGTAACTTGGCTCTGATACCATAAAATGTAACACCCCAAACCCGGCCTATGCGGTATGACCGGATCTGACATTTCACATGAAGAAAACGAGTAAAGAACTTATGCTTCTTACTAAAGATTAGAATTTAGTTTAAGAAAACAAATTTGGATCAGAAATATTTAATAGAAATACTACAATTCTTGAAAGGTTAATTGAAGAGTCGATAATTGAATTAGTGATCTTTTAAATCCGTAATTTTTTTTTGAAAATAATATTGATATTTCGAAGGAAAGTCCAAGTTAAATTATTCGAACATATTTGGTTATGAAATCCGTTTGTAGATAAAATTTTATGAAAAACCATTGTTTATGATTTCCTGTAACATCCCAAAATTGGGCCTAGTAGGATTGAGCCGATTGGGAATTGGGCTTTAGGAAAATTAGAATATTATTTATTTTTGTGTTGGCTTGGGTATGAATTTTGTGTGTTAGAATAGTCTTGTGAAGGCTTGTTTTTATTTAGGAAGTTAGAATAATTTTAGTATGGTTTATTTAATGAAGTAGGATTAAGTAAGCTTGACACTTAAGTTAATTAAGTGTTCATTTAAAGCACAAGAGGAGTAAGTGGCAAGTTGGTTAAGGAGCTCGAAAGGTAGCTTGAGGTTAGAGGTTCGAGTGGTATGTTTAGCATTTTGAAGGTTTATTTTTGTATTAGCATTGATAGCCGGTCAAACTTATTTATGATAGGTGGACTAATAACTTTTGGTAAGTTGAATTTTTGTTTAAGGAAAGCTTAATTTAGGGGATAAGAATCTTGAACTTATGGCATGATGGGGACAAAGGCATGGAATAGGGAGGATGTTTTGGAAAGTAATCCTAGGCTTTAGTGCATGTATGTGGGACGGCATGGGTGTCTAGGTGGGTGGCCGAATTTTGTTAGGTGGTTTAGGGGAATATTTGGCCAATTCCTCTTTTGTGCATCTTTTGCATTTTGCTTTTCCTCTCCAAAAAACTCTTCTTTGGCCGAATGTTTATTGTACATTTTGTGCAAATTTTGCTTTTGTTTTAGCCTTCATTTCATTGAACCAAAAATATTATTTTCTTTCTCTCATCCTCCCACTTGAAACTAAAACTTCATTTTGGCATTTTATGCACTTTTCTTTTTGGTAAACAAGGTGTTGGCCGAATCTCATTTCTCCCATCTCTCTCTTTTCTTCCTTTGATTTGTGCTCAAACACAAATCCCTTTTCTTTCATTTGGCCGAACCTCTTTCTTCCTCAAATCCTCTTTTCTTTTCTTTCTTCCATTGTTGATTAAACCGAATCCCCATTCACTCATTGTTATTCGCTTTTCTACTTACATTCCCTCACTTTTATTCACATATTTTTCTCCTTTCATTACTATATAGCCGAAATCTTTCCTTCTCCATTAGAGTTACTTTGGTCGAATATCAAGGGAGCACAAGATCCTTTTTGGGATTCTTTTTCAAGCATTAGTAAGAGGGAAGCCATAGCCATTAAGGGAAGCTTTTGGGATTTATTCTCCTAAGGAAAGGTGGTAAGTAACATTCGGCTATAGGCTTTGGTTATGAATAGATGTGCAAGCTAATTATTATCAAGTGTTTTGGTAGGAATCTCGATAGGACAAGTGATAAATACGGGAATTCGGTGAATTGGAGGAAACAACGTCTCGGGATTTCGCTAGTATATTCGAGAATTTAGCACTGAGTGTATGGATTTATTGATCCTTCAAGGATACCGGTTATTGAAAGTGTTAAGCACAATAAAATGATCAGGTATGTGATGATAGATCATAAAAGGTTAATAAAGTAAGTATTAACTGTTGAAATGAAGTTATATATTATACCTATTAATATGTGATTTATATGGGTTTGAAATGCAAGTATAAAATTTGGTATGTGATATATGCATATGAAATTAAGAAAATGTGATATATATGTATAGTTGTATAAATGTATATGTATTTGTTTCGAGATGGGAAAGTGATTTATAGATCGATGTGAAATATATTATTGAATGTGTGAGTGTTCGGCCTTAAGGCTATGAAATGTGAAAGTTTACGAATGGTAATATAAATTATAGTTATGGTTTTAAACCTCGATTGTGATTATATTAAATTGGCCTTACTAATATAATAATATAATGCATTGTTGTTATGTAATTGCTTATAACTTACTAAGCTATGATAGCTTACTGTATGTGTTTGTTTGCATTATTTATTAGATTTTGGAGTCAAGTTACGAGCTCGGGATCATCGCCAAAGTCTATCACACTATCGACTGTCTTCGGTATTTTATAAGCTGAATTTTCGAACCTATGGCATGTATAGGCTAGATTGAAATTTGAAATATTGGATTTTGGTTTTGTATAAATTAAGCCATGCGAAAATGGCCTAATTTCAATTCTTTATTACGGTTTTTTTTATTATGGCTTACGTTCATTTGGTTATTATGCTATATGTCTTGATTGAAGGGTATTCATGATATCTATTTTGTGCATTGAAACTGGTTAGTAAATTTGGATGTATGCATTTGGTTGATTCGGTTATGACATATGGATAGATAAGAGTATGAGTGAATTTGGTAGTTAATTTTGGTTAAGATGTTATTCATGAATTGGTACTAAAGGATAATAGGTTATGTTCGAATATAGAAAAAGTTTATTTTGAAATGTTTATTACATAGTAGATAAGATTTGCGTGTGGGATATATGTTATATTTGGTTATTGATTTACTTTTGTGAAGTAAATGATGTTTGTGTTTGAGTTATAATATGTAATTCATTAATTAGTAAAATTGTATGTCAAGAATATGTGATACATTGGAGTATGCTTAAGTTATAAAATGATGATAGGTATGGCCATTTGGATTGGATAATTATTTGGAAACCAATTAATATGACCTAGTAGATCTTGATAATTATGTGTGATACGTTGGATCTAATTGCTATTGGTTGTGTAAGTTCGATCATGGTATATAAACATGTACGTGTAATGAGCTTGGTTTTATATGTTCCAAGTTAAATGTTAAATATGTTTGGTATTGATGATTCGGCTATGTTAATTATAAGAGATGTGATCGATAATATAGTTGGATGTATTCGGCAATTGGTATTGAATTTGGATTAACTTTTTATGTGTATGATAATGGAAGATATGATATGTTTGGCTTATGTTTAACTATAAGTGCATGATATTTGCTATAGCTATTTTACATTGGCATATAAATAAATATGTTCATAGGTAAATCGGTTTATAATAGAAAATGTTATGTGCATTTGATATTCGGTTATGTGGTGGAATAAATATGGTTAATAATTTGCGGAAATGATTATGAAAATTACTCATGATGTATTCGGTTATGACCATATAAATAGTAAATTTGATATGTTTTAATGGGTAATTAGGTATCACATGCAGTAACATTCAAATGCCGAATGGAATTTGTTAATTGGTATGTGCATATATTATGTGATAAATAGTATAAGTAATACTATTATTTATGAACTTTGTAACTGGTTATATGTTTGAAAAGAATTATGATACGATTAATTGAAATTTGTGTCTCACCTAGTAATACCTCGTAACCCCATTTCAGCGATGGTTATGGTTAGGGGTGTTACAGTTGGAGTCCTCTTTTGTAGGCCGAACGTGGTAAGCCTTTGTACTCATTCCCTTTCTTTTCTCCCTCACTCTATTCTTTTTCCCTTCTTCCACTTCTTATTTGAGTTTCATCTTTGTTATTGTATGCTATTCTGGATTGCCGAATCTCTCCTTCCCCATTTGGCTCTCCTCTGATCAAAGGCCGAACTTATTAGGGATCAAGCTTATCTTCTTCTCTGTTCATTCAACATCCGAGTATTGGTAAGTGAGTATATCCTCTTCTTTTTAATTAATCTCCCTTATTCTCTTATTCTCTAAAAGTCGATTACTCCTTTTGTTCATGCTCTTTGATGGCCGTATGGTAACCCCTTGGTGTGGTGATTGTGGGTTAGCTAATCGAGAGTTCTTTATGGAGGCAAGTGATAGCCAGGCTGTGAGGGAAGCAGGAAGAGTGCCTATTGGAAGTGGACTCATAGCCCCTGCTCCCAAGTTTAAGCGGCGTAGGGTGTCGACAGTTCGGGACTTTCCACCCGGTTGCGGAAGGGCGTCGGCATCTAGTTTGGATAGACAAATCGCAGTTGCCCACTCTAGTGAAGGTGATGACGATCGTGAGTGTATAGTACTCTTCGTAATCAGGTGTGTAATCTCACACTCGTCTGGATAAATGCTTGCAATGTTCTGTGACTCGGCCGAAAGTCGAAAAGCCAAAAAATCGACAAACGTGACTACTCGAGCGTGCGAGCGCTCGTAGTGGAAATTCGAGATGCAAATGCTGGCGGTAAGTCGTTGAGAGTGTCACGAGCCAAATCGAGCTGAAACGGGCCAAATAGGCCCAATGGGCTAACAGGCCCAAATGGGCCAAATTGATGGAAAACTATCAAATGATAAATGTGAATGCAAAATCTAAAAAAAAACTGAGACCAAAGCCATGCGAATTGGGTCACACAAGCGTGTGGGCCCCTTTGGGCCTGAAATGGATTTCAGGCCCGATAGTTCTGTAGAGACCCAAAAAGGGTCCTGTGCCGCTCGGGGCGACAGTAGGCCTTCGGAAAGGCCGTTAGATGATAAAAATACCGAAATACCCCTGGAGGGTAAATTACCGAAATACCCTTGGAGGGTAAATTACCGTTATACCATTGATTATGGTTGGTTATTATGTATATGCTTCATTTACACTTTTGTATGTATGATGCATGGAATTTATATTATGTTGCATGGGTTGGGTTGATGATCGGAGGAAGTGTATTCTGGTGGCTCTGCCACAATCTGTGTAGTGGCCATGCCACGTATATTCTATTATTCTGGTGGCTCCGCCACAAATTCTGTGATTAGTAGCTTGTCTGCCATATGGGTGTGTAGGGCTGGGTGGGTTGACTTGGTCCCCACAGGTGTATAGGGTTGGTACGGGGGTGTGTAGCGGATGGATTATTGGGTTGGGCTGCATTACACTATTTGCATTATCATGTTTATAGGGTTAAGGCCCAGATTGTTATCGAATAGGGCTTTGGCCCAGTCTGTTTCCGTATTGGCTCGGGCCCAGTTAATGACCGATTAGGGGATTACACACTGAATTCTCGTAACTCACCCCTCTGCTTTAACCTTGCAGGTGATCCCCAGCGTTAGAGGATTTGGAGCTGCGGTGGACTCTGTGGTGGCCATACGTCAGATTATATCTCATGAACTTTAGTAAACTTCATTTTTACTTTATTTTAAGATTATTTTAATTTGGGTTTAATATTTTGTAATAAGGCCATTGGACTTTAATTTTTCTTTTAAACTTTCATTTCAGTTATATTCAAACTATACATGATTAAACTCCGGGTTTTCTTAAAACGTCATTAACTGTTTTCAAAATATCAAGTTTTCACAAATTACTAGATCTGATTTTTGCTATAAACAAAGTTTTCGCGAATAACCCTAATAACGTTTTTACTAGAAAACCATAAAAGAAAACCTGAATTTCACAAACAACAAAGCTCAAAGTTTTAAAAAGAATACGAACTTTTTAACGAACGCGCAGTTTTAAACAACCTTTCTATGTGACATGCTAGATCCGGTCATAACGTCTAGGCCGGGTTTGGGGTGTTACATTTTACATTCTACAATCTATCATACACAAACATCACATAGTTATCAACTCAAATCAAGTAGATACCCACATCCATGAAAGGCATCATCATATGAATATACTTAACCAATAATGGCCTTATACAAAATGAGCTTTCAACCAATATAAGCCAACACATTTGGCCGAATCAATTATGACACATAACAAAATGACCAAGTTCCCTATACATGCCATAACTCAAAATGTTGAATTCATTGGTACCAAAATAATAGTTGATAGTGTGAATGGACCTCCGACAATCTCCAATCCCGAGCTAGCTTGGTGACACTATAAGACAAGAGAAAGAAAAGGGAGTAAGCTATATAGCTTAGTAAGTTCATATGCAAATAATGAACAACATTAACCATACAATTTCCATATAAGTAACATACATATATCAACCTAATGTCATTAAAACCTCATGAACATAACATACTCAATCACATTCTTACCAATAGGTCATCATATACTGAATTCATTTCCTTTGAGTTTTTCGTACATACCTGTACCAACTCGTAACATAATCACATACTTTCTCGTCTTTGACATACCCGTTGAACCACTTGGAATACTATCGGATACACGGAAACTTTGCATATAAGTGCCACATATGTAGCCAATGCTATCACAATTCTCATAACACATATAAGCTCGCTCTTGAGCAAATCCACAGGCCTGCTCACACAATCTATCAGTCAAGATGTAGCTACGCGGTGCTGCTCACACAAGCTGTAAGGAATCCACAACATATGCCGGTATACCCAGCCACTGGTAGGACGTACTGTAACAGTCTGATTTCGACCCTAATCGGAACAGTGGTTTCGGGACCACAAATTTGAGTTAGAAAAATAATTAAATATTATTTTTTGTGTTTATAATGTGTGAATTGATATCTGTGAAATTTTTGTGATTTAATTTTATCGTTTGAGTGTCCGATTTAATAAAAGGACTTAATCGCGTATATGGTAAAAGTTGCTAATTATATGTAAAAGTACTAAATTGCTTTGTTCTTTTAATGGGAGGTTTTTATGTTGCAATTTTACCATGAAACCTAGTGATGGCCGGTTATGTGCATAATATATAAGAAATTTATATTAAATAATAAAGGTTAATTTAGTAATTTGAAAATATGTTAATTAAATAAAACATAAAACAAAGAAACATGCATGTTCATCTTATTGTTTTTGCCAAAACTAAAAGAAAAAGAAAGAAAGAAGAAAAAGCTTCATTCGGCCATAGTTAAGCTTGATTAAGGTATGTAACTAGTTTAGTTTTTGATAATTTTTACGTTTTTGAGATCGTTGCTATGAAATTTACAAAGCCCATGCTTTAATTTTTTATTTTGATGAATATTTTGAATTAAGCCATTGATGAATTTATGAGCTTTGTGATGTTAGATGATGGATTATGAAAGATATGTTTTGGATTAATATGTTTTGTATTGGAAATTTTGATGATTTTGAGTAATTAGGGCTAAATTGTAAAAGTAATAAATTGAGGGACTAAAATGTGAAATAAATAAAATGTATGGATTTGTATGAACATGGGGTAAATTCGGCCTAAGCATGAAACATTTAAATTTTGCATATTTTGTGTTTTATGCAATAGGGATTAAATTGTGAAAAGTGTAAAATGTCAGGGGCAAAATAGTAATTTACCCATTTATGTGTTTTTAGACTAAATTGAATAAAATTGTGTTTGAATAAGTTTAATTTGAATATGTTTAGATCAAGAACCAAAGAAAACGGACTTGGATCACGGGAAAATAAAAATAATTGAATAGTCATTTTATTTCGTCCGTCGATATCCGAGGTAAGTTTATAAGCATATAAATGTTGTTAATTTTGAATATATGTAAATTTTATATGTCGAATTGAATTTTATGAATATGTATAAGTGTTGGCCGAATGACCATAAGCTTGGGAGCTATGTTTACGAGATTGATTCGATCGAGTTACGATGTCCGAAAGTCCCGTACGAACCTTAGGAATAGCTAGGATACATATGTCATGACATAGGATTCCGTTATATGTTATCGTGTAAGACCACGTCTGGGAATTTAAAACTTCTTGCCATTCAAAACTTGTACAAAACCTCAGTTTGCGTTTGTTTATTTTCAATCGTAGTTTATTAAAAAGTTATTCCCTTTTAAAATGTTATTACCTTTAAAACCTTATTTGTTGCGAAAGCTTTATTTAAAACAAATGATTCACGAAAACGTGATATTTAAAAATTGAGTTGCGAAAATGTAGCGTTTGAAAATAGTTATTATTTTGGAAAACCGTGTTCTACTTCTAGCAGATATAAATCACAGTCAATAAAATCCCAAATTTAAAATCCAGAAATTATAGAGGCCTTATTACAACCCGAATCAAAATCAAAGTGCTTAAGTAAATGAGCAAAACATAATAAAACATGTGCAGTTCTGTGGCCCTCTCCGAGTCCCTCGCAGCTTCGAACCGTCTAACGCTGGGGATTACCTGAAAGGTTAAAAGAAAGGGTGAGTTTGCGAAAACTCAGTGTGTAATCCCCTTAATAAAGAAACGATCGATATCTGAAATAGAATCGGTCTAGGCTCGAGCCCTTTAACAAGAATGCAGACAGCTGATTCGATTCAGAGTATATGTGGGCCAAGCCCAAAACAATGTCATTTGGGTCACAGCCCATAACAGAATCAATTGGTCCTAGCCCATTACAGTAACAGTCTCAGTATGGTGCACATATGCAACCCGCCCCAATCCAGCCGACACACCACCCGTACCAACCATAACACCATGTGGGGATAAAATCGACCCACCCAACCAACACACCAATATTGCAGCATAGCTGCCAGTAATAATAACGCAGCAGAGCTGATAGTAACAGTATATGTGGCAAAGCCACGATATGATATTGCAAAGAGAGCTACCAAGATCGATGATCGCCGCAAAGTCGCGATGCAATACATTCCTCCATAACAGTATCCCAACCCCATGCAGTATGTCATGTATGAAAAATGCCATGCTCAGAATTAATCATACAATCACAGACAAATCCGTCATACAAATCACAGACAAATCAGTCATACAAATCATAGACAATCAATCATTTACCCTCGAGGGGCAAAATAGTCATTTACCCTACAGGGGCATTACGATCATTTTACCCTTCAGGGGCATTATGGTCATTTTACCCTCCAGGGGCATTAGGGTTATTTTACCCTACGGGGGTATAACGGTCATTTTACCTTATGGGGGTATTACGGTCATTCTACCCTACGGGGGTATTACGGTCATTTTACCCTACGGGGGTATTACGGTCATTTTACCCTACGAGGGTATATCAGTCATTTTACCCTACGGGGGTATTTCAGTCATTTTACCCTATGGGGGTATTACGATCATTTTATCCTACAGGGGTATTTTAATCATTTTACCCTACGGGGGTATTACGGTCATTTTACCCTATGGGGCATTACAATCATTTTACCCTTTCTTAGGTCTAGGTAAACTTACCGACCCATCAATAGGTCCACAGTCCCCTTGAGCGACTCATGCAACCTTAACAGTCATAACGGTGACTATGGGCCCAAGGCCCATCATGCGGCCCAAGTGGGCCTACATGCTCGTGTGGCCCATCTGGCCCAGAATTAACCACAGCCATATGAATTATACAGCTCAGTCCAGTATTTACCATATTTTGGTGGAATTTATTCGTGTGGAGCCCACTAGCCCATCGGGCCCACATGGCCCATTTCGGCCCAACGTGGCCCAGATCGGCCCCAAACCCATGAGAACGCTCATGGCGGCCTCTACAGTCAGTCACCCATATTTCATGGGTTTAGTCTACCACACAAGCGATCGCACGCCCATGTGGCCTCAAACGCCGTATTTTTCGGCTTTTGCCGATTTGCAATCTATTCAGTGTGTGTGTACACACACTCTTTCAACTTTTTAGCCGATTTACGGTTAAGACAGTTTGGATACACACCTGATTGCGAGATGTGTGAATGACCTATGAGAACTCCAACCTACATTCAATCAAGGCAATCCATTAATCACTTGTCAATCGGGTTAATCGAATCCCAATCAACTTATCAAAAACAGCCTCTACCGAAAATACTTGTCCAACAAATTACCTCTCCCTTGACTAGATCAGTCGGTTGTGGTTTGCCTACTTGATCCAGAGATTGGTGCAGCACCCTGTCGCACCCCGATGGAAAATCCCGAACAGCTGACACTTTACGCTTCTTAAATTTGGGAGCAGGGGCTACGTACCCATTCTCAGCTGGCACCATTCCTGATCCTCCCTCAGAATGGCTACTACTCGCCACCATTGATATCTCTTTATGCAACATATTATCGAAAACCTCCATTTGGAGTAAAATATAATCTACACTTACCGTACACTCGTAAACTCCTTCACTTCTCGAAGAGTTAAATTGAGAGCAGTCTTTTATGAACAGAAGCAACCAACGTCAACTTTTCCCCCTCTTTTTTTTTTTAAAGAACAACCAAAAGCAGGAGAGGGAAAAGAGAAAGTAATCAGTAACAGAACAAAGGGAGATAAACTACTAAGATTCGATTGAGAGAGGTAAAGAACAAGAGCAATTGGCCAAGGGGGAACCGGTTGAGAAAAAAGGGAAGAACACGAATTCGGCAAAGAAGAGAAAAGGTAACCGAATGTTGAGAAAACAAGAGCCAAAACCTGAAAGTGTTGAGAGGGAGAGAAAATGCAGTAATAGGCCAAAAAGGGGAAAAACCAATTGGAAAAGGGAATTAAACAAAAATATTTAGGCAAGCAGAAAACAAACAAAAGGGAAAATAATACCCGAAAGGGTCTATAGCCTATTCGGCCTCCCAAAACCAAAAAGCAGAAAAAGTAGCCAAAAAGTGACCAAACGAGTTTAAAGGTAAAAACCAGCTCAATTATGAAAGAAACCCCCTCCAAAAATTGAATTCAAGAGTGCCTAAAGTCCCTATACGGCACAACTCTCCCTTTCCTCTCACATTTCCTTGATTTCCTCTTATAATCTCTCCACAACAAAAACCAATCGATCCCTTTTCCAAATCCCTTTTTTTTCTCCTAAATTCTCTCTACAAATCTCCTCAAAGACCAATTCAAACTCTTCTCTACTCAGCAGTATTTCAATCAACTTCTGCTTCTCACATGGTAAGAGAAGCAAAATAAATACTCCTTTGAGCATAACGTGACTCGAACTCAAGCCCCTTAGAAGCAGTAACTCGCCACTTACCACTGGACCATCAAGCTCCTTTGTGTCACGTTTTACCACAATAATTTTTAAAGCCTACAAGCTAGAGTCCAGGTTTATATAAGAGAAAAACTAAAAAGTTTTGCAAGGGCCAAGACTTGAACCCAGGCTTCTCACACACCCCCATACACACCCAAATTACTTAGCCATTAAAGCAAACAAGCAATTTGTGTCATTTTCTTGCACACATAAACTTTTATGTGCAGTCTCCTAGCTGATCCCACACTCAAGGCCCATTCCTTCTAGGCCCAAATTCGGGGCGTTACAATTCACCCCTCTTTAGAGAAATTTTGTCCTCGAAATTTCCAACTGTCAGAATAGTCGCACAACACAGACTTCACCACCACGCTCCCGCTGCGCACTCTGATTTCAAAACATTATTACAGCCTCTTGAACCACGTTCGCGTGTATCTCTTGTACCCATTGTCTACTCGCGTTTTATAAGAACTATGATTTTATGCGGATCAAGTTTCACTACTGATTTGATCCTTTAGCTTGGTTTGCTCTATCTAGAGTGGTATAGTCTAATTTCTAAAGTAGTCACAGTATTTCCTAACTTACCACATTTCAATTTCTAAACAGACAAAAGTATTTAGAAAACTTACGGATTCGACGCCGGAGACTCGGTGTGCCACACTTTTCAGAAGAAGTATCTCAAAACACTTCACATATCCGAAAACAACCTTTTGAAATCCAAAAATTTGAAAACCCATTCCACAGCCGAGTTTTGCAACTCGGCTCTGATACCACTAAATGTAACACCCCAAACCCAGCCTAGACGTTATGGCCAAATCAGGCGTGTCACGTTGATATGCTTTTCGAAAACCATGTTTTTATTGAAAACCCTTCTTGAAATTTAAAACTTCTTGCCATTCAAAACTTGTACAAAACCTCAGTTTGCATTTGTTTATTTTCAATCGTGGTTTATTATAAAGTTATTCCCTTTTAAAATGTTATTACCTTTGAAACCTTATTTGTTGCGGAAGCTTAATTTAAAACAAATGATTCACGAAAACATGATATTTAAAAATTGAGTTGCAGAAACGTATCGTTTGAAAATAGTTATTGTTTTGGAAAACCGTGTTCTACTTCTAGCAGATATAAATCACAGTCAATAAAATCCCAAATTTAAAATCCATAAATTATAAAGGCCTTATTACAACCCGAATCAAAATCAAAGTGCTTAAGTAAATGAGCAAAACAGAATAAAACATGTGCAATTGTGTGGCCCTCTCCAAGTCTCTCGCAGCTCTGAACCGTCTAACGCTGGGGATTACCTGAAAGGTTAAAAGAAAGGGTGAGTTCGCGAAAACTCAGTGTGTAATCCCCTTATTAAAGAAATAGTCGATATCGTGAAACAAAATCGGCCTGGGCACGAGCCCTTTACTTGATAATGATGCAGTTCGATTCAGAGTATATGTTGGCCAAGCCCAAAACAATGTCATTTGGGTCACAGCCCATAACAGAATCAATTGGGCCTAGCCCATTACAGTAACAGTCTCAGTATGGTGCACATATACAACCTGCCCCAATCCAGCCAACACACCACCCGTACCAACCATCACACCATGTGGGGATAAAATCGACCCACCCAACCAACACACCAATATTGCAGCATAGCTGCCAGTAATAATAACGCAGCAGAGTTGCTAGTAACAGTATATATGGCAAAGCCACACGATATGATATTGCAGAGTCGCCAAGTATCAATATCGCAGCAAAGCCGCCAAGATGCCGATTTGTGGCAAAGCCACGATGTGATACACTTCCTCCATAACAGTATCCTAACCCCATGCAGTATGTCATGCATGCAAAATGCCATGCTCAGAATCAATCATACAATCACAGAAAAATCAGTCATACAAATCGTAGACAATCAGTCATTTACCTTCGAGGGGCAAAATAGTCATTTACCCTACAGGGTCATTACGGTCAATTTTACCCTACAGGGGCATTACGGTTATTTTACCCTACGGGGGTGTTACGGTCATTTTACCCTACGGGGGTATTACGGTCATTTTACCCTACGGGGGTATTACGGTCATTTTACCCTACGGGGGTATTACGGTCATTTTACCCTACGGGAGTATTTCGATCATTTTACCCTACAGGGGTATTTCGGTCATTTTACCCTACGTGTAACACCCCTAACCCGTATCCGCCACCGGATTAGGGTTACGAGGCATCACCGATCTAAACCCAACCCAGAACAGGCATTTATATACATAAATCACGCTTCTTTATCACAATTTCGAATTAAAGGAGCTACATTCGCATGGATATTAAGCCATAAATTCATAACCCAATACACAAGTACTTTATAACCAAAATATTAAAGCAAATCAATAGGTCGAATATGTCTAAGTATTACATGATCTATAACCTGAATCTAATGAATATGTCATCAACCGTGTACTAATCATCTCACGACATTCATATATTTATTCATGTCCTATTATAACTACTAAAACAAATACAAGCTCATCAATTCAATATATATGAATAATACCTAATCTTGTAGTCTCTTACATTTTCAAATTAAATATGTTTTAAGCTTACTAAGAAAGCTATTTATAAATTATACATATCTTTACACATTCGAGATATATAATCTAAACACCCTTCATACATATCATGTTTATAATACAACCAAGAAATCAAACCAACTCGTCCCATTTTAAAAGTACAAATGCCGAATCAAATCATATGATTTGTATATATTATACATTGTACTAAAATATCCAACAAAAGCCAACTTACTTCTTATTGATTCGGCTAGCAAAACTTATCCTTCAACGATTCCTTCTATTATGAATTAATAATTAAACCTATATAGCCAATTCACATTCAATACATACGCCCCAAATCTTTAATACCAATACACATTATAAGGTCTTATCTAATACTTTACGTTGCCAAAACAAATATCCATCCACCACACAAGCTATATCATAAGATACACTTCCAAACAATCTTAGACCATGATCGAATACACACATAAGTCATAATATTATAGGTAAGCCATTTTCGCATGGCTTAAACATATACATATCCCAAAACAATCTATTCAAAATATAACTTAGCCTATACATGCCATAGTTTCAAAAATTCAGCTTATAAAATACCGAAATTAGTCGATAGTGTGATAGACTTTGACGATGATCCCCAAGCTTGTAACTTGTCTCCAAAATCTAAGAAAACAATGCAAACAAACACACCGAGTAAGCTATTATAGCTTAGTAAGTCATAAGCAATCTAATCAACCTAACAATAATACTCAAAGTGATTTAAACAAACATTGTAAATAAGAATTTATCAAATACCCATTTACTAGTATAATCATAAACCACTTATCATCTCTCACATTCAAATTCGAATATATAGTATACTATTCCATTCTCAAGTCTCATCCACATACTCAATTTCGAACTATCCACATATACTTATAATCCAATATCTCACATAGCCGAATCTCATTAAGTGATTCATACAACATTTCATATGCTCTAGTAATTATTATACCGTATCAACTCAATCATTCAAATTATACCTTTAAAATAACAATCCATCTAAGCCACCCTTTAACATATATACTTGATTTCGAATGATAAGATCTTATAGTATCAACTTACCGAATACAGTCTTTGAGATTACAATTGATCGCACACTTAGTGCTCTTTAGCCGATTTCGCACACATAGTGCTCGAACATTTAATTTGCACACTTAGTGCATAACGACCGATTTCACACACTTAGTGCTCGGTAAATTAAAATTTGCACACTTAGTGCCAAATGACCGATTTCACACACTTAGTGCTCGGTAAATTAAAATTTGCACACTTAGTGCCAAATGACCGATTTCACACACTTAGTGCTCGGTATATTAAAATTCGCATACTTAGTGCCAAATGACCGATTTCGCACACTTAGTGCTCGATATATTAAAATTCTCATACTTAAAGCATATCTCAAGCTTACTACTTATTCACATTCATATATACATTCATAAAGCTTAAATCTAAACCACATAGGTACATATATAGTAACATGTTTATTACATGATTTACAACCTAATCGAATATATCATTTACATATAATTATACCTCACATTCGGTTCTACTCATTTTCCAATCAATATCATAATTGGATATACCATTACCAAATAGGTATACCTCACATTCGGCTTATCAACATATTGGTACATATATTTCCATTAAAATCATATACATCAATATAAATAAATTCCATGCATTATGATTGCTTAAAAACTTACCTCGAATATCGACGGACTAGATTTCCCGGCTATTCAATTAACTTTATTTTTCCCCGATCCACTCCCGAACCTTTTTGTTCTTGATCTAAATAAATTTAAAATTAAGCTCATTCAACATATTTTCATTCAATTTAATCCAAAAACACATTAATGGGCAAATTACATTTTTACCCCTAATATTTCTTATTTTCACAATTTAGTCCCTATTGTACAAAACACAAAATATGTAAAATCTCACAACAACATAGCTAGGCCGAATCTTCCTTATAATCATATAAGTCCATATTTTTCATTTATTTTTCATTTTGGCCCCTCAATTTATTATTTTTGCAATTTAACCCTAATTACTCAAAATCATCAAAATCTCCAATACAAAACATGTTAATCTAAAACATATATTGAATATTTTATCATCAAACAACACAAAACACATATATCCATCAATGACCGAACTCCAAATATGCATCAAAATCAAAAATTCTAGTATGGGTCGGATAGTATTCGAAGCAACGATCTCAAAAACGTAGAAATTATCAAAAATCGACTAAAAACATACCTTGAATTTTGACTTGAGATGGCCGAATATAGAAAAACTCAAACCCTTCTTTTTCTCTTGGTATTTTCGGTCAAATAGAAAGATGAACACAATATAATGGCTTTCTTTTCTTTAATGTTTTTGTTTCATTATAAAATAATAACTTATAATATAATATTAATATAAACTTTAACATATAAAACATATAAAACATATACAATTAATAACTTGCCGTCCACTAACTTAAAGATTGGCTAATTGCATTCTTAATCCTTCATATTTAAAAGACAATAACAATTAAGCACTTTCACAACTAACCATGAAATTTTTATTGTACGCGATTACGTCCTTTTATTTAATTAAGCACACAAACACTCAAGTTTTCATACGAAACTTTCACACATGCTAATTCACATATAATTAACATGGAAAATAAGAATAAAATATTTTTCTGACTCGGATTCGTGGTCCCGAAACCACCGTTCCAATTAGGGCCAAAATCGGGCTGTTATAACTCTCCCCCCTTAGGGATTTTCGTCCCCGAAAATCTTACCGGTGAATAGGTTTGGATAACGTTCTTTCATTGAATATTCAAGCTCCCAAGTTGCTTTCTCGAGTCTGTGTTTAAGGCAAAGCACTTTTAGTAATGATATTTTCTTATTTCGCAACTCTTTCACTTCACGAGCTAGGATACGGATCGGTTCTTCCTCATAAGTTAGATCAGACTGAATCTCAATATCTGACGGACTAATAACATGAGAAGGATCAGATCTGTATCATCGAAGCATCGATACATGGAAAACATTGTGGATCTTTTCCAACTCAGGTGGCAATGTAACACCCCTTACCCGTATTCAACGCTGGAACCGGGCACGAGGCGTTACCGAATTAAAGACCTCAAGATCGCCACTTAGGCACAACATGACCACTCTCTTTGGCCAACACAACAACCGCAATCCCGACTTACGAGGGCTCTCTCAAACACACGAGGGCTCTTAAAACCATATCGAAAACTCTTATGATCTTAAAAATTTTCCATCTATACAGGGCTCACACGCCCGTGTAAGATTTGGCACGCCCGTGGATGTCACACACGCCCATGGTCACTACCCGTGCATGAAAACTCAAGCATTCTACCAATGCCCCACGGTTAGGGAACACGCCCGTGTCCTCCTCTCGTGGTGCACACTGACTACCTTAACACGGCCTAGAGTCTAGGCACACGCCCGTGTGGCTAGCCCGTGGCCAACACTGATTAACACACACGTTCTAGGCACACGCCCGTGTGACTAGTCCGTGGTCTATTCTGACTTAAAATACTAACATGCAGGGGACACACAGCCAAGTCACACGCCCATGGGCTGACCGTGTGTCACACATGGCCTAGACACACGCCTGTGTGTCTACCTACATGGACAAGAACAAAACTATTTGCCAAGTTCTTTTCACCCTTCTAGCATACACAATCATGAACTCATTCAACACATCTAATGATCAACTCATAATCTTACTATCTCACATAGATAACTACATGTTTTCATATATTAAAATGCCAACAACTATGGCATAATAAAAAAGAGGTCATCCATCTAAAGGCTAACACATCATAGCCATTTACAACAAAATTCACTAACTTGTCTAGCCCCTATACATGCCATATACAAAACATTGAGTCTCATGTACCAGAGTGTGCTGATAGTTTGGGCAATCTTCCAATTGATCCTCGTATCTCGATTCAACACTTTTGCTCTATAAGACAAGGGAAAAGAAAGAGAGTAAGCTTTGAGTTTAGTAAGTTTACACATACACAATTAAGCAACATAGTATAAGCTAAACAACAATTAGCATTATACTAACATATAATGTACAACTATGCTTACTCTTTCTATCCCTTACCACATTTCCAACACATCGTGAGTCACTTACTCATAACCATTGACACACACCCCTGCATTCAATATCACATTTACACAATATACAACACATCATTATTTATCGATAATACATCCACACAGCTAATCCACACAGCTAATCCACACAGCTAATCCACACAGCTAATCTCTCGGTGGTTTCGCACTTAGCCCACCACAATCAATTAATAAGGTAGTATCACACTTAGCCTACCAACAAGGTATTCATAGTGGTTTCGCACATAGCCCACTAGATAATATACCTAACGATAGCATCGCACATAGCCAGCTCATCATCAATATGCGTTAGGATGGTATCGCACTTAGCCCACCATTTAGCATTATTACTACACATTCACAAATCTACTTACTTAATAATTCATCCATTCATTTCACTTGAACCACATAGGTTCTCAATCATTCTCAACCATTCTATACACTAGCTAGCATTAACAAATTATAAGTATGAATGCATTGTTTATGCATAGACTTACCTCGATACACAAAAGTATAGAAACGTGTAATTTAGTCCACCACTTTGCTTTTGCCTCGGTTTCAATCCGGGCTTCGTCTTTCTTGATCTATGATGATAATTCAACTCATCAATATACACATTGACTAAATTGACTCACATCTCATACTTTGGCAAAATTACCCTTTTTGCCCCTAAACTTTCTCATATTTACGATATTGCCCCAAGGCTCGTAAAATGATGATTATTCAACTTTCTAGCATTTCATGCTTAGCCAAATCACTTACTCAACTAAAGCAATCATCAATTCTCACTACATCACACATGTATGACCAAACTTAAGACTTTCACGAACTAGTCCCTACATGCATTTTCTATGGAAACTCATTTAGCAAAAGATGTTTCTACTACATCAAGCTTTCATAATCTTCCATAAAACATCAAAGTACATGCATGTCATACATGGCCACATTTTTGAACATCCATCATAGTTCATCAAATAGCTAAAAATAGCTTACTCATGCAACAAGGACTTCAAAAATACAAAGAATATAAAAAACGAGGCTAGATGCACTTACTAGCAAGCTTGAAATATTTGAAGAACCCTAACAATGGCTCTTGAAAATTTTTCGTGACTTGGAGAAGAAGATGAGTGAATTTTGTCATCTTTTCTCCTATTTTAATCACTTAATTGATAAATGACCAAAATGCCCTTTTTGATAAACTTTCTATTTTAACTCATCCATGCCCAATTTTGTCCAAATATTAAAAATTGGAAAAATTGCTATTTAAGGACCTCTAATTAATATTCTAAAGCTATTTCACACAAATAGCTTCTAGAATCTCACATTTTGCAACTTTTGCAATTTAGTCCTTTTGGACAATTCAACCGTAATTTCACAAAATTGCTTCATGAAACTTTCACACTAGCATGCATACATAGCATAAACCTCAAAAACTCATTCATAACCCTCGAATTTGTGGTTTCGCACCACTATTCTGACTAGGCCCTAAATCGGGATGTTACAACTCTCCCCCCTTTAGAGATTTTTGCCCTCGAAAATCTTACCAGTAAAGAGGTTTGGATGTTGCTCTCTCATAGCTTCTTCCGTTTCACACGTAGCCTCTTCCACACCGTGTTTCTGCCATAACACTTTCACTAGTGCTATGCTCTTATTTCTCAACTGTTTCACTTCTCGAGCCAAGATATTAATCGGCTCTTCATCATAAGACATATCTAGTCTTATCTCAATTTTCGTTGAAGGGAACACATGTGAAGGATCGGAGCGATACCGTCGCAACATCGACACATGGAACACATTATGAATCTTTTCCAACTCTACTGGCAAAGCCAACCAGTATGCTATTGGGCCAACTCCGTCTGTAATTTCATACGGCCCTATGAATCTTGGACTCAATTTTCCTTTTTGTCCAAATCTCATAATCTTCTTCTATGGGGACACTTTCAAAAACACTTTGTCGCCCACTTCAAACTCAATTTCTTTTCTTTTCAGGTCCGCGTACGACTTTTGTCGGTCTGAAGCAACTTTCAGACTATTACCGATTACTTTCACTTTCTCCTCGGTCTCTTTTACTAGATCGACCCCATGGATCTGATTCTCACTAAGCTCGATCCAATACAAAGGAGTCCGACACTTACGACCATATAAGGCCTCATACGGAGCCATCCGTATACTTGACTGATAACTGTTGTTGTAAGCAAATTCGACTAAAGGTAGATATCTCTCCCAACTACCCTCGAATTCTAACACACAGATCGAAGCATATATTCGAGAATTGAATCAACTCTGTCAGACTGACCATCGGTTTGCGGATGGAACGCAGTACTAAAATTCAACTTTGTTCCCAAAGCCTCTTCCAACCTCTTCCAAAACCTCGAAGTGAACCTCAGATCCCTATCCGATATTATAGACACAAGTACACCGTGTAACCTCACTATCTCAGCAACATACAACTCAGCTAACTTATCCGGTGAATAATTAACACGCATCGAATAAAGTGAGCCGACTTCATTAGTCTATCCACAACAACCCACACAAAGATCTCTCTTTTTGAGTCATCAAAGAACCCCGTCACAAAATCCATGGTAACCCGATCCCACTTCCATTCGGGTACCAACCTTTGGTGAAGCAATCCCGAAGGCACTTGATGCTCGGCTTTCACTTGTTGACAAATCGGACACTTTGTCACGAACTCGAAATATCTCTTTTCATACCCGCCACCAATAAGACTTCTTCAAGTCATTATACATTTTTGTCTTGCCGGATGTCTCGACAAACATCCACCGTGGGCCTCATACAAAACCTTTTGGATTAACTCCTCATCTCCAGTACACAAATTTCATCACAGACAAAGAAACAACCATTCGAGCCCACTCGAAAATCGAAATCACTTTCTCGACTCACGCTTATCTCTCTTAGTGACATCTCACTTTGTCATTTCTCTAAGCTTCATATATCTGTTGAACAAATAGTGGCTTAGCTCTCAACTCTGCCAGAATAGCACCATCATCAGACAATGCCAAACTCGTCATCATAACTCTTAGAGCATACAAGGATTTCCTACACAGGGCATCCGTAACCACATTCGCTTTTCCCGGGTGGTAATCAATGACTAACTCATAGTCTTTCAACAACTCAAGCCACCGCCTCTGTCACAAATTCAAATCCTTCTGATCCATCAAATATCTCAAACTCTTGTGATCCGTAAAGATTCGGCACTTCTCACCATATAAGTAATGTCGCGAAATCTTTAACGCAAAAACAATCGCAACCAACTCCAAATCTTGAGTCGGATAATTCTTCTCGTGCGGTTTCAACTGTCTTGAGGCGTAAGCGACTACCTTACCCTCTTGCATCAACACGCAACCAAGACCATTAAACGACTCATCACTGTAAACCACGAACTCTTTCCCCAATTCTAGTTGAACCAAAACCGACGCCTTAGTCAATAATGTCTTCAGTCTCTCGAAACTCTATTGACATGTCTCAGTCTATTCAAACTTAACATCTTTGTGCAATAGTTTCGTCATCGGGGTAGCAATCATAGAGAACCCTTTTACGAAACGTCTGTAATATCCTACTAATCCCAAGAAACTTCTAATTTCTGACACGTTCCTCGATGGTTTCCAATTTACAACAGCCGATATCTTACTCGGGTCAACTCTAACACCATCACCCAACACAATGTGTCCTAGGAATCCGACCTCACGGAGCCAAAACTCACTGTTGCTAAACTTAGCGTACAACTGCTTATCTCTTAAAGTTTACAAGACAATTCTCAAATGTTCTTCATGATCGTTCTTATCCCAAGAATAGATCAATATGTCGTCAATGAAAACAACTACAAACTTGTCCACATATGGTCTGAAAACACGGTTCATCAGATCCATTAAAATCGCCGGTGCATTCGTCAAACCAAACGGCATAACCAAAAACTCATAATGGCCATACCTTGTTCGAAATGCAGTTTTCAACACATCCTGCTCTCTCACTCTCAACTGATAATAACCAGACCTCAGGTCAATCTTGGAGAACACTGTAGCTCTCTTCAATTGATCAAAAAGATCACCAATCCTTGGTAAAGGATACTTATTCTTAACCGTCACTTTGTTAAGCTGTCTATAGTCTATATACAACCTCATAGAACCATCTTTCTTCTTCAAAAACAAAATCGGAGCACCCCACGGTGAGTAGCTCGGTCTTGCAAAACCCTTATCTATCAACTCTTGCAACTGAAACTTTAGTTCTTTCAGCTCTAAAGGTGCCATCCTATACGGAGCAATCGAAATAGGTGCCGTTCCTGAAACTAACTCAATCCCAAACTCAACCTCTCTCACTGGAGGTAATCCGGGTAACTCTTCCGGGAATACATTCGGATACTCACATAACACTGGCACTGTTTCAAACTCTACTCCAACCTCTCGAGTATTCAACACAAAAGCAAGATAGGACTCACACCCTTTTCTCAAGCATTTATCAGCCACTAAGGAAGAAATCATCATTGGTAGACTATCCGATCCACCTGATTCAACCCGAACCATATCTCTACTCTCACATTTCAAATCAATAAACTTACTACCACAGTTCACTAAGACACTATGGGTAGTCAACCAATCCATGCCTAGGATTGAAGATCTTTTTGATCAACTGAAAGGAGCTACAGTGTTCTCCAAGATCGACTTGAGGTCTGGTTATTACCAGTTGAGAGTGAAAGAGCAAGATGTGTTGAAAACTACATTTCAAACAAGGTATGGCCATTATGAGTTTTTGGTCATGCCGTTTGGTTTAACGAATGCACTTGTGATTTTTATGGATTTGATGAACTGTGTCTTTCGACCGTATGTGGATAAGTTTGTGGTTATCTTCATTGACGACATATTGATCTATTCTCGGGATGAGAATGATCATGAGGAACATTTGAGAATTGTCTTGCAAACTTTAAGAGATGAGAAGTTGTATGCTAAGTTTAGCAAGAGTGAGTTTTGGCTCCGAGTGGTTGGATTTTTAGGACACATTGTGTCGGGTGATGGTATTCGAGTCGACCTGAGTAAGATTTCAGCTATTATGGATTGGAAACAGCCGAGGAATATGTCGGAAGTTAGAAGCTTCTTGGGACTAGCGGGATATTACAGACGTTTCGTAAAGGGGTTCTCAGTGATTGCTACCCCGATGACGAAATTGTTGCATAAGGATGTCAAGTATGATTGGACGAAGGCATGTCAACAGAGTTTTGAGAGATTGAAAACATTGTTGACTGAGGCGCCGATTTTGGTTCAACCGAAATCGGGGAAAGAGTTTGTGGTTTTCAGTGACGCATCATTTAATGGTCTCGGTTGCGTGTTGATGCAAGAGGGTAAGGTAGTCACTTACGCCTCGAGACAACTAAAACTACACGAGAAAAATTATCGGACTCATGATTTGGAGTTGGCTGCTATTGTTTTCGTGTTAAAGATTTGGTGATATTACTTATATGGTGAGAAGTGCCGAATCTGTAACATCCTAGAGTTAGGGGTTCTGTATTTTGTGCTACTTCATGTGTTTGGCTAGTTATGCTTGTTGTTTTGGTGTGTTTGGGGGTCTAGGGAAGGCTCGGGTTCGAGCCAGAGCTTTGGTAAATTTTTCTCGTTAGGGTACTTTAGGGGAGAGCTAGGGAAGCGAGGCTTTAAGAATATTTATTTGTGTTTGATGACACAAGTTGGGCGTGTGGCAAGGAGGTTGTGGCGCTTTGGCAGAGCAAGGGGGAAGGAGTTTGAATCCCCTTCCCTTTGCATTGTGGAGCTTTAATTTTTGTGCTCAAGGAGGGGAGGAAGTGGTGTTTGGTTTGAACTCTGAGGGGTGGTTGTTGAATGAGTCAACCAGTTTGAAATGGGTGGAGGAGAAGGGCTTGAGGAGTTTGAATTGGTCAATCAATTCAAATTGGTGGATGGAGAGTGAAACAAGGAGCAAATCAAGGGATTTGAGAGGGGGAGTGAGAGTTGGCCGAATGTTGGAGAGTTGGGGGGAGAATTTTGGCTATGTGGTGTAGTTGGCTAGGAATTTCGGCATTTGTGGTGGGTGATAGCAAAACCGAGCCATTAGAGTGTTGTGCCAAATTTTATAGCTCTTTTTAGCTTTTCTTTGTGACGTTTTGGGGTGGTTCTTAAGGCATTTTAGATTGTTACTCACTTAGAGCTTGTGCCAAATCTCTCAATTTTCTCTCCATCCCTTCTCTTTATTTGCGTGATAGCCAAATTGCAGCTCTTCTCCTATTTCCTTTCTTTTCTTCTTTGCACTTCTATTTTTCTCTTTTTCTTGGCCGAACCACTTTCTTCCACCCTTCTTCGACTTCTTTTTCTTTTCTCTCCTTGCTCCTCTATTTCCTTCTTCACTAGCCGAACCTCCATCCCTCCCCTTTGCTTCTCTACTTTCTCCATTAAACCAAAACCCCTACCCCTTTTGGTTCTTGACTAGTTTTCTCTCATAGCCGAATTTCATCATACTTCGTTCTTCTCTATTCTCTTCTTTTTTCAAGATCGAATCACTCCTTGTGTCAAACTAAAACTGTGTCTCGCATCTTTTTGTTATAAGCCAAACATCTGGAAGCATCCCTTTGGTTGCCGAAAGTCTCGTCTTCAATTAGTGTCTATTTATGCAAGCGTGGCATGTTCGCATCGGATTAGAACATATAGCCAAGTCTATCTGTGTTCGGTTCATTCTCTGACCAAGGTAAGGAGGTTCTCTTGATTTCGGTTGGTCTATTCCCTTTTCCTTTTCGTTGGCTTAATTTAATTTCTTTGTTAGACAACCAACGTTTTTCTCTAAGTACTGATCAAGACTCTTATCATGGATATGAGTGCTAGCCAATCCAAGGAGGGTGCGGTTAAGGAGCCTGAGGGGAGTGTACTCGTAGTCTCTAATCCGTCATTCAAACATCGTGCAGTGTCGGTGGTTCGTGATTTTCTGTCGGGTTGTGGTAGAGAGCCGACATCCGTTTGGGATAGGCAAATCGCTGTTGTTCTCGCTATTGAGAGTGCCGACGATATAGAGTGTTTAGTTATTTGCGTAATCAGGTGTGTAATGCTCACACCTTCTTTTATTATTTTGCATTAATAATCAGATTATTGAAAAAGTCGAAATGATCAGATCGACAGTTGAGATACCCTTGTGGGTAAGGTTGGAGACACAGTGTAAGTACCTCTATGATTCAAAGCCTTCGAATAACATAGCCTAAATATATGTATGATTTGATTATCTGTGTACATTGGAAATATGATTACATTCATTATAACATGATAATATGTTGCATAGGCTTTGGGATATGATATTGATTGAAAGGGGAAGTGTAATTCAGTGGTTTGGTACCACAGTGGTTTGGTACCACATATATCAGTGACTATGTCACATTATTTCAAGTGGTTTGGTACCACATATATATATACATATATCAGTGACTCTGTTCAAAGTGGTTTGGTACCACAATGGCTTGGTGCCACAGGTGTTTTGGCTGGTTCAGGTGATGTAGAGGATGGAATACTAGGTTGGGCTGGGCTGCATTGCATACACCTGTTAATATGCCATGTTGTGAGGGCTAAGGCCCAATGTGCTTCTGTGGGCTTAGGCCCAGATTGCGTTCGTAAGGGGAATTACACACTGAGTCTTGGTGACTCACCCCTCTGCTTAATTTTGCAGGTAATCCCTAGTTCGAGGATATGGAGCCGAGGAGGACTCTGTGGCGGCCATGCATTACTACTTTCGTAAATTTCATTTCCTTTATTTAAACTTACTTTTAATTTGGGAATATTTATGTAATAAAGCCTCCGGGACTCCAATTTGGTTTTGGATTTTGATGCGATTATTATATATATTATGAAATGTTGAACATGGAGTTTTCCTAAACATATAAACAAACTTTTCCCAAAATATTAGGAAACGGACAACGAACAAATAATTTATTAACTTGGGATTTTCTTAGAATTACACAAACTGTTTCTAAATGTCACGTTTCTGAAATCTTCTAGTTTTGGTTTTTCGTAACACAAAACCAATCTTCGACTGTTAGTATTATTACTTAAAGTTTGTAAGAAAACCTCAAAACGGAACTTGATTTTCAAAACAAAGACATAACGCGAATTTTTTTTTTAAAATTTGCCAAGTTTCTTTAACCAATCTTTCCATGTGACATACCAGATCCGATCGTAATGTGTAGGCCGAGTTTGGGGTGTTACAATTGTGGTATCAGAGCCCGGGTTGCAAAACTCGGCTGTGGAATGGGTTCAAAAACATTTTTTTAAAGTTGGTTGAAATATGGTTTAGAAAAAAATATGTTTTCTGGAAGTATGGCACCTGAGTCCCCGGCACCAAATCCGTACGGTAAGTCTTCTGACTATTGGTTGTTTTCATGAAAAGATTATGTTGTGTTGTGATTGCTAGTAATAAGAGATAAAATTTTAGAGATTGAGACCTTTAGAAATAGGTTTGCAGAAAACTACTTCTAATTCTATCTTCATAAGCTATTCGTTAATAAACAGTGGAAGATATACTAATTGATAAAATTTGTAATCAGATTAAGTCGATTCTGTAGTAATGAGCGCTAGAGGACGTGGACGTGGTTTACGCGGCCGTGGTAGAGGCCGGGGTATTGAGGCTAGACCCTCGAAATTAGGATAGGGGCCGAAAGGTGAAGTGCCAGCATCACCAGTAGCAGAAACAGGGTCTCAAGACCGAACTGGAGGGGACGATGCTTTGTCCCAAGCTATGCTGCATGTTCTGGAGAGGGTTGCTGGAGCAAGCACGGGATTGGTAGCTCGGAAATCTATTCCTGAGCGACTTCGAGTAAACGGGGTTGAGATATTCAGAGGTATTTCTGGTGTGGCTCCAAACGTAGCGGAATATTGGCTGAAAGCAGTCGAGCGGATTATGGATGATTTGGGCTGCACGACAGAGGAAAAATTGAAAGGAGTAGTGTCCCTCCTTCGAGATGAGGCATACCAGTGGTGGCTCACGGTAAGGGATGGTAGTCCAAAGGACCGTATTACCTGGGACTTCTTTAGGACAGCGTTCCAGGGAAAGTATGTTGGGGCGAGTTATGTGGACGCTCAGAGGAAGGCATTTTTAAACTTGGTCCAGGGGAGTAAGTCAGTGGCTGAGTTCTTGCGTTTAAGCCGCTATGCTCGGGGTATCGTCGCAACTGATTATGAGTGTTGTGTTCGGTTTGAGGATGGTCTGCGAGACGAGTTGCGGGTACTAATAGCTCCACAACGGGAAAGAGAGTTTGCCATTCTGGTTGAGAAGGTAAAAATAATTGAAGAGGTGAAGCGGTCTGAGAGGCAAAATCGAGATAAGGATAGGGGTAGGAATAAGAGGAACTTTGGGTCGTCAGGATCTGCTGGGGGTTTTCAAAAGAGGCCTAGGCTTGAGGGGCCGGGTCGAGCTGCGAGGCCTGTTGCCGTTGGTCGATCTCAACCGTGTGCTCAATGTGGGAATTTTCATTCAAGGGAGTGTTGGGAAAGAGATAGAGGATGCTTCAGGTGTGGATCTATGGATCATCGGATAAGGGACTATCCATAAGAGCGGACAGGCGCGACCGAGAGGTCGAGGATATGCACACCGGAAGAGGTGGGCGCACCACCACCGAGCGGTCGTGGTCTGGCCAGAGGAGGAAATGGAGTTGGTCGAGGGCGTGGAACACCGGGTAGAGGTGCTGGGAGTACGAATGCAAGACAGCCTGGATTGGTTTATGCAGCTAGACATCGAGAGGATGGTGATGCACCGAACGTCATAATCGGACGTTCCTTATTTTTGGTATGCCATTTACAGCTTTGATAGATATTGGGTCTACACATTCTTATGTTGCCTGTACTGTGTCTGGGACTTTAAGTATAGAACCTGAGGTTGCTTCTAGAGAAATAACTGTGATTAGCCCTTTAGGACAATTAGTAGTGGTGAACAAACTATTTAAGAATGTGCCTTCAGAAGTTCAAGGGGTAGTGTTTCTGACAGACTTGATGGAATTGCCATTCGGCGAGTTCGACTTGATTTTAGGCATGGACTGGTTAGTTAAGTATCGAGCAAATTTGGATTGTGCTGCTAAGTGCATGATGTTGAAGACTCCCGAGGATGAGGAGGTGTTGGTAGTAGGTGAGAGAAGGAATTTCCTATCCAATGTGGTGTCTGCATTAAAGGCTGAAAGGATGGTGCGAAAAGGGTGTGAGGCGTTCTTAGCTTTCATCAGTGCTTTGGAGGCCAAAGAATTGTCTGTAAGGGATGTTAGAACGGTGAAGGAGTTCTTGGACGTCTTTCTAGAAGAGCTTCCAAAATTACCTCCGGATCGTGAGGTGGAGTTCGACATTGATCTACTTCCGAAAACGGCACCTGTGTCCATCGCTCCATATTGAATGGCGCCAAAGGAACTGGTGGAACTTAAAGCTCAGATTCAGGAATTGTTGGACCGTGGTTTTATCCGACCAAGTGTATCTCCGTGGGGAGCACCGGTATTGTTTGTTAAGAAAAAGGATGGGTCGATGCGGATGTGCATTGACTATAGGCAATTGAACAAGTTGACGATCAAGAACAAATACTCGTTGCCAAGGATTGACGACCTATTCGATCAGCTGCGAGACGCTTCGGTCTTCTCGAAGATAGACTTGAGGTCGGGGTATCATCAGCTAAAGGTCAAGGAGGTAGATATTCACAAGACTACTTTTCGAACTCGTTATGGTCACTACGAGTTCTTAGTGATGCCGTTCGGGTTGACGAATGCATCAGCTGCATTCATGGATATGATGAATCGGGTATTTCAACCCTACCTGGATCGGTTTGTCATAATGTTCATAGACGATATCTTGGTATATTCAAGGACTGAAGAGGAGCATGATTCGCATCTTCAGATAGTTCTGCAGATTTTGAGAGAGAAGCAACTCTATGCTAAATTCAGTAAGTGTGAATTTTGGTTGTTGGAAGTGACCTTTTTGGGGCATGTTGTTTCGGCCGAGGGGATTAGGGTTGATCCCCGAAAGATTGAAGCTATTTTGGATTAGAAACCGCCAAAGTCAGTAGCGGAAATTCGAAGTTTCCTTGGGTTAGCTGGGTACTACAGAAGGTTCGTTGAGGGATTCTCGTTGATTGCGGTGCAATTAACCAAGTTTTTACGGAAAGGGGTACCATTTGTTTGGGCTGATAAGCAACAGGAAAGCTTTGAGAAGCTATAGTGGATCTTGACGAGGCACCAGTGTTGATTCAGCCTGAGGCTGGGAAGAAGTTTGTCGTCTATTGTGATGTATCACACACAGGGTTAGGATGTGTGCCAATGCAAGATGGGAAGGTGGTAGCGTATGCGTCTCGGCAATTAAGACCACATGAGGTGAATTATCCCACTCATGATTTGGAGCTAGCTGCGGTAGTGTTCGCTCTGATGATTTGGAGGCACTACTTCTATGGAGAGAAGTTGATTATCTACACCGATCATAAGAGCCTGAAATATCTCCTTACCCAGAAAGAGTTGAATTTAAGGCAGCGAAGGTGGATTGAATTGTTGAAAGACTACAACTGCTCGATCGAGTATCACCCGGGTAGAGCCAATGTAGTGGCGGATGCGTTGAGCTGTAAGGTGATATCGGATTTGAGGGTAATGTTTGCTCATCTCAGTCTGTATGAAGATGGTAGCCTGTTAGCCGAGCTTCAAGTGAAGCCTTCATGGGTAAGTCAGATTAAGGAGAAGCAGTGGTTAGATGAAGTGTTAAGTTCTCGATTTCAGCAAGTGGAAGGTGGTGAGATAGAAGATTTTGGTCTGAACAGTAAAAGGGTATTGTGCTTTCGTGGAAAGGTTTGTATGCCGAATGATTTTGAGTTAAGGCAGATGATTCTGCGGGAGGCGTATAGTAGCCCATACGCTATGCATCCCGGTGGGAGTAAGATGTACCGAGATTTGTGTGAACAGTATTGGTGGCCAGGTCTGAAGCAGGAAGTTACCGAGTTTGTGAGTAGGTGTTTAACGTGTCAGCAGGTGAATGCAGAACACCAATTGCCTTTGGGGTTGCTACAGCCAGTGAAGATTCCACTTTGGAAGTGGGAGAGGATAACGATGGATTTTGTTAGTGGGCTACCTCTTACACCTTCTAGGAAAGATTCGGTGTGGGTGATTGTCGATCGGTTGATGAAGTTCGCTCACTTCATACGGTTCGTGTTGACTACTCACTACAGAAGTTAGCCAAGCTGTATGTAGCAGAGATTGTGAGGTTGCATGGGGTACCAGTGTCTATCATATCAGACAGAGACCCTAGGTTTATATCGCGATTCTGGAAGGCGTTACATAAGGCGTTAGGTACAAGACCTGGATTTCAAGACGGCGGCGTTTCATCCATGTGATCGATGGTCGATCGAGAGAGGTAATTCGATTCGGAAGACATGTTGAGGGGTTGTGTAATCAACTTCAGAGGTAGTTGGGAGGATTTCTTACCGTTGGCGAATTTGCGTACAACAATAGCTATCAATCCAAAAGATTCGGATGGCACCTACGAGGCGTTGTATGGTGTCAGAGGTGTCGTACACCTCACCGCGGGACGTAACTGGGTGAGCGGCGTTGTTGGGTCCGGAATTAGTCTTAGAGACGGAGGAAAAGGTTAAGTTGATTCGGGCTCGGTTGAAGGAAGCTTCCACGCTGCGGCGTAAATCGTGATGCGATCCAAGCGTAAGGAAATAGAATGCTCAGTGGGTGATCAGGTCTTTCTGAAAGTTTCACCTTGGAAGAAGGTTTTAAGATTTGGACGAAAAGGCAAGTTGAGCCCCAGATTCATCGGGCTGTATCGAGTGTTGAAACGCGTGGGACCAGTGGCTTATCAGCTTGAGTTACCTCCAAAGTTGAATCGGATACATGATGTATTCCATGTTTCGATGTTAAGGCGTTATCGTTCGGATCCATCTCACATTGTGCCGGTGGAAGAAATTGAGGTGAGACCTGACCTATCTTTTGAAGAAGAACCAGTGCAGATCTTAGATCGAGATGTCAAGGTGTTGAGAAGAAAGTCGGTTCCGTTGGTCAAGGTGTTATGGCATAATCACGGTTCAGAGGAAGCTACGTGGGAGCTAGAGGATGTGATGCGACAGCAATACCCTCACCTCTTTTGATCAGGTAAATTTTGAGGCCAAAATTTTTTTAAGGGGAGTAGAACAGTAACATCCTAGAGTTAGGGGTTCTGCATTTTGGGCTACTTCATGTGTTTGGCTAGTTATGCTTGTTGTTTTGGTGTGTTTGGGGGCCTAGGGAAGGCTCGGGTTCGAGCCAAAGCTTTGGTAAATTTTTCTCTTTAGGGTACTTTAGGGGGAGAGCTAGGGGAAGAAGGCTTTAAGAATATTTATTTGTGTTTGATGACACAAGTTGGGCGTGTGGCAAGGAGGTTGTGGCGTCACTGGCAGAGTAAGGGGGAAGGAGTTCGAATCTCACTGCTGCATTGTGGAGCTTTAATTTTTGTGCTCAAGGAGGGAAAGAAGTGGTGTTCGGTTTGGACTCTGAGGGGTGGTTGTTGAATGAGTCAACCAGTTTGAAATGGGTGGAGGAGAGGGGCTTGAGGAGTTTGAATTGGTCAATCAATTCAAATTGGTGGATAGAGAGTGAAACAAGGAGCAAATCAAGGGATTTGAGAGGGGGAGTGAGAGTTGGCCGAATGTTGGAGAGTTGGGGGGAGAATTTCGGCTATGTGGTGTAGTTGGCTAGGAATTTCTGCATTTGTGGTGGGTGATAGAAAAACCGAGCCATTAGAGTGTTGTGCCAAATTTTATAGCTCTTTTTAGCTTCTCTTTGTGACGTTTTGGGGTGGTTCTTAAGGCATTTTGAATTGTTACTCACTTAGAGCTTGCGCCGAATCTCTCAATTTTCTCTCCATCCCTTCTCTTCATTTGTGTGATAGCCAAATTGCAACTCTTCTCCTATTTCCTTTCTTTTCTTCTTTGCACTTCTATTTTTCTCTTTTTCTTGGCCGAACCACTTTCTTCCACCCTTCTTCGACTTCTTTTTCTTTTCTCTCCTTGCACATCTATTTCCTTCTTCACTAGCCGAACCTCCATCCCTCCCCTTTGCTTCTCTACTTTCTCCATTAAACCGAAACCCCTACCCCTTTTGGTTCTTGACTAGTTTTTCTCTCATAGCCGAATTTCATCCTACTTCGTTCTTCTCTATTCTCTTCTTTTTTCAAGACCGAATCACTCCTTGTGTCAAACTAAAACTGTGTCTCGTATCTTTTTTTTACAAGCCAAACATCTGGAAGTATCCCTTTGGTTGCCGAAAGTCTCCTCTTCAATCAGTGTCTATTTGTGCAAGCGTGGCATGTCCGCATCGGATTAGAACCTATAGCCAAGTCTATCTGTGTTCGGTTCATTCTCTGACCAAGGTAAGGAGGTTCTCTTGATTTCGGTTGGTCTATTCCCTTTTCCCTTTCGTTGCTTTAACCCAATTTCTTTGTTAGACAACCAACGTTTTTCTCTAAGTACTGATCAAGACTCTTATCATGGATATAAGTGCTAGCCGATCCAAGGAGGGTGCGGTTAAGGAGCCTGAGGGGAGTGTACTCGTAGTCTCTAATTCGTCATTCAAACGTCGTGCGGTGTCGGCGGTTTGTGATTTTCCGCCGGGTTGTGGTAGAGAGCCGACATTTGTTTGGGATAGGCAAATCGCTGTTGTTCCCGCTAGTGAGAGTTCCGACGATATAGAGTGTTTAGTTCTTCGCGTAATCAGGTGTGTAATGCTCACACCTTCTTTTATTATTTTGCATTAATAAATGTATTGGCTGAAAGCCGAAACGACTATATTGACAGTTGAGATACCCTTGTTGGTAAGGTTGGAGACACCAGGTAAGTACCTCTATGATTCAGCCTTTCGAATAACATAGCCTAAATATATGTATGATTTGATTATCTGTGTACATTGGAAATATGATTGCATTTATTATAACATGATAATATGTTGCATGGGCTTTGGGATATGATGTTGATTGAAAGGGGAAGTGTAATTCAGTGGTTTGGTACCACAGTGGTTTGGTACAACATATATCAGTGACTATGTCACATTATTTCAAGTGTTTGGTACCACATATATATATACATATATCAGTGACTCTGTTCACAGTGGTTTGGTACCACAGTGGCTTGGTGCCACAGGTGTTTTGGCTGGTTCAGGTGATGTAGAGGATGGAATACTAGGTTGGGCTGGGCTGCATTGCATACACCTGTTAATATGCCATGTTGTGAGGGCTAAGGCCCAACGTGCTTCTGTGGGCTTAGGCCCAGATTGCGTTCATAAGGGGAATTACACACTGAGTCTTGGTGACTCACCCCTCTGCTTAATTTTGCAGGTAATCCCTAGTTCGAGGATATGGAGCCGAGGAGGACTCTGTGGTGGCCATGCATTACTACTTTCGTAAATTTCTTTTCCTTTATTTAAACTTACTTTTAATTTGGGAATATTTATGTAATAAAGCCTCCGGGACTTCAATTTGGTTTTGGATTTTGATGCGGTTATTATATATATTATGAAATGTTGAACATGGAGTTTTCCTAAACATATAAACAAACTTTTCCCAAAATATTAGGAAACGGACAACGAACAAATAATTTATTAACTTGGGATTTTCTTAGAATTACACAAACTGTTTCTAAATGTCACGTTTCTGAAATCTTCTAGTTTTGGTTTTTCGTAACACAAAACCAATCTTCGACTGTTAGTATTATTACTTAAAGTTTGTAAGAAAACCTCAAAACGGAACTTGATTTTCAAAACAAAGACATAACGCAGAAATTTTTTTTAAAATTTGCCAAGTTTCTTTAACCAATCTTTCCATGTGACATACCAGATCCGGTCGTAACGTGTAGGCCGAGTTTGGGGTGTTACAGAATCTTTACGGATAACAAGAGTTTGAAGTATTTGATGGATCAAAAGGATTTAAATTTGCGACAGAGGTGGTGGCTCAAGTTATTGAAAGAATATGAGTTAGTCATTGATTACCATACCGGAAAAGCAAATGTGGTTGCGGATGCCCTGAGTAGGAAATCCTTGTATGCTCTAAGAGTTATGAGCATGATTTTAGCATTTTCTGATGATGGTGCTATATTGGCAGGGTTGAGAGCTAAGCCACTATTTGTTCAACAGATATGTGAGGCTCAAGAAAATGATAGTGAGATGCAAGCTAAGAGAGCTAAGTGTGGATCAGAAAGTGACTCTGATTTTCGAGTGGGTTCGGATGGTTGTTTGTTATACCATGACAGAATTTGTTTACCTAGAGATGAAGAATTGATCCGAAAGGTTTTGCATGAGGTACATAGTGGTTATTTATTAGTACACCCGGGCAGTACGAAAATGTACAATAACTTGAGAAAATTTTATTGGTGGCCGAGTATGAAAAGAGATATCTCTGAGTTCGTGACAAAGTGTCTGATTTGTCAACAAGTGAAAGCTAAACATCAAGTGCCTTCGGGATTGCTTCAGCCAGTGATGGTTCCCAAGTGGAAATGGGATCGGATTACCATGGATTTTGTGACGGGGTTGCCTATGACTCCGAAAAGAAAGATTCTGTGTGGGTTGCTGTGGATAGATTGACAAAGTCGGCTCATTTTATTCCAGTACGTGTTGATTATTCACTGGACAAGTTAGCCAAATTGTATGTTGCAGAGATTGTGAGGTTACATGCTGTGCTTGTGTCTATAATATCGGATAGAGATCCGAGGTTTACTTAGAGGTTTTGGAAGAAGTTGCAAGGGGCTATGGGTACGAGGTTAAATTTTAGTACTGCGTTCCATCCATAAACTGATGGTCAGTCTAAAAGAGTGATTCAAGTTCTTGAAGATATGCTTCGATGCTGTGTGTTAGAATTCGAAGGTAGTTTGGAAAGATATCTACATTTGGTCGAACTTGCTTACAACAACAGTTATCAGTCAAGTATACGGATGGCTCCGTATGAGGCCTTGTATGGTCGTAAGTGTCGGACTCCATTGTATTGGACCGAGCTTAGTGAAAAGCGGATCCATGGGGTCGATCTAGTGAAAGAAATCGAAGAGAAAGTGAAAGTAATCCGTAATAGTCTGAAAGATACTTCGGACCGACAGAAGTCATACGCGAATTTGAAAAGAAAAGAGATTGAGTTTGAAGTGGGTGACAAAGTGTTTTTAAAAGTGTCCCCATGGAAGAAAATCATGAGATTTGGACGAAAAGGGAAATTGAGTCCAAGGTTCATAGGGCCATATGAGATTACAGATAGAGTTGGGCCAGTAGCATACCGGTTGGCTTTGCCGGTAGAATTGGAAAAGATTCATAATGTGTTCCATGTGTCGATGTTGCGACGGTATCGCTCCGATCCTACACATGTGACTCCTTCGACAGAAATTGAGATAAGACCGGATATGTCTTATGAAGAGGAGCCGATTAAGATCTTGGCTCGAGAAGTGAAACAGTTGAGGAATAAGAGCATAGCACTAGTGAAAGTGTTATGGCAGAAACACGGTGTGGAAGAAGCTACGTGGGAAACGGAAGAGGCTATGAGAGAGCAACATCCAAACCTCTTTACTAGTAAGATTTTCGGGGGCAAAAATCTCTAAAATGGGGGGAGAGTTGTAACATCCCAATTTAGGGCCTAGTCAGAATAATGATGCGAGACCACAAATTTGAGGTATAAATATGAGTTTTTGAGGTCTATGCCATGTTTGCATGCTAGTGTGAAAGTTTCATGAAGCAATTTTGTTAAATTGCGGTTGAACTATCCAAATGGACTAAATTGTAAAAGTTGCAAAATGTGAGATTCTAGAAGCTATTTGTTTGAAATTGCTTTAGAATATCAATTAGAAGTCCTTAATGAGTAATTTTCACAATTTCTAATTTTTGGACAAATTTGGGCATGGATGAGTTAAATTAGGAAGTTTGTCAAAAAGGGTATTTTGGTCATTTGACAATTAAATGATTAAAATAGGAGAAAAGATGACAAAATTCATTCATCTTCTTCTCCAAGGCTGCTGAAAATTTGAGAGAAGCCATTGTTAGGGCTCTTCAACTTTTCAAGCTAGCTAGTAAGTGTATTCTAGCCCGTTTTTGATATTCTTCGTATTTTTGAAGTCCTAGTATCATGAGTAAGCTATTTTTAGCTATATGATGAGCTAAAATGGATGTTAAAAAATGTACCCATGTATGACATGCATGTATTTTGATGTTTTATGGAAGAATATGAAATCTTGATGTTGTAGAAACATCTTTTACTAAGTGAATTCCATGAAAAATGCATGTAGGGACTAGTTTGTGAAAGTCTTGAGTTTGGTCATACATGTGAGAATTAGTGAGAATTCATGATAGCTTTAATTGAGTAAGTGATTCGACTAAGCATGAAAGTCTAGAAAGTTGAATAAAAATTACTTTACGGGCCTTGGGGAAAAGTGTAAATATGAGAATGATTAGGGGAAAAATAGGGATTTTGCTAAAGTATGAGATAAAGGTCAATTTAGTCAATGTGTGTACTGAATGTGTTGATTTGTTATTATAGATCAAGAAAGACGAAGCCCGGATCGAGACCGAGGCAAGGGCAAGGTCATGGACTAAATTGCACATCTCCATACTTTTTGAGTACCGAGGTAAGTTTATGTATAAACTATGCATTATGCGTATACTTTGTAAATGCTAGCTAGAGTATAGCATGGTTGAGAACCTATATGGTTCATGTGGAATGAATGAGTTAGTTATAGTGAACGAATGAATGAATGAACTACAAAGTAGATATGCGAATGTGTAGTGATAATGCTTGATGGTAAGCTAAGTGCGATGCTACCCCAATACTTAGCAACGATGAGCTGGGCTATGTGCGATGCTATCGCTAAGTATATTGTTTAGTGGGCTAAGTGCGAGACCACTATGATTACCTTATTGGTAGGGTAAGTGTGATACTATCTTATTGTATCGATTGTGGAAGGCTAAGTGCGAAACCACCGAGAGAGTAGCTGTGTGGATGTATTAGTGAGTAGTGTAGATGTGTGGATGTGTTATTATGAAATAATGATGTGCTGTATATTGTGTAAATGCGATATTGAATGCAGGGGTGCATGTCAATGGTTATGAGTATGTGACTCATGATGTGTTGGAAATGTGGTAAGGGATAGAAAGAGTAAGCATAGTTGTGAATTACTTATGTTAGTATAATGCTAATTGTTGTTTAGCTTATATTATTATGCTTAATTGTTTATGTGTAAACTCACTAAGCTCAAAGCTTACTCCCTTTCTTTTCCCTTGTCTTATAGAGAAATAGAGTTGAATCGAGATACGTGGATCAATTGGAAGATCGCCCACACTATCAGCACCCTCTGGTACATTGGATTAAACGTTTTGTATATGGCATGTATAGGGGCTAGACAAGTTAGTGATTTTTGGTTGTAAATGGCTAAGTTATGTTGGCTTTTAGATGGATAATCTATTTTGTATAATGCCATAGTTGTTGGCTATTTTATTATATGAAAAGATGTAGTTATCCATGAAAGATTGTTTTTCAAATTGAGTTGATTATGGATGTGTTGAATGAATACATGTTGTGTATGCTAGAGGGGTGAGAAGGGGCATGAAAAATAGCTTTGTTCTTGTCCATATGGGTAGACACACGGGCGTGTGTCAAGACCATGTGCGACACACGGTCAGCCCATGGGCGTGTGACTTGGCCGTGTGTCCCCTGCATGTTAGTATTTTAAGTCAGAATAGACCACAGAGTAGTCACACGGGTGTGTGCCTAGGACGTGTGAGTTATTCAGTGTTGGCCACGGGCTAGCCACACGGGAGTATGTCTAGACTTTAAGGCCGTGTGAAGTAGTCAGTGTGCACCACGGGTGGTGAACACGGGTGTGTGACCTAGCCGTGGGACTTTGCCAGAATGGTTGAGTTTTGTGCACGGGTTGTGGACATGGGCGTGTGTGACCACATGGGCGTGTATCATCTAGCACGGGCGTGTAGTCCCTGTCTAGATGGAGAAAATTTTTAAGATAGTAAAAGCTTCCGATATGGTCTCGAGAGCCCTTGTGTGTTTGAGTAAGGCCTCGTAACTCGAAAATGAGGTTTTCGTGGTGACTTAAAGAGAGTCGTCACGTTGAGCCTAAGTGGCGATCAAGTAGTTTTAATTCGGTAACGCCTCGGACTCGGTTCCGGCAGGGATTACGGGTAAGGGGTGTTACATTTAGTGGTATCAGAGCTATGGTTTAGTCGGTTCTAGGACTACCGTAGCGGGTGTAAGAGTCTAGCTATACATGCCATAAGTGTACAATGATAGTGTAGTGGTTTCTGATGATTTTAAACCTTGTTTTATATAGTATATGGATCCCGATCAATCGACTGCTGATAAAAAGCAGCTAGTAATACGCCGGCCCCTGTGGAAGGAACCGCGCCTGTATAGAGTGGACCCGAGGTTAGGGGTCAAGGGGAAGAGGTTCGGGAAGCCTTTCTCCAGATGATGAGTAATTGGTACTCGGATTATGTTCGAGCGAACCCTAATGCTCAACCTCCTCCACCTCCTCCTATGCCTCAGCCAAACCCAGTGGCTCCTCAAGGTAATGATGTAGTGAGGACATCGAAACCCCCGGTGGATAAGATTAGGAAACACGGGGCTGAGGAGTTTAGAGCTAAGGTAGATGATGACCCTGAAAGGGTGGAGTTCTGGCCAGAGAACTCAATTAGAGTGTTTGATGAACTCTCAATTAGAGTGTCTTTGATGAGGGACTCGGCATACCATTGGTGGAAGACGTTGACGTCAGTAGTCCCGAGAGAGTGGGTGACATGGGACTTCTTTCTGGAAGAATTCTGGAAGAAGTACATAAGCCAACGATTTACTGATCGAAAAAGGAAAGTATTCCTTGAGTTGAAGAAAGGAAGAATGTCAGTAGCAGAATATGAGCGTGAGTTTGTTAGGCTTAGAAAATACGCCCAAGAATGTGTGTCGACGGAGACCATTCTGTGTAAGAGGTTCAAAGATTGACTAAATGAGGATATCAAACTCCTAGTTGGTATTTTGGAGTTGAAAGAGTTTGTTGTGTTGGTCGAGAGGGCAAGTAAGGACGAAGAGTTGGGTAAAGAAAAGAGAAGGGCTGTGAGTGAAGCCCGAGATGCGAGAAAGAGGCCAATGGGCAAGTCGTACCAAGCCCAGTCGACAAGATCCAGGGAAGTGAATCCTCAGACAACAGCATCAGTGGGATATTCACATCGAGACTTGGACCACACTCGTCCGGGTTCGAAAGTCCAAGCTACCTTGATGGAAAGTGTGGGCAATACGAAAAACAATTCGGAGTGTCCAAATTATGGTAGATATCACATCGGAGAGTGTTGGGGAAACAACCGAAAATGTTATAAGTGTGGTTCCCCTGACCACTTTATCCGAAATTTCCCTGAGAGGGATGATAAGGAAGAGAAACAAGAGATGAGACCTAGTGATGTGTCCGCAAGGGGTAGAACACCAAGGAACCCGAGAGGTGGGAATAGTGGTAGAGGTGTGTCCAGAGACTCTGCTGTGAGACCGGAGGGTCGAGCACCTGCGAGGACTTATGCCATTCGCGCCCGCGAAAAGGCATCATCCCTAGATGTGATAACGAGTACTTTTTCTCTCTATGACACCTTTGTTATTGCTTTAATTGTTCCAGGGTCTACTCACTCTTATATTTGCATGAGATTAGCATCTAGTTTGAGTATGACCGTTGAGTCTACGGACATTGTGGTTAAGGTGTCAAACCCATTAGGAAAATACGTGTTAGTGGACAAAGTGTGTAAGAATTGTCCTTTGTTGATTAAGAGTCATTGCTTTCCGGCAAACCTTATGTTGTTGCCGTTTGATGAGTTTGACTTAATCCTTGGCATGGATTGATTGACTACCCATAGTGTCTTAGTGAACTGTGGTAGTAAGTTTATCGAATTGAAATGTGAGAGTGGAGATGTTGTTCGGGTTGAATCGTGTGGATCGGATAGTCTACAGTGATGATTTCTTCCCTAGTGGTGAGAAATGTTTGAGAAAAGGGGTGAGTCCTATCTCGCCTTTATTTTGAATACTCAAGAGGTTGGAGTAAAGTTTGATACAGTGCCGGTGGTATATGAGTATCCAGATGTATTTCCGGAAGATTTACCCGGATTACCTCCAGAGAGAGACGTCGAGTTTGGGATTGAGTTAGTTCCGGGAACGTCACCTATTTCAATTGCTCCGTATAGAATGGCACCATTAGAGTTGAAAGAACTGAAGGTTCAGTTGCAAGAGTTGACAGATAAGGGTTTTGCAAGACCGAGCTACTCACCGTAGGGTGCTCCGATACTATTTGTGAAAAAGAAAGATGGGTCTATGAGGTTGTGTATAGACTATAGGCAACTTAACAAAGTGACGGTGAAGAATAAGTATCCTTTACCAAGGATTGATGATCTTTTGATCAACCGAAAGGAGCTCTGATGTTCTCCAAGATCGACCTAAGGTCCAGTTATTACCAGTTGAGAGTGAAAGAGCAAGATGTGTTGAAAACTGCATTTCAAACAAGGTATGGCCATTATGAGTTTTTGGTCATGCCGTTTGGTTTAACGAATGCACCTGCAATTTTTATGGATTTGATGAACCGTGTCTTTTGACCGTATGTTGATAAGTTTGTGGTTGTCCTCATTGACGACATATTGATCTATTCTCGGGATGAGAACGATCATGAGGAACATTTGAGAATTGTCTTGCAAACTTTAAGAGATGAGCAGTTGTATGCTAAGTTTAGCAAGAGTGAGTTTTGGCTCCGAGCGGTTGGATTTTTAGGACACGTTGTGTCGGGTGATGGTATTCGAGTCGACCCGAGTAAGATTTCGGCTATTATGGATGGCAAACAGTCGAGGAATGTGTCGGAAGTTAGAAGCTTCTTGGGATTAGGGGGATATTACAGATGTTTCGTAAAGGGGTTCTCATAGATTGCTACCCCGATGACAAAATTGTTGCATAAGGATGTCAAGTATGATTGGACGGAGGCATGTCAACAGAGTTTTGAGAGATTGAAAACATTGTTGACTGAGGCGCCGATTTTGGTTCAACCAGAATCGAGGAAAGAGTTTGTGGTTTTCAGTGACGCATTGTTTAATGGTCTCGGTTGCGTGTTGATGCAAGAGGGTAAGGTAGTCGCTTACGCCTCGAGACAACTAAAACCGCACGAGAAGAATTATCCGACTCATGATTTGGAGTTGGCTGCGATTGTTTTCGCATTAAAGATTTGGCGACATTACTTATATGGTGAGAAGTTCTGAATCTTTACGGATCACAAGAGTTTGAAGTATTTGATGGATCAAAAGGATTTAAATTTGCGACAGAGGCGGTGGATCGAGTTATTGAAAGACTATGAGTTAGTCATTGATTACCATCCCGGAAAAGCAAATGTGGTTGCGGATGCCCTGAGTAGGAAATCCTTGTATGCTCTAAGAGTTATGAGCACGAGTTTAGCATTGTCTGATGATGGTGCTATATTGGCAGAGTTGAGAGCTAAGCCACTGTTTGTTCAACAGATATGTGAGGCTTAAGAAAATGATAGTGAGATGCAAGCTAAGAGAGCTAAGTGTGGATCAGAAAGTGACTCTGATTTTCAAGTTGGTTCGGATGGTTGTTTGTTATACCATGACAAGATTTGTGTACCTAGAGATGAAGAATTGATCCGAAAGGTTTTGCATGAGGCACATAGTGGTTATTTATCAGTACACCCGGGCAGTACGAAAATGTACAATGACTTGAGGAAATTTTATTGGTGGCCGGGTATGAAAAGAGATATCTCTGAGTTCGTGACAAAGTGTCTGATTTGTCAACAAGTGAAAGCTGAACATCAAGTGCCTTCGGGATTGCTTCAGCCAGTGATGGTTCCCGTGTGTAAATGGGATCGGATTACCATGGATTTTGTGATGGGGTTGCCTATGACTCCGAAAAAGAAAGATGCTGTGTGGGTTGTTGTGGATAGATTGACAAAGTCGGCTCATTTTATTCCAGTACGTGTTGATTATTCACTGGACAAGTTAGCCGAATTGAATGTTGCAGAGATTGTGAGGTTACATGGTGTGCCTGTGTCTATAATATCGGATAGAGATCCGAGGTTTACTTCGAGGTTTTGGAAGAAGTTGCAAGGGGCTATAGGTACGAGGTTAAATTTTAGTACTGCGTTCCATCCACAAACTGATGGTCGATCCTGAAAGAGTGATTCAAGTTCTTGAAGATATGCTTCGATCTTTGTGTGTTAGAATTCGAAGGTAGTTGGGAAAGATATCTACATTTGGTCGAATTTGCTTACAACAACAGTTATCAGTCAAGTATACGGATGGCTCTGTATGAGGCCTTGTATGGTCGTAAGTGTCGGACTCCATTGTATTGGACCGAGCTTAGTGTAAAGCGGATCCATGGGGTCGATCTAGTGAAAGAAACCGAAGAGAAAGTGAAAGTAATCCGTAATAGTCTGAAAGCTGCTTCGGACCGACAGAAGTCGTACGCGGATTTGAAAAGAAAAAAGATTGAGTTTGAAGTGGGTGACAAAGTGTTTTTAAAAGTGTCCCCATGGAAGAAAATCATGAGATTTGGACGAAAAGGGAAATTGAGTCCAAGGTTCATAGGGCCATATGAGATTACAGATAGAGTTGGGCCAGTAGCATACCGGTTGGCTTTGCCGGTAGAATTGGAAAAGATTCATAATGTGTTCCATATGTCGATGTTGCGACGGTATCGCTCTGATCCTTCACATGTGATTCCTTCGACAGAAATTGAGATAAGACCGGATATGTCTTATGAAGAGGAGCCGATTAAGATCTTGGCTCGAGAAGTGAAACAGTTGAGGAATAAGAGCATAGCACTAGTGAAAGTGTTATGGCAGAAACACGGTGTGGAAGAAGCTACATGGGAAACGGAAGAGGCTATGAGAAAGCAACATCCAAACCTCTTTACTGGTAAGATTTTCGGGGGCAAAAATCTCTAAAAGGGGGGAGAGTTGTAACATCTCGATTTAGGGCCTAGTCGAAATAGTGGTGCGAGACCACAAATCCGAGGCATAAGTATGAGTTTTTGAGGTCTATGCCATGTTTGCATGCTAGTGTGAAAGTTTCATGAAGTAATTTTGTTAAATTGCGGTTGAACTGTCCAAAAAGACTAAATTGCAAAAGTTGCAAAATGTGTGTAACACCGCTTACCCGTAATCCCCGCCGGAACCAGGTCTGAGGCGTTACCGGATTAAAACTACTTGATCGCCACTTAGGCTCAATGTGACTACTCTCTTTAAGTCACCACGACAACCTCATTTTCGAGTTACGAGGCCTTACTCAAACACACGAGGGCTCTTGAGACCATATCAGAAACTCTTACTATCTTAAAAATTTTCTCCATATAGACAGGGACTACACGCCCGTGCTAGATGATACACGCCCGTGTGTAGTCACGAACGCCAATGTCCACAACTCGTTCACAAAACTCAACCATTCTGCCAAAGTCCCACGGCTAGGTCACACGCCCGTGTTCACCACTCGTGGTGCACACTGACTACTTCACACGGCCTTAAAGTCTAGACATACGCCCGTGTGGCTAGCCCGTGGCCAACACTGAATAACTCACACGTCCTAGGAACACGCCTGTGTGACTAGTCCGTGGTCTATTCTGACTTAAAATACTAACATGCAGGGGACACACGGCCAAGTCACACGCCCATGGGCTGACCGTGTGTCACACATGGTCTAGACACACGCCCGTGTGTCTACCCACATGGACAGGAACAAAGCTATTTGTCATGCCCCTTCTCACCCCTCTAGCATACACAACATGTACTCATTCAACACATCCATAATCAACTAAATTTGAAACACAATCTTACATGGATAACTACATCTTTTCATATAATAAAATAGCCAACAACTATGGCATTATACAAAATAGATTATCCATGTAAAGGCCAACATAACTTAGCCATTTACAACCAAAAATCACTAACTTGTCTAGCCCCTATACATGCCATATACAAAATGTTTAATCCAATGTACCAGAGGGTGCTGATAGTGTGGGCGATCTTCCAATTGATCCATGTATCTCGATTCAACTCTATTACTCTATAAGACAAGGGAAAAGAAAGGGAGTAAGCTTTGAGCTTAGTGAGTTTACACATAAACAATTAAGCATCATAATATAAGCTAAACAACAATTAGCATTATACTAACATAAGTAATTCACAACTATGCTTACTCTTTCTATCCCTTACCATATTTCCAACACATCATGAGTCACATACTAATAACCATTGACATGCACCCCTACATTCAATATCGCATTTACACAATATGCAACACATCATTATTTCACAATAACACATCCACACATCTACACTACTCACTTATACATCCACACAACTACTCTCTCGGTGGTTTTGCACTTAGCCTACCACAATCGATACAATAAGGTAGTATCGCACTTAACCTACCAATAAGGTAATCATAGTGGTCTCACACTTAGCCCACTAAATAATATACTTAGCGATAGCATCGCACATAGCCCAGCTCATCGTTGCTAAGTATTGGGGTAGCATCGCACTTAGCTTACCATCAAGCATTATCACTACACATTCGCATATCTACTTTGTAGTTTATTCATTCATTCGTTCACTATAACTAACTCATTCATTCCACATGAACCATATAGGTTCTCAACCATGCTATACTCTAGCTAGCATTTACAAAGTATACGCATAATGCATCGTTTATACGTAAACTTACCTCGGTACTCAAAAAGTATGGAGATGTGCAATTTAGTCCACGACCTTACCCTTGCCTTGGTTTCGATCCGGGCTTTGTCTTTCTTGATCTATAATGAAAAATCAACACATTCAATACACACATTGACTAAATTGACCTTTATCTCATACTTTAACAAAATCCCCATTTTGCCCCTAATCTTTCTCATATTTACACTTTTGCCCCAAGGCCCGTAAAGTGATTTTTATTCAACTTTCTAGCCTTTCATGCTTAGCCGAATCACTTACTCAATTAAAGCTATCATCGATTCTCACTAATTCTCACATGTATGACCAAACTCAAGACTTTCACAAACTAGTCCCTACATGCATTTTTCATGGAATTCACTTAGTAAAAGATGTTTCTACAACATGAAGCTTTCAAATTCTTTCATAAAAACATCAAAATACATGCATGTCATACATGGGTACATTTTTTAACATCCATTTTAGCTCATCATATAGCTAAAAATAGCTTACTCATGCTACTAGGACTTCAAAAATACGAAGAATATCAAAAACGGGCTAGAATACACTTACTAGCTAGCTTGAAAAGTTGAAGAGCCCTAACAATGGCTTCTCTCAAATTTTCGGCAGCCTTGGAGAAGAAGATGAATGAATTTTGTCATCTTTTCTCCTATTTTAATCATTTAATTGTCAAATGACCAAAATACCCTTTTTGACAAACTTCCTAATTTAACTCATCCATGCCCAAATTTGTCCAAAAATTAGAAATTGTGAAAATTACTCATTAAGGACTTATAATTGATATTCTAAAGCAATTTCATACAAATAGCTTCTAGAATCTCACATTTTGGAACTTTTGCAATTTAGTCCTTTTGGATAGTTCAACCACAATTTAACAAAATTGCTTCATGAAACTTTCACACTAGCATGCAAACATGGCATAGACCCCCAAAACTCATACTTATGCCTCGGATTTATGGTCTCGCACCACTATTCTGACTAGGCCCTAAATCGAGATGTTACAGGACTGAATCTCTATCTCAGATGAAGAAATTACATGCGAAGGATCTGATCTATATCGTCGAAGCATCGATACATGAAACACATTGTGAATCTGTTCTAACTCAGATGGTAACAACAGTCTATAAGCAACTGGCCCGGTACGCTCGATAATCTAATACGGCTCGATGAATCTCGGACCCAATTTGCCTTTTCTGCCGAATCAGAGTATTTCTTCCACGGAGACACTTTCAAAAATAATTTATCACCAATCTCGAATTCAATATCTTTTCGTTTCAAATCTGCGTATGATTTCTGTCGATCAGATGCTGCTTTTAGACTATCACGAATCACGTTCACTTTCTGTTCAGTTTCTTTGATCAGATCAACCCCGTGAATCTTATTCTCGCTGAGCTCTTACCAGTATAGCGGTGTTCGGCATTTACGTCCATATAAGGCTTCATATGGTGCCATTTTAATGCTCGATTGAAAAATATTATTTTACGCAAATTCAATCAATGGCAAATACTGTTCCCACGCACCTACAAACTCAAGAATGCAACATCTCAACATATCCTCGAGTATCTGAATAATCCGTTCGGATTGACCATCCGTCTGTGGGTAAAAAGCAGTACTGAAGTGCAATTTCATACCTAAAGCCTCTTGCAGTTTCTTCCAAAACCACGAAGTAAACCTCGGATCTCTGTCAGACACAATAGATAGTGGCACCCCATGCAATCTTACAATATCAGAAATGTATAACTCAGCTAACTTATCAAGTGAATAATCCATTCTCACCAGAATAAAATGAGCTGATTTTGTCAATCTGTCAACTACAACCCAGATTGCATCTTTCTTCCTTGGAGTTAAAGGCAAACCTGAAACAAAATCCATCGTCACTTTATCCCATTTCCACTCGGGAATCATAATCGGTTGTAACAAATCGGATGGCACCTGATGTTCAGCTTTAACTTGCTGACAGATTAAACATATCGACACAAAATCAGAGATATCCCTTTTCATTCCAGGCCACCAGTAAAATTGTTTCAAGTCATTATACATCTTTGTACTTCTCGGATGAACAAATAAGCGACTGCTATGTGCTTCTTTCAAAATCAACTGAATCAACTCTGGATTTCTCGGAACACAAATCCGACGTCAGAATCATAGACAATCATCATCATCAACTTGAAATTCTAAATCAGAGTTCAAGTCACACTGAGCTCGTTTTGCTAACATCTCATTATCAACTTTCTGAGCATCACAAATCTGTTGTAAGAATAACAGTCTCGCTTTCAATTCGGCCAAAACCAAACCATCGTCAAACAAAATTAAATGAGCATTCATCGCACATAGCACAAACAGTGATTTCGACTCAAAGCATCAGCAACAAGGTTTGCTTTTCCCGGATGATAATCAATCACAAGCTCGTAATCTTTTAACAGTTCTAACAATCTTCTCTGTCGTAGATTCAAGTCTTTCTGAGTCATTAGATATTTTAGGCTTTTATGATCTGAATATACATGACATCTTTCACCGAACAGATAGTGATGCCAAATTTTCAAAGCGAATACAATCGTAGCCAGCTCAAGGTCGTGAGTCAGATAATTCTTTTCATGCGGTTTCAATTGTCTCGAGGCATAAGCTATAACTTTGCCTTCCTGCATCAAAACGCAACCCAGACCATTTAACAAAGCATCACTAAAAATCACAAACTCTTTACCCGATTCTAGCTGTACCAAAACTGGATCTTCAGTCAAAAGGGCTTTCAACTGATCAAAGCTTTTCTGACATTTTTCAGACCATTCGAGTTTCACATCTTTCTGAAGCAATCTCGTCAACGGAGTTGCAATCATCAAAAATCCTTTTACAAACCGTCGTTAATAACCAAAAAGTCCCAGAAAACTGCGGACTTCAGACACATTTTTCGGAGGCTTCCACTCTAAAATAGCTAAAATCTTGCTCGGATCAACTCTTATACCGGATGCTGACACCATATGCCCCAAAAAACCAACTTCGCGCAACCAGAACTCACATTTACTAAATTTTGCATACAATTTCTTATCACGTAAAGTTTGTAGCACAATTCCCAAATGTTCGGCATCTCAATTTCATCACGCGAATAAATCAAAATGTTTTCAATGAATACAACAACAAATCGATCTAAATACGGTCTGAAAATTTTGTTCATCAAGTCCATAAAGACAACAGGAGCATTTGTTAGTCCGAAAGGCATAACTAAAAATTCATAGTGTTCGTACCTCGTTCAGAAAGCTTTTTTAGGAATGTCTGAATCCTTTACTCGCAATTGATAGTATCCCGATCTCAGATCTATCTTTGAAAACATAGTAGCTCCTTTCAGCTGATCAAACAAATCATCAATTCTGGGCAGTGGATATTTGTTCTTAATAGTCACTTTGTTTAATTGACGGTAATCAATACACATTCTCATCATGCCATCTTTCTTTTTCAAAAACAAAATAGGAGCACCCCAAGGTGAGAAACTTGGTCGTGCAAATCCTCTATCAGTCAACTCTTGCAACTGAGACTTTAATTCCTTCAATTCTGTCGGAGCCATTCTATACAGAGCTATTGAGAAAGGGGTCATCCCCGACACTAATTCAATGCCAAACTCAACTTCTTGCATCAGAGGTAATCCTGGTAATTCTTCAGGAAACACAATAGGGAATTCACAAACCACAGGCACAGATTCAACTTTCTTTTCTGTCACTTTCGTATCAATCACATACGCAAAATAATCTTCACATCCCTTTTTCACATAATTTAGAGCTTTCATCGAAGATATTACAGCCAGTAACCCATTTAAATCATTAGATTTGATCCGAATTATCTCATCATTCTGACATCTCAAATCAATAGTCTTTCATTTGCAGTTCACAATAGCATCATGCAATGTTAGCCAATCCATACCCAGAATTATATCAAACTCATCAAAGGGTAATAACATTAGATCAGCCGGGAAACAGATGTCTCAAAACATCAACGGACAATTCTTGCACACTTTGCCAACCAGAACACACGTGCCTAAGGGGTTCGATACTCTAATTAAATATTCAGTAGACTCTATAGGCAAAGTCTTACTGGATACTAAATTCATGCATATATATGAATGAGTAGACCCTAGATCTATAAATGCAATCACTGAAGTATCATAAAGAGTAAAAGTACCGGTAATGACGTCTGGAGACGAAGCTTCTTCACGAGCGAGAATAGCATAAGCTCTGGCAGGTGCTCTCACCTCAGATCTTGCAGCCGTATCTTTCGTAGCTATCTGGCTACCACTCGTATTTCCTGTGTTTCTGGGAGGTCTACCTCTAGCTGAAGCATTATTCGACTTCGGATTCTGTACAATCTCTTGCTCGACAGACTCAGGATAGTCTCAGATAAAGTGATCTAAAGATCCATATTTGAAACAAGCTCTATCATGTAACCGACAATTACCCCGATGTCTTTTACCATAATGTCTACACTCAGGTCGATCAGATCTAACATTTCCAACACTTGCAATCGAAGTAGCTAGAGCTCGGAAGCTCGAATGTGATCTTGCATGATCTCTGCTCGAATGTCCCACATTAGCCTTTGAACGACTATACTCATCTCAAAATTTCTTTGATACAGACTGAAATGATTTACTTGAGGATCTCTTTCTCACATCTCTAGCTTCTAATTCAGCTTTTCTTTTATCTTTCCTGAGTTCTTCAGCTTTACACGCTCGGTCCACAAGCACAACAACAAACTCTTTTATTTTCAGAATTTCGACTACCAAACGGATATCTTCATTCAAGTCGTCTTCAAACCTTTTACACATTATTGCCTCAATGGAGACACATTCTCGTGCATACTGGCTCAGTCTCACAAATTCTCGCTCGTATTCTATAACAGACATACGGCCCTGTTTCAATTCCAAAAATTCTTTTCGCTTTTGATCAATGAATCTCTGACTAATATATTTCCTCCAAAATTTAGATTGATAGAAATCCCAGGTAATTCGTTCTTTCGGAACAACAAAAGTCAAAGTTTTCCACCATTGATAAGTTGCATCTATCAACAAAGAAACGACACATTTCACACATTCATCAGGAGTACATGACATCTCATCAAATACTCTAATTGTGTTCTCGAGCCAAAATTCAGCTTTCTCGGCATCATCATCATTAGTGGCCCTAAACTCTTCGGCCCCATATTTTTAGATTTTATCAACCGGAGGCTTATTCAACAAATTCAGATTTATAATCGGAGGTACAACAGGAGTCTGAGGGGGATTAGGTGGGGCGGAGGTTGAGGAACAGCTGGATTTACTCTAATATACTGAGTGAACCACTCATTCATCTTTTGGAAGAACGCTTGTTTAGCCTCTCCTTCCTGACCGCTATAAACCAGTCTAGAATCAGACGGCGCTGTCCCTTGAGCGGGAGCAGGCGCATTACTTTCAACATCATCAGCTACGGCTCGTTCGGGATCCATTTACTATATAGAAAACACATTTTATCTGTCAGGATTCATCACACTATCACAGTTCAAATATATGGCATGTATAGCTAGACTCACATACGGTACGTTAGTCCTAGAATCGAATAAACCGTAGCTCTGATACCAATAAATTGTAACACTCCTAACCCGTATCCGTAGCCGGACGAGGGTTAAGAGGCATTACCAGAATTATCGAAACATATTACAATCATTTCATTAACATCAAACATTCACAAACATTTAATAATGAAATATACACATAGAGTCCCTTTTGAAGGTCTACGAGACCTTAAACATACATTGGAAAGTAGAGTCCCTTTTGAAGGTCTACGAGACCTTAAACATACATTGGAAAGGGGCCGGGACTAAACCTAGCACATACAATTTTTTTTCAAAATTTATACATTTTTCAAAGTTACAGAGGTCACACGCCCGTGTGGTTCGGCCGTGTGCCTCACACGGCCACAAGACACACCCATGTCTAAGACCGTGTGAAACAAGGCATACATTCTGACTTGCACCACATGGCCGAAGACACGCCGGTGTGTTTGGCCCGTGTGCAACACTGACTTGATTCACACGGCCTGTCACACGCCCGTGTGTCTGGCTCGTGTGCAAGTCTGACTTGCTTCGAATTGGAGCAGTGAAGGACACTGTCGAGACACACGCCCATGTGCTCAAACGTGTGGACAATTATAGGCCATTTTCAAGGCCAAATTGCCACCCATTTTGAGTCATACCTACAAGTATCAAACAAGCATCAATTCATGCTCCAAAGGCAGCCAAAACATACTAAATTATGCATAATTTAACCCATAACAACATCATTCATTTTTATAAACAAAATCCAACTCAATCATACCAATTTCAAATACCAACTTCACATCAAAAACATGTAATTCATACATCATACAAATCCATTTCAATTCATATCATTTTTCACCATTTCAATTTCCCAAAATTAACCATTCATTAGCACATCAAAACATACCAACTTTTGCATCACATAGCATGGACTAAACTCACCCATAATCAAATTCATTATCAAGCCATATCACATGGCTATATATACATGTCCCAAAACATATCTTAACCTATCTAGCCTATACATGCCATACTTCAATATATACATTTCAAAAGGGTACCAAAATAGAGTTTGATAGTGTGGTGATGATCCTCGACGATCCCCGAGCTTCTAGTAGCTTCGATAATCTATAAAACAATGCAAACACACACAAAGTAAGATTTCAAAAGCTTAGTAAACCATATACAAATAAATTATCATATAAACAATTACAACTATTTCATTCATATGAATTATGGCATAACAAAATAGCAAATTCTTACTTCTCATCTAACTTCTTTATTTATAATCACTTGCTTATAAACATATCATACTTTCATGTAACTCACATATCAAATGTTCATATTCATACATACCTTTCATTGCCAAATTTCATATACATACATACGTACGTACTTGAATTTGGATACTCATTCATTACTCAGAATGCCTGTTGAACTGTTCAGAAACCAATAAGGATACTCGGATAGCTCAAAAAGCTCGTACAATGCCAACATCCCAGACGTGGTCTTACATGTAATTAAATATCGATGCCTCTGTCTCAGACAGGGTCTTACACAAAATCATATACGATGCCAATGTCCCAGACATGGTCTTACACGTAAATCTCAAATCGATGCCAACGTCCCAGACGTGGTCTTACACGATAACTCATATCGGAATCCTATGTCATGACATACGTATCCTAATTACTTCCTAAGGTTTGTACGGGGCTTCTTGGATGTCGTCACATTATCGAAACTTTTCCAGATTTCACATATTCAGCTCAAATAGCCCATATATCACAATTCATTGACATAAAAGTATTAATAATTCAATTTAAACACATTTATTTGTATATCGACTTACCTCGTATGGAAAAGAACGAAAACAAACGGCTACTCAACTACTTTCGATTTCCCCCAATCTAATTCTGTTTTCTTTGGTTCTTGATCTATACACATTCAAATTTAGCTCTTTTATTCACTAAATCTTTTAATTCAATCCATATACACATATTTAGGGCATTTTACAAATTAGCCCTCATATTTTCACATTTTGACATTTTAGTCCCTATTTCATAAAATCACAAAATATGCAAAATTTCATTACACTATAGCTTGGCTGAATATTCCATTAGTCCATGTAAGCCCACATTTTTCATTTATTTCACATTTTAGTCCCTCAATTTCTCATTTTTCACAATTTATCCCAAAATAGTCAAATTCATCAAAAATTCAAAGACAAAACATATTAATCTATCACATATCTTTCATATTTCACCATTTAACATCACAAAGCTCACAATATCAACAATGGTATAACTCAAAATCATCATCAATTTCATGAATTAAGACATGGGCTTAAAAGAACATGAAGCAACGATAACAAAAACATAGAAATTATCAAAAACTGAACTCAAAACATATACCTAACGAATCATGCAAGGGCCGAACTTAATGAAGCTTCAATGGCTATTTATTTTCTCTATATTCGGTGCAAAAAAGATGAACAAAAACATGTGTTTTTACTTTATGTTTTATTTATTATCATATAATAACATAATTGCCATATTAGCCTTTTTAATTTCATTTAAAATATACTAACCTTAGATTCTTATGTCCATCCAATATTCTAATGGTTTAATATCAACATAAGGACCCCCACATTAAAGGAACACATCAATTCAACACATACTCAATTAAACCATAGCTTTTACATTTTAAGCGATTGAGTCCTTTTATCAAATCGGACACTCAAACGATAAAATTAAATCACGAAAATTTCACACATTTCAATTCACATGCTATAGACTCGAAAAATAATATTGAAATATTTTTTTGACTCGGATTTGTGGTCTCGAAACCACTATTCTGATTGGGGTCTAAACTGGACTGTTACAGAACCACATTTAAAACATCCACCAGTCAACTTACGATACTCTCCAGAATGCCTACGCTCACAATACACACAAAGCGGCCATCTAGAGCTACCCGCTGAACCACTAGCACTACCCACAGTACTACCCTGCGGCTTAGATTGACTCGGTCGAGTCCCATGCCTCAGACCTCTACCCGAGACATGACTATCACGCCCTCTCTTAGATGGTCGACCCGATGCACTATCTGAAGCTCTATTGCTAGAATCAGTAACCACGGAACGAGGTGGTTCAGCTAAGGTCTCCTCCACAGCCTTAGCCCTCTCAACCAACTCATCAAACATCTTTATAGGTTGAGCTACCAAATAAACTCGAATCTCGCAGTTTAACCTAAAATGAAACCTCTTATAACTGTCCCTTTCAAAAGGAACCATCTCAGGAGCGTACTGACTAAGTCACACGAATTCAGCCTCATAATCAACCACCGATAATTCACCCTAAACTAAGTCTAAAAACTCACACTTACGAGCCTCCATATACTGTTTTCCCATATACTTCCTCTTAAAAGCTTCGAGAAAGTAGTTCCAAGTCAATCTTTCAGCAACTGTACCTCTTCTAATTGTATTCCACCAATGATGAGCCTCACTGTTGAGTTAGAACATAGCAGGACCCAACTTCTCCTCATCAGAATAGGACATCTGCTCAAGATCCTTTCAACTCCCTCCAACCAGTACTCAGCTATGGTTGGGTTAGTGCCTTTTACTCTAGAAAACTCTTTACCACCCAACATCCAAAGACGTTCAAATGGAAAACCTCAATTAACCGGTGCCGGATTGGCAGGTACAGGTGTAGGGTTAGCACCAGGAATCCGCTGAAATGCTCTTATCATGGCTTCCACTAGAGGGCCTACACCCTAATCATGTATGTTCACTCTATGTGACGTCACAGGAGCTGCAAAGGATGTACCATCCTCTTGAGCACTATCTCTCATGTTAACACATCTAGGAGGCATATCTAATTAATTTAGCATACAAACAAACAAGTATATGGTGTGAGTGGCAGGAATGATCCAAGTCTCATCCCTGTAAGAAAATTTTAGGGTTTAAGGCAATGTGTTCCCATTCCTACCCTACATAAATCACAAACAGAGATATCTCATACAATTCAATTAGGGTTACATCACCAATATCAAGAACAACAAAGAGATTTAGACTCGTGAGTTTCAAAACTTCAAACACACAATAATCTCTTAGGTCTTAGAGTTAATTAACCTAGGTTTTGATTCCACCAAATGTAACACCCTATACCCAGCCTGGTCGCCAAGCCCAAATATGGAATGTCACACCACCGTCTCGTCTCATTTACAATAAGCATAAAGCTAGATACAAGTAAATTGAATGTCTTTTGTTAAGTCGATCAAGTATTAATACGTCCAAATGGTTAATTATTATTATTACATGCAATTCATTCATTAAACAATCATGCGTTCAGTCAGAGTTATGCTTAGGGGCTAATTAGCAAGATTCCACAAAAATGTCTGTAGGTATCGATACTAAAATCCAGTTATCGATAATTTCCTGAAGTGGTATCGATACCACTTGGAAAAATGATACAAATTGAGCATTCTGTTTCTCGATTTAAAAACCCATCTATCAAAAAATATCAGTACCACAGGATAAAGTATCGTTATTGATCCCCCAAGTATCGATACTCGAGCAAAGGTATCGATACAAAATCTCTATTTTGTTTCCTGTACATTTTAATTCACAGAGGTATCAATTTTTAAAGCCCAATATCGATACATCTGCTACTAAAGCTAAAAATACAACATAGGAATGCAATTAACTCATCACAAATAGTTCCTAATCAACATGCATCAAGTACTAAATTAAGTAACTGTTCCTATGACTTAATCAACAATACAAAATAATAAACGTGAATCCGAACCAATATCATCATGCCATTATCAATGTTTACGTATTCTAGCATAAAAATAACACGAAATTCCTATAGGTAAGTGTAAACTGAAAAATATATAGGATTTTTCCTATGTAATTTGTCACCTTTTTACTTAAATTCATTGTTAAAGCTAAGTAATTGTTTGATAAGTTAATGAAATATGTGAAAATATGAAATTAGGACATAGAAATTATTAAAATGTGATTTTATGCTTTATTATATAGTTTTCATGCATAAAATGGCTTATTTTATATTTATTTGAACATATTATATTTTTAAGACATTAAATGGGCCATGCATGATTAAATTAAATAATAAAATATAAAATTATATTTAAAATTCATTTTAAAATATTTCATTAATAATTTGGGTTGTAATTAATTATTTAAATTGGATAAATTTTATTCTTTGGTCCTTTAACTTATTATTTATTTTGGACAGGTCTGATAGATTTGTTGGATTACAAAAACCGTCCAAATTGAAGAACAAGCCAACCCATATTTGGCTACACATGGCTATCCACATAAACCACTTTTGGTTTAATTACACAAAGGTCCTTACAATGTTTAAGAAATTAGAGATTTGCCCGAAGATTTATTTTTGATCGAGCCTCAGTCCTGAGTTGTCATGGCTTTTAAATTTCTTAAAAATCAAGAAAAATCCAAGTCAAAAGCCACAAAACATGGCCGGCCACTCATTGAAGAAACTTGAAGAGATTAAACCCCGCTATTTTTAGCAAACTACCCCCTCTCTTCACCTATAAATAAGACCCCCTCATTCCTTCATCAATCATCCCTCATCCATCATCATTCTCTCAATCCTCCTAAGCATTTTCCATTCCCCACGCCTAGCATCATCTCTTCATAGAGATTTTAGCAATTAAGCCTCTTAAAGAGCCCTTGGTCGGCCACCTTGGAGAGCCATCAGCAAAGGAGAAAAGAGAACGAGTGAAGGAGCCTCGTCGATCAGAGTCTTGGGTGACAGCCACTTTGATTTGGGTTTAATCTTTCTTTTCTTTAATTTAATCTAAAAGTGTTTGCTATGTGTTTTTTGTTCTTGTTTGCAACAATGTTAGCTTAATTTTAACTAGGACGATTGCTTTGATTAAATAATATTTATTTGATTCACGCTTTTAATGTTTGTGCCTCAATTGATCATGTTTTCAATTAAAATCAAGTCTGTATTTCGTTCATACGTGATTGAAATGCACCTGAATTAGCTGTGCAATCCTAACCAGACGACGGCTAGTGGAGACATAATTGAAATGTGCATGCTCAATTTAGGTCCTAACCGGATTAAATTACAGGTTGCATAACAACTCTAACCAACCTCTGTTATCTGCATAGTTTTTAGATTTGTGTGATTAAACTGTTTCAAACCTAACACGTCCTTGTTACCTCACACGAATACTAAGAAACCCTTAGTAAATAAGGATCAGTAAAATGCGTATTTACTAAGTAAAGGATTCCGAAAGGACCTAATGTGGTTTCCAAACTCATGAAAGATCGAGTTTCTATAGAATGTTTTTATGAATATTATTAAGCATGCTGATAATAAATTGAGTTTAATTAAAGTAATTGTCCTAGTGTAACATCCCGAATTAGGGCCTAGTCGAAACAGTGGTTTCGGGACCACAAATCTGATGTTGAGAAATTTATTTTATTTAAATTTTTATGGTCTACAATTTTACGGAACGATTTCGTGAAAATCTCATTGGAAAATCTTGATGTTTGGGCACTCAATTTAGTCAAAAGGACTAAATTGTAAAAAGTGGAAAAGTTGAGTTCTATATATTAGAGGTGTCAAATTGCTATGAGTTTTAAATTGGAGGTCCTTAAAAGGTAATTAGACCATTGGATAACTTGATGGACAAAAATGGGCATGAATAGGACAAAAATGAAAGAAAAGCCTTAAGGGTATTTTAGTCATTTAGTGTTTTAATGAATAAAAAGACAAAATACAAGAAAAAATCTGCTCATCTTCTTCAAGTTCTTGCTTAGAAAATTTCTAGACTCCATGGCTAAGGGTTTCAAGCTTTTCAAGCTTCATAGTAAGTGTGTCTAAGCCCCGTTTTTAATGTTCATCGTATTTTTGAAATCCCGGTAACTTAGTTTAGCTATTTCTACCATTATTTTGAGCTAGATTTTAATTTTAAAAATTGACCCATGTTGAATAATTGTGTATTTTGATGAATTTTGGTAGATTATGCATGTTTATGATTAGAGAAACGAGTTTTATTAGATGGTTTTCGATGAAATCGTATAAAAGGGGTTAAATTGTAAAAGTTATAAATTTGTCATAAGTGTGTGAATTAGTGAGAAATTGAAGTTACCATAGAAGAGAAAAATGATCAGCATGTTATAAAACATAATAATAAGGGCTGAAGTTTAATTTTCGAGTATTGGGGAAAAAGTGCAAATATGTGAAAGTTTAGGGGTCAAAGTGCAAATTATAAAAATATATGATTTTTGGGTCACATTGAATAATGTGACTAATAAATGAGCTAATTGTGATATTATAGATCATGGAAAATGAGGTTCGGTCTTAGATCGAGGTTGTGGACCGAATTGGAAAATTTGTTATTTTTGTGTCCGAGGTAAGTTCGTGTGTTAATAATAATGTAACACCATGCTTGAATTGTAATTCTCTATTGATATGGCATAAATTGTATGATTTAATATGTTTAGGAGAAGTTGATGGATGGTATGTATGGTATGGAAAATGTGATGTTTGTTGTGTTATGAGAAATCGAATGGCAAATTAATGTTACATGAATTGAATGTTAAATTTATATTACATGGGTTGTATGAGTTGCTACACGGTTGTACTTGACAATATTTCGACAAGTAAGTTCGAATAACCTAAAGTAAACCCATAATATGCCTAAATGCATGTTTTACTGAATGTATGATAGTTGTATAAAATGATGGCATGAAAATTTATGAATTGGTAAAATGTTGAAAAGTGAGAATTCCCAGTTGAACCTTCGGAATAGAAAAGATACGAATGAGGTAGCTAGGTCACATGTGTGGTACTAAGTGTAGGCCACTATGTGTACAAGAGAGCTACGAGATGGTTTTAGGTCACGTGTGTAGTACTAAGTGTAGGCTACTACGTGTACCAGACGGATAGGTCGCATGTGTAGTACTAAGTGCGAGGCTACTATGCGTGCCCGATAAACCGATCACATGTGTGGTACTAAGTGCAGGCCACTATGTGTAAGTGATGGTTTTGGTCACATGTGTAGTACTAAGTGCAGGCTACTATGTGCACCAGATAGCTTCGGCTACAAGGGTGGTACTATGTGCAGGCCACCGTGTATCTGTTATTATTCCGATGAGTTCAACGAGAAATTGACTAAGTGAAAATACACGTGATTGTGTAACAACTAAGTGTAATTGAATACGATCATGTTATGAATAAGTGCAAGTGTGAATGTGACCAATTGAGAAATGTAGCAAATGTACGTATGAACAATATGCTCGATATGTAATCGGAAATTGGAAAGATTGGTATAGGCAAGTGATGAACACAACTAAAGTGAGAGAGAGCAAAAATTTACAATAGAACTGCTTTGGACAGTAGCAGTGATGTGAATTTGAAAAATCACCAAAAATAGTAGAAATTGAATTATAAGTTGGATGAGATATTGATTTAAATCTTATGGAGTCTATTTTCATATAAAAGAAACATAGCAAAGAAATGATTCATATATTTTGAGATATTTGAATTTCTGTGAGACTGGTTCAGAATGATTACGTGATCCCTTGTTCTGAATTATAAAAATCATTACAAATTTTAAAAAAAATAATTTTGGGACATAATTTATATGTTTAGATTCCTTAATGAGTCTATTTTCAAATGAACTAAACAAGAAGGTCATATGAACTCTGTACGAGGAGAAAATTGATTCGTAGTGAAGAGAGATCAGAATAGTCAAACAGTAAAATAGGGGAAACTTTAATGAATAAAATGTACTAATTGGCTAAGCAAAAAATTCTGGAAATTTTATGGTAAGAAGATAAATGAGCCTAGTTTCAGGGAAAATTAACGGATCTTAATTTGGAGTTCCGTAGCTCCAGATATAAATGATTTAATGATTGTGACCCAAGAAAACAGCTTAACTGGAATTTGAATAAATAGAAAGAATATGAAAATAACATTTTATCGCATTGCTTATTATTTTCATGCGAGCTTACTAAGCGTGAAGCTTACTCCCTCCTTTCCATTTCTTTTAGCTTTGTCAGGTCAGCTCGGGGTTGGAGATCGTCGGGCGACATCACACTATATCATAATGTGACCGATTTTGACCCTAATCGGAATAGTGGTTTGGGACCACAAATCTGAGTCTGAAAAATATTTTAAAATTATTTTCAGTTTTTATTATGTGTGAATTTACTTGTGTTAAGTTTTTGTGTTTTAATTTTGTTGTTTGAGTGTCCGATTAAATAAAATGGCTTAATCGCGTAAAATGAAAATTTGATGGTTAGTTGTGAAAGTGCTTAATTGTTGTTGTCTTTTTAAAATGGAGGATTTATGTTGCAATTAGTCCATTTCATAAAGTAGTGGACGACATATTGATTGATATATTGACTTTAATATATATATTATATTATAAAAGTTAAAATAATTAATAACATATTATATTAACATATAATAAAACATAAAATGGAAAAAGCCATTTTTTCATCCTTGTTGTGACCGAAACAAAGAAAAGAAAAAGAAAGAAACATAAGCTAGGGTATTCGGCCATTGTGGGAGTTGATTAAGGTATGTATCTAGCTCGGTTTTTGATAATTTTGACGTTTTTGAGATCGTTGTTTCGAGAACTACAAAGCCCATGTTTTAATTTTTGAATTTGATGAATATTTTGAGTTTTACCATTGATGATAGCTTGTGATTTTTGTTGTTTGATGATGAAAGATCAAAGATATGTGAAGGATTAACATGTTTTGTCTTTGAATTTTTGATGAATTTGAGTAATTTGGATTAAATTGCAAAAATAAATTTTTGAAGGACTAAAATGTGAAAAAAATGAAATATATGGACTTGGATAATGCTTGTGAATATTCGGCTTAACTATAGTATGTGTAAATTTTGTGTATTTTGTGTTTTCTGCAATAAGGATTAAATTGCAAAAAGTGTGAAATGTCAGGGGCAAAATGGTAATTTGCCCATTTATGTGTTTTTGGATTAAATTGAATGAATATGTGGTTAAATTAGTTAAATTTGAATTTATTTAGATCAAGAACGGAAGAAAATTAAATTAGATCGGGGGAAGTCAAAAGTAGTCAAGTAGTCAATTACGTTCGTCGATATCCGAGGTAAGTTTATAAGCATATATGTGTTGTTAATTATATATAAACATGAGATTTATATGCTGATTTGTAAAATGTGAAATTAATGTACGAAAATGATAGTATGAAATATAGCACTAAGTGTGCGAGAAATTAAATGTGACGGCACTAAGTGTGCTGTAACACCCCAAACCCGATCTGTGCGTTAAGACCAGATTTGACATGTCACACGAAATGATCATATGTAAAGTCTCTTAAAGGTTTGTAGAAAACGAATTTTAAAATAAAGATGTTGAAAAGGTGTTTATTTAAAACCGAGGTTGATTTTTAAATTTAATAATTTAAGATGTAAGAGTTTATAATTTGAAAAAAATAAAATACTTGATTCAATATCCCGAGAAATGTAAAAGAGTTCAAAAGAAATTTTTGAAAACAAGATTTTTAAAAGAGTTATTCTGAGAAAAATGTTACGAGTTAAAATTAACTAAGAATGAAATCCTTTTAAAGACGTTTATTTATGAAAAACGTTTGTTTCTATTTTTAGAAAAGAAATCCCATTTAAGTATTTAAAGCGTAATATAAAATCCATCCACAAGTAAAACATCCATAAAAATTTAACGAGAGGCCTTATTACATCACAACTTAAAAGCAAATATTAAAAAGTACTTTAAAGAAATACGAAGTTTAATTAACCCATTAATCGTAGTATGGCCTCCTCGAGTCGTCTCAGGCCCAAGCCTCCACATCTTGATCATTACGGAAGGGTAAAGAAAGCGAGATGAGTTACTTAGAACTCAATGTGTAACTCACTTACCATAGTCCTTTGGGCCAAAACCATTTAAGCATTTATTTGGGCTGAGCCCATTACAAATATAACAATTTAACATGTATAGAATGCATGTGATATGCAATTACCAAAACCAATCCTAAGTTTCCATCCGCTACACACCACCCGTACCAAGCAGCACACACTGAGGAGCTTTAGTCACCCACCCGCCAACACACCAAAGCGGCATTAAGCCATATATCAAAGCGGCCACGAAGCCATATTTCAGACTGGGCACGAAGCCATATTTCAAACTGGGCACGAAGCCATATTTCAAACTAGGCACGAAGCCATATTTCAAACTGGGCACGAAGCCATCAGAATTTTGTAGCAAAGCTACCAGAACTTCTCTTCATCCAAAAAGCCCAACCCATGCAATCATGTATATAATATGCATAACAATCCATTCTTATAATTATTCCAACATAAGGCTCATTATAAAAGTTATCACAAAGCTAGCCCATTTCACATTTTGGCCCACATAATCTCATATCACATTTGGCCCATTTAGCAGTCATCACGTATGCCCCATTTATCAAAATCACATATGGCCCATCTATCAAAATCACATATGGCCCATTTATCAAAATCACATATGGCCCAATAAGTCACTTTTATCGATTTAGCCCATTAAGGGCAATTTCATAATTTTCATAATCTCGATACCAATTTCATGGTTTTTACTATTAAAGTGTTAAAATATACCATTTTACCCGATTTCACCAACTTTGTGATTTTAATCTAACATTATTACGATGTGGTTATCTAACCCGCGAGATATGGTGTGAGATTACACACCTGATTACGGTGAGCACTACACTTTCCTGATCGTCAACACCTAAAAGCGTTATAACGCTCGATTAGAACACTAACACTTAAAATAAATCTATGCTAATGTAAGCGGTCAATATTTTTACCCTCGGAATCTCGAATAACTACTATTTGTCGGTTCTCCCCGGTTGACGGTTCACAACCTATTGGAAAATCCCGAACAGCTAATGGCTCAGAACTACGAACAACCTCGAATAACTGGTTTTCACCGGATGAGGGTCCATACCCCGGTGGAAAATCTCGGATTGCCGAAACAGCCCTTCGCTTGAATCTAGTGGGAATAGCAAATCCGCCCCTCTTCCGATCACTATTCACCACCCTTTTTGACCCTATCTTGCACGAAATCCTTACGTTCAAAGGATGAAAATCAAGCGATAGCTTTCCTAAGATAAAATCGATTAGTAAACCCCATCATTAACGAAATAATGAGTAATATGGAATTCCTTGATAAAAACCCTTACCTTAAAACTTTGGACCGAATCCTAGCGATTCACGATGATTTCGGACACTCCAAATTTCGGCCTTCCACTAAGTTTCTAAAATAGAGAAAAGATTCGAGTGAGTCATGGTATGATGATGATATCGATCAAAAAGACCATCCCACACCAACATGAAATTTTGGCACAAAGGAAAAAGGGAAAATAAGAATACTGGAGTATTATATTAGCCACTTACCGAGCGATTAAAGTGTGAGAAGAAAAGAAGGAAATGGTTTGAGAAGAAGATAAGTGTTGTAAAATATTCAGCTATGAAGAGAAAAATTTGAAGGAGATGGTGTTAGCAACATTCGACCATGGAGGAAAAGAAAAGGGAGAAAATGTTGAATAAATTTTGTAAGAAGAAGGAGATGAAATAAAGGTATAGGACAATTAGGTGTTTTGGTTTTGGTTCATTTCAAGAATAGAAGATGAACAAGAGAGAGGTTTGAGACTAGAAAGCATTGCAACGGAGGAAGAAAAGAAAAGAAAATGGCCTTCAAGGTTTTGGTGTTTTCGGCACTAGGGAAATGACTTGAGAGAATAGGCAAATTTAGACAAAAATAGTCAAAATGGAATGACCAAAAGAAAAGCGAAAGATGCTTACCTAATGCTCAATGTGCATTCGGCTAGGGAGAGAAAAGATGAAGAAAATGTTTTGAGAGAAAGCAAAAATGACCCAAAAGAAATATGCCCAACAAGCACCTATCCTTACTCAAAAGTATTCAAAAATTCGGCCACCCTTTAGCCCCTAAAACCAGTCCAAGTACATGGACACCAAATTCAAAGTTTGGCCATTCCAAACTTTCCAAAACACATTCCTTAAAATGTGCCTTGTGTTCCCCTACATACCATAATCTCATGATTCCCTACCTTAAGTTCAATTCTTGCCTTAATCCATTAGCCACCTTACCATAAACTAAAGTCCAACTTTCCAAAAATAAAGCTTAGTGACACATGCTAGATGAGTGCAAAAATTAAAAAATTTCTCATGCATAACAAGGGATTCGAACCTCTTCCCTCTAAGTATGCTTATGGCGTCAACTCCTCTTTACTACTAGCTCATCTTATGCTAACTTTTGCCACTTAATTTCCTTAAACATCAAGGTTACTTGTTCCACTTCAATAAAGTTCTATTTACCAAAATTTATTCCAAAATCCAATTAAATCCCCGAACCTTCTCAGGACTATTTTAACACACACATAGGATAAATAAACTAGCTGAGCACCAAAGTAATGTAACATATAAAAATTCAAATTTTAGGATGTTACAATTCTACCCATAAAGAAAATTTCGTCCTCGAAATTTACAGTTAAAAGAGGTGAGGGTATTGTTGCCGAATTGCATCCTCGAGGCTCCCACATAGCTTCCTCCGCTCGTGATTACACCATAGAACCTTAACCAGCGATGCGACTTCTTTCTTAGCACCTTAACATCACGATCTAAAATTTTCTTTGGTTCCTCCTCGAAAGACAAGTCGGGCCTTAACTCAACCTCCTTTCTTTGGTACTATATGAGGCCGGATCCCATCGGTAACGCCTTAACATTGAGGCGTGAAAAGCGCTATGAATCGACTCGGTTCGGAGGTAATTCAAGGTGATAAGCTCTTTTGGTCCCTGCGCTTCAACACACGATCGGTCAGATGAACCTAGGGCTCAACTTGCCCTTCCTTCCAAACACGAAGATCTTCTTCCAAGGTGAGACCTTTAGAAAGACACGATCTCCACCGCAAACTCAATATCCTTACACTTGGATCCGCATATACGATTTACGTCTATCTGAAGCTTCCTTTAACCAGAGCGAATTACCTTTACCTTTTCTTCCGTTTACGATATCATTTCGAGGACCCAATAGCTGTCGTTCACCCAATTCGGTCCAACAAGTAGGAGTACAACACCTCACGACCATACAATGCCTCGTAGGGTGCCATCGAATCTTTGGGTGATAGCTATTGTTATATGCAAACTACTGTAACACCCCAAACCGGACAAGACACCACGTCAGAATACGGTATGCTACGGGGAAAGCGTTTTGGGAGAACTAGATTTTTCGTTTAAAGGTGGGGTGAAATCACGGTGTGTTTGAAACAAATTTGAGTAGTCTTGTTTGGAAAAGCGGTTGTTGTATTTGAAACGGAGATTTTGAAAACTTAGCGAATTTGTAGTTAAAACAAGCTAAAACCATTTAAAACCTCATTAGTTACTTGATGATACATAAAACACTTTTGAACATAGGTGAATTACAAGTTAGAATTGGAAACCAGTTGAATTGGTTTGTCAAAAGACTTAGTGTGATGCGATGGTATAGTTAAAAACACGCCAGCGTTATAATTTTGAAAACATTATCTTTCGAGTTTTAGTAAAACTTATACGGCTTATTTTGTTAAGGCATATTACAACTAATTAAACATCAACCAACTTAAAACATAAATTTAAAGGCCTTTTACAAACCAAATAAAACCCAATGTAAAGTAATAACTAAAGTACCCAAATAGTAGAGTCTGAGTAAAACTTTATTAAAGCATGGCATGTGCACCGAGTCCATTCGGCTCCAAGTCGCGTCTGAGTCACTGAAATGTCAAAGGAGAGGGTGAGTCGAGTGACTCGATGTGTAAATCCCGCTCCCAAAGAATCAACATGCTAACACACATCATACATAGCAACATGATCAATGCAACCCGAACCTAACCATCCATATCGCCTTTTCTACCCCGTGTGGTACCAAACCCTTTGGTGGTGCCAAACCACTGGTGACATATAGTCACAATGTGCTACCAAAGCTTTGGTGTCCCAAAGACACAATATCCGTCAATGTGCTACCAAAGCCTTTGGTGTCCCAAAGACACAATTGTGCTACCAAAGCTTTGGTGGCCAGAAGTCACAAATCCAATGATGATGGGGCCAACCCATCGTGTGTTACCAAAACACTAGTGGGGCGATCCCATATCTCAAGTGGGGCCAACCCACGGTGGTCAAACCACGGGGACAAGTCGCAATGAGGTGCCAAACCTCTGGTGTCCCAAAGACACAATGTGCTACCAAAGCGGTGGCCGTGTAGTCACGAATGCGGTGATGGGGCCAACCCATCGTGTGTTACCAAAACAACGGCGTCAATCCAGTATAATCATCTGTGGGGCCAACCCCTTTGTGGTGCTGAGCCTTTGGGACGAGGCCATTTGAGGTACCAAACCTCTGGAGGTGCCAAACCTCTGGTGACCCAAAGTCACAAAGTGTGCTACCAAAGCTTTGGTGCTCGTCGACACAATACATCACTTTGCTCCCTCCTCTCGTATCACCCATCAACATGCCAAACTCATGTAATCATGAATATCATGCTATCATGCATATCATACTATCATGCATATCATGCCAATATGTCTAATCTCATACCCCATGTCACATATCCATAACCATGGTATCATACAGATCATCAATAACTCATAATAATAGCAGCGACTTACAGAGTCCAAACTCGTACCCATGAGGGTATCATATGATCACCTGCTTGTTTCATTAGTCATTGCACGCGGGTTATTCACAATATTACTAAATATAAGTGTGTTAGTATACACACGATAGCTCTGAGTCTAAAGATCCCTACGAATCACTCTGAGTCCCTTGACTATCGGCTCCTAGAATCGGCCAAAAAGTAAACCATTAAGCGATCACAATATTCGGCCAACATAGGGTTAGGCACTAAGACCATTCGGCCATAACCAAATGAACCACAAGGGTTAGCGTTGGACCCTTACCTTGCAAAGTTTGGTTTCCTACCAAACCCGAACCAACTAATAGCCCCTTCTTTGATCACCAATCGGCTACACCTTAGAGAGAATGGTTAAACCTTTGTCACCTTGACTTAATCAGATTTAAGCGAATAAGCTGCGAATGATATCTTACCATCACTTACCTAATCGGTTAACGAAAGGATAGGGCTCCACATTTGCTTTGTAATCACGATTGCCTGCCATACATTCGGTTCCAAAGTAAGGGGTTAACTCCTTTACTCATACCCCAAACGGCACCTAGCCACCTCTAAAATAATAACAATCCCACCTTAATAATTTGGCTTAACAAGACCAAAGAGAATGGACTAATAGTAGCCATTACCATCACTTACCAAGCAGATCAATCGAAGAAAGGAAGGCTTCACTTGTCTCCTTTAATAATCCCGATGTCCTATAGTGAAAACGATTTACACAAAAGATTAGCACTCAACAACCAATAACGGAATCGGTCCTTACTCAAACCACCATACAAAAGGCGAGAGAAAGCGAGAATGGCCATTCGGCCAAGCCCTTACACGATTCCAAGCGATTGAAACCAGCACCCAACCAATCACCAATGTTCGGCCCACAAAACAAGAGAGGAATTCGGCAAAGACCTTGAACCACAAGGGAAAAAAGATTCGGTATTGATGTTTAACACCCACCTATATACGGCTTTCAAAAAGTGAGAAAAGAGTGTGAACAAGAGAAGAATTAGAGATTACGACAACAGGTTTTGAGGAGAACAAAAGAAAGTTTGGCAAGTTGATATGGGTTCGGCACACAAAAGATGGACAAGAAGAATGGAGAAATCGGTTGGGGAAAGGAATGGTAAGTTTCGGCACTAGTGTTTTTCAAGAAGAGAAGAAAATGAAAAGAGTTTTGGAGGATGGATTTGGCTACCAAGGTTTCAACCACAAGAAAAGAAAGTTGAGAGGAATAAACAATTTTGGTCAAAGAAAAATGAGAGAAAAGCTTAGAGTTTGGTTTGTTTTGACAAAAGAAAGAAAACAAAAGTGTGTGGCCTTACCAATTGTTTCATTGCGAAAATCACCCAAAGTGCCAAGGTACATTCGGCACTACTCCACAACACCACTACCTAGCCGTCCACCTTCCCCAAACCTCTCCAAAAATCGGCCAAATCCACAAACAACTCCCATCCACTCCTTTGAAATGAGTGGACCAAGTCACACTCCTAAATTCACTCCCTACCTTTCATTTGAAAGGTAAGACTTAGTCCAAGGTAGTGTTTGATTTGGCTTCTACCACTCCACCATGCCGTCCCAAAAGCAACCAAAATGGAGTTCGCGGCTCGAACTCAGGCCATCCCCTTCCTTGCAAATGGCGCCACACGGACTCCCAAGTGGCGCATGCTCTGCCACTCTGCCACCCTTCTTTTTGTGCTATGAAATACCAAAAATAACTTAAAAACCCACTTCCTCGGCCCCTTCACTTAATACCCAAAACCAAAATTCTTCCAATTTTCTCGGGCATACACCTAAGCTTTAATTAAGCCCCTAAAACATAAAAATAGCAACACTGACACACTAAAAACATGCAATATCATGCAACACCAAAATAGCCCCTAACCGGGATATTACGGTTCTACCCCCTTAAAAATAATTTCGGCCTCGAAATTACACAGTCAAAAAGAGTTGCGGGTATTCTTTGTCTCATCGTATCCTCGGGTTCCCACGTCGCTTCCTCTCGCCATGATTCGCCAAAGTACCTTAACCAAAGGCACTGGACTTCCTACGTAGAACCTTTACATCTCGATCAAGAATGCATGCGAGTTCTTCTTCCATAGTCAAGTGCGGATTCACCTCGATCTCTTCCACTTTGCCACCACATGCGGACGGATCGAGCGATACCTCGGAAGCATCGAAACATGAAAAGCGTCGTGAATCGACTAAGCTCTGCTTTGGCAACTCAAGGCGATACGCTCTTTGGTCAACTCGTCTCAAAACCTTATCGGCCCAATAAACCTCGGACTTAGCTTGCCTTTCTTCCGAACCTCGGTACTTTCTTCCAAGGCGAGACCTTGAAGCACTCGATCCCCAACGAGCAAACTCTATATCTCTTCGGCTTAAGATCGGCGCATAAGACTTACGCGGTGCGGAAGCTTCCTTCAATCGAGCGAATCAACTTAACCTTGTCCTCGGTCTCGGAACTAACTTTCGGGTCCCAACAAGCGGCGTTCACCTAACTCCGAGTCCAACACGTAGGTGGCGACACTTCCTACCATCTGGCGCCTCATGCGGAGCCATCTTGATGCTCGGCAGTAGCTGTTGTTGTAGGCAAACTCGACCAACGGTAGAAACTCCTCCCAACTACCCACGAAATCCGGGACACAACCTCTCGGCATATCCTCTAAGATCTGAATGACCCTTCGATTGTCCGTCGATTTGCTTGGGTGGCGTGCTAAAATCAGCGAGTACCCAATGCTTGATGCAGCGCTTTCGAACCTTGGCGTAAACACGGGATCCCTATCCGAGATTATCGAAGCAGTTGCGCGCGCGTGCAACCTCACTATCTCGACACATACGACCGCTGGCCAGCAAGTGAGTAGTCAACCCTCACCGGAATAAAGTGAGTGATTTAGTCGAGACGATCCACCACTACCCAAAGTGAATCCTTCTTGCTTGGCGTAGCGGTAACCCCTTGACAAAATCCATGGTTATCCTTTCCCACTTCCGCGAGGAATCTTTACGGTGAAAGCAAACGAAGCGGCAGCGATGTTCGGCCTTGACCTGTGACAAGTCGGACATTTTCCAACAAACTCGTCACCTCTTTCTTGAGACCGAGGCCACCAAAAGCTGCTCTCTCGGATCCTTGTACATTTTGCTACCTCCGGGATGCATAGCATGAGTACTGCTATGGCGTCTGAAGAATCTTACGCCTCGGCTCAACATCTTTAGGCATACAAGCCTTACCACGAAAACCACGAGAACCTGCGTCACTCGACAATTTGTAACCCTCCAAACCATCATTACGCACTTGCAACCTTCGCGCACCGAACCTCATCCTCTAAGCTGTTTTCTCTCGATCTGCTCAACCCAAGTAGGCTTAACTTGCGGCTCTGCCAAAATACTCCGTCGTCATACAAGCTCAAATGGGCAAACAAAGCTCTTAAGTCGAAACAACCTTACGGCTCAGCGCGCGTGCGCCACCACGTTAGCCTTGCCGGATGATACTCAATAGAAACGATCGTAATCCTTGATAACTCAACCCATCTGCTGTGTTGCCTCAAATTTAAATCATACGAGTCGGTAGATACTTCAAGCTCTTATGATCCGTGTAGACTATTGATCTCTCTCCATATAAGTAGTGCCTCCAAATCTTTAAAGGCGAAAACTACGGCCGCTAGCTCCAGATCATGCGTCGGATAGTTGACCTCATGTGGCCTCATTTGCCTAGAAGCGTAAGCCACAACCTTACCCCTCTGCATCGGCACACAACCCGAGACCATTATGTGATGCATCGCGATGGTGTGTATTCCTTACCGACCTCGAGTTGAATTAGAAGCCGGAGCCTCGGTCAAGATCTTCTTTAACCTATCGAAGCTTTCTGTTGTTTCTCGGTCCAAACAAAGCGGAACCTCTTTCCTTAACAACTTAGTCATCGGGTAGCTGCTATCGCGAGAAACCCTCAACAAACCTTGGTAGTATCTGCCAAACCAGAAAACTACGAATCTCGACCCAGCGACCTAGGTGGCTTCGGTCCAAAACGACCTCAATCTTGCGAGGATCTACTCGAATACCCTCTGTGACACTACATGACCCAGAGCGTCACTTCTCTAAGCGAACTCACACTTGCTAAACTTAGCATAGAGTTGCTTTTCCCTCAAAATCTGCGAGCACCACTCTCAAATGCTCATCATGCTCTTCCTCTGTCGCTTGAGTACACTAAGATGTCGTCTATAAAAACCACCACGAACCGATCCGGATCTGCTTTGAAACACCTATTCATCCCATATCCATAAAGCGCTGCGGTCGTTAGTCCCGAATGGCATTACGAGAATTCGTAGTGCCCATCACCGAGTCCGAAGCATTTGTTTTATGGATATCGACCTCCTTAACCTTTAGGTGATGGTACCCGGATCTCAAGTCGATCTTGAGAATCCGCGGCGCCCTCCGGTGATCAAACAAATCATCTATCCGTGGCAGCGGATACTTGTTTTTTGTCGTCGGCTTGTTCAAGCGGCGGTAGTCTATGCACATCCGCATCGTACCATCTTTCTTCTTAACAAAATGCCGGCGCACCTTACGGCGAAACACTCGGCTTTGATAAAACCTCGATCCAATAACTCACGGATGCGGGCCTTAAGCTCCACCAATTCCTTTGGTGCCATCCTATCTGAAGCAATGGACTTTGGCGCGCGTCGGGTAACAGATCAATCCCGAACTCTACCTCTCGTCTGGCGGCAAACCCGAAGCTCTTCAGAAACACATCGACCAAATTCCTTAATGATCACGAACCTTCTCTACATGGACTCTTTAGCCTCCAAGGCATACACATGAACCACATATGCCCGCGACCCCTTCACGACCATCTTCTCCGCTTTCCAGAGCGGATACCACATTTGATAAGTAATCCCTCCTATTACCTATCATAGCCACCTCAACGCCATCAACCGTCTTAAGAACCATACGCTTAGCGCGCAATCCAACCTCGCTTTGGTACTTAACTAGCTAATCCATCCGAGAATCGGATCGAACTCCCCAAGCGGCGGTTCCATCGGATCGTGACAAATACTACCCCTTGGAGTTCTAGAGGTACATCTCTAAGCGACTTATCTACTACTACGAGTGACCTAACGGACTAATCACGATCATACGCCTAGAAGATACCTCGAGTCTAAGTCCATTGTCTCTACTATACTCGGCAACATAAGAGTGCGTCGACCCCACATCAATTAAAGCGTTATAAAAAGTACCAAAAATCAAAAGCGTGCGGTTATGGCGTCGGTCGTGCGTCGCCTCCTCTCGGCGTCTCGCGGCATACACCAATCCAGGTTGTCTAGCATCGGAACTACGCACCTCGCCGGTGCTCCGCGGCCCGACGGATCCATAACCACCTGCGCCATTACCACGGCCCCTCTGCGGTGGCGGTCCATAACCTCACGAGCTGATTACGTACGACTCTCGGTGAATCACTGGCCATCCTACGCGGACAATCCCCTGTCGATGCTCAGAGAACCACACTCGAAGCAACCTTTACCTCGATCCGGCAACCACCCCAATGAGATTTCCCCACGCGATTACCGCTGCGGTGGTCCACGCCTAGCGACAACAAACCTAGCGGGATGATTACGCCCACTCGGTCTAGCCCTCTTCTGCGGATTGCGGGCGAACGAGAAGACCCAAAGCTCCTCTTAAGCCTACTCCTGTCCATGCTCTGTCTTACCGATTCTTTGACACCTCGGCCACCTTAGCCTTCTCAACTAAGGCGAGCAAACTCGCTCTGGCGAGGAGCAATCGGCGACCTCAACTCGTCTCGCGGACCATCCTCGAAAGCGAACACACCTCTCATGCTCGGTGGCCACAATGCCTGGCATACCTATTCGACCAGGAACTCGGCCTCGTACTCATATGATTTACTCCCTGAACAAGCCTCGAAATGCCTTTCTTTGGGAGTCGATATAACTAGCCCGATGTATTTCTTTTGATATGCGGCCGGAAATAATCCCATGTCAAATCCTCATTGCCACCTTTGTCTGCCGTGAGCCACCAGCGATATGACTCATCCGGAGAAGCGTCGATACCCTTGACTTCTCTTACGTGCGTCAAGTCGGATCATCCATGATCCGTTCGGTTGCCTCGGCCAATATTCGGCGGTGCTAGGAGCAACACGGATACACCTCGGAAAAATTCGGCCCCATTGGGCGAGTCACTCGAGGCCCGATTTCTAACTCCTGCACCACCTCTGCTCGGCTACCCCTTTCCAACACTCGCGGCATCGCGCTGTGACACTCGTCCTCCTATGCGATCTTGGAACTCACCACCTCCGGTGGTGGCGGGCCGGTATCTCATTTTACGAACCTGCCGGATCCTACGGGCTCGAAACCGTCATTCTACCCCTACCTCTACCACGAGTATTACGACCCGTCCACCCCTAAGCGCTCATGTCTAATCTTCCTCGTGTCGATTAAAGAATTTTTATGCATCGTATTTATTCCACTTGTTTAAAAAGCAAGTCTTATGAATAATTAATGAGGATTTGTTCTCATGAGTTCACGAGAATCCTATCGGTTTCAATCTCTAAGGTAGCATACTATAGCTATTCATCAAATCATACAACATCAATCGATTCACAAAGGATAGTACGGGGTACTTGCCACAGGCGGCTAGTCTTAGGAGACTTCGGTGCCATGCCTTTCAAAATCATATATTCCAAAACAAACACTTAAGCAGACTTTTGAAAACCTTTTTGGGCCTCGAGGCCACAGTAGAAACCTTTGAACTTGGCTCACGATACCACAAATGTAACACCCCAAACCGGACAAGACACCGCGTCCGAATCACGGTATGCTACGGGAAAGCGTTTTGGGAGAACTAGATTTTCGTTTAAAGGTGGGGTGAAATCACGGTGTGTTTGAAACAAATTTGAGTAGTCTTGTTTGGAAAGCTTGGTTGTTGTATTTGAAACAGGAGATTTTGAAAACTTAGCGAATTTGTAGTTAAAACAAGCTAAAACCATTTAAAACCTCATTAGTTACTTGATGATACATAAAACACTTTTGAACATAGGTGAATTACAAGTTAGAATTGGAAACCAGTTGAATTGGTTTGTCAAAAGACTTAGTGTGATACCCGATGGTATAGTTAAAAACACGCCGCGTTATAATTTTGAAAACATTATCTTTCCAGGTTTTAGTAAAACTTATACCGGCTTATTTTGTTAAGGCATATTACAACTAATTAAACATCAACCAACTTAAAACATAAATTTAAAGGCCTTTTACAAACCAAATAAAACCCAATGTAAAGTAATAACTAAAGTACCCAAATAGTAGAGTCGAGTAAAACTTTATTAAAGCATGGCATGTGCACCCGAGTCCATTCGGCTCCAAGTCGCGTCTCTGAGTCACTGAAATGTCAAAGGAGAGGGTGAGTCGAGTGACTCGATGTGTAAATCCCGCTCCCAAAGAATCAACATGCTAACACACATCATACATAGCAACATGATCAATGCAACCCGAACCTAACCATCCATATCGCCTTTTTACCGTGTGGTACCAAACCCTTTGGTGGTGCCAAACCAACGGTGACATATAGTCACAATGTGCTACCAAAGCAGCTGGTGTCCCAAAGACACAATATCCGTCAATGTGCTACCAAAGCCTTTGGTGTCCCAAAGACACAATTGTGCTACCAAAGCAATGGTGGCCAGAAGTCACAAATCCAATGATGATGGGGCCAACCCATCGTGTGTTACCAAAACACTAGCGAGCGATCCCATATCTCAAGTGGGGCCAACCCACGGTGGTCAAACCACGGGGACAAGTCGCAATGAGGTGCCAAACCTCACGGTGTCCCAAAGACACAATGTGCTACCAAAGCTGCGGTGGCCAAGTGATCGCGAATGCGGTGATGGGGCCAACCCATGCGTGTGTTACCAAAACAACTGGCGTCAATCCGTATAATCATGCGTAGGGCCAACCCCTTTGTGGTCTTGAGCCAGCTGGGACGAGGCGATTTGAGGTACCAAACCTCTGGAGGTGCCAAACCTCTGGTGACCCAAAGTCACAAAGTGTGCTACCAAAGCTTTGGTGCTCGTCGACACAATACATCCTTTGCTCCCTCCTCTCGTATCACCCATCAACATGCCAAACTCATGTAATCATGAATATCATGCTATCATGCATATCATACTATCATGCATATCATGCCAATATGTCTAATCTCATACCCCATGTCACATATCCATAACCATGGTATCATACCGATCATCAATAACTCATAATAATAGCAGCTTGACTTACAGAGTCCAAACTCGTACCCATGAGGTATCATGCTTGATCCTGCTTGTTTCATTAGTCATTGCACGAGTTATTCACAATATTACTAAATATAAGTGTGTTAGTATACACACTGATAGCTCTGAGTCTAAAGATCCCTACGAATCACTCTGAGTCCCTTGACTATCTGGCTCCTAGAATCGGCCAAAAGTAAACCATTAGGCAGTCACAATATTCGGCCAACATAGGGTTAGGCACTAAGACCATTCGGCCATAACCAAATGAACCACAAGGGTTAGCGTTGGACCCTTACCTTGCAAAAGTTTGGTTTCCTACCAAACCCGAACCAACTAATAGCCCCTTCTTTGATCACCAATCGGCTACACCTTAAGAGAGAATGGTTAAACCTTTGTCACCTTGACTTAATCAGATTTAAACGAATAACTGCGAATGATATCTTACCATCACTTACCTAATCGGTTAACGAAAGGATAGGGCTCCACTGTTGCTTTGTAATCCACGATTGCCTGCCATACATTCGGTTCCAAAGTAAGGGTTAACTCCTTTACTCATACCCCAAGCGGCACCTAGCCACCTCTAAAATAATAACAATCCCACCTTAATAATTTGGCTTAACAAGACCAAGAGAATGGACTAATAGTAGCCATTACCATCACTTACCAAGCAGATCAATCGAAGAAAGGAAGGCTTCACTTGTCTCCTTTAATAATCCCGATGTCCTATAGTGAAAGCGATTTACACAAAAGATTAGCACTCAACAACCAATAACGGAATCGGTCCTTACTCAAACCACCATACAAAAAGGCAGAGAAAAGCGAGAATGGCCATTCGGCCAAGCCCTTACGATTCCAAGCGATTGAAACCGGCGCAACCAATCACCAATGTTGGCCCACAAAACAAGGAGAGGGAATTCGGCAAAGACCTTGAACCACAAGGGAAAAAAAAAGATTCGGTATTGATGTTTAACACCCACCTATATACGGCTTTCAAAAGTGAGAAAGGAGTGTGAACAAGAGAAGAATTAGAGATTACGACACAGGTTTTGAGGAGAACAAAAGAAAGTTTGGCAAGTTGATATGGGTTTGCACACAAAAGATGGACAAGAA